>JARQOD010000001.1:822891634-823033611 GCA_033576555.1 Oophaga sylvatica | reverse complement strand
AACCTCCCAAAAATCGAAATAAAAAGCGATCAAAAAATGTCACGTGCTCAAAAATGGTACCAATAAAAGCGTAACCTCGTCCCGCAAAAATTAAGACCTCACATGACATTGTGAGCCAAAATATGCAAAAATTATAGCTCTCAAAATGTGGCGATGCAAAAAACTACTTTTTGCAATAAAAAGCGTCTTTTAGCGTGACAGCTGCCAATCATAAAAACCGCTATAAATAGTAAATCAAACCCCCCTTTATCACCCCCTTAGTAAGGGAAAAATAATAAAATTAAAAAAATGTATTTATTTCCATTTTCCCATTAGGGTTAGGGTTAGGGTTTCGGCTAAAGTTAGGATTAGGGTTAGAGTTAGGATTAGGGTTAGGGTTGGGATTAGGGTTGGGACTAGGGTTAGGGGTGTGTTGGGGTTAGGGTTGGAGTTAGAATTGGGGGGTTTCCGCTGTTTAGGCACATCAGGGGCTCTCCAAATGTGACATGGCGTCTGATCTCCATTCCAGCCAATTCTGCGTTGAAAAAGTCAAACGGTGTTCCTTCACTTCTGAGCTCTGCCATGCGTCCAAACAGTAGTTTATCCCCACATATGGGGTATCAGCGTACTCTGGACCCCAAGAGTTATTGTGAAATTTGTCCTATTTCTTCTGTTACCCTTGGGAAAATAAAAAACTGGGGGCGAAAATATTATTTTTGTAAAAAAAATAAGATTTTTTTGTTTTTACGGCTGTACATTATAAACTTCTGTGAAGCACTTGGGGCTTCATAGCGCTCACCACACATCTAAATAAGTTCCTTGTGGGGTCTATTTTCCAAAATGGGGTCACTTGTTGGGGATTTCCACTGTTTAGGCGCATCAGGGGCTCTCCAAATGCGACATGACGCCCCAGACCATTCCATCAAAGTCTGCAATCCAAAACGTCACTACTTCCCTTTCCGAGCCCTGACATGCGCCCATACAGTAGTTTTCTCTCCACATATTGGGTATCAGCGTACTCAGGACAAATTGGACAACAACTTTTGGGGTCCAATTTCTCCTGTTACCCTTGTGAAAATAAAATATTGGGGGCGAAAAAATCATTTTTGTAAAAAAAAAAAGGATTTTTTATTTTTACGGCTGTGCGTTATAAACTTCTGTGAAGCACTTCGGGGTTCAAAGTGCTCACCACACATCTAGGTAAGTTCCTTGTGGGGTCTATTTTCCAAAATGGGGTCACTTGTGGGGGGTTTCCACTGTTTAGGCGCATCAGGGGCTCTCCAAATGCGACATGACGCCCCCAGACCATTCCATCAAAGTCTGCAATCCAAAACGTCACTACTTCCCTTTCCGAGCCCTGACATGCGCCCATACAGTAGTTTTCTCCCACATATTGGGTATCAGCGTACTCAGGACAAATTGGACAACAACTTTTGGGGTCCAATTTCTCCTGTTACCCTTGTGAAAATAAAATATTGGGGGCGAAAAAATCATTTTTGTAAAAAAAAAAGGATTTTTTATTTTTACGGCTGTGCGTTATAAACTTCTGTGAAGCACTTCGGGGTTCAAAGTGCTCACCACACATCTAGATAAGTTCCTTGTGGGGTCTATTTTCCAAAATGGGGTCACTTGTGGGGGGTTTCCACTGTTTAGGCGTATCAGGGGCTCTCCAAATGCGACATGACGCCCCCAGACCATTCCATCAAAGTCTGCAATCCAAAACGTCACTACTTCCCTTCCGAGCCCTGACGTGCACCCATACAGTAGTTTTCTCCTACATATTGGGTATCAGCGTACTCAGGACAAATTGGACAACAACTTTTGGGTTCCAATTTCTTCTGTTACCCTTGTGAAAATAAAATATTGGGGGCGAAAAAATCATTTTTGTAAAAAAAAAAAAGGATTTTTTATTTTAAGGCTGTACGTTATAAATTTTAGTGAAACACCTGGGGGTTCAAAGTTCTCACCACACATCTAGATAAGTTCCTTGAGGGGTCTAGTTTCCAAAATGGTGTCATTTGTGGGGGGTTTCCACTGTTTAGGCAGATCAGGAGCTCTCCAAACACGACATGGCGTCCAGCCAATTCTGCGTTGAAAAAGTGAGACGGCGCTCCTTCCCTTCCAAACTCTGCCATGCACCCAAACAGTGGTATACCCCACATATGGGGTATCAGTGTACTCAGGACAAATTGCACAAGAACTTTTGGAGTCTTGTTACCCTTGGAAAAATAAAAATTCGGGTGAAAAGATCATTTTTGTGGAAAAAATATGATTTTTAAATTTTACGGCTCTACGTTATAAACTTGTGTGAAGCACTTGAGGGTTCAAATTGCTCACCAAAGATCTAGATAAGTTCCTTAGGGGGTCTAGTTTCCCAAATGGGGTCATTTGTGGGGGGTTTCCACTGTTTAGGCACATCAGGGGCTCTCCAAATGCAACATGGCATCCAATCTCAATTCCAGCCAATTTTGGTTGGAAAAAGTCAAATGGTGCTCCTTCCCTTCCGAGCTCTGCCGTGCGCCCAAACAGTGGTTCCCCCCACATATGGGGCATCAGCGTACTCAGGACAAATTGGACAACAACTTATGTGGTCCAATTTCTCCTGATACCCTTGGGAAAATAAAAAATTAGTGACTAAAAGATAATTTTTGTGGGAAAAAAATAGGATTTTTTATTTTCATGCCCGGGCATTATAAACTTGTGTGAAGCACTTGGGGGTTCAAAGTGCTCACCAAAGATCTAGATAAGTTCCTTAGGGGTCTAGTTTCCAAAATGGGGTCACTTGTGGGGGATTTCCACTGTTTAGGCTCATCTGGGGCACTGCAAACGGAACATGACCCCCATCAACGTCTGCATTCCAAAACGTTACTACTTCCTTTCCAAGCCCTGCCGTGCGCCCAAACAGTTTTCCACCCCCACATATGGGGTATCAGCGTACTCAGGACAAATTGGACAACAACTTTTGGGGTCCAATTTCCTTGGGAAAATTCAAAAATTTAGGACTAAAAAATCATTTTTGTGGAATTTTTTTTTTTTTTTTTTCACACCCAGGCATTATAAACTTTTGTGAAACACTTGGGGGTTCAAAGTGCTCACAACAGATCTAGATAAGTACCTTAGGGGGTCTAGTTTCCAAAATGGTGTCACTTGTGGGGGGTTTCCACTGTTTAGGCGCATCAGAGGTTCTCCAAGCGCGACATGGCGTCCAATCTCAACTCCAGCCAATTTTAGTTTGAAAAAGTCAAACGGCGCTCCTTCCCTTACGAGCTCTGCCGTGTGCCCAAACAGTGGTTTTCCCCCACATGTGGGGTATTGGCATACTCAGGAGAAATTGCATAACAACCTTATCTGTCCATTTTCTCCTTTTACCCTTGTGAAAATAAAAAAAAAGTTTGTGAAAGATCATTTTTGTGGCTAAAAAGTTAAATATTCATTTTTTCCTTCCACGTTGCTTTAGTTCCTGTGAAGCACCTGAAGGGTTAATAAACTTCTTGAATGTGGTTTTGAGAACCTTGAGGGGTGCAGTTTTTAGAATGGTGTCACTTTTGGGTATTTTCTGTCATGTAGACCCCTCAAAGTGACTTCAAATGTGAGGTGGTCCCTAAAAAAAATGGCTTTGTAAATTTTGTTGTAAAAATGAGAAATCGCTGGTCAACTTTTAACCCTTATAACTTCCTAACAAAAAAAAATTTTGATTCCAAAATTGTGCTGATGTAAAGTAGACATGTGGGAAATGTTATTTCTTAACTATTTTGTGTTACATATTTCTCTGTTTTAAGGGAATAAAAATTCAAAGTTTGAAAATTGCTAAATTTTCAAAATTTTCGCCATATTTGCGTTTTTTTCAAAAATAAACGCAAGTTATATGGAAGAAATTTTACCACTAACATGAAGTACAATATGTCACGAGAAAACAATCTCAGAATCGCGAAGATCCGTTGAAGCGTTCCGGAGTTATAACCTCATAAAGAGACAGTGGTCAGAATTGTAAAAATTGTCCCGGTCATTAACGTGCAAACCACCCTTGGGGGTGAAGGGGTTAATAAGGAGGTGATATCAGGTCCAGAGAGGTAGATCTGTTTGTCATGAGCATAGTGATGATACTGAAAGCCGTGAGACTCTATGAGCTGTCCCAGGCTGAAGGTGTAACTAAAGAAGAGCAGGGATCCTAGAACTGAACCTTTGGGGACACCAACAGATAGCGGGCAAGATGAAGAGGTGGTATGTGAGTGGGAGACACTGAATGTCCGGTCTGTTAGGTATGAAATCCAAGAAAGGGCCAAGTCTGCAATGCCAAGAGATGAGAGAGTCTGTAGTAAGAGAGAATGGTCCACTGTGTCGAAGGCAGATCACAGTTTCTCCAGGAGGAGGACAAAGTAGTGTCGCCTGGATGTGGCGGATAGTAGGTCATTGATGACTTTAGTTAGGGCAGTTTCAGTGAAATAGTGTTGTTGGAAGCCAGATTGTAAGCGGTAAAAGAGGAGCTGGAGAAGATGTGGGAGGACAGTTCAAAATGAATGTGTTTTTCCAGTAGTTTTGAGGCATAGGGGAGAAGTGATGTAGGGTGATAGCTATACACAAAGGATACGTCAAGGGAGAGCTTTTTGTGGATGGGTGTAATCGAGGTATGCTTGAAGCATGAGGGGAAGACATCAGTTAATAGTGACAGGATTCTGACACTGTCTCCCCTGCTGCCATTTCCTATGGTGGCTTACAGTTCTCCCATTCCCCAAGACCCGCAAACAGACAGGTGGTGGAGTTGGCATACTCCTGTCCACACAATGCACTTTCCAGGTCATCCCCCCAATTCCATCACTCTCATTTCCTTCTTTTGAGGTCCACACCATCAGGCTCTTCCGTCCCCTCTCCCTCAGAGTAGCGGTCATATATCGGCCCCCAGGCTCGCCCACCCAGTTCCTTGACCACTTCTCAGCCTGGCTGCCACACTTCATGTCCTCAGAACTACCAACCCTTACCCTTGGAGACTTCAACATCCCCATTAACAGCCCTACTTCCACATCTGCATCTCAGCTTCTATTACTAACCTCTTCTCTAGGCCTCTCACAGCTTTCAACCTCTGAGACACACAAGGACGGTAACACCCTTGACCTGGTCTTTGTCTGGCTCTGTTCAATCTCCCACCTAAATAACTCACCGCTTCCACTCTCTGACCACAACATTCTCTCCTTCACGCTCACAAATCCTGGACCACCCTAACGCACTTCTACCTACCACACATTCACAAATCTACAAGCCATTAACCCTCAGACACTTTCAGACTCCCTACACTCATCGCTGTCCCCAATCTCCTCTTTTTCCTGTCCTGATCTGGCTGTTCATCACTACAATGACACTCTTAGAAGCACCATTGACCAAGTAGCGCCGCTCACCATCAGAACTTCAAAAAACACAGTAAAACAGCCCTGGCTCACATTGCAAACTCAACTTCTTCAGCGATGCTCTAGGAGTGATGAACGCCTTTGGAGAAAAACCCGCGCACCAGAAGACTTCATCCACTTTAAATTTATGTTAAGAACTTATAACGCTGTCCTTCACCTCGCCAAACAGGCCTACTTCACCACCCTGATCTCCTCACTAGCCAACAACCCCAAGAAACTTTTTGACACTTTTCACTCCCTCCTCAGGCCAAAAGCACCAGCCCCCATCACAGACATTTTTGCTGATGACCTGGCCTCCCACTTTATAGAAAAAATAGATACTATCCGTCAGGAAATCTGCTCTCAACCACCTAGTGCTGTGACTCCCATCACTCCCTGCATTTCCCCTGACAATTAAAAGGTGACATCAACCCCACAAATATGAAACCCACTTGCCACTGTTAAAGGGCAAGTGGGAAGAGAGAGGCTAAGTGCCAGATTTGGTGTCTTTTCTGGGGCAACTGAGAGCTTATGTTTTTAGTCTGGGAGGGGACCAATATCCATGGCCTCTTCTATAGCCTATTAATATCAGCCTGTAGCTGTCTGCCTAGCCTTTGCTGGTTAGATTTTATATGGGGACCCTAATTTTTTCTGGGGTCCCCCATAAACTAGCCAGTAAAAGCTAAGCAAATAGCTCTGAGCTGATATTAATAGCCCAGGAACCTTTACTGCTATTGGCTCCTTCCCCAGAATATTAACATCAGTAGTCAGCTTTCCCTCTGTTGGTTATTAAAATTAGGCGGGAGCCCGCACAATTTTTTTCTTTAAAATTAACAGTTGCTGTTTGGTTACAGCCTATGTAAGTTCGTTCTGTTAACACTCCTACATAGGCTGGTGAAAACGAGTGTGTAGGTTTGTGTGTGTGTTTGTGTTTACTTATAGTCTTGGTAATGAGGGTGTCTAGCTGACACCTTTTCATTACTAAGCCTAGAGCTAGTTGTCAGTGACAGCTGCTGACACCAAGCCCTAATCCCATTACCCTAATGCCACAGCATCAGTGTGAAAAAGGTGGTGTTGAACCAAGAAATTACATCACTATTCTTTTTTTTTAAATATCTTTATTTGGCTCAAAAAAGCCTTCGTTGCTGTGCAAAAATGCATGCAAATAACGCATACAAAAAACATGGCAAAAATGCACCAAAACCACTTGTTTTTGCTACAGAGTTTTTCCTGCCAACAGATGCAGAGTCCATGCAGAAATTTCTGCAAGCAAATACTCAATGTGTGCACATAGCCTTAAGGTACTGCCACACTAAACAATCCCGCTAGCGATCACAATAACGACGCATACTAATGCGATCGCTAGTGGGATTGTTTCTATATCGCTAAATGCTGCCGCATTTAGCGATATAGTTAACGACGCTATCGCCGTTAGCGATCTTCTTAACGACTTTAGCGGTACAAAAGTACCGCTAAATCGCTAAGAAAAGGTGCCACACAGCGATTAGATACTTACCCAGCGGGAGCGCCGACGAGAAAATAGGGTCCGGAACGATTCCAGCGACGAGCGAGATCACAGCAGGAAGCTCGTCGCTGGAAGCTGCCGCACTGAACAACATCGCTAACAGGATCGCTAAATAGTGACGTTTTTTAGCGATCCCGTTAGCGATATTGTTTAGTGTGGCATACCCTTTAGAGAAGTTTGGGATAAATGGAGATTCTTCCAAAATTATACAATGAAAATATCACTATGGATGAACAACTTGTGTCAATCCGAGGTAGTAACATAGTTATTAAGGTTGAAGGAAGACTTTAAGTCCATTTAGTTCAACCCATATCCTATCCTAACCTGCCCTAACATATTGATCCAGAGGAAGGCAAAAAAAAAACCCATGTGGCAAACAGTAAGCTTCACTTTGGGGAAAAAAATTCCTTCCCGACTTGACAAACGGCAATCAGACTAGCTCCCTGGATCAACGCAATATCTAGGAAACTAGTGTATATAACCTGTAATATTACACTTTTCAAGAAAGGCATCCTGGCCCCTCTTAAATTTTAGTAGGGAATCACTCATTACATTATATGGCAGAGAGTTTCATAGTCTCACTGCTCTTACAGTAAAGAATCTGCGTCTGTGATTATGCTTAACCCCTTCCCGACCCATGACGCCTACGTCGGCGTCATGAAGACCCGTGCCATCCCGACCCATGACGCCGACGTAGGTGTCAAGGTATAAATCCCGCTCCTGTGGGTCGGGTGACCGGGGTCACAGAAAGGTCACCCGACCCGCAGGCACAAGACCCTTTGTGCTTCACTACAGGGGGGTTGGCTTAACCCCACGTGGCTACGATCGCTCTGATTGGCTGTTAAAAGTAAAACAGCCAATCAGAGCGATTTGTAATATTTCACCAATAAAATTTGATGAAATATTACAATCCAGCCATGGTTGATGCTGCAATAGCATCTGCCATGACTGGAGACCGAGATCCGACCCCCCCACACGATTGATGGCGGCGATCGGTCGCCGCCGTCACTATTTGCTCCCCTCCCCTCCGGTCCGCTCCCCCCGCCTTCCGATCCTGCCCCCAGCTTCAAATCACTCACCAGTTACCTCCGCAGTCCTCGTGTCCCTCCCGGCGTCTCTCCTGCCCGGTCCATAGGCGCCGCCAACTTCCAAAATGGCGGGCGCATGCTCAGTGCGCCCGCCGAATCAGATTCAAAAAATGAATGAAAGTATATTTTGATCACTGTGATAGACCCTATCACAGTGATCAAAATAAAAAAATAGTAAATAACCCCCCCCCCTTCATCACCCCCATAGGTAGGGAACAATAATAAAATAAAGAAAATATTTTTATTTTTATTTTTCCGTTAGGGTTAGAATTAGTTATGGTTAGGTTAGGGTTAGGACTAGGGTTAGGGTTAGCGTTAGCATTAGGGTTATGCTGGGTTCATATAGCGTTTTGGCAGTCCGTTAACGCTGCCATTGACCTCCATTTTCGGGTGCATCACGATGCATGCCATAAAGCATGCGTTCGCGATGTGCTGTCATTCAGTGACGGAGCCTCGGACGCAGGCTGCAGCATCTGGGCTCTGGCACCGCTAGCACAGATGAATCATCTGCGCTAGCGGGTATAGCATAACGCGATCGCGTTATGCTATACCGTTACCAGCCTGTCAACGCTATGTGTTGAACAGGCTGGTAAAACTTAATGTGAACCTAGCCTTAGCATTAGGGTTAGAATTAGGGTTAGAAGTAGGGTTACTGTTAGAATTAGGGTTGGAATTTGGGTTAGGGTTGGAATAAGGGTTACAGTTAGAACTAGGGTTAGGGTTGGAATTAGGGTTAGGGTTGGGATTAGGGTTAAGCTTGTGGTTAGGGTTAGAGTTAGGATTAGTGTTAGGGGTGTTTTGGGGTTAGGGTTAGGATTAGGGTTAGGCTTGTGGTTAGGGTTATGGTTAGGGTTTGGATTAGGGTTAGGGGTGTGTAGGGGTTAGGGTTGTGGTTAGGGGTGTGTTGGGTTAGGGTTGGAGTTAGAATTGAGGGGTTTCCACTATTTAGGCACATCAGGGGGTCTCCAAACAAGACATGGCGCCACCATTGATTCCTGCAAATTTTGCGTTCAAAAAGTCAAACAGTGCTCCCTTTATTCCGAGCCCAGACATATGCCCAAACAGTGGAAAAAATATGATTTTTTTATTTTCATGCCCGGGCGTTATTAATTTCTGTGCAGCCCTTGGGAGTTCAAAGTGCTCACCATACATCTAGATAAGTTCCTTGCGGGGTCTAGTTTCCAAAATGGGTCACTGACATGTGCCCAAACAGTGGTTTACTCCCACATATGGGGTATCAGCGTATTCAGGAAAAATTGCACAACAACTTTGAGGGTCTAATTTCTCCTGTTACCCTTGGGGAAAAAAAATTGGGGACTAAAAGATCATGTTTGTGGAAAAAAAATGATTTTTTATTTTCACGGCTCTGCGTTATAAACTTCTGCGAAGAACTTGGAGATTCAAAATGCTCACCACACATCTAGAGAAGTTCCTTGGGGGATCTAGTTTCCAAAATGGGGTCACTTGGGGGAGTTCCTACTGTTAAGGCACATCATGGGCTCTGCAAACGTAACATGATGCCCGCAGACCATTCCATCAAGTCGGCATTACAAAACATCACTGTTGTGAATGGGTTTGAGATGAGTTCTGAGCAGAGACTCCTCTGGTGGTTACAAGCGGTACTGGTCTGTTCAGTGAAGATTGTGAGGACTGGGAATCAGGTGTTACTGACTGGTCTTATATAAGGGAGTCACCTTCCCATCAGGGTTGCCGGTGATCAATTGTTCTGGTCTGAATCCTTCATTCCTGTTTCCCTTGTAGCCTGCTGTGTCGTGTCTGCATCTCCTGCTAACAGATAAGACATTTTCTTCTTTTTGTTTTTGTACTATATTTTTGCATTTTGTCCTGCACTTCTGTGGGGGCCTTCTGGTTCCCCTCCGGGGGCTTTTGCCCTCTCAGTTTAGTTCAGCCACTGATGTTTGTACTTTTGCTTTTTCCAGTTTTTTCAGTGGCTGCTGTTTTGATTTTGTTACACCAGAGAACTAATTTAGGTGGTAGAGGTCGTGTGATCTCAGGTGATTTTGAAATTAGTAGAGTTGGTGCTTTTCAGGGTTTTCTGGGATTGCAGTAAGTACCCTTCCTATCCTTTTCTATTTAGTTAGTTTGGGCCCCAGCGTTTGCTCATACTATTTTCTTTCTGTGTCAGTATTTCTTCTTGTCTAACCGCCATTACTTGTTTGGGGGCTTTCTATTATCTTTGGGGTTCTGCTCCGGGGCAGATAGCTTTCCTATTTCTATCTTTAGGTGTAGTTAGTTTCTCAGGCTGTGACGAGGCGTCTAGGACCAACGTAGGAACGCTCCACGGCTGCCTCTAGTTGTGGTGGTTAGTCAGGGTACTGCAATCTCATAGATTCCAACTGCTCTGGTGTATTGCCTTTTTTACCTGCATTCCTCAGCTACCGAAACATAACAGTATCACCGGCCAAAAAATTTAAAATTGTATGGTACTCACAGAAGGGAAAAAAAATATTGTGAAAGAAAAAAGGTTGTCAGAGTTGTCAGAGATATTTTTCTGTTTGTTGCATTTTTTTTTCCCTCTGTATCTCTGGGTGCTGGGGAGGATATTTTCTCTCAATGGAGTTTGCACAGTTGTCTGGCCGTGTGGATCAGGTTGCCACTGAGGTTCAGAGTATTGCTGCATATCTTCCTAGGTTGCCTGTTGTGGAACCTAGGATCCCCATGCCAGATTTGTTTTTGGGGGATCGAGCTAAGTTTCAGAATTTCAAAAATAATTGTAAATTGTTTTTTGCCTTAAAATCTAAGTCCTTAGGGAACGCAGCGCAGCAGGTTCAAATTATCATCTCTCTCCTGCACGGCGATCCTCAGGATTGGGCTTTTTCCCTGACACCTGGGGATCCTGTTTTGAGTGATGTTGATGCATTTTTTCAGGCTTTGGGGTTATTGTACGATGAGCCTAATGTCACTGATCAAGCTGAAAAAGCCTTGTTGGCATTAAATCAGGGGCCTTATGACGCTGAGTTATACTGTCAGAGATTCCGTAGGTGGGCAGTCCTGACCAAATGGAATGACGACGCTTTGGCAGCCCTTTTCCGGAAGGGTCTGTCAGATAATGTAAAGGATGTTATGGTGGGATTCCCTGTCCCTCTGGTCTCAATGATTCTATGTCATTAGCGATTCAAATTGACAGACGTTTGCGTGAGCGGAGAAGTATGCGTGGAATGGTGTTGCCTTGTGAACCAGCTTCTGAACCCATGCAGTGTGATAGAGTGGTGTCTGGGGCACAGCGTCATGAGTTTCGAAAGCGCAATGGGTTATGTTTCTACTGTGGTGATGCCTCTCATGCTATTTCAGTCTGCCCTAAGCGGGGAAGACGTTTTGCACGCTCAGTTGTCTTGGGTAGTGTTCAGACTAAGTTTTTATTAACTGTCACTCTGATATGCTCTCTGTCCTCATTTTCTGCTCAGGCTTTCGTTGATTCTGGAGCAGCTATTAACCTGATGGATTATGATTTTGCTAAACGTTGTGGGTTTCCCTTGATACCCCTACAGAAGTCTATTCCCCTACTGGGGATCGAGTCTACCCCTTTGGCTGAGAATAAACCCCAGTTTTCTACTCAGGTGATAATGAGGGTTGAACCTGATCACCAGGAGTGCTGCAAATTTTTGGTTCTGTATAATCTGCATGACATTATCGTGCTGGGTTTCCCTTGGTTACAGTCTCATAATCCTGTTTTGGATTGGAAATCTGTGTCTGTAACCAGTTGGTGCTGCCAATGTGTTAATACCAACACTCCTGTTTTTTCTGCCTCCCCCCAGGCTCAGGATGTTCCTGACTTTTTGATTGATTTTTCTGATGTGTTTAGCTAAAGTAAATCTGCATCCTTGCCTCCCTGTTATGTTTCGGTAGCTGAGGAGTGCAGGTAAAAAAAGGCAATACACCAGAGCAGTTGGAATCTATGAGATTGCAGTACCCTGACTAACCACCACAACTAGAGGCAGCCGTGGAGCGTTCCTACGTTGGTCCTAGACGCCTCGTCACAGCCTGAGAAACTAACTACACCTAAAGATAGAAATAGGAAAGCTATCTGCCCCGGAGCAGAACCCCAAAGATAATAGAAAGCCCCCAAACATGTAATGGCGGTTAGACAAGAGGAAATACTGACACAGAAAGAAAATAGTATGAGAAAACGCTGGGACCCAAACTATCTAAATAGAAAAGGATAGGAAGGGTACTTACTGCAATCCCAGAAAACCCTGAAAAGCACCAACTCTACTAATTTCAAAATCACCTGAGATCACACGACCTCTACCACCTAAATTAGTTCTCTGGTGTAACAAAATCAAAACAGCAGCCACTGAAAAAACTGGAAAAAGCAAAAAAACAAAACTCAGTGGCTGAACTAAACTGAGAGGGCAGAAGCCCCCGGAGGGACCCTGAAGGCCCCCAAAGAAGTGCAGGACAAAATGCAAAAATATAGCACAAACACAAAAGCAGAAAAAGACTTATCTGTTAGCAGGAGAAGCAGACACGACACAGCAGGCTACAAGGGAAACTGGAATGAAGGATTCAGACCAGAACAATTGATCACCGGCAACCCTGATGGGAAAATGACTCCCTTATATAAGACCAGTCAGAAACACCTGATTCCCAGTCCTCACAATCTTCACTAGCACCGCTTGTAACCACCAGAGGGAGCCTCTGCTCAGAACTCATCTCAAACCCATTCACAACAGTACCGCCCCCTTGAGGAGGGGTCACCGAACCCTCATTTGAGCAACCAGGTCGGTCAGGATGAGTTCTATGATACGCACGGATAAGTCTCCTAGCATGGATGTCCGAAGCAAACACCCAAGAATTGTCTTCCTGACCAAAACCTCTCCATTTAACCAAATACTGGAGTTTCCGTCTAGAAAAACGAGAATCCAATATTTTCTCAACCACATACTCCAGATTGCCCTCAACCAAAACAGGGTCAGGAGGCACAGCAGCAGGAACCACTGGCTCAACAAACCTCTTCAACAAGGACTTGTGGAACACGTTATGGATCTTAAATGTCCCTGGAAGAAGCAAACGAAAAGAAACAGGATTAATAATCTCCATGATCTTATAAGGTCCAATGAACCTAGGCTTAAATTTAGGAGATGCTACTCTCATAGGAATATTCTTTGAGGACAACCAGACCAAGTCCCCACTTTAAACCGAGGACCATCAGTCCTATGCCGGTTAGCAAACCGCTGGGCCTTCTCCTGAGAGAGGGACAACCTCTCCACTACCTGGTCCCAAATCTGTTGCATACGCTCCACAACAGAGTCAACACCTGGACAGACAGAAGCCTCCGTCTGTCCTGAAGAAAATCGAGGGTGAAACCCAGAATTACAGAAAAACTGAGACATCAAAGTGGCAGAGCTAGCCCTATTATTAAGAGCAAACTCAGCCAAAGGCAAAAAAGAGACCCAGTCATCCTGATCAGCAGACACAAAGCATCTTAGATAAGTCTCCAATGTCTGGTTTGTTCTCTCAGTTTGACCATTGGTCTGAGGATGAAATGCCGAGGAGAAAGACAATTGAACACCCAGTTTAGAACAAAAAGTCCTCCAAAATCTGGAAACAAACTGGACTCCTCTGTCAGACACAATGTTTTCAGGAATGCCGTGTAAACGAACCACGTGCTGAAGGAACAACGGCACCAATTCAGAGGAGGAAGGCAACTTAGGTAATGGCACAAGATGTATCATTTTGGAAAACCTATCACAAATTACCCAGATGGTGGTCATTCTCTGAGAAACAGGAAGATCGGAAATGAAATCCATAGAGATATGGGTCCATGGTCTCTTGGGCACAGGCAATGGCATCAACAAACCACTAGAGCGAGAGCAAGGCTTGGAGCGAGAGCAAGTCCCGCAGGACTGCACAAATTCCCTGACATCACGAGAACAAGGTAGGCCACCAAAAGGACCGACTAACCAAGTCTCTGGTACCAAAAATTCCGGGATGCCCAGCCAATGCGGAACAATGAATCTCAGACATCACACTCTTTTTCCATTGGTCCGGGACAAACAATTTTCCAACAGGGCAGCGCTCGGGCCTATCCTCCTGACACCCCTCCAGAGCAAGTCTCAAATTGGGCGAGATGGCGGAAAGAACTACACCCTCTTTCAAAATAACAGAAGGATCAGATAACTCAGGAGAGTCCGCAAGGAAACTCCTCGAGAGGGCATCCGCCTTAACATTCTTAGTGCCAGGAAGAAAGGAAACCACAAAATTAAAACGTGTGAAAAACAAGGCCCACCTGGCCTGTCTAGGATTGAGTCGCTTGGCAGATTCCAGATAGACCAGATTCTTATGGTCCGTAAGGACCACCACCTGATGTTTGGCTCCCTCCAGCCAATGTCTCCACTCTTCAAAAGCCCACTTCATGGCCAATAACTCCCGATTACCCACGTCATAATTACGTTCAGTAGGAGAAAATTTTCGAGAGAAAAAGGCACAAGGGTTACTTTTAGAGGTCTCTGGATCTTTTTGGGACAAAACGGCACCTGCCCCAATTTCAGAGGCATCAACCTCCACCTGAAATGGCAGAGAAACATCAGGCTGCCGTAGAACAGGAGCAGAAGTGAATCTCTGCTTAAGTTCCTGAAAGGCAGAGACTGCCTCAGGAGGCCAATTCACCACATCAGAACCCTTTCTGGTCAAATCAGTTAATGGTTTAACAATAACCGAGAAATTACCAATAAATTTACGATAAAAATTGGCAAAACCCAAAAATCTCTGAAGAGCCTTTAATGAAGTAGGTTGGACCCAATCACAGATGGCCTGAACCTTGACCGGGTCCATTTCAATAACAGATGGGGACAAAATGAATCCCAGAAATGAGATCCTCTGTATGCCAAAAAGACACTTTGATCCCTTCACATACAGAGCATTCTCTCTCAAAATCTGGAATACAGTTCGAACATGTTTCACATGAGAGTCCCAGTCATTAGAAAAAATCAAGATATCATCCAAATAAACAATCAGAAATTTGTCCACAAAATCCCTGAAAATGTCATTCATGAAGGACTGGAAGACGGAAGGAGCATTAGTGAGCCCAAAGGGCATCACTAGGTACTCAAAATGCCCTTCAGGGGTATTGAATGCCGTCTTCCATTCATCCCCGTGCTTAATGCGAATAAGGTTATACGCTCCCCTGAGGTCAAGCTTGGTAAACCAAGTAGCGTTTTTCACCCTGGAAAACAGGTCAGAAATCAAGGGTAACGGGTATTGATATTTCACAGTAATATTGTTCAAGAGACGATAATCAATACACGGCCTTAATGAACCATCTTTTTGGCCACAAAGAAAAAACCGGCACCTAAGGGTGAAGAGGATGGTCTGATATGACCCTTCTCCAATGATTCCTTGATATAAGACCGCATAGCGTCATGTTCAGGTACAGACAAGTTAAAAAGGCGACCTTTAGGGAATTTACTACCCGGCACTAATTCAATAGCGCAGTCATAGCTCCTATGGGGAGGCAAGGATGCAGATTTACTTTCGCTAAACACATCAGAAAAATCAAACAAAAAGTCAGGAACATCCTGAGCCTGGGGGGAGGCAGAAAAAACAGGAGTGTTGGTATTAACGCATTGGCAGCCCCAACTGGTTACAGACACAGATTTCCAATCCAAAACAGGATTATGAGACTGTAACCAAGGGAAACCCAGCACGATAATGTCATGCAGATTATATAGAACCAAAAATTTGCAGCACTCCTGGTGATCAGGTTCAACCCTCATTATCACCTGAGTAGAAAACTGGGGTTTATTCTCAGCCAAAGGGGTAGAATCGATCCCCAGTAGGGGAATAGACTTCTGTAGGGGTATCAAGGGAAACCCACAACGTTTAGCAAAATCATAATCCATCAGGTTAATAGCTGCTCCAGAATCAACGAAAGCCTGAGCAGAAAATGAGGACAGAGAGCATATCAGAGTGACAGTTAATAAAAACTTAGTCTGAACACTACCCAAGACAACTGAGCGTGCAAAACGTCTTCCCCGCTTAGGGCAGACTGAAATAGCATGAGAGGCATCACCACAGTAGAAACATAACCCATTGCGCTTTCGAAACTCATGACGCTGTGCCCAGACACCACTCTATCACACTGAATGGATTCAGAAGCAGGTTCACAAGGCAACACTATTCCACGCATACTTCTCCGCTCACGCAAACGTCTGTCAATTTGAATCGCTAATGACATAGAATCATTGAGACCAGAGGGGACAGGGAATCCCACCATAACATCCTTTACATTATCTGACAGACCCTTCCGGAAAAGGGCCGCCAAAGCGTCGTCATTCCATTTGGTCAGGACTGCCCACCTACGGAATCTCTGACAGTATAACTCAGCGTCATCAAGCCCCTGATTTAATGCCAACAAGGCTTTTTCAGCTTGATCAGTGACATTAGGCTCATCGTACAATAACCCCAAAGCCTGAAAAAACGCATCAACATCACTCAAAACAGGATCCCCAGGTATCAGGGAAAAAGCCCAATCCTGAGGATCGCCGCGCAGGAGAGAGATGATAATTTGAACCTGCTGCGCTGCGTTTCCTGAGGACTTAGATTTTAAGGCAAAAAACAATTTACAATTATTTTTGAAATTCTGAAACTTAGCTCGATCCCCTAAAAACAAATCTGGCATGGGGATCCTAGGTTCCACAACAGGCAACCCAGCAAGATAGGCAGCAATACTCCGAACCTCAGTGGCAAGCTGATCCACACGGCCAGACAACTGTGCAAACTCCATTGGGAGAAAAGATCCTCCCCAGCACCCAGAGATACAGAGGAAAAAAAAAAAAAATGCAACAAACAGAAAAATATCTCTGACAACTCTGACAACCTTTTTTCTTTCACAATATTTTTCCCTTCTGTGAGTACATACAATTTTCAATTTTTAGGCCGGTGATACTGTTATGTTTCGGTAGCTGAGGAGTGCAGGTAAAAAAAGGCAATACACCAGAGCAGTTGGAATCTATGAGATTGCAGTACCCTGACTAACCACCACAACTAGAGGCAGCCGTGGAGCGTTCCTACGTTGGTCCTAGACGCCTCGTCACAGCCTGAGAAACTAACTACACCTAAAGATAGAAATAGGAAAGCTATCTGCCCCGGAGCAGAACCCCAAAGATAATAGAAAGCCCCCAAACATGTAATGGGGTTAGACAAGAGGAAATACTGACACAGAAAGAAAATAGCATGAGAAAACGCTGGGGCCCAAACTATCTAAATAGAAAAGGATAGGAAGGGTACTTACTGCAATCCCAGAAAACCCTGAAAAGCACCAACTCTACTAATTTCAAAATCACCTGAGATCACACGACCTCTACCACCTAAATTAGTTCTCTGGTGTAACAAAATCAAAACAGCAGCCACTGAAAAAACTGGAAAAAGCAAAAAAACAAAACTCAGTGGCTGAATTAAACTGAGAGGGCAGAAGCCCCCGAGGGGACCCTGAAGGCCCCAAAGAAGTGCAGGACAAAATGCAAAAATATAGCACAAACACAAAAGCAGAAAAAGACTTATCTGTTAGCAGGAGAAGCAGACACGACACAGCAGGCTACAAGGGAAACTGGAATGAAGGATTCAGACCAGAACAATTGATCACCGGCAACCCTGATGGGAAAATGACTCCCTTATATAAGACCAGTCAGAAACACCTGATTCCCAGTCCTCACAATCTTCACTAGCACCGCTTGTAACCACCAGAGGGAGCCTCTGCTCAGAACTCATCTCAAACCCATTCACAACACCTCCCCATAGGAGCTATGACTGCGCTATTGAATTAGTGCCGGGTAGTAAATTCCCTAAAGGTCGCCTTTTTAACTTGTCTGTACCTGAACATGACGCTATGCGGTCTTATATCAAGGAATCATTGGAGAAGGGTCATATCAGACCATCCTCTTCACCCTTAGGTGCCGGTTTTTTCTTTGTGGCCAAAAAAGATGGTTCATTAAGGCCGTGTATTGATTATCGTCTCTTGAACAATATTACTGTGAAATATCAATACCCGTTACCCTTGATTTCTGACCTGTTTTCCAGGGTGAAAAACGCTACTTGGTTTACCAAGCTTGACCTCAGGGGGGCGTATAACCTTATTCGCATTAAGCACGGGGATGAATGGAAGACGGCATTCAATACCCCTGAAGGGCATTTTGAGTACCTAGTGATGCCCTTTGGGCTCACTAATGCTCCTTCCGTCTTCCAGTCCTTCATGAATGACATTTTCAGGGATTTTGTGGACAAATTTCTGATTGTTTATTTGGATGATATCTTGATTTTTTCTAATGACTGGGACTCTCATGTGAAACATGTTCGAACTGTGTTCCAGATTTTGAGAGAGAATGCTCTGTATGTGAAGGGATCAAAGTGTCTTTTTGGCGTACAGAGGATCTCATTTCTGGGATTCATTTTGTCCCCATCTGTTATTGAAATGGACCCGGTCAAGGTTCAGGCCATCTGTGATTGGGTCCAACCTACTTCATTAAAGGCTCTTCAGAGATTTTTGGGTTTTGCCAATTTTTATCGTAAATTTATTGGTAATTTCTCGGTTATTGTTAAACCATTAATTGATTTGACCAGAAAGGGTTCTGATGTGGTGAATTGGCCTCCTGAGGCAGTCTCTGCGTTTCAGGAACTTAAGCAGAGATTCACTTCTGCTCCTGTTCTACGGCAGCCTGATGTTTCTCTGCCATTTCAGGTGGAGGTTGATGCCTCTGAAATTGGGGCAGGTGCCGTTTTGTCCCAAAAAGATCCAGAGACCTCTAAAAGTAACCCTTGTGCCTTTTTCTCTCGAAAATTTTCTCCTACTGAACGTAATTATGACGTGGGTAATCGGGAGTTATTGGCCATGAAGTGGGCTTTTGAAGAGTGGAGACATTGGCTGGAGGGAGCCAAACATCAGGTGGTGGTCCTTACGGACCATAAGAATCTGGTCTATCTGGAATCTGCCAAGCGACTCAATCCTAGACAGGCCAGGTGGGCCTTGTTTTTCACACGTTTTAATTTTGTGGTTTCCTTTCTTCCTGGCACTAAGAATGTTAAGGCGGATGCCCTCTCGAGGAGTTTCCTTGCGGACTCTCCTGAGTTATCTGATCCTTCTGTTATTTTGAAAGAGGGTGTAGTTCTTTCCGCCATCTCGCCCAATTTGAGACTTGCTCTGGAGGGGTGTCAGGAGGATAGGCCCGAGTGCTGCCCTGTTGGAAAATTGTTTGTCCCGGACCAGTGGAAAAAGAGTGTGATGTCTGACATTCATTGTTCCGCATTGGCTGGGCATCCCGGAATTTTTGGTACCAGAGACTTGGTTAGTCGGTCCTTTTGGTGGCCTACCTTGTCTCGTGATGTCAGGGAATTTGTGCAGTCCTGCGGGACTTGCTCTCGCTCCAAGCCTTGCTCTCGCTCTAGTGGTTTGTTGATGCCATTGCCTGTGCCCAAGAGACCATGGACCCATATCTCTATGGATTTCATTTCCGACCTTCCTGTTTCTCAGAGAATGACCACCATCTGGGTAATTTGTGATAGGTTTTTCCAAAATGATACATCTTGTGCCATTACCTAAGTTGCCTTCCTCCTCTGAATTGGTGCCGTTGTTCCTTCAGCACGTGGTTCGTTTACACGGCATTCCTGAGAACATTGTGTCTGACAGAGGAGTCCAGTTTGTTTCCAGATTTTGGAGGACTTTTTGTTCTAAACTGGGTGTTCAATTGTCTTTCTCCTCGGCATTTCATCCTCAGACCAATGGTCAAACTGAGAGAACAAACCAGACATTGGAGACTTATCTTAGATGCTTTGTGTCTGCTGATCAGGATGACTGGGTCTCTTTTTTATACCTATTGGCTGAGTTTGCTCTTAATAATAGGGCTAGCTCTGCCACTTTGATGTCTCCGTTTTTCTGTAATTCTGGGTTTCACCCTCGATTTTCTTCAGGACAGACGGAGGCTTCTGTCTGTCCAGGTGTTGACTCTGTTGTGGAGCGTATGCAACAGATTTGGGACCAGGTAGTGTAGAGGTTGTCCCTCTCTCAGGAGAAGGCCCAGCGGTTTGCTAACCGGCATAGGACTGATGGTCCTCGGTTTAAAGTGGGGGACTTGGTCTGGTTGTCCTCAAAGAATATTCCTATGAGAGTAGCATCTCCTAAATTTAAGCCTAGGTTCATTGGACCTTATAAGATCATTGAGATTCTTAATCCTGTTTTCTTTCGTTTGCTTCTTCCAGGGACATTTAAGATCCATAACGTGTTCCACAAGTCCTTGTTGAAGAGGTTTGTTGAGCCAGTGGTTCCTGCTGCTGTGCCTCCTGACCCTGTTTTGGTTGAGGGCAATCTGGAGTATGTGGTTGAGAAAATATTAGATTCTCGTTTTTCTAGACGGAAACTCCAGTATTTGGTTAAGTGGAGAGGTTATGGTCAGGAAGACAATTCTTGGGTGTTTGCTTCGGACATCCATGCTAGGAGACTCATCCGTGCATATCATAGAACTCATCCTGACCGACCTGGTTGCTCAAATGAGGGTTCGGTGACCCCTCCTCAAGGGGGGTACTGTTGTGAATGGGTTTGAGATGAGTTCTAAGCAGAGACTCCCTCTGGTGGTTACAAGCGGTACTGGTCTGTTCAGTGAAGATTGTGAGGACTGGGAATCAGGTGTTACTGACTGGTCTTATATAAGGGAGTCACCTTCCCATCAGGGTTGCCGGTGATCAATTGTTCTGGTCTGAATCCTTCATTCCTGTTTCCCTTGTAGCCTGCTGTGTCGTGTCTGCATCTCCTGCTAACAGATAAGACATTTTCTTCTTTTTGTTTTTGTACTATATTTTTGCATTTTGTCCTGCACTTCTGTGGGGGCCTTCTGGGTCCCCTCCGGGGGCTTTTGCCCTCTCAATTTAGTTCAGCCACTGATGTTTGTACTTTTGCTTTTTCCAGTTTTTTCAGTGGCTGCTGTTTTGATTTTGTTACACCAGAGAACTAATTTAGGTGGTAGAGGTCGTGTGATCTCAGGTGATTTTGAAATTAGTAGAGTTGGTGCTTTTCAGGGTTTTCTGGGATTGCAGTAAGTACCCTTCCTATCCTTTTCTATTTAGTTAGTTTGGGCCCCAGCGTTTGCTCATACTATTTTCTTTCTGTGTCAGTATTTCTTCTTGTCTAACTGCCATTACTTGTTTGGGGGCTTTCTATTATCTTTGGGTTCTGCTCCGGGGCAGATAGCTTTCCTATTTCTATCTTTAGGTGTAGTTAGTTTCTCAGGCTGTGACGAGGCGTCTAGGACCAACGTAGGAACGCTCCACGGCTGCCTCTAGTTGTGGTGGTTAGTCAGGGTACTGCAATCTCATAGATTCCAACTGCTCTGGTATATTGCCTTTTTTACCTGCACTCCTCAGCTACCGAAACATAACACATCACTACTTCACTTCCGAGCCCCGACGTGTACCCATACAGTAGTTTTCTCCCACATATGGGATATCAGTGTACTCAGGACAAATTGGACATCAACTTTTGGGGTCTAATTTCTCCTGTTACCCTAGGCAAAATAAAAAAATGGGGACTAAAAGATCATGTTTGTGGAAAAAATATGATTTTTTTATTTTCATGCCCGGGCGTTATAAACTTCTGTGTAGCCCTTGGGGGTTCAAAGTGCTCACCATACATCTAGATAAGTTCCTTGCGGGGTCTAGTTTCCAAAATGGGTCACTTGTGGGGAGTTTCTACTGTTTAGGCACATCAGGGGCTCTGCAAACGTAACATGACGTCCGCTGAACATTCCATCAAAGCCGGCATTTCAAAACGTCACTACTTCCCTTCCGAGCCCTAACATGTGCCGAACAGTGGTTCCCCCTCACATATGAGGTACCAATGTACTCAGGACAAACTGTACAACAACTTTTTGTTGTTCAATTTCTCCTGATACCCTTGTGAAAATAAAAAATTGCGGGTTAAAAAAATCAGTTTTCGAGGAAAAAAATTATTTTTTATTTTCACGGCTCTGCATTATAAACTTCTGTGAAGCACGTGGGGGTTCAAGGTGCTCACCACACATCTAGATAAGCTCCTTGGGGGGGTCTAGTTTCCAAAATGGGGTCACTTGTGGGGGATTTCTACTGTTTAGGCACATCAGGGGCTCTGCAAACTCAACATGACGCCGCAGAACATTCCATCAAGTCTGCATTCCAAAACGGCGCTCCTTACCTTCTGAGCTCTCCCATGCGCCAAAATAGTGGTTCCCCCCACATATGGGGCATTGGTGTACTCAGAACAAATTGCACAACAACTTTTGTGGTCCAATTTCTCCTGTTACCCTTGTAAAATTAAAAAATAGCGGGCCAAAAAGTCATTTTTGAGGAAAAAAATGATTTTTTTATTTTCACATTTTATAAACTTCTGTGAAGCACTTGGGGGTTCAGAGTGCTCACAACACAACTAGATAAGTTCCATAAGGGGTCTAGTTTCAAAAATGGTTTCACATGTGGGGTTTTTTCACTGTTTAGGCACACAGGGGCTTTCCAAACGCGTCATGGTGTCAGCTAACGATTGGAGCTAATTTTACATTCAAAAACTCAAATGGCGCTCCTTCCCTTCTGGGCCCTGCCGTGCGCCCAAACAGTGGTTTATGACCACATATGAGGTATCTGTGCACTCAGGATAAATTGCCCAACAAATTTTAGGATGCATTTTATCCTGTTGCCCATGTGAAAATGAAAATACTGAGGCTAAAAGAAAATTTTTGTGAAAAAAAAGATCTTTTTTTTACGGATCAATTTGTGAAGCACATGGGGGTTCAAAGTGCTCACTATGCATCTAGATAAGTTCCTTGAGGGTCTAGTTTCCAAAATGCGGTCACTTGTGGGGGAGCTCCAATGTTTAGGCACAAAGGGACTCTCCAAATGCGACATGGCAACCGCTAAATATTCTAGCATATTTTCCTTTCAAAAAGTCAAATGGCGCTCCTTCCCTTCTGAGCCCTGCCGGGCGCCCAAACAGTGGTTTATGACCATATATGAGGTATTTGTGTACTCAGGAGAAATTGCTCAACAAACATTAGGATCCATTTTATCCTGTTGCCCATGTGAAAATGAAAAAACTGAGGCTAAAAGAAAATTTTTGTGAAAAAAAAGTACTTTCTTTGTTTTACGGATCAATTTGTGAAGCACATGGGGGTTCAAAGTGCTCACTATGCATCTAGATAAGTTCCTTGGGTGGTCTAGTTTCCAAAATGGGGTCACTTGTGGGGGAGCTCCAATGTTTAGGCACACAGGACTCTCCAAATGCGACATGGCAACCACTAAATATTCCAGCATATTTTCCATTCAAAAAGTGGCGCTCCTTCTCTTCTGAGCCCTTCCAGGTGCCCAAACAGTGGTTTATGACCATATATGAGGTATTTGTGTACTCAGGAGAAATTGCCCAACAAATTTTAGGATCCATTTTATCCTGTTGCCCATGTAAAAATGAAAAAATTGATGCTAAAAGAAAATTTTTGTTGGAAAAATTAAAATGTTCATTTTTTCCTTCCACGTTGCTTTAGTTCCTGTGAAGCACCTGAAGGGTCAATAATCTTCTTGAATGCAGTTTTGAGTAGCTTGAGGGATGCAGTTTTTATAATGGTGTCACTTTTGGGTATTTTCTGCCTTATAGACCCGTCAAAGTGACTTCAAATGTGAGGCGGTCCGTAAAAAAAATGGTTTTGTAAATTTTGTTGTAAAAATGAGAAGTCGCTGGTCAACTTTTAACCCTTATAACTTCCTAACAAAAAAATTTTGTTTCCAAAATTGTGCTGATGTAAAGTAGACATGTGGGAAATGTTATTTATTAACTATTTTGAGTCACATAACTCTCTGGTTTAACACAATAAAAATTAAAAATTTGAAAATTACAAAATTTTCAAAATTTTTGCCAAATTTCCATTTTTTTCACGAATAAATGCAAAAATCATCTACCTAAATTTACCACTAACATGAAGCCCAATATGTCACGAAAAAACATTCTCAGAATTGCTAGGATCCGTTGAAGCGTTCCTGAGTTATTACCTCATAAAGGGACACTGGTCAGAAAAGCAAAAAATGGCAAGGTCTTTATTTTCAAAATTGGCTGGGTCATGAAGGAGTTAAACCTTCTTTCCTCCAGACTTAGAGGATGCCCCCTTGTCCCCGGTCACAGGTCCCCTCATATATTTATACATTGTAATAAGATCACCCCTAAGCCTTGGTTTTTCCAAACTAAATAACCCCAAGTGTAATAACCTGTTTTGGTATTGCAGACCCCCCCAGTTCTCTAATACCCTTGGTCGCTCTCCTCTGCACCCGCTCTAGTTCAGCTATGTCTTTCTTATACACCGGAGACCAGAACTGTACACAGTATTATAAGTGTGGTCGCACTAGTGACTTGTATAGAGGTAAAATTACGCTCTCCTCATGAGCATCTATGCCTCTTTTAATGCATCCCATTATTTAATTTGCCTTTGCAGCAGCTGCCTGACACTACACTGGCCACTAAATGTGAGTTTGTTGTCCACCCATGCGCCCAGGTCTTTTTCAGTGACAGTTTTGCCCAGTGTTTTACAATTGAGCACATAATTATACATCTTGTTTTATTTACCCAAGTGAATGACCTTACATTTATCCCCATTAAAGCTCATTTGCCATTTATCAGCCAAAGCTTCTAGTTTACATAAATCCTCCTGTAATATAAAATTGTCCTCCTCTGTATTGATGACCCTGCAGAGTTTAGTGTCATCTGCAAATATTGAATTACTACTCTGTATGCCCCCTACAAGGTCATTAATAAATATGTTAAAAAGAAGCGGCCCCAATATTGACCCCTGTGGTACCCCACTGCTAACCGTGACCCAGTCCAAGTGTGCTCCATTAATAACCACCCTTTGTTTCCTATCCCTGAGCCAGTTCTTAACCCATTTACACATATTTTCCCCTATCCCCATTGTTCTCATTTTATGTATCAACCTTTTGTGTGGCACCGTATCAAAAGCTTTTGAAAAGTCCATGTACATCACGTCCACTGCATTTCCTTGGTCCAGTCCGGAACTTACCTCTTCATAAAAGCTTATCAGATTAGTCTGACAAGAACGGTCTCTCGTAAACCCATGATGATATTGGGTCATGAGGTTATTCTTCTTCAGATACTCCAATATAGTATCTCTTAGAAAACCCTCCAGGATTTTACCCACAGTTGAGGTTAAGCTCACTGGCCTATAATTTCCAAGTTCAGTTTTTGTCCCCTTTTTGAATATTGGCACCACATTTGCTATACACCAGTCCTGTGGTACAGACCCCGTTATTATGGAATCTTTAAAGATTAAAAATAATGGTCTATCTATGACTGTACTTAATTCCTGCAGTACTCGGGGGTGTATCCCATCCGGACCCGGGGATTTGTCAATTTTAGTGATTTTTAGATGCCACCGTACTTCCTGCTGAGTTAAGCAGGTGACATTTAATGGAGAATTTTTGTTATCACCGATCATGTTGTCTGGCATGGGATTTTCTTGTGTAAATACTGTTGAAAAAAAGTAATTTAGCATATTGGCTTTTTCATTATCCTCATCCACCATTTCACCCAGACTATTTTTAAAGGGACCAACACTATTATTTTTTAGTGTCTTACTATTTATGTAGTTAAAGAATATTTTGGGATTATTTTTACTTTCTCTGGCAATGAGTCTCTCTCGCTCAATATTTGCTGTCTTGATTTGCTTTTTACAGAATTTTTTTAATCTTCTGTATTTATTTAATGCCTCATCACTACCTACTTGCTTTAATTCCCTAAATGCCTTATTTTGTCACTTATTGAGCCCCTTACAGCTCTATTTAGCCATAGTGGTTTCCTCCTATTTCTAGCATGTTTATTCCCATAGGGGATATACTGTGCACAGATCCTCTTCAGGATGCTAATAAACATCTCACATTTTCTTTGTGTATTTTTATGTCTCAGGATATCATCCAAGTTAATTGCACCAAGATCATCTCTCATCCGTTGGAAATTTGCCTTCCTGAAGTTTAGTGTCCTTGTAACCCCTCTACTACACACCTTATTAAAGGATACATGAAAACTTATTATTTTGTGATCACTATTACCCAAGTGACCCCCAACCCTTATATTTGATATGCGGTCTGGCCTGTTGGTTAATATTTTGTCTAGCAGTGCCCCACTTCTTGTTGGGTCCTGAACTAGTTGCAAAAGTTAATTGTCTCTCATAGTTGTCAGAAACCTATTACATTTGTAGGTGCCCTTTCAAACAATATATACCGGGTAAGCCAGCAAAGTACGGCATCGAGATATGGACACTGTGACAGCAGCAGTTCATACGCTTTAAACACTGAGATATATATAGGAAAAAAGTCAGGAGAAAAACCTGTTTCAGATTTGACGTATGGACTAAGACTAATTTCACATTTGCGTCTTTTTGCGCAGCACTTCGTGCACTACCAAAAACGTGTGCAAAAACGCAACTAAGCGCAAAAAAGCGCATGTTTTTTTAACGCATCAAATTACGCATAACGCCAAAAAAAGTAGCATTTACATGCGTTTATGTAGCGTTTTGCATGCGTTTGCATTTTTTAGACGCATGAGTCCCACATTGCACAAGAGGAAAATCCTTGAAACAGATCCCACCAATGGGACACAAGTGGGGGAGTGTCATGGGATTTCTTGAAATAGACCCTGTTCAGCTGAATTCTTTAGATTTTGCTGGTGTTCCCTGTGTCACCATGGATCTGCGTTGGGAGAGTTTTCGCATAAACTTGGATCTGGACATCGCGCTGTTTCAGGCTTTTGCTTTTGCTTGCCAGCAACAAAGGGAGAGGGAGAGAGAGTGAAGACATCAGCGGCGGCGTTTTTGGAGACATCCGATTATTGAAGTCCGGGAGAGCTGTGGAGCATACCACACCCTCTTCAGTGAGCTCCAGGCAAACCCGGCTAAATTTTCGGACTATACACGAATGTCTCAAGAAAGTTTTAGGGATTTGCTTTATCATGTTGAAGGAGCCATCTGGAGACAGGACACACAGCTCCATTGTGCGATTCCTCCTGAGGAACGGCTCCTCGTCACTTTACGGTACGTAATATTAAACAAATGCGTGTATTGTTTTTGTTCAGCCATTTATTAAAATACGGCTGAATTGTAGTTCTGCAATTAACAGTAATTTTTTAAAGGTCTGTGTTTTGCCAAAGTCTGGACAAACAATATTTTTTTTCATCTTTTTTGCAGCTTCCTGGCTTCTGGCGAGACCCTCTCTTCACTCCACTTTCAGTACCGGCTTGGAATTTCCACCTTGTCGGGAATAGTTGCGGACACCTGCCGGGCTTTGTGGGACATTCTATGTCCTGAATTTATGCCCCTGCCCACCGCGGAAAAGTGGATGGATATTTCAGAAAAATTCTTTACAGTCTGAAATTTCCCCAACTGTTTGGGAGCGGTGGATGGGAAAACATCCGGATAACAAAACCCCCAAGAAGTGGCTCTGAGTATTTAATTATAAAAAGTACTTTTCTACAGTACTCATGGCCATTGCGGATGCAGACTGAAGGTTTATTGCTGTGGACATTGGGGCATTTGGCAGGGCAATGACTCAAAGACCTTTAAGAACTCTGACATGGGCCGTAGGTTGTATGGCAACCATTTTAATTTCCCCCTGCCACGGCCTCTTCCCCACACCAAAGGTCCGCCACTGCCATTTGTAATGGTTGGTGATGAGGCCTTTCAAATGTGCACCAACCTGTTGAAATCCTACTCCAGCCGTGACTTGGACCACAGAAAAAATTTTTTTAATACATACTGACCAGGGCCCGAAGAACTGTCGAGTGTGCCTTTGGGATTCTTGTGTCCAGATGGCGCATTCTAGGCACAGATATCAATCTTAAACTAGAAACTGTGGATGAGGTGATGAAAGCGTGTGTGGTTCTTCACAATTTTGTGATGGCTAAAGACCACCCTACCTTTGAACTTGATGAAACACTTGTCAACCCACTGCCTGAATTCACTCAGCACCCTCTCAGGTCATCTGTTGAAGTAGGCCAAATGAGGGACTAATTGGCGGCCTACTTTCTATCTGATGTGGGACGTGTGGAATGGCAAGATCAAATGGTGTAATACAATTATTTTCTTGTGTTGTTCTTAATAAAAAACCTGTTTTGATACCTGTACTAAGTGCACTCTGTTTTTATATACTCCAACACAATAATCACCTGCCCAGTAGGGTTGAGCGATACTTTCCGATATCCAAAAGTATCGGAATCGGAATGGTATCGCCGATACCATTAAAATATCGGCGATACCCGATACCGATACCGGAAGTCCCATGTAAGTCTATGGGAACAAAATATCGGAATTAAAAAAAACCCATTCTTGCCTTGTTGGTTAATTGTACATGAAGGAAAACAACAAAGAGTAATGTAGAATGTATTGGGGAAGGTTGAGGAGACATTAAAGGCATAGATGTTTAACCCAATCAAATGGAATAGCATATATATATATTTTTTTTTAAAGATGTTCGGATTGACGAATAAATTGACAATGTTGTTAACGTTTTTTCTATTTTGGCAAATATGTATATTTCACAACTTCCATGCTCTTCACCTTTTTAACTTTTCACACACTTTCTCCTTCATAATCTTCTGCAGCATCATCTTTTTCATCAAATTATTCTTCATCTTCACCTTCTTTATCTTCTTCTTAAACTTCTTGCTATTCATCTTTTTGTTAACATTACTCATATTCTTCTTATTAAACTATTATTCTTATTCATATTGTACTTCATCTTCTTCATCATATTCTTATTTGTGACAGAGAATCCTGTACTTGTAATCTGTCAAAGTATGAATTTTTCATCCTTCCGTTCTTGCTGTCACAAAAGATTTAAATTACAACAGTATTTGTCCGTGTTCAGTTTAGCCTGCAGCAGCAGGCATTTTCCAGGGGCACCACGAGGAGGAACGGACTCACCCCGATACACTGCTTAGTCTTCTTCTGCTTAGAATTTAGAGCATATATTTTGCTCTTCATTTTGGTCTTATACTTCATGTTCTTCTGCTTTTTGATCTTCTGCTTATTGTTCTTAAGTCTCTTGTTCTGTATCTTGTAGTTTGTCTTAACCTTCTTAGTCCTGTTTGGTAATCTTTTATTTCTTCTTTGTGATGGTGTTTAGGCTGGTTGGCTTGATGCTCGTCGTCCTTGTGGTCGTCATCTTCTTCGGGGTGGTCATCAGGGTCGTCGTCTTCATTGTTGGAGATCCAGAGTGATTACCCAAAAAAGCATTGAAAAAATCTTCAATTTGTAAATGTAGCAGAAAGTACAAGAGTCAATGCAAGTAACGAGGACCAGCTGACTGTGCTGGAACCCGGAGGGGCAGCAGAAGGAAAAGAGCCAATGGCACAACCGAGGACCAGCTGACGTTACTGGGACACGGTTACTAAGCAGGAGGTACCTGTGCTCCAAAGCACTACCAAGGACCAGCAGACGTTGCTGGAACTCAGATACCGAGATGGAGGCACCTAGGCCAAAGGCACTGCGGAGAACCAGCTGACGGTACAGGAACCCGGACGGGTAGCAGAAGGTACAATAGCCAATGCAAGTAACGAGGACCAGCTGACTGTGCTGGAACCCGGAGGGGCAGCAGAAGGAAAAGAGCCAATGGCACAACCGAGGACCAGCTGACGTTACTGGGACACGGTTACTAAGCAGGAGGTACCTGTGCTCCAAAGCACTACCAAGGACCAGCAGACGTTGCTGGAACTCAGATACCGAGATGGAGGCACCTAGGCCAAAGGCACTGCGGAGAACCAGCTGACGGTACTGGAACCCGGACGGGTAGCAGAAGGTACAAGAGCCAATGCAAGTAACGAGGACCAGCTGACTGTGCTGGAACCGGAGGGGCAGCAGAAGGAAAAGAGCCAATGGCACAACCGAGGACCAGCTGACGTTACTGGGACACGGTTACTAAGCAGGAGGTACCTGTGCTCCAAAGCACTACCAAGGACCAGCAGACGTTGCTGGAACTCAGATACCGAGATGGAGGCACCTAGGCCAAAGGCACTGCGGAGAACCAGCTGACGGTACTGGAACCCGGACGGGTAGCAGAAGGTACCCATGGAAATTTAAGATGACAGGCCGCGAGCCGGCCGCAGTTACCGAATCCCACAGTACTACAGTGGGTGATTGTCCTATTGTCACAACGGAAACAGCCTTTATTTGCATATCCCCAGCACACATAGGAAGCACCTAAACTCCAAGCACCATAGAGTCGGCTAACCCGACCGCAACACGACAGGACAACTTATTGGAGGCTAAGTGACGTTTACACTGAGAGGAAACAGATGGCGTGCTGTAACCAGTCTGGGCAGGAGTGAGTACCCGTGCCAATGACACTTCCGAGCAACAACTGGCGGTGTTGTAGCCCAGGGATGAGAAGAGAACATGGTGGAGGCAGCAGGACTTTTTGCCGTTCACACAGCAGGGGAACAGCTGACATTACTGAACCCCAGTAACACAGGAGCAAGTGTTCACTGTGCTAACAGCACTTCCAAGCAACAACTGGCGGTGTTGTAGCCCAGGGATGAGAAGAGAACAGGGTGGAGGCAGCAGGACTTTTTGCCGTTCACACAGCAGGGGAACAGCTGACATTACTGAACCCCAGTAACACAGGAGCAAGTGTTCACTGTGCTAACAGCACTTCCGAGCAACAACTGGCGGTGTTGTAGCCAGGGATGAGAGAGAACAGGTGGAGGCAGCAGGACTTTTTGCGTCACCAGCAGGGGAACAGCTGACATTACTGAACCCAGTAACACAGGAGCAAGTGTACTGTGCTAACAGCACTTCCGAGCACAACTGCGTGTGTAGCCAGGATGAGAAGAGAACAGGTGGAGGCAGCAGGACTTTTTGCCGTCACACAGCAGGGAACAGCTGACATTACTGAACCCAGTAACACAGAGCAAGTGTACTGTGCTAACAGCACTTCGACAACAACTGGGGTGTTGTAGCCCAGGGATGAGAAAGAACAGGTGGAGGCAGCAGACTTTTTGCGTTAACAGCAGGGGAACAGCTGACATTACTGACCCAGAACACAGGAGCAAGTGTACGTGCTAACAGCACTTCCGAGCACAACTGGCGGTGTTGTAGCCCAGGGATGAGAAGAGAACATGGTGGAGGCAGCAGACTTTTTGCCGTCACACAGCAGGGAACAGCTGACATTACTGAACCCAGTAACACAGGAGCAAGTGTACTGTGCTAACAGCACTTCGAGCACAACTGGCGGTGTTGTAGCCCAGGATGAGAAGAGAACAGGTGGAGGCAGCAGGACTTTTTGCGTTCCACAGCAGGGAACAGTGACATTACTGAACCCAGTAACACAGGAGCAAGTGTACTGTGTAACAGCACTTCCGAGCACAATGGCGTGTTGTAGCCAGGATGAGAAGAGAACAGGGTGGAGGCAGAGATTTTTGCCGTTCACACAGCAGGGGAACAGCTGACATTACTGAACCCCAGTAACACAGGAGCAAGTGTTCACTGTGCTAACAGCACTTCCGAGCAACAACTGCGGTGTTGTAGCCCAGGGATGAGAAGAGAACATGGTGGAGGCAGCAGGACTTTTTGCCGTACACAGCAGGGGAACAGCTGACATTACTGAACCCAGTAACACAGGAGCAAGTGTCACTGTGCTAACAGCACTTCGAGCACAACTGGCGGTGTTGTAGCCCAGGGATGAGAAGAGAACAGGTGGAGGCAGCAGGACTTTTTGCCGTTCACACAGCAGGGGAACAGCTGACATTACTGAACCCCAGTAACACAGGAGCAAGTGTCACTGTGCTAACAGCACTTCCGAGCAACAACTGGCGGTGTTGTAGCCCAGGGATGAGAAGAGAACATGGTGGAGGCAGCAGGACTTTTTGCGTTCACACAGCAGGGGAACAGCTGACATTACTGAACCCCAGTAACACAGGAGCAAGTGTAATGTGCTAACAGCACTTCCGAGCTACAACTGGCGGTGTTGTAGCCCAGGGATGAGAAGAGAACATGGTGGAGGCAGCAGGACTTTTTGCCGTCACACAGCAGGGGAACAGCTGCATTACTGAACCCCAGTAACACAGGAGCAAGTGTACTGGCTAACAGCACTTCGAGCAACAACTGGCGGTGTTGTAGCCCAGGGATGAGAAGAGAACAGGTGGAGGCAGCAGGACTTTTTGCCGTACACAGCAGGGGAACAGCTGACATTACTGAACCCCAGTAACACAGGAGCAGTGTAACTGTGCTAACAGCACTTCCGAGCACAACTGGCGGTGTTGTAGCCCAGGGATGAGAAGAGAACAGGTGGAGGCAGCAGGACTTTTTGCCGTTCACACAGCAGGGAACAGTGACATTACTGAACCCAGTAACACAGGAGCAAGTGTTACTGTGCTACAGCATTCCGAGCACAACTGGCGGTGTTGTACCCAGGGATGAGAGAGAACAGGTGGAGGCAGCAGGACTTTTGCGTTCACACAGCAGGGGAACAGTGACATTACTGAACCCAGTAACACAGAGCAAGTGTTCACTGTGCTAACAGCATTCCGAGCAACAACTGGCGGTGTTGTAGCCCAGGGATGAGAGAGAACAGGTGGAGGCAGCAGGACTTTTTGCGTTCACACAGCAGGGGAACAGCTGACATACTGAACCCAGTAACACAGGAGCAAGTGTTCACTGTGCTAACAGCACTTCGAGCAACATGGCGGTGTTGTAGCCCAGGATGAGAAGAGAACATGGTGGAGGCAGCAGGACTTTTTGCCGTCACACAGCAGGGGAACAGCTGAATTACTGAACCCCAGTAACACAGGCAAGTGTAGACTGTGCTAACAGCACTCCGAGCACACTGGCGGTGTGTAGCCAGGGATGAGAAGAGAACAGGGGGAGGCAGCAGGACTTTTGCCGTTCACACAGCAGGGAACAGCTGACATTACTGACCCAGTAACACAGGAGCAAGTGTTATGTGCTAACAGCACTTCGAGCAACAACGCGTGTTGTAGCCAGGATGAAAGAGAACATGGTGGAGGCAGCAGGACTTTTTGCCGTCAACAGCAGGGAACACTAATACTGACCAGTACGACAAGTGTACGTGCACAGCCTTCCCACAACTGGGTTGTAGCCAGGAGAAAAACAGGTGGGCAGAGGATTTGCCCCAGCAGGAACAGCTGACATTACTGAACCCTAACACAGGAGCAAGTTAACTGTGCTAACGACTTGAGCACAATGCGTGTGTCCAGATGAGAAGAGAACAGGGTGGAGGCAGCAGATTTTTGCTCACACGAGGGAACACTACATACTGACCCAGTAACACAGGAGCAGTGTACTGTGCTAACAGCATTCGGCACAATGGTGTTTACCCAGGTGGAAGAGACGTGAGGCAGCGACTTTGCCACACGCGGGAACAGCTGACATTACTGAACCCCAGTAACACAGGAGCAAGTGTTCACTGTGCTAACAGCACTTCCGAGCAACAACTGGCGGTGTTGTAGCCCAGGGATGAGAAGAGAACATGGTGGAGGCAGCAGGACTTTTTGCCGTTACACACAGCAGGGGAACAGCTGACATTACTGAACCCCAGTAACACAGGAGCAAGTGTTACTGTGCTAACAGCACTTCCGAGCAACAACTGGCGGTGTTGTAGCCAGGGATGAGAAGAGAACATGGTGGAGGCAGCAGGACTTTTTGCCGTTCACACAGCAGGGGAACAGCTGACATTACTGAACCCCAGTAACACAGGAGCAAGTGTTCACTGTGCTAACAGCACTTCCGAGCAACAACTGGCGGTGTTGTAGCCCAGGGATGAGAAGAGAACAGGGTGGAGGCAGCAGGACTTTTTGCCGTTACACACAGCAGGGGAACAGCTGACATTACTGAACCCCAGTAACACAGGAGCAAGTGTAGACTGTGCTAACAGCACTTCCGAGCAACAACTGGCGGTGTTGTAGCCCAGGGATGAGAAGAGAACAGGTGGAGGCAGCAGACTTTTTGCCGTCACAACAGGGGAACAGTGAATTACTGAACCCCAGAACACAGGAGCAAGTGTAACTGTGCTAACAGCACTTCCGAGCACAACTGGCGGTGTTTTAGCCCGGGATGAGAAGAGAACATGGTGGAGGCAGCAGGACTTTTTGCGTACACACAGCAGGGAAACAGCTGACATTAACTGAAACCCAGTAACACAGGAGCAAGTGTTAGACTGATGCTAACAGCACTTCCGAGCATACAACTGGCGGTGTTGTAGCCAGGGATGAGAAGAGAACATGGGGAGGCAGCAGGACTTTTGCCCGTTCACACAGCAGGGGAACAGCTGACATTACTGAACCCAGTAACACAGGAGCAAGTGTTACTGTGCTAACAGCACTTCCGAGCAACAATGGCGGTGTTGTAGCCAGGGATAAAGATGCATAGGCAGAACAGGGCTTTTTGCCTACACTGCAACAGCTGACTATACAGTAGTGTGACTTGATAAGGGTGTTTACCAGATGAGAAGAGACATGGTCATAGCTTTTGCCGTTCACACAGCAGGGGAACAGCTGACATTACTGAACCCCAGTAACACAGGAGCAAGTGTAGACTGTGCTAACAGCACGTCCGAGCTACAACTGGCGGTGTTGTAGCCCAGGGTCAAGGAGGATGTTTAAATACTATATCAAGTATTTTCCTTGTTACGTGTCAATTAAAAATGTCTATACTCCAAACAAGAGAAATATAAACTTTAGTACCATAAGATGATGATTTAACTTAAAAAAATATATGTAAATTAGAAATTTACAAACATAAACGCATACATTAACATGTTGAAAAGCAATGCAAACCACAATTAAAATAGGTTAAATAATCTGCTATACGGTTTAAAACAAATGCATACAAGTACACATCAGAATCCATTAATGATGGGTAAGTAACAGTATGTAGACCATTTTTATTGTGTAGACAATGAATGGCTGACTTAAAAACATAATCAGCATTACAAGTTTTCTTTGACATTCATAAAACTTTACATTTGGTGAATAATATAACTACAATTTTTTTAAAAATATCTAAAATTTCCATCATGTAATACTGATAATATGTGTCAATCATTTATATTAACAAAACAAAAATTTAAAAAGTGCATAGTGCAGAGTGAAAACAGATATTTATGCCTGACTGTGGACTTGCAAGCATGACAACGGATAGATAAGGTATATATAGATGAGACTGCATAGCCACAGATGGTGAATGGCGATGTCATACTGTACCTCAATAAAGTGTGCGTTACTACTACATCCTTTTTTTTATCTAGCTTTATAAAAGGTTACGTGCATGTATGGTTGCGCCTCTGTTTGGACGCACAGACTGGCTTCCTGCTGTGACGCGTTGGGTATTGGAGCGACTGTACGTCTTATGACGCAGACTAACATTCACGGTGCGCATCGTTCATCATCGCAAGCGTACCGACAACACAAAGGCGTTGTCATGACTGCTTTACTCAGTAAACATGCACCTATGATGAAACATACACGCATGTGCCCTATTACATAACAAGCTACAAGAAAAACGAGTGTGAGGTGTGACACAGCTGTTTTGTTAAGGTACAGTATTATATCGACATTGTACAGATGTCGCTATTCAGTCTGATAAATATATATCATTCACGTATTCTATCAGTTTTCGTTCTTTCAGCACCACTTACAGGTATATATTTTGCTATTGTGACTATGCACTATTGACTTTACCAAGGTAATGCATGATTTTTGTAAGCGATTATCATGTTTACATGAAGGACCTTTATGATATGGGCTGTTAACTTTCTAATCAAATATGTATTTTTTAAAATGACACAAATATAAGTAATGTTGAAGAGGACTATTCCTACATGCATTGTTTGCACAATATTACACGTGTACATCACGTCCCTTAATCAACATTGGATTATTATATTTACTTGTATGCTTTTATTTCAAAGGCAAGAACACTGAAGTATAACCTTCGCACTGCAGCAGTTGTCAAAGTTCAACCCACATTATGCACTTCCAACATTGCAGCATTGGAGTCATCATGATGTGAGTTGGATTTGTCTAAGCTATGGAGTGACAAGGTTGACCATCAGTATCCTATAGCATAAGTAGGATTTTGTGTTTGCATTTGTTTTCGACATGTGCATATCTGTAATAATATGTCACATTTATTTTGTTACAGATTTGTGACAAAGACTAATCATTTTATGGTTTGAAAGTTGACGTTTCAAATGTTTACAGCTTAGAAATCAGGGTGTAGCCTCATATCTATGTGTAGCACTAGACACTTTGAGATGTCAGGTTTTTTTCACCATGATTAGGTAGCTAGCAGTAATTTTTGCCGGACACACAGCAGGGGAACAGCAGGCGTTACTGAACCCCACAAACACATCAGCGATTGTTTTCATCTGTGCATCTAACACTTCTGAGCAGCAACTGGCGCTGTTGAAGCCCAGGGTCAAGGAGGGTGTAGGCAGAGGCCTAGTATGAGACGTTTGAAGTTGAAGTTGTAGTTAGCAGCAGTAATTTTTGCCAGACACACAGCAGGGGAACAGCAGGCGTTACTGAACCCCACAAACACATCAGCGATTGTTTTCATCTGTGCATCTAACACTTCTGAGCAGCAACTGGCGCTGTTGAAGCCCAGGGTCAAGGAGGGTGTAGGCAGAGGCCTAGTATGAGACGTTTGAAGTTGAAGTTGTAGTTAGCAGCAGTAATTTTTGCCAGACACACAGCAGGGGAACAGCAGGCGTTACTGAACCCCACAAACACATCAGCGATTGTTTTCATCTGTGCATCTAACACTTCTGAGCAGCAACTGGCGCTGTTGAAGCCCAGGGTCAAGGTGTCATGGGTGCATCGCCACGAAGATCGTCGCGATTGCACATTCTGACTTCTCACAGCTGAGCTGCTGTTTCTTTGTGTTTGGTAATGAGAGAGTTAATTTTACCTAGCTCTTTGCTAAGACTAGGTTCAGCCTCGCCCGGCTGCTTTGGATTATGTTCTAATTAGTTTCCTTTATATTCCTGCCAGTCTGGGTGTGGAGGCCGGTGAAAGCATTCATATAGTTTAGCAGACTGGATCGGTTCTGGGAATACTTAAGCTAAGAGCTCCTTAGTTGTTTTTACTCTTACAGCTTATAGTTTATCTCTGAGACCTATGGTGTTCCTACTGTGTGTGAGTGTTGTATGTAAGACTTTATTTACTTTATTCCTTCTCTTTCTTGTATGTCTTTCTGTTCATTATCCGTTACCTGTTCATTCCCTTTGGTGGTATTCAGGGTCCTTCTTAGGACTAGAATACAGTTGGCAGGGATTGATAGGAGACAGGGTTTACGCTGGTGGCCTGGACCTCTGTACCTTTAACAGTACCTCCAGGTTGAGGGATTAGTTAGGACCCCAGTTCAGGGTCAGCTTAGACCCCGGTCACCCTCTAGCCGGAGACAGCGTATAACGGATTCCGTTTTGACCCAGTGGACATTCTGTCAGGTAAATCCATGTTATAATATATCTATGCGCATGTTATATAGTATGTTGCCCTTTTTGATATAGATTACAGACATCTCATATATATATCTGCTATACAGCGTGACACAAGGAGGGTGTAGGCACAAAATATTGACTTATTGCCTTGTTACATGGCCATTGCAAATGTATGTACTTCAAACAAGAATAAATGAAGTTTTACTAGGACAATAAAATGATGAATTTCAATTCCAAGAATAGAAAAATATTTATACTTGAGAGTCCTCTGTGGTTGATACCGTTTAATGGCTAACTGAAAATATGGTAACAAATTCAAAGCTTTCGAGACTACTCAGGTCTCTTCATCAGGCTAAGACTAAAAAAAAAATGGAAGAATCACATATTTGTACACACAACAGGACACAGGAATAGGTAAGACAAGTGAGGGAGGGACAAGTGAGGGTAGACCGGCCAAAAAATGAGAACAAGGATGAATTATCAGCGCCACACGATAAGACAAAAAATAATGGATTTACCTGTGGCAAAACACTTTTGTATGCCCGGTCATAGCATGATGGATATGGAATTACTGGTATTAAAATATAACTTCAAATATGACAAAGATACAAAGGTTTCAGAATGTAAGCTCATCATGACCTTTGACACTGTTAGTGATGGAATGAATAGATCACACGGATTTATGTCATTCTATATCAATTAAGGAATCTGCGTCTCTGCCCTTCCAGGGGCATTAAAACACAAAACCAGACCCCAATCAGAGGGCAATAAAACTTTCTATCCTTATCTAGGAACTGTTCCAATATTTATGTTCATCCCTCTGTGATAATGACAGTTCTGCTACACGTCACTTACTTGTCTTACCTATTGCACTATTCCTGTGTCCTGTTGTGTATAGAAATATGTGATGCTTCATTTTTTGTTTTAGTCTTTGCCTGATGAAGAGACGTGAGTAGCCTCGAAAGCTTGCAATTTGTTACCATCTTTTCAGTTATCCATTCAAAGGTATCAACCACTGTGGACTCTCAAGTGTAAATATTTTTCTATCTAATGGCTAACACGGTACGAAGATACACATGTTTCCTAACTTCAATAATAAAAATAAAGACACTGCAAATATAAACGCATATATGCACATGCCAACAAGAAATGGAACAACACACCACCCAAAAAATTGGTTACAAAATATAGTGTTGTAAATTTAAGAATAAAAGTCCATTTTTGTATTTATGAATAATGCTTAAGGAACGCTATGTTAAACCATAACATAGTGAAGACAATGGATTTTGTAATCGTCACTCATCATCATCATCATTGCAATTTAGATGTGACAGTCACAGACATTTCAATTATTTAAGTTAATAAAATCGTTACTTTGTACAGCATGTATGACATGTCCAGCATGGACTCATCAATGTGATGACACAATAATGTACGATAAAAAATAACCATTTAAAAAAACATAATTCATTGTCACAATTTAAGTGTGTGCCTGCAAGTGTAGGTGAAACAAAGGCTACGGATAGCAAAGGTATATTCTATGTCTGTATCAGACAGTGGACAGCCTCTGATGGGTAATGGCGATGTTATACTGTACGTCAATAAAGTCTGCGGCTGCAATCATGCATTTTTTGCTTGGACAGTGTTGAAGAGGGTAAAAGCATGTCTGGTTGCGCAAGGCTTTATCCGTCAACACTACCTTCCTACTGTCACGCGTAGGGTAGGGTAGCGTGTGTCAATTAGACGACTCTATAAAATGTACGTTACGCAGCGTTATTGCGCCCTAGGGACGCCAAAAATACAACAGCAGTAATCATTTACTGTCTAATACTCCACCTATGACCAACAAAAAAAGACCGTTCCCTCTTTAACAATCTACAAGACTAACAAGCATAATGGTTCACGCTGACTTTATTGAGGTACAGTATTACATCGACATTGTCCATGAGTAACTATGCACTGTGATACCTATATACCATTATTAATTTATATCTGTTGTGGTTGTTTCAACAGCACTTGCAGGTATAACTAGTACTACCTATTGTCAGTATGCATGATGCACTTTCTAGATGTATAATTTATTATTGCACATTATTACCAGGTTTAGATGCTGGCCATTTCATATATGGTGTGTGAAGTTACAGTTGGCATCAGTATGTGTATTTTATAATGTCTGTCATAAATAAAAATCGTGATGATGATGATGAGGATTTTATGATTTCTACATCCATTGACTGCATTATCTTACAGGTACAGATAAAGTTCCTTAAAAAGCATTAATTGATAAGTATGAAATGTACTTTTATGCATTAATTTCAAAAAGTGAAGACTATGTTTTAGTTTTTGTTACCATTTATAATAGACATGTGCAGATATGCGCTGTGATGACAAATTATTATTTGTCCATATTTGTCATAAAAATTTATCATTCTAGGCCTGGAAAACTTCACAATTTCCTGTTTTAAGCATAACAATCAGGGTGACGGCTCTTCCCTATTTGGAGCATGTTCGACATGGGTTTTTCTGTGCATGTGTAGGGAACAGGAGACTTGTTGTCGGACACACAGCAGGGGAACAGCTGGCGTTACTGAACCCCACTAACACTATAGCTTGTGTATTGGTCTGTGGACACGACACTTCTGAGCAGCAACTGGCAGTGTTGTAGCCCAGGGAGTAGAGTTCAGGTGGTAGAAAGATGAACATAACAGGAGACATGGATAACGTTGCGAACCAGTTATTTAATCTGAAAACGGACAGACAAATTCTGGCGAGATCCATGCCTTGTTCATTTTCAGAAAAGTAAGCCGGTCTACATTATCGGAGGATAGTCGCATGCGACGGTCTGTTAGTACACCACCTGCGGCACTAAAGACGCGCTCCGATAATACACTGGCAGCAGGGCAAGCCAGCACCTCCAATGCATACTGGCTAAGCTCTGGCCATGTATCCAGCTTAGAGACCCAAAACTTGAATGGGGAAGAGCCATCTGGGAGTACACTGAGAGGGAAAGACATGTAGTCTGTCACCATCTTACAGAAACGTTGCCTCCTGCTGACTGGAGCCGTCTCGGATGGTGTAGACATTGGTGGCGCTGCCACAAAACTTCGCCACATTTGGAATATACTGGTCTTGCCCTGTGCAGAGGCGCTGCTTGTGCTCCCTCTTGTTGCAGAGCTGTCTCCACTGCCTCGACGCACAGAGCTGCTTTGTAAAGCATAGCAGCAGCAGTGCTCTCGGCTGGAATGGAGAACATTATGGATTGCACCAGTATGTCTTGGTACTCCCGCATTTTACGCTCCCGGTTCAACGGTGTGATGAGGCTTTGTAAGTTGTCCCGGTAGCGAGGGTCTAGGAGGGTGTACACCCAATAATCAGACGTGGTGAGAATGTGGGCGATGCGGCGGTCGTTTCTCAGGCACTGCAGCATGAAATCAACCATGTGCTGCAGACTCCCAACTGGCCAAGAAACGCTGTCCCCTGCAAGAGGCGTCATCTCTGACTGCTCTGCATCACCCCACCCTCGCTCTACATACTGACTAGAGCGTTGTGTACCTCCCTCTGGAGCGATGTCTTCCTCCTCCATTGACTCCTCCTCATCCTCCTCACAAAGTGAACACTGCCCAGCCCTTTGTGAAGAACCACGTTGCGCTGACTGTCCAGAAGGTGATGGAATTTGTGACTCCTCATCCTCCACCTCTTCCAAAACCTCATCCCTTATTGCTTGCAGTGTTTTTTGAAGCAGGCAGATAAGGGGGACAGTCAGGCTGACTAGTGCATCATCTGCACTCGCCATCCGCGTTGACTCATCAAACACACGCAAAACGTGGCAGATGTCCTTCATAGAGGCCCACTCAGTAGTGGTGAAGTGTGAACGACGCAAATTGCGAGTTGATTGCGCCTGATGCAGCTGATACTCCATTACTGCTGGCTGCTGCTCACACAACCGCTCCAACATATGTAACGTGGAATTCCACCTGGTGGGTACGTCACATATGATGCGATGTTCAGGAAGGCGAAATCTGCGTTGCAGAGCTGCAATGCGCGATCTGGCCATGCTGGAACGTCGCAAGTGAGCGCACTCTAGGCGGACCTTGTGCAGCAGTGCATCAAGATCCGGATAGTCCCTCAAAAAACTCTGCACGACCAAGTTGAGCACATGTGCCAGACATGGTATGTGAGTGAGGTTGCCAAGGCCCAGAGCTGCCACCAGATTTCGGCCATTGTCACACACTACCAAGCCTGGCTGGAGATTCGCTGGCAAAAACCACACGTCGCTCTCCTGCTTGATGGCATTCCAGAGCTCCTGCGCTGTGTGGCTTCGATTCCCCATGTAAATTAATTTCAGGACGGCCTGTTGACGTTTGGCCATGGCTGTGCTCATATCGGTCGCATCAGGTAAGCGTTCACGGGTCCATGTGGAGGTAGACCGTGACGGCTCCTGCAGCGATGATTCTGAGGAACTGGAGTAGGAGGAGGAGTCAATGTGGACAGACTTGATTCCTGCAATCCTTGGAGTTGGCAGAACACGTACAGCGCCACTCGCAAGATCTGTACCCGGCTCCACAACATTGACCCAATGGGCAGTGAGGGAAAGGTATCGTCCCTGGCCATGGGTACTGGTCCACGCATCGGTGGTCAGGTGGACCTTGCTACTGACGGCGTTTAGTAGCGCATGTTTAATTTTTCCCTCAACATGCTTTTGCAGACCAGGGACGGCTTGCCTGCTGAAATAAAATCGGCTGGGCACATTGTATTGTGGGACTGCCAATGCCATTAAGTTACGGAAACTGTCAGTCTCCACCAGCCTGAATGACAGCATTTCAAGGGACAGGAGTTTTGCAATGCCAGCATTCAGAGCCTGTGCTCGTGGATGGTTTGCCGAGTATGGCCGTCTTATATCCCATGCCTGTGCTACCGATGGCTGTTTTGTGGCCTGGGAGTGTGAGGATGACAGGGAACTTGCAGCTGTGGGTGGAATAACACTGGGTCTCTGGACAACAGTTACAGAGGTTCTTCCATGGCGATCCTGTGAGGAAGCCGAACCAGCTGTGTGTGAGCTGGAGGAAGAGGCTCCAACACGAGCTGAAGATGTAGGTGCTGCTGTAGGTTGGCCTACATCTCCAGTGTGTCTTTGTAACTCAGCTACGTGCTTTGTCCGTACATGTTTCCACATATTTGTGGTATTGAGGTTACTGATATTTTTACCTCTTTTAACTTTTTGATTACACAGCTTGCATTTGACATAGCAAATATCATCTGCAAGTGTGTCAAAAAAGGACCACGCAGTGCAAGTCCTGGGAGCGCCCGGTTTGGCTGTTGGAAGAGAACTGCCACGAACGGGTGCCAAACTGGAGGGTACAGGCAACCGAGTCTGCAGCCTACCTCTCCCTACTGTTTGGACCGTTGGGGCAATCTCTTCCTCAGAGCTGCTACCACCACCTTCCTGTTCCTCACGCCATGTTGGGTCTTGGACCTCATCATCTCCACTACCCTCTTTCAACACCTGCTGCTGTTGGGTGGTCTGGCCAGCACCTTGCTCAACAGAAAATGGCACCTGAGTCTCATCATCATCAGATGCGTTCTGCGGTGTGCTGACCATCGGCACTGGCTCACCCGCCTCTTCACATTCAGAGAGACACAGCTGTTGCGCATCACTGCATACTGCCTCTTCTTCACATTCCAGAATGCTGCTTGGCTGGGCCCCTGTTTCCAAGCCAACAGATTCTGAGAACAGAAGCAGAGACTCAGCTGGCTCCAGTTCAGAACTCTCTGACTGCCTGGGCAATTTGGCAGGCGGTGAAGAGACAGATGGTTGTTCAACAGTGCTGTGGTCCTGAGAGGAGGTGGAAGCAATTGAAGTCGATGCATTGGCTGCCATCCAACCAACAACGGCTTCAATTTGTTCTTCCCGCAGCAGGGGGGTACGCTGAGCTCCTACAAAAGTGTGCATAAAGGAACGCTCACGGGGAAAACTGGTGGATGCTGTGTCACTGGGTGCGGCAGCAGCCACAGAATCCCCACGTCCTCTCCCTGCTGAAACTCCACGGCCACGACCACGTGCCTTACTCCCTGCCTTCTTCATCTTGGTAGATTGATAAAGAAAGTCAGAAAAGTTATAAGGCCTAAGTGTGGTTATTCCTCAGAGACTGCAGTGAACACTGCAGACAACTGTTCAGTAGCTGTGAAAGGCCCCTTTGTGTACTTCTATAGTGTTTGCAACCAATGTATTGTATACGGATGGAAGCGCGTCACACTAATAGATTAGATTTTTTTCAAATATAATGGAGCAGCACCAATTAGAGAAAAATGTGAAGGATGAGGCAGTGACACACGCTCAGCAGACTACAACCAGCAGTAGTTGAAGAACTAACTGGAGCGTGATCTGCACTCAAAAATGAAAAGCTCACAGACTACAGTGAACACTGAAACACAACTGTTCAGTAGCTGTGAAAGGCCCCTTTGTCTTCTTCTATAGTGTTTGCAACCACTGTACTGTATACGGATGGAAGCGCGTCACACTAATAGATTAGATTTTTTTCAAATATAATGGAGCAGCACCAATTAGAGAAAATGTGAAGGATGAGGCAGTGACACACGCTCAGCAGACTACAACCAGCAGTAGTTGAAGAACTAACTGGAGCGTGATCTGCACTCAAAAAATGAAAAGCTCACAGACTACAGTGAACACTGAAACACAACTGTTCAGTAGCTGTGAAAGGCCCCTTTGTCTACTTCTATAGTGTTTGCAACCACTGTATTGTATACGGATGGAAGCGCGTCACACTAATAGATTAGATTTTTTTCAAATATAATGGAGCAGCACCAATTAGAGAAAAATGTGAAGGATGAGGCAGTGACACACGCTCAACAGACTACAACCAGCAGTAGTTGAAGAACTAACTGGAGCGTGATCTGCACTCAAAAAATGAAAAGCTCACAGACTACAGTGAACACTGAAACACAACTGTTCAGTAGCTGTGAAAGGCCCCTTTGTCTACTTCTATAGTGTTTGCAACCACTGTATTGTATACGGATGGAAGCGCGTCACACTAATAGATTAGATTTTTTTCAAATATAATGGAGCAGCACCAATTAGAGAAAAATGTGAAGGATGAGGCAGTGACACACGCTCAACAGACTACAACCAGCAGTAGTTGAAGAACTAACTGGAGCGTGATCTGCACTCAAAAAATGAAAAGCTCACAGACTACAGTGAACACTGAAACACAACTGTTCAGTAGCTGTGAAAGGCCCCTTTGTCTACTTCTATAGTGTTTGCAACCACTGTATTGTATACGGATGGAAGCGCGTCACACTAATAGATTAGATTTTTTTCAAATATAATGGAGCAGCACCAATTAGAGAAAAATGTGAAGGATGAGGCAGTGACACACGCTCAGCAGACTACAACCAGCAGTAGTTGAAGAACTAACTGGAGCGTGATCTGCACTCAAAAAATGAAAAGCTCACAGACTACAGTGAACACTGAAACACAACTGTTCAGTAGCTGTGAAAGGCCCCTTTGTCTACTTCTATAGTGTTTGCAACCACTGTATTGTATACGGATGGAAGCGCGTCACACTAATAGATTAGATTTTTTTCAAATATAATGGAGCAGCACCAATTAGAGAAAAATGTGAAGGATGAGGCAGTGACACACGCTCAGCAGACTACAACCAGCAGTAGTTGAAGAACTAACTGGAGCTTGATCTGCACTCAAAAAATGAAAAGCTCACAGACTACAGTGAACACTGAAACACAACTGTTCAGTAGCTGTGAAAGGCCCCTTTGTCTACTTCTATAGTGTTTGCAACCAATGTATTGTATACGGATGGAAGCGCGTCACACTAATAGATTAGATTTTTTGCAAATATAATGGAGCTGCACCAATACCACAAAATCAAATAAAAAAAAGAGTCAGTGAGTGACACTTGCAGATGCCTACAAACAGCGGTGGATGCAGAGCAAACTGCAGCGTCACCTGCACTCTCACACACACCTTGCACAGAGCTGTTAAAACAACACTGGCAAAAGGAAGCTTTACACAGCGGTTGGTAAACTAGCCTGCCTAAAGCACAGTAGAGTACACAAAATCGTAATGTCTAACTGTCCCTCAGAGTCAGCACAGCAGCGTTCTGTCCCTAACTGAGTTCACAGCACAGTGACGCTAAAATGGAGGCGGCGCCTTTTATAGTGCATTCTGACATCATTTCAGCAGCCAATCACAGCCATGCCATTAGTTAAGATGACCGCAGCATTACAGGATGTGCCCACACTTCATAAGATTCCTCATTGGCTGACTAAAATCACATTGCCTCTCAAAGAATTATGGGAACTTCCGATTCCGGTATATGATATATGAAAAATATCGGAACTAAGTATCGGAATTCCGATACAGCGAATATCGGCCGATACCCGATAATTGCGGTATCGGAATGCTCAACACTACTGCCCAGGTGTCCCAGTGAAGTCAGGATGCTGTGTTTTCTGCATCGTGACTTTATAGGACTACTACCAGGTGAGTCAACAGATAAAAGTTGTATGACCTTCATCATCTCTCCAGTCTATGTTAAAACATATAGCATCGCCGCTGGAGATATATGCAGCGACAGTGGAGATACCACAAATATTATACACCTGGCCTGATGTTACAAATAGAAAGTTTGGGATGCAATAGCATCCTTCTTTCTTTATGACACCTGACCATATGAGTATAAATATTATTTGTAGTATCTTCACTGTGGCTTCAGTATGCACGCACACTGGAGAGATGATAAAGTTTAGACAACTTCTACAAGCCCCTGGCCTGGTGTCATGCTGAAGTGAGGATGGCAAAAAAAAGCATCCTCACGTCACAATTTATGACACCTGGGCAGGTGAATACACATATGAGTAACCAGCAGCATCTCTCCAGTCTGCGTGGAATAGATGATGCAGACTGAAGCGATGCTGCAGATGACAACTGATAGGTATAGTCACCAGCCAGGTGTGATAAATAGTTATGATACTAGGCCAGGGGATTGTAGCTATGGCGTGTATTTTCGCCATCATCTCTTCAGTTTATTTAACACACACTGAACAGAGGATGTGGTTAATTACAAGGTATATCTAGAATCCCCTGGCCTTGTGTCACAAAGAGTGAAATGTAGATGGGCAAAACACACCATCCTCAAGTCACTCTTTATGAGACCTGGCAAGGTGAGAATAGATATGCCTTGCACTCATCCACATCCTCTATTCAGTCTAATAATATTTCTAGACTGAAGAGACTGTTTTTGAAAATACAAGTCATATATTTGTGATTTTCCCACCACATAGCTCCAGGACTGACACAAGGAGCTATGTGATGGCAAAATCACACATGACGTGTAATGTCAAAACCAGTCACTTCAGTGTAGAAATATTAGTAGTCTGAATAGAGGATGTGGTTACTAAAAGCAGGGCCGGCTCCAGGTTTTTATGGGCCCCGGGCGAAAGAGTCTCAGTGGGCCCCTTTAACACAGACCACGATTCATGATGCACAGATACTGCAGAGAAATATGGGTATAGTACAATGCCAAAGATTTCACTTACTTCATACATTACATGAGTGATATCTATTGTAAATTCTACAATAGCTCAGAAACCGCCAAATCCTCACAGGCACAGTACAGACTGGACAGTACAGTCCTCCATACAATATTATGGGCACCACATAGTTCTCCATTCAGTATTATGGGCCAAATATAATGCTCCATAAAGAATATTGGACCCCAAATAATGCACCATACAGGATACTGGTCCCATATAATGCTCCATACAAAATATGGAGCTCTCCTCTGCACTGTGCTGCGTTCTGCTCTGTTACGGCTCAGGAAAGGGTGCTGTGGAAAGACTCCCCATTAGCATCATCATTGCCTCCCCATCAACATCACTGCCTCCCCATTATCATTATCATTGCCTACCCATCATCATCATTGCCTCCCCATTATCATCATTGCCTCCCCATTATCATCATCATTGCCTCCCCATTATCATTATCATTGCCTCCCCATTATCATCATTGACTCCCCATCATCATCGCCTCCCCATTTTCATCATTGCCTCCCCATTATCATCATCATTACCTCCCCATTATCATCATCATTGCCTCCCCATTATCATCATTTCCTCCCCATCATCATTTCCTCTCCATCATCATCATTGCCTACCAATCATCATCATCATTGCCTCCCCATCATCATCATCATTGCCTCCCCATCATCATTGCCTCTCCATCATCATTGCCTCCCCATCATCATCGCCTCCCCATCATCACCATTGCCTCCTCGCCACCATCACTGCGTCCCCCCACCACCATCACACATACAGCACCACACACAGACAGCACCGCAGCACTCTCTCACATACACACACACAAAGCACCGCATTACATACACACATGCAGGCAGACACACACACACTGATACACACAGACACACACACCTCACATCTCACCTGTCCGGCGCCCGCGCTTAGTCTCTGCCACAGCCGGCCGCTGAATGATGACATCATCCAGCGGCGCTGCTGTGAGAGGAAGCGCGGGTGCCCTGCAGGCGCCCCCTGGAGCCCGGAGCTGCGGGGGCACGAGGAGAGGTAAGTATTGTGCCGGCTGCTGCCGGGGCCCTGAGCAAGCGGGGGGGGCCCAGTGGCGGCGCTGGTACCGCTCTCATCCGCTAACGGGCACCGGGGTGCCCGACGGCGAGTGGGCCCCCCGCCTGCTCAGGGCCCCGGCACTTGCCTGGGTACGCCGGGTGCTGACGCCGGCCCTGACTAAAGGTATATCTAGAATCCCCTGGCCTTGTGTCACAAAGAGTGAAATGTAGATGGGCAAAACACATCATCCTCAAATCACTCTTTATGAGACCTGGCAAGGTGAGAATAGATATGCCTTGCACTCATCCACATCCTCTATTCAGTCTAATAATATTTCTAGACTGAAGAGACTGTTTTTGAAAATACAAGTCATATATTTGTGATTTTGCCACCACATAGCTCCAGGATTGACACAAGAAGCATGTGTCAGTACTGGAGCTATGTGATGGCAAAATCACAAACTGTACGGCGCAGTGTGTGTACACCGCGGTGTATTTATGCGGCGAAAGACACAATGAAAACAAACTGTTTTGGGGCAAAAAAACTACATTTATTTTGACAAGACAAAACAAAAAAAAATTAATGTGGACAACGTTTGGGTGAAGAAGGAGGTAACTTGGGGATGTGGAACAACGAGGATTGACTATGGGAGGGAGACGAAGGGGTCCGAGTGGAAGGGGCGACGAAAGTGATGGGGGAAGGCAGCAGAAAAAACACAGTGGGAGGTGAGGGTGGTGCAAGGACTGGGAGGACATAACTCTTTTTCTGTCCTTTTTGTCCCGTCTTTGTTTACTTTTTTGTTCTGCTGCTTGAGGCCCTGCTGTGGCTTGTTGACCTGGTGTGGCTTGGGGACCTGGTGTGGCTTGGAGACCTCGTGTGGCTTGGAGACCTCGTGTGGCTTGGAGACCTCGAGTGGCTTGGAGACCTCGTGTGGCTTGGAGACCTCCTATGGCTTGGAGACCTCCTGTTGAGAAAGGCACCACTGGCTGCTGCTGCCTGTACCGACTCTGCTGCATAGCCTGCGTGTAAGCATTGTTGCAAGCATGCATAACAGTCAGCTGGAGATCAGGAGTAAGGTATTCCGCCATGCCCCATTCAATTTGTTGAAAAAAATGGTGCGCTGGTCTTTTGAGCTCGGCTTCAAGACAGTCAAGGCGTCGCTCGACAGAACGGATGCTTTGGGCCACTAGTGCCAAACCGCTATCCACTCTGTCGCCCAATGCCTTCTGGTTATCTTGAAAAACCGAGCTCAAATGCAAAAACTAGGGCATGAGATTCCTGTCAGAGGCCTTCTGCTGCGAGCGGGAAGTACCCGCATAACCTGTGGCAGAGACCTGTGACAGGGGAATACCTGATGGACCAGCTTCCTGATCCACAGCTGACTGTGTTACTTGCCTGCAAGGTGCTTCTTGGCTGGTGGATGGCTGGGACTGGTCCGAGGCAGCTCTCTGAAGGACCGCTTCAGGACCAGGTTGCAGGGTGCTTCTCCAGGTGCTGTGAAAAAAAACAAAAAAATAACATTACTATCATGCATTTACAAACGCCAGGTCCTGTGGAATAGAAAAACACAGATTCAACACTATACAACCAAACAATACTTGGCAAGGACAGGTCTTAAGAAAGCCAAAGCCCGATGATAGCGATACTTTCTTGTGGTCTTTGCCGCAGCACCACTGGCAACCCGGTTCTCCAGCCTCAGGTCCCTGTTGAAGCGGTCCTTCATTGAGCGCCAACGGGTTCGGACCATGTTCACTGTGGAAAAAATAAAAATAATTAAGAAAATGCACTGTAGGCCGTGATCACACAACTGTGTGGGATGCTAGGAACTCATATGAGTTCCTAGCATCCCACACAGTTGAGTGATCCCGGCCAAGGTGACTGTAGCATCACACACCATTGAAATACTTACTAAAATCCCGGACCTGGGGAGAGGCGTTGTCCCAGCCATCCATCAGCCCTGCGGCCACCTCATTCCAGAGCCTCCGGATCACCACGTTGTCACAGTGCATTTGATGACGGCTGTCCCACAACGGGACTCGCTCCTGGAACAACTGGATTAGGGCGTCATCATCCAGGGCGAGTTCCTCATCCCGTTGTGGAGCCTAGAAAAGAAAGCAAAACATTAATTTTGTCAACATTTGTAGATGAAAAAGATGGAAAACAAGAGAGAAGACAGATTGAGAATAAGCAAGATTGAATAGGAGAAACAGGCAAGTCATGGGCAAGTCATGGGCAAAAAAAAAAAAAGGCACTCTATACTTACAGACCGCCTCCCCGCCTGCACTCGGACTGGCTGCTTCCACTCTTCCTCCGCTGCTGTGGACGATGTGGACTGAAAAAGAAAAAAAAATTGCCACATGTGTCCATGCAACAGCGATTACTTACCAATCAGTATGGAAGGAAGGTACTCACTTCACCCTCTGCTTGGGCCAGTTCACCAGGGACCGGCTGGTATCTCCTCTCAGAAGACATGCTGCAATAAAAAAGAGACATTAGTACCTAATAAATTGAGAAAAAAGGAAAGAAAGACATTTGGTTTTATACTCACATTATCCAAGTTTTCTTTGCTGTCCAAGATTTTTGAATCCAGTAGCTGCTGTCTCTCTGGCTGTAGCTGCTGTCTCTCTGGCTGGCTGTAGAGTAGTGGACTAAAGTGCCAACTCCTTATATAAACTACCCCCATACAATGTTTCTTTATTGTGGGTGGTTTTACCAGTGTCTAGACATGTGTTATCTCTAACAACGCATGCGTTGTAGAACGCTGACCTGCGCCTGACCCAGCGCACGTCTGCGATCACAATAGACTGTAATGTGTTGTTTTGGCGCTTTCCTTTTAACGAGTTTGGGCGGATCAAAAAATGCAACAAGTTGCGTCGGCCGCGCCCAGTCGCTGACGACAAAAAAACGCAAGCGCACAAAAACGCTGAAGATCGCATGCTAACGCTAAACCATTCGCCCCTCATGTTAAAGATAGGGGCGCATGGCGCATGCGATCGGATCAGCATGATGCGCTGCGCTAAAAAACGCCAATGTGAAACCAACCTTACAGGACAAAACGTAACATGTGACAACTTTTTTACATCGCACCAACTGGGGCAGCTTTTGCTAAAACGCAAAGTTACAATGCTGGGCAATGTAAAAAAAAAGCAATCCTGAACTGCCACAAAGTGTCCTTGGTAAAGGAGATATTCATAGTTCAACGTTTTACTTTTTTACTTTAGTGAGGATACAACAGTGGTTTCTTACATTCGACAAAAAAACAAACAAGACATTCTGATGAGCATGCTGCACCATGACAATGCAGTAAGTAGTCAAGATGACAACAAGCCGCGGATGACATTAGGTTATAATTTCACCAGGGGCAGTTAATACACTAGATTAACTAATAGCTATGTGCACAAATGCAAAACCAAATGGTGACCAATGATTTTATTTTATAACGCTGTTGTTTCTGCCTACAATGCATTTGTTTTATGGTGTGACATAAACCCTGATTGGAAAGCCAATAAACGGCATAAAAGAAGACTCTTTCTGGAAGAATTAGGAAAGTCACTTGTTATGCCATCTATTTTAGTAAGAAAAATAAAACCCTAAAGTGAAGGAGCAGCAGCCATAGTTATCCGTATGAAGCAGCATACTCAACAATGCGATCCCAAGGTGTCCACCAGCACTGGATAATGCCTAAAAAGGAAAATACGCAGCATTTGTACTTCTACGTGTGATAAAACAAATATTACATGTTCTAGTCATAGTAAATACTTATGTAAAGCACATCTGAGTTATTTATGTTCAGAATGTAAGAATCCTTGAATATAGCAATACGTGAACCTGTGCAATCTTTTTCTAAAGAAAATAAGGCAAACTGAAATTTTGATTTTCATTTTTCATATGTTTTTGACCAACCATATTTACATACAGATAAATAATGCAAATGCAGCACAAAAGAGAAAAATATGGAAAGCACTCACCGGGTAAAATTCAAGCCTTTAGTCAGACATGTGCGGTGTGAGAACTGGAGCTGGGGAGTAGCAACGTAACGACGTCACCTTGCTACTTCCCAGCTCCCGTTCTCCCGCCGCACATGTCTGAATAAAGGCTTGAATTTTACCCGGTGAGTGCTTTCCATGTTTTTCTCTTTTGAGAAGCATTTGGATTCCTTGTTTTTGTATTAGCACCGGTGGGTTTTGGATTTTGGAGCCGGCTGCAGCTACTGCAGTATCTGTCTCATGGCACAGGTGATATCAGCGGTGCCATCCGCTTTTCTTTGTGGAGAGATAAATAATACAACTGGTATTCAAATAATATGCTTAGAGTAGCTTAATATCAAAATTAACACATTTTAATAGGTCATATTGATCCAAACAGTACAATTGTATAGCCAATACAAAACAACAGGAGTGTTAAAAAGGAGGACCCAAAAATATTACGTGAGGTCCCACCTATTTTTAATAACCAGCAAAGGCTAAAGAGACACTGCAGGCTAAGCTTAACAGGCTGGGAAGGAGCCATGGATATTTGTTCCCTCCAAGACTAATTACACTAGCCCTCATCCGCCCCAGAAATGGGACTTCCGTTAGTTGTGCCAATTCTGGCGCTTAGCCTCGGCTCTTCACCCTTGGCCTGGTGTGTTGGCAAAAAGGGTAATAGTTTATGGGGTTGATGTCAACTTTGTTATGTCAGCTGACATCAAGCCAAAAGGTTAGTAATGGAGAGGCTTCTATCAGACACTGCCTTTGCTAACCTAGTAAGTTAAAAGAAAAAATTACGCACGCAGGAAAAACATTTTCCTTGAATAAAGACTCCCCCAAACATTCCCTGGTTTACCTATTTAAGTAAAAAAGTCTATGCAGATCCGACAACTTCCAACTAGGTGCCACATTGTCTACCGATTTTCTAGAGGGCAATCACATCAGTAAAGTCATTGTCCGTAAGCCATGACCACGAAAGCAAGAATGTAGAGATTATGTGAGGTAATTTCTCAAGGTCAATGATGTTACGACCGTGAGAAATGGCAATGAATAACCTCTGCAGCCTTGCTCTTGTGGTCATATTGACCCGAACAGTAAAAGTCTCTAGCCAATATGAAAGTTTTTCTGGTAATTAGATTATGGTGCACTGGGGCTGGACTGGGCAGGGTCTTTTCCTCCCTGTCTGTGATTCTCCAGCCCCTCCGTCTGCCTCCTCTGTTCGAAACCTTAACCGTGATCTGTCATTAAAAGACTGGAGTCAGGTAGAAGGATCTGGTGACTCACAATTAGGAGGAGAAGACCCAATATACAGTCCCGCCCCAGTGCACCAAAATCTAATTAGCAGAAAACTTAAAATGGTAATTAAAGAAGAACAACAAAGTGAATTTCTTTACTAAAAGGTATCCATGTAATCAGTTATTACAGTGCCACTACAGCCATGTCTTTACTTTACATTCCAAATCATGCTGACAGATTCTCTTTAAGCCAAATACATTAATTTGTTGTGTTACTGTGCTGGGAAAAAATGAAAACAGTTTCTTTTATCTCACCTAAAACTTTTGAAAAAAATATTTCTTTTGTTTACTTGGTGGCATTTAAGTGCAGAAATCTGTCTAGAAGTTGAAGGAAAATAAAGACTATTTTATTGACTACAAAGCTACAGAAACTATAAATATAGAGGGGAAAAAGCAGTACTGAATATGAGAAAGACATTGAAGAATGCTCAGGAATAGATTGTATACATACATAACACATATTTTACCATTTGCCTTATCTCTTGTTTCTCTGTCTATAAAATAAATATAGTTAAGCAAAAAGCAGTGGCTGTGGGTCAATATTAATACCGTTTATCAACACCATGCAGCTCAGCTGCAAACTCACATTGTGTACCCAATAAAAACAGCAGAAAGCAATGTCATTTCGTAAAAGCTAACTATAGGATGATAATAAAACAAGAAAGCTTGCAGAGATACTGTGATCCAGGCAGAAGACATTGAATGAAATGCTAATACATAAGCCTACTACATATACAATATACCCTAATAAAGTAATTTATGTAAAAATAGTTTTAATTTATTGACTTTCGTTTTTACTGTTAATATGTTCTCCCATACAGTGCCAGGAAATATTGCTTTATTTCCAGTGTAGGGAAACTGAATCCTTGTTATTTTGTTCTTAATTAATGCTGGTTCCAGAGGCAAATACACCACCAATATAATAAAATATAAATTTTATTGGTATCAAGAAGAATTTAGAAATACATAGATACAAAAATATACAAAAACGCCTATAAGGCACAAATAAGGGAAAAGACAAACAACCGTATATAGTGTTGCGGTCCTAAGTAGAGTGATACAATAACACAAGGTGGGGGATAATGCTCACAAAATATACATATATGTTACCTGCTTCAATAATAATAGTCCAAAGTATTCCAATACACAGAAAGTGCTTACAGTCATGGCCAAAAGTTTTGAGAATGACACAAATATTATATTTTCACATGATCTGCTGCCCTCTGGTTTTTATGTGTGTTTGACAGATGTTTTTATCACAGACAGAAATATAATAATTGCAAATATATGAGTAACAAAAGCTTATATTGACAGTTAGAATGAGTTAATGCAGCAAGTCAATATTTGCAGTGTTGACCCTTCTTCTTCAGGACCTCTGCAATTCTCCCTGGCATGCTCTCAATCAACTTCTGGACCAAATCCTGACTGATAGCAGTCCATTCTTGCACAATCAATGCTTTCATTTTGTCAGAATTTTTAGGTTTTTGTTTGTCCACCCGTCTTTTGATGATTGACCACAAGTTCTCAATGGGATTAAGATTTAGGGAGTTTCCAGGCCATGGACCCAAAATCTCTGTTTTGTTCCCTGAGCCATTTAGTTATCACCTTTGCTTTATGGCAAGGTGCTCCATCATGCTGGAAAAGGCATTGTTGATCGCCAAACTGCTCTTGGAGAAGTTGCACTTGGAGGACATTCTGGTACCATTCTTTATTCATGGCTGTGATTTTAGGCAAGACTGTGAGAGAGCCGATTCCCTTGGCTGAGAAGCAACCCCACACATGAATGGTTTCAGGATGCTTAACAGTTGGCATGAGACAAGACTGGTGGTAGCGCTCACCTTGTCTTCTCCGAATGAGGCGTTTTCCTGATGTCCCAAACAATTGAAAAGAGGATTCATCAGAGAAAATAACTTTACCCCAGTCCTCAGCAGTCCACTGACTGCACCTTTTGCAGAATATCAGTCAGTCCATGATGTTTTTTTCTGGAGAGAAGTGGCTTCTTTGCTGCCCTCCTTGAGACCAGGCCTTGCTCCAAGAGTCTCCGCCTCACAGTGCGTGCAGATGCACTCACACCTGCCTGCTGGCATTCCTGAGCAAGCTCTGCACTGCTGGTAGCCCGATCCTGCAGCTGAAACACTTTTAAGAGACGGTCCTGGCGCTTGCTGGTCTTTCTTGGGCGCCCTGAAGCCTTTTTGGCAACAATGGAACCTCTCTCCTTGAAGTTCTTGATGATGCGATAGATTGTTGACTGAGGTGCAATCTTTCTAGCTGCGATACTCTTCCCTATTAGGCCATTTTTGTGCATTGCAATGATGACTGCACGTGTTTCTTTAGAGATAACCATGGTTAACAGAAGAGAAACAATGATGCCAAGCACCAGCCTCCTTTTAAAGTGTCCAGTGGTGTCATTCTTACTTAATCATGACAGATTGATCTCCAGTCATGTCCTCATCAACACCCACACCTGTGTTAATGGAGCAATCACTGAAAAGAGGTTAGCTGGTCCTTTTAAGGCAGGGCTGCAATGATGTTGAAATGTGTTTTGGGGGATAAAGTTCATTTTCTAGCCAAATATTGACTATGCAAGTAATTGCTGTTAAGCTGATCACTCTTTATAACATTCTGGCGTACATGCAAATTGCCATTAGAAAAAGTGGAGCAGTAGACTTTGTAAAAATTAATATTTGTGTCATTCTCAAAACTTTTGGCCATGACTGTATACTAACACTATTACGATCCTAGTTCTGGTAGTATGTAGTAAGCGGTGAAGTCACCCGGCTAACTCAGCTGCAACCACAGAGATCATAATAGCTCAGAGCAGGAATCATAGTACACAAAAATATATCACTGTAAGCATCCAATCTCACCCATAGTGCCTCGCTTCAATGGACAGGTAGCCCCAACGCGCGTTTCGCGTGGGCTTCTTCGGGGTATTTACACTTTGTTGTTCTTGTTTGAATTAATCGTAATAGTGTACCACGAGACTTTTTTACACCTTTATTTCTTGAAATCTCAGGGAAGGTGAATCTAGTATGTATACAATATGCGTTCTGTTCTAATTTGTATAAATGGATCCAGAGGCAGCAGCAGGACAAAATGTTATCAGCGTTTTTTGTGGAAATTATACAGACAAAGCATTATAAAGATTGACGATTCATCTGCCTCATTCTAATCAACAAGACATGCAAAGAAGGGGAAATAGTCAGCTCACCGTGTTGCAGGCGCCTGGAAAGGAATGGAGTCACTGCTCGGAGCCACCCGAGTCCTGGGCTTTTCTTGGAACAGAAATGGAAAGAGGAGATTTTCCAGAGCAGCAAAGGTAAAACTTCACGTTTATTTTGTGCTTTTTTAAAAAGACATGTTGGGTACACCAAATGAAAATCCCAGGGGATGCAAGACCGATGCGTATCGACTAGATAGACTTAGTCATGGTCTATTGTGATATTGTCAGGTAAAAATTTACCATATTTTCCGGTGTATAAGACGACTGAGCGTATAAGACGACCCCCCAACTTTTCCAGTTAAAATATAAGATCTTCTTAAAAGTGGGGGGTCTTCTTATACGCTTGGTGTCATCTTATAGGGGGTGTGCAGACCAATCTGCATATGGTGGGGGGAGTGGTCCTGATGACCAAGGGAGGGGGCGTCTCACAGGGAAGGTGTTGGAGTATCCCCTTATTACCTCATTGTGTCAGCGGTGCTCTCTGTGGGTCTATGTGCTGGGGCAGCGGTGGCTCCTCTTTGTGCAGCGTGGGGGCACTGTGCTGGGGGGTGGTAGGTGGCTCTTTGTGCAGAGTTGGGGCTCTGCTGGCATTTCCTCAAAGCCCGGAGGCCCCGGCAGCTCCATTGCTGCGATGCGATGGCCTCCAGGAAAATGGCTGCTGGGGGCGGCGCATGCTCAGTTTCAGATCTCGTCTCCCGAGATCTTGGGATGAGATCTGAATCTGAGCATGCAGTGGCCATTTTCCCGGAGGCCACCGCATCGCAGCAATGGAGCAGCCGGGGCCTCCGGGCATTCAGGAAATGCCGGCGGAGCCCCGACTCTGCACAAAGAGCTGCCGCCGCCCCCCAGCACAGAGCCCCCACGCTGCTGAAAGAGGAGCCGCCGCTGCCCCCAGCACAGAGACCCGCAGAGAGTATCACTGACACAAAGAGGTAATAGGGGGATACTCCAACACCTTCCCTGTGAGACGCCCCCTCACTTTGTCATCGGGACCACTCCCTCACCATATGATGATTGGTTCATACCCACCTTATAAGACGACACCCGGCGTGTAAGACGACCCCCGACTTTTAAGAGGATTTTCAGGGGTTAAAAAGTCGTCTTATACGCCGAAAAATACGGAATGCTTCCCTTAAATTAACAGCTGTGCCAGCATTTAATCAGTGAAAGAAAACAATGAGGTCGGTGTCACACTTGCGAAATACATGCAGCCGCAATCTCCGGTCCGAGTGCCGGGTGTTGATGCGAGAAACTCATGCGAGTTTCTCGCATCACACTCACAAGTGTGACACCGATCTTAACCCTACCCTATAATGTCCATGGGTAACAGATACAAAGAAAAGCATCACTTTATTATTGCTAAAAGCAATACTTGTCTTTATTATGCAAAGAAAGACAAGTAGAATAGACTGTCAGTTATATTGTAATATTAGATCTTGCCACTTATTAAGACCTTGTGGAACTCTAGATTGTAATTAAAATCCAATAAAATCCCTGTTAAGAATTTTTCTTCTAAGAGCATCTCCCCTGACGAAGGACGAGCATCCGAAACGTGCGTTGGGGCACACGCTCTGGCCTCACATAGCCTGACTGTGCCGCTTTTACACCCACAAGAGGTAATACCATATTGTGTATCGGCACCTTGGATATATATTATATGCACTAGCAAGTTATGTTTATTGGCTCTGAGCTCTTTGCAGGCTAGCTCGGATACTGATTGTGCCACTTCTATACCCACAAGAGGCAAGATATATATATTTTGTATCGGCACTTTTGGCACATGTTTATAAGCACATGTAGGATATGAACATGTACTTTGAGTTTGTCTGCAACTAGCTCTAACAGTGGGAGCTTTTTCAATATATCCGTGATATCTCTGTAAATATATGTATAACATGTGAAAAAGATGAGATATATTTATTATGAAATCTTGTGAGTAATCAGAGTGTCATGTATTAGTCAGGCAGACCAATTGCGCATTTTCATTGGTGCGTGGCTTTGACCGGTATTGCACCTCACCATTGTCATTGTTGTTAATTGTGCACCTGTCCATTGATTAATTGTGTAATAAAGATTTATCTAACTTTTAGTACTTTGGGATCTGTGGTCGTCTTTTTGGTCATTTTGACCACTTTCTTTCTATATAATATTTGCGATAAATCCAATTATATCCAAGCAAGCAACATAGATGTGTTATTATTATTATTATTATTATTATTATTATTATATAAAGGATCATGTTGAAGTTTTCTATTTTGTTGCTATGGTACATAAGTTATGTGGATTATTTAGTTAGAGGACAAAGCTAGCAATCACGTAATCACGAGGATAACAAACACAAAACTAAGCCATATTCATGATATACTGAATGTAAGGTTTTATTACACGTCACTTTTATTGTTCATTTCTTGATAGTTTTTTTCACTACTGGAAAAAGTTAAACTCTGTACTCAACTGTATCCTTAGTGTGATAGAGAATGAACAGGATGGTGACAATGCATATTTTCTGATGCGGAGAGCCCTATTGTTGGGATTGACGAGGATCCCGACAGTCAGACCATAATCACTTCAAAAGTTATCGAATATGCAAACTAATGATGGAATTATCCTTTAAATAAATAAATTAAAATGAATAGCAATCTGCTATAAACAACTATAGAATACATGAACTAGTGATATCACAAGTCAAGAAAATGCAATAATAGATTTAGTGGTCATTTCATTAAGACTGGCAATGAGCAAACCAGCCTTAATAAAGGGATCGTTGGAGTACGGTGTGCTTAATTCATTAAGAGATGCATGACTTTTATTGAATTCGGCATACCTTTTCAGTGATGTGCACTTCCACTCACTGTACCAGAAATAATACTCCAGTTAGGGACCAGAGTAGCATTTGTGGAGTAAGAAACGCTGTCACGTTTGCTGAATTTGACAGTCAAGTGTAGCAATGTCTCATCCTCTCCTGGCTCCTCCCCAGCTCTGCCCCTTTTTTCAGCAGTTTCAATCTGGTGTCAAAACATCAAAATTCGCAATATATTTTTGTGCAACTTTATATTGCACAAAAATGTAACTTTTCTAAGCTTTTTACATCACATTCACAACATAAAAGCTTTGATTAATTGTCCCTTTAGTTTATGAATTTTTTGAAGGCAAAAGCATAGACCCCCCTCCTTTTGCTGTAACTAAGAACCACCTGCCTTCAGCCACTAGCTACTATCAACATCACCTTAAACACATCATATCACCAAAAGGTGTTTCCACTTTCATTTACAAAACAATAACCAGTTCCAAAATGAACAAGTTTGTTTTGAAAAAATAAAATGAATAAAACTTTTGATTATCTGACTGGATAGGACTCTCTCCTCATGGTAAATGGGTGCAAACATACTGATTTAGAGATAGCAGCATGCATGGAGGTTCTCAAGAAGACCCCAAACTTGGTTTTCAATCAGAACGTGAGATCTTAGTAGCATTATTACAGCAGTTTCTAATTGGTAAGTGCTGTATTGATTCCGCAGATAGCTCTGGTTTAGCCAAAACTTTGAGATCTCATGTTCTGACTTGGTATGTTGATTGGGGGGTTGCGGGAAGCTGGGATTCCACAATATGAAAATTTAGACCTCACTCCTGCTTGAAAGTCCTCTACAGTCTGATACTCATCACTATTATTATTTTTAATATATTTATAAAAATACTTATTTTGGAACTGGCTATTTTTTTTTTGCTTGGCACTACCTTGCAAATGCAGTATTTCACTAGTGTGCCCTATTTTTCTCTGATGGGTTCCTTAAATCTGAAATTGCAGGAATACAAATGTTTGAGAGACTACTATGGGTATTTTCATATGATGGCTTCATACACCTTAATGCTAGTGCCAAATCATAATGCTGCTGTGGGCAAGAGCTTTTAGACTAAATTTAGATGAGAGTTGAAATTTGCAAACCAGAAACGTCCACAAATTGTGAACATGACTGGTTCCAAATGCAGCTCTGCATGCTAGTCCGCATAGTGGATGGAGGCAGGAAATTCTTACTATTTCCATGCACTAGTCTGCTCCATAAATCAGAAATATGCACACTACAGTCATGGACAAAAGTTTTGAGAATGACACAAATATTAATTTTTACAAAGTCTACTGCTTCACTTTTTCTAATGGCAATTTGTATATACTCCAGAATGTTATAAAGAGTGATCAGCTTAACAGCAATTACTTGCAAAGTCAATATTTGGCTAGAAAATGAACTTTATCCCCCAAAACACATTTCAACATCATTGCAGCCCTGCCTTAAAAGGACCAGCTAACCTCTTTTCAGTGATTGCTCCATTAACACAGGTGTGGGTGTTGACATGGCTGGAGATCAATCTGTCATGATTAAGTAAGAATGACACCACTGGACACTTTAAAAGGAGGCTGGTGCTTGGCATCATTGTTTCTCTTCTGTTAACCATGGTTATCTCTAAAGAAACACGTGCAGTCATCATTGCAATGCACAGAAATGGCCTAACAGGGAAGAGTATCGCAGCTAGAAAGATTGCACCTCAGTCAACAATCTATCGCATCATCAAGAACTTCAAGGAGAGAGGTTCCATTGTTGCCAAAAAGGCTCCAGGGCGCCCAAGAAAGACCAGCAAGCACCAAGACCGTCTCTTAAAAGTGTTTCGACTGCGGGATCGGGCTACCAGCAGTGCAGAGCTTGCTCAGGAATGGCAGCAGGCATGTATGAGTGCATATGCACGTACTGTGAGGCGGAGACTCTTGGAGCAAGGCCTGGTCTCAAGGAGGGCAGCAAAGAAGCCACTTCTCTCCAGAAAAAACATCATGGACAGACTGATATTCTGCAAAAGGTACAGGCAGTGGACTGCTGAGGACTGGGGTAAAGTTATTTTCTCTGATAATCCCCTTTTCGATTGTTTGGGACATCAGGAAAACGCCTCATTCGGAGAAGACAAGGTGAGCGCTACCACCAGTCTTGTCTCATGCCAACTGTTAAGCATCCTGAAACCATTAATGTGTGGGGTTGCTTCTCAGCCAAGGGAATCGGCTCTCTCACAGTCTTGCCTAAAAACACAGCCATGAATAAAGAATGGTACCAGAATGTCCTCCAAGAGCAACTTCTCCCAACCCTCCAAGAGCAGTTTGGCAATCAACAATGCCTTTTCCAGCATGATGGAGCACCTTGCCATAAAGCAAAGGTGATAACTAAATGGCTCAGGGAATAAAACATAGAGATTTTGGCTCCATGGCCTGGAAACTCCCCAGATCTTAATCCCATTGCGAACTTGTGGTCAATCATCAAGAGACGGGTGGACAAACAAAAACCTAAAGATTCTGACAAAATGAAAGCATTGATTGTGCAAGAATGGACTGCTATCAGTCAGGATTTGGTCCAGAAGTTGATTGAGAGCATGCCAGGGAGAATTGCAGAGGTCCTGAAGAAGAAGGGTCAACACTGCAAATATTGACTTGCTGCATTAACTCATTCTAACTGTCAATATAAGCTTTTGTTACTCATATGTTTGCAATTATATTTCTGTCTGTGATAAAAACATCTGTCAAACACACATAAAAACCAGAGGGCAGCAGATCATGTGAAAATATAATATTTGTGTCATTCTCAAAACTTTTGGCCATGACTGTAGTATATGTAGTATACGGACATTTGAACATAGACTCAGCAAGACTAAACTCTTATGCTGCTACATATTTCAAAGTGGGTATGAATAAATGTTCCAAAATTTTATTTTCCATTGATTGCCAAAAGTGCAATTTATTTAGATTTTTTTTTAAACCGACCATTTGATTCCAGTCAAAATTAATAGTTTTAAAAGTCTTTGTTTACTGTGAGTCAACAAAAAAAATGCCTCTATTCTTTTTTGTTATTTTAAGGGTATTTAGAAGAATGACTTTGTCAAGGTGTGTTTTAGACAAACATAAGAAGGTACAATGGCCTTTTTCTCAAATGCAAAAGGTGCCCTTTTCTTGTGTATTACCTTTCATCATATCTATTAAGCCAGAAATTACTCCTCAAAGGGCAGCATATCATTAAAAGGTATTAGTCAGCTGCCTCCAGAGCATTTAGCAAATGTGTCATTCATATCTTTGCTGACATTTTCACTTGCTAAATACTTGAATTGCTGTACAAAGGAGGAAAAAAATGAGCAAGTACATTTAACTCTGTATCCCCTTATGAAATATTCCCAGCTCACTGCCAATGACACTATTTCTGCTCCTATTGCTTTTCTGTATTTTTCCTCTGCTCATTCTTTGATACCATGTGAAGAGTTGGAACACTTGGTACAGAACATGGTAAAGAGTAAAAATTAAATCAATGTGCTTCTATTTGCTCCCATCAGCTGCTCTGTCCACGTGAAGCAGTGACAGCCGTCGCAGACCTCACCCAGAGGCAAGGTTACAAATGCCAGTCTGCAGTAAAAATCTCCCAGGATAAATAAAAATATTCTAATTAAAGTTTGCTGGAGCTGATAATGATGTAGCTGAGGACATTGGCTGCCGGAATTCAATTCATACTGTGAAAATAGCATTTGTGGGCTCATCTTTTCTTGCTATCACGCAACTTGTTAGGTTAAAAGAGAAGAAAAAAAATTAAAGTGCTATTTAATGAACACAGGCAAGAAAATCTATGGTTTCATTACTTGCAGTGACTGTGGTGTGAATGAACGGTCCAGCAGAGTACATGTACAATGCCATGAAGGTCAGAACAGTGTGCTACAGACTTTTTTTTGCCCCTCACTGTATAAATGAATATAATGCACAAAAATTAAATATGAAATCCTTTAGACTTGACTCAATCGGATATAACTTTTTGTTTTTCTCCCAGCTTGATATGTGTAATTCTATGTTACAGTGCAGACTGAGGTAAGAATGGGAAGAATAAAACTCGTTACTATTCAAGTGTATTTCTCTGATGTTTATTTTCAATGCAGAGAATGCATTTCATTTTATAAATTATTATCAAATTAATTAAACTCTATAAAATGTATAATATTAAACGTGTCAATAAACTTTTCCTTACATGCAATCCTAGCTCTGCAGGTCTTGATTAGAATGCACCTGCAGTGTTTTAAATATAACCACAAAGTGTGGTGTGTGTGTGTGTTTGTGTGTGTATATCAGTTTGTTGTGGGGGGGATATCAGTTTGTTGTGAGGGGGAGGGTATCAGTTCGTTGCAGACAAATTGATCAAAGAGCAGTGCCTGGGAGTAGAGGTGCAAAGAACAATGTTACCTGTGTTTCAGAGTGAAGTCGAGAAGACCTGGTATTTGTTTCTCAGTCTATGCAAGAGGTGAAAGAGCAGGGCTAAGATCTAAACGAGTGAGCCATACTTTCTATGGGACTGTTTATTGTTATGTTACACCTTTCAGTGGGAGAAAAGAGTGTGTTAGTTTCTGATTGAAGTTTACGTATTCAAAAAATCTTCCAGTTTGCACAAAAACTTGCTTACCTGTGTCTGCTGACTACCAAAAGAGCTGATTCCCGTTTGTTCCATTGCCGCCATTTGGTAAATTAAAAAAAGTTCATTTTTTTTCTCATTAATGTACACTCTGCACCCCATCTTGACTGAAAAAAAACCCAGAAATATAGAAATTTTTGCAATTTTATTAAAAAAGAAAAACTGAAATATCACATAGTCATAAGTATTCAGACCCTTTACTCAGTATTGAGTAGAAGCACCGTTTTGAGCTAGTACAGCCATGAGACTTCTTGGGAATGATGCAACAAGTATTTCACATCTGGATTTGAGGATCCTCTGCCATTCTTCTTTGCAGATCCTCTCCAGTTCCATCAGGTTGGATAGTGAATGTTGGTGGACAGCCATTTTCAGATCTCTCCAGAGATGCTCAATTGGCTTTAGGTCAGGGCTCTGGCTGGGCCATTCAAGAATGGTCACAGAGTTTTTCTGAAGCCACTCCTTTGTTATTTTAGTTGTGTGCTTGGGGTCATTGTCTTATTGGAAGGTGAACCTTCTGCCAAGTTTGAGGTCCAGAGCACTAGCTAGCTTCTAGTCCTCCTTTAGAAACTGTCAGCTCTGCACTGACAGAGAGATGTGCTGATCATGCACTGCACATGATCAGCATGTTTCCTAGCTCTGGTGACCCAGATGTTGACATGACGATGTCCGTTCACCATGACAACGATCGGGACCCCACGGCATGACGATCCCAAGGCAGAGAGGCTGTCAGCCCTCGGCCGCTACCTGGAATGCTGCAATTGTGTTTGATTGCAGCATTTCGGGGGTTAAAGTGCCGGGATCGGTCTGCGACTGCTCCTGGCACTTAGTGCCGTGTGTCAGCTGTCAGAAACAGGCTATCGCCTGCACACCACCTGTGTGAGCAGGCGATGGCGCAGATGTAATAATCCGTCCATGGCTAAATAGGCCCATGTCACATGTACAGATTATTACGTCTGATGTCAGAAAGGGGTTAAAGACAAAGGTAAAAAGTTTTATAAAAAAGTATGCATAAAAAAGATCATTGATATTGACAGACTTAGCTTACTTTATGTGTATAATGATGTCACTTTGGATGTACTACAGTTGCATATTCAAAAGTCTCAAAAAATGAAGGGGAAATATGCATTACTTACTACTACATTACTGATACCCAAGTGAAGGTCTGAAGACTGTCTGCAGCCTCAGTTTGCTTGACTTTTGAGGCCCAGTGAAAGGCAACCTATTAGAACTGAATGAAACAATGCGATGAAAATCAAGTTTGTGTCAAATGTTATGAAATTCCCATGTTCAGGAAAATTTGAAATGATTTTTCAATTTGATTCGAGTGACTCACACCCAAAAAATACTCACCACTATTTAACACAATGCAAAAGATAGCACCAAGCACAGAAGGCACACATTATCTCAGGAGCTCATGGGTTTCAACATAATGACTTTCAGCTATTACATCATATGGTATAATGCAGGCAATAATGAGGAACTATCATAGACTGTATAAAAGCTGAGACAGGTAATTATGCAGCCATTTTAAGGTGATTCTGGATAATGAGAGGATGTCAGAGTGCAGAGATCAGCCATATGCACATAGAGAGAAAGCCCTAAAACAATGAAAAAAAACTCCTAAAAAATATGACTTGAAGTGGTCTGCAAACTATATAGAGATTAAATTGATAGAGAGTGTGAGAGATAGGATAGGTGCCAGCAGCAGCAGTGTTATTGATCAATGACATGGTTTATCTGACACTTGTAATGTATTTTTGCTTTATTCTTAATGCAATAGAAAACAGCTACAAGCTAGAACAATATTATTTCAGAAAAAAACATGATATCAGTGTCAGTAACAGAAAGTGAGCTTGCTTGTCATAAGCAACTGTTCCATTTCTTGTACAATCCTTTTTGAGAAGAGGGAAATTACATTTTTAAAAGAATTAAGAAAATTCTCCAAAATCAACACATTTAAAGACAACTGTCTACTTCACATTGTGCATGTGTGTCAAAAACAATGTTTTTTTTAAACTTTTACTAGTCAAATTTTACATCCATACAAATCAAACCAATGCAATGGCCTGTTGTACATTCTGCTTTTTGATCAGGTACTTACCTACCTGTCTATGTATCCATGTACCAACCTACAATTATTTTTGGGTCATTTAGTATAGTAGTAGTAGTAGTAGTAGTACAATTTTGTTAAAAAACTATATACTGTATATACATATATATATATATATAATATATATATATATGTATATATATTTAATACCTATACATTTAACTGTGTATGTATGTTTTTACAAACCTGTTTTCCTAATCCAATCTGAGATGCATACACACGACACCAGCACTGTGGCCTGTTGTTGCATTAGGATTTTTGGATGTGTACCACCCAGCAATTCTTGTGTCATTCTTTTTGGGGAAGAATTTTGAAAAAAAAAAAAACAACAAAAATCTACGCATTTAACTTTGCATCACTGTTTTTGCACACCCATTATACTACTCAAATTTGACAACCATACACGCCATACTGATACTGCGGCCTGTTATTACATTTTGTCAACTGAAATTTTGGACCACTTTTGTTTTGCCGCTTGTTTCAGGTCTCTCATATTTGAAGAGTGCCTTCTCCCAACAGCAATTTTAAGATATCTCCACTAGTGATGAGCGAGTATACTCTTTGCTCAGGTTTTCCCGAGCATGCTCGGGTGATCTCCGAGTATTTTGGCGTGCTTGGAGATTTAGTTTCTATCTGACGCAGCTGCATGATTTATGGCTGCTGGACAGCCTGAATACATGTGGGGATTTCCTAACAAACAGGGATTCTTCACATGTATTCAGGCTTGTCCAGCAGCCATAAATCATGCAGCTAGTTGACAGAAACTAAATCTCCGAGCATTTCAAAATACTCGGAGATCACCTGAGCAATGAGTATACTCGCTCATCACTAATCTCCACAGCTATTCAATAGTATTTAGATCCGGACTCACTGCTGGCCACTACAGAACTCTACAGTGCTTTTTTCCATCCATTTCTGGGTGATTCTTGAAGTATGTTTGGGGTCATTGTCCTGCTTGAAAACCCATGACCTAGGACACAAATCCAGCTTTTTAACGCTGTGCACTACATTGCGACCCAAAATCCTATGGTAATCTTCATATTACATGATGCCTTGCACACGGTCAATAATGAGTAACCTGAGGCTATAAATCTTTGAAGACTTAGGAAATTTTATTTTTACAATCAGGCACACAATATCATCAACGTTTCAGCCCATTTGGCCTTTGTCAAGGTAAGTTATCTAAATGAAACAATAATGACAAAAATTACAAAATAACACAAAAAAGCACAATACATGTTAGAAACATAGATGTGGCGACTGATGTATTATATAATTGAAATACTAGAAATAAAATTAAATGCACTCCAGCATATAAAAGAAAAGAAAAAGAAACAGGAAACCATCATGAGGATTCCATCATCCACAATAACACATGGGTAATACTGTAGAAAAAAGAACAAATGAATCACTATTGTTTAAAACCATATTAAGCCTGAAGGCAGTTAACAGATAGAAAAAAGAAAAAATAAGTGCAAAGAGATAAAGGATAATACCTGTGTGGCTTTGAATAAGGATTAGAGTGCTAAAAGAAAAGGGGAAAAAGGAGGAGAATTGTAATATCCTAGAAAGGCAATCCATATGGAAAGTTTACTAATATACAAGTACCAATAAAAGACGCAGAGAGACAGAGAAACTATACGAACCTGAATGTAGAAGTGGGGAAAGACTCAGGGACCAAGCCGCTGTATGTGACGCAGGTGTATGTGTGTTAAGGTATGCGCCTTTATATACTGAGTGGTGCAGATTCAAAGTGACGGGGAGAGGAAGTGTGTCAAGATGACGGGACGTCTGCGGTTGTGCAGAGTGTCACAGAGGAGGGAAGTGTGGCGTCCTATGTTAAATGCCAATAAGGAAGTGTGGCATACAAGAACGGTGCATGCACTGGAGAGAGTGTAAGATCGCGCCTGCGTGAGGAAAAAATAAAGACGGAAGTGGGGCACGGTTCATCAAAACGGATGAAAGAATGCTACCTAACCAATGAAAAACACTCTGCGATTACAAAGGAAACTAAAATTGCGATGTTATATATAATATTAAAGGCAGATTAAAGCCACAATGCCTGACTGAAAAATAGAGACACAGTCATGCTTTAGAAAGAGCATGATCTAAGGGACTATTAGTTGATGTATTTGTGTAAATATGTATCAAATATGGAGAACATGAAAACCATATCCAAAGCAAAAAGGGAAGGAAAGAAAGACACGAAGGTGAATACTACTGCCTAAGTCGGGAAAAAGGAAAAAAATATATTAATAATTATAATAAGTGATGTATGTGTAAATAGTACAAATATGGAACTAAACATCCAAGGATGCAAAAAAAGGGGGGAAAAAAACCCAGTGATACCCGTCTCTGCCTTTAAGTCTGTGGAAATAAAGGAAAAAAAAATATTAATATTTAAATATATATTTATATAAATAAACTATTAGGACATATACAAGTCCTTTACTCAAAAGAGAGAAACCATCAGAAGAAAAGACCATCACACATCCTATATAACAATGGAATATAAATAAACAAAATAAAATACACAATACAAAACATCACAGATAAAAGATAGTGAAATGGAACAATAGAGATGAGTCAATAAAAGACCTCATATTCCCTATTAAGGCCCAATGGTTCCAATGTCTGTAGGGCATGAATCCAATAGGCCTCCCTCTCTTTTAATTTACCTACTCTATTACCCCCTCTCCGGGCCAAAGGTACATGATCAATAATTTGATATCGAAGTTGTGAAATATTGTGATTATGTGCTATGAAATGTGCCGGTATGGGTAGTAACGTCTTTTTACAACGAATAGTAGATTTATGCTGTGAAATACGGTCTCGGATATGTTGGGTGGTTTCCAAACATATCGAGACCGCATGGACATTTGATTAAATATATTACAAAGAAAGAATCACAACTAAAATATTCCTTAATTGGGAAGGTCTTTCCAAAACGGGGATATGTGAATGTATCAATTCACCCTTAATAATGTTCAAACATTGCAGGCAATGTAAGCACGGAAATGTCCCTTTACGTTGTGACCTAAGGAAAGTCTGTGAATTACCAGTCTGTGAGCTACCTATGTTGGCCCTCACTAGAAAATTCCGGAGATTTGGTGTTTTTTTGTGACAAATAAGGGGCGGTGATTGAAATTCCATGATACCAGGATAAGAGTCAGACAAAAGTGACCAGTGTTTCCGAATAATCTTATGGAATAGATATAGAAAGGGATGGTATGTATTCACAAAGGCTATTCTATTGGTTGTTTTGGTTGATCTTGATGTTGATGTTGGAAGAAAAGACAACAAGGAATCTGGGTAACCTCTAGCTTGAAATTTAAGTTTAATTTCAGTGAATCGGGAAACAAGATTTAGATTATCTGAGACTATATGGTTAACACAGTGAAATTGAGATGTGGGAAGAACTTTTTTTATATGTCTTGGATGACAACTAGTGTAAAATAGGAGACTATTTTTGTCGGTTGGTTTCACAAAGAGATCCTTAGAGAGGACACCTCCTTGGTACACTAGGACCCTGGTATCAAGGTATGCAATAGTGTCATGGTCATAATGCAGAGTGAAATTTAGGCCCGTAACTTTGGTATTGATATCCTGAAAAAAAGTTTGAAGGGAATTAAGGTCACCTGACCAAATCAAGAAAATGTCATCTATATATCTCTTCCAGAGTACTGAGTACCACTGGAAGAGTAAATGGGAATATATAAACTCAGATTCGAATTGTGCAATATAGATATTGGCGAAAGGGGGCATAACATTTGAGCCCATTGCTGTCCCAGTTAATTGGATAAAAAACCTGTCCTCAAACATAAAAAAATTCATTTTCAAAACAAGTGTCAACATGGAGATGCAAAAGGCCTTCATGTCAGAGGAAAATTCAGTATTCTTATCCAGAAATTCTTGGACTGCCTGAATACCCCTTGTATGGCTAATACTAGTATATAAACTAGTAACATCCAAAGTAACCAAATAACAATTAGGCGGTATTTTTTTCAAAGTATGTACATATGACAAAAAATTAGATGTATCCTGAAGCCAGGAGGGGATAAGAGGCAAAAAAGGAGAAATTATCTTTTCCAACACAATGGATAATGGTGATAATAAAGAGTTAAGGTACTGCCACACTAAACAATCCCGCTAGCGATCACGATAACGACGCATACTAATGCGATCGCTAGCGGGATTGTTTCTATATCGCTAAGTGCGGCCACATTTAGCGATATAGTTAACGACGCTATCGCCGTTAGCGATCTTCTTAACGACTTTAGCGGTACAAAAGTACCGCTAAATCGCTAAGAAAAGGTGCCACACTAGCGATATATACTTACCCAGCGGGAGCGCCGAGGAGAAAATAGGGTCCGGAACGATTCCAGCGACGAGCGAGATCACAGCAGGAAGCTCGTCGCTGGCAGATGCCGCACTGAACAACATCGCTAACGGGATCGCTAAATAGTGACGTTTTTTAGCGATCCCATTAGCGATATTGTTCAGTGTGGCATACCCTTTAGTTGAGGCAACAATTGGTCTACCCGGGGGTTGTGTGAGATTTTTGTGGATTTTAGGCAAAGTGTAAACCACTGGTGTTATGGGATATGGAATTATCAAGAAATCACTCAGTTTTACATCAATTACACCCAAGGATACAAAGTGTTGGACAGTTTGGTGGATTTCTATGGTTATTGATGAAGAAGGATCAGAAGAGCCAGGGAGGTAAGTGTCTGTATTATTCATTTGTGAGTAGATCTCATTTAAATTATATTATTTATTCATTATAACAATAGAACCGCCCTTATCTGCAGGCTTGATAATAAGTTGCTTGTTATGATAGAGACTATTGCTATTCGTTCAGTTCTTGAAATATTATTCAAAATATTAAAACGCTAATGATCAATCTGTTGTAATTGGTCCTTAATGTCTTTTTGAACCAGTGCAATGTTTCAACTGGATGGTAAGATCTAGGTGGAGAAAAGTTACTCTGTTTATACATATTCAAATTTCTTAAGGCAAACATGTCCACCTGATCAACCGTTGGGGGTTGTATAGTTGGTTGATCTTTTGAAAAGTGAACTTTCAGGTGTAGAGATCTATAGAAACGTTGAATTTCTTGATCCAAGATAAATTCATTGAATCTTGTTGTTGGGCAGAATGAAAGGCCTTTTTGAAGTGCAGAGATTTCTGAAGGAGACAAGTATAGGAGGAAATGTTATGTGCAAGCTGATCTGGAGTTACCTGGAAGCGAGTCTGCATCCGAGCTGATGTAAAATCAATTACACTTGAGTTTCCTCTGTGGTTGAGATTTCTCTGTCCTCCTCCCCATCTCTGATCAAATGAACGAAAGGAAAATTTTGAACCTTCACTGTCAGAACTATTGGAAAAAAAGAATCCCACAGTCTGGTGGTCCTACGATCCCTAGAAGCACTGCGATTTTTCCAACGATATACTTGATTGTGATGGTAATCCTCAGCATCTCTGAGGAACTTCACTCTTTCACGTTCTTGCAATTGAGATTGAAATTCGATAGTGGATTTATCAACCTGGGATTTAATTTTATTGAAGTCTTCCTGGGATAGTGTGGTACGTAATTGTTGTTCAGCTCTATTGATTTCTACTTCGATAGCAGAAATTTCTTTTTGTAGAAATTCAACAGTTAGTAAGATTAAATCCATGGAACATTTATTTAAAATAGCTTCAAATTTTCCGCAAAATTCTGTTTTATCAAAGAAGAGCGTAGGTCTCAGTGGAACTCGAAGGCCTCTAGGTATCCTTTGAACTTTATTATACTCAGCAAGTGTAGCATAATGGAGTTGTAATGCTGTTTTCTTCTTGCAAATTCTTTCATAGTCGCGAGATCGGAGTTGGTCAGTTGGAGTGTGTAAAAACTGACTGGGTGCATTGACCTGGGCAATGATGGAATCTGCCTCAGTTTGATTGCAAGACAATGTGTCGAATTACATCATGCCAAGGCTACTTAATTCCCCAAAAAATCAATAGTAAAAAAATAATCGGAAAAGCTAGCCACAGCCACCAGGAAAAGGGACATATTCAATTAAAAAATGTCAATGGATAGTTTGCACTGACATTGATGATCCCTGAGCCTGCAGGACATCTTGAATTTCATTGGAACTTGATTGTGATATTCACCTTCTTCATCTTCATCTACTGCTTTCTGTCTTCTTTCTCCTCTTCTCCCATTGCATTATCAGTTAGACCTATGTGTGACAAGTAAACATGCATCCATCTATGTGGAATCTCAATTCACATCTGCCCAAATACATTACTATCGATGCAGTACCACATGGATTCTACTATCTTTTATGAAATGATGGTGGGCACTCAGCCTCAATGAAAAATATCTAGCCACCATTATTTTTCTTAAGAAAATTGCCTCTACTTTGTACTTCCATGTGGTAGAGACTGTGGGCCTCCTCCTTGGAATTGATGTTGCTCAGCAAGATGTACTCCATTATCAACTGCAGCAATTGTGTCTAGGGAATTTTTATTACTTTTATGGCCCATTGTGCTAATATTTTGTGGCAATGCACTAAAACAAGCAGAACAGGTGTTTACTGCTGATATTTCCACACCATCAACCAATGAAAATAGAAAATGTCATTAGTCTGGCTGTCTAATCACATTAAACCAGTGATGTGTCACATAGCCACGCCCTGCTACTAATGATAACGTCCAATGCACAGAGAGCAAGGACGCCATCTAGCCACGCCACGCGGAGATAATATCCAATGAAAGGCGAGATCGTCACAGCTGACACATCCAACACTTGGTGAGTCTCCTCATCGCATTCCCTAACTTCTCGTTATATGAGTTTCTGCTATCTGATAACACACACTTGACTTAACAAAAGGTAACTCATTAGGTACCAAATACTTTGATTGCTAATATCTCCACAATGGAGAGCCGAAATGAAAACAAACAAAGGAAATGTTTTATTCAGCTCCACATTCATTTTTACATCCTGCGTCCAGTTGTATGTGACAAATTTGGTGAAGGGTCCTCTATAAGTTTCCACAATGAGTTCCAGCAAACTTCCAAACTGACCTGAGGTGCATTTTTGAAATCCACAAAATTTAAGTTTCTCTTGAGTTTTTACGCATAGAATTGCATCAGATGTGGAAAATCTGTAGATAAAAAATTCAAGCAGAGGAAACATACAAAAAACTCATGTAATCCTTAGATAACTGTATCAATACATTTTTGTCAAACCCAAATACCAAGAGGTGTCAAAAACAAAACAGTTTTATTTAAAACATGACAGATCTAATGGAGATGAAAAAATGCAGCTTCAAAAATGTGATAAAAGCGGATGTAAAACACATTGTAAAAAAATACAATTTAGTTTATAGGTGCAGAAATTCTGCAACATCAAAAACTCACCAAGACTTTTCAACCTCCTGTGTGCTGAGAAGGACCAAAATGACAAATAGGAGTAATTTACACTAGCACTGCTAGGAATCAAGGCAACAGAAATTTTGGTAAAGTGGATCTATCAAAAGAAAGCTAGAAGTAATCTTAATCATTACAAATCTCAGCTGCTGCAGTAATATCCTATATCACTCAAGTAGAGCAAGTTTTCATGCTTTACACTTCTTTCCTTTATCTGTATAAAAAAATAGCTAAAAGCGGAAACACTTTAGGAGCAAAATAAATGTCATTTTGATGGGAATACTTTCCATTATGACTTAATATAAGGTGCCCTTTTCCTTTGCGTTTACTCTGATGGTATAATGCAATTAAAGCTGGTTTCAGGTGAAGGGATCTTTCATAAGCCTTTAAGCAGGAATGAATTGACTGAATTTCTTCTTAAATAGATAATGCAGAAAAATATACAGTACATGTGCCTATAATACATCATTATTTCATAATTTATGAAACTTAGTAGCACAAATCAAGGAAGCCATCCACATTGGTCTTCATATACAAAAAATCATAAAGTCTTAAAGGATTTGTTCATCATTCAACATAAATTTATACAGTAGTTTTATACATGTATTTCATCTACATAAAAAGTTGAGTGATTTTGTGAATGCATTACTTATATTTTAGTAGTCTTGAATTGCAAGAAACCAGATTTATAGTCAATAGCTACATTTTCTACATGTACCCATTTGTGATTAGACAATTTCAAGTATCATTTATTGCATAGTATGTAACCAGATTTTACACAAACTGTGACTGGGACAGGTTTTAAAATGTTAGAGGTGCAATCCACTATAACGACTGGTTAGCTATATCTTCTGCCTGGGAAGAGCAGCGTCAGACAGGGTGGTCCAGTTGACCATATAAACCCAAAACACCTCAAACAGAGGCAACTGTGAAACAAAATTTTGGCAGCAAATTGGCTCAGTGGTTGCAACTGTTGCTTTGCAGTGCTGGGGTCCTAGTTTCAAATCCCACGAAGCACAACATATGCAAGAAGTTTGTATCTTCCCCCAGTGTTTCCTCTGAGTACATCAGCTTCTTCCCACACTTCAAAAACATACTGATAGGATTTTGATTACGAGCCCCAATGGGAACAGTGACAATGATGTCTGTAAAGCGCTGTGTAATATGATGGTTCTATGTAAGCAAAACATAAAATTTATCAATGCAAATTGAAATCATCTTAAGATGCAGGTAGTGGATTGCGATAGTGCCATTCATTAAAGAAGCATTCCTAATACTTTTTTAGTATTTAAACCTGTGTAAATATATGTGTGATATAGTGTAAGTAAATTCAATGTTTAGCCATGCCAAGGGGGGACCAGCACCTGTACTTAGTTTGGGCCGTCTGTTATGTTTCGGTAGCTGAGGAGGACAGGAACAACAGCAGGGCAGCCGAACACCTGAGATGTTGGTAACTGATGGGTTGCAGATTCCTAAACTAACGACACAACTAGAGGTAGCCGTGGAGCGTTCCTACATTGATCCTAGACGCCTGAGAGATAACTACACCTAAAGGCAGAAAGATGAAAGCTATCTGCCCCGGAGCAGATCCCCAAAGAAAATAGGAAGCCCCCAAACATATAATGGCGGTTAGACAAGATGAAAATACAAACATAGGCAGAAAATAGACTGAGCAAACGCTGGGGCCACAAGCTGACTAAATAAGATAGGACAGGAGAGATTACTTTCTGCAACCAAGAAAACCCTACAAAAATCCAACAATTCTGATTACAAAAATACTGAGATCACACGATCTCGCCACCCGCTAAATCAGATCTCAGTGTGAACAAAAACCAATCCGCAGCCGCTGAAAAAACAGGAAAAAGCAAATGAGCAAATAACAGTAGCTGCAGATAAACTGTGAGGAGCTCAGGTCCCAGGAGGGGACCTGGCTGACCTCCACAAAAGTGCAGAAAACAATGCAAAAAGCAAGCACAAAAAGAAAAGCAAAAAATATCTTATCTGAAAGCAGGAGATGCAGGCAAGACTCCAGCAAACTTTCAAATGAACCAGGAACCACAATTGAGACAAGAACAATTGATCACCGGCATCCATCATGGGAGGGAACCTCCCTTATATCAGACCAGTTAGTGAACCCAGATTGCCACTCCTCGCTGAAAGGTTCAGTACTGTCTGTAACCACCAGAGGGAGCCTCTGCTCAGAAACCAACTCTAGCACATTCATAACAGTACCCCCTCCTTGAGGAGGGGTCACCAAACCCTCACTTGTGCAACCAGGCTGATCAGGATGGCTCGGTGATAGGCACGGATCAGTCTCCTAGCATGGATGTCCGAAGCAAACACCCAAGAATTGTCCTCCTGACCATAACCTCTCCACTTAACCAAATACTGGAGTTTCTGTCTAGAAAAACGAGAATCCAATATTTTCTCAACCACATACTCCAGATTGCCCTCAACCAAAACAGGGTCAGGAGGCGCAGCCATAGGAACCACTGGCTCGACAAACCTCTTCAATAAGGACTTGTGGAACACGTTATGGATCTTAAATGTCCCTGGAAGAAGCAAACGGAAGGAAACAGGATTAAGAATCTCCATGATCTTATAAGGTCCAATGAACCTGGGCTTAAACTTTGGAGATGCAACCCTCATAGGGATATTTCTTGAGGACAACCAAACCAAGTCCCCCACTTTAAACCGAGGACCATCAGTCCTATTCCGGTTGGCAAACCGTTGGGCCTTCTCCTGAGAGAGAGACAACCTCTCCACTACCTGGTCCCAAATCTGCTGCATTCGCTCCACAACAGAGTCAACACTCGGACAGACAGAAGCCTCTGCCTGTCCCGAAGAAAATCGAGGGTGAAACCCGTCACATCCGGTAGCCAGCACATTTATATCGATGAGTGTCTCTGTCTCCCCTGACGCCCCCTGAGGAAGGAGCCTGTGTGCGGCTCCGAAACGCGCGTCGGGTTCGGGGTCCTGACGATCCTATGTTCCTGCTGCTTTAGGTAAATCGCTCTATGTGGCTGCTAAGATGGACGTTATTTGTGATTTTATCTAGTACTGCATTATTCCATCTGCTACTCAGCAGCCATTCACATCATTTTGTACTAATATATATATATTTCTGAGTCATTCCCTGGTACTTACCTGATAAATTATATGGGGATTCTGTGTATATATTTTGATGTGGATTGACTATATGAGTGTATATGGGTTTTACCCTCGATTTACATTATATGGACAGCTGTCCTTCTTTATGTGAGATTTATCAGCAGGTATACACTTGATCTCTGATTTATGTGCATGTATGCAATCTTCTGCTACAATTCTCTTTCCCCTGCCATTGTCCCTGTAATATTTTATAAATTGTGTTAATAAAGATTATATATTTTATCTTGACCGTGAGGCTGTTTTTCTCGTGGTGTTTTTCTGTATTATGTACAGCTGGTCTTTATATGTCTGTTTACAATATGCATGTTTCTAATTTCCATACTGGGTATATTTAACATCCTTTACATGCATTATGTTGTTCGCACCTTCTTTTTACTATCTAATTTTTGCTGTGTTATGCACAGGTCTCTATATTGTGGACATAATGGACTATCGAGCAAAGGAAAAAACTTGGCTCAATCAACTTGATCAGGTCTTTTGTACTGGGGCGAGTGATATTCCATCAGTGGGAGATCGCAGCTGGGATGATAAATTGCATAATATGAAACTGTTATTGGAAAAAAGGTCCAGACTATGGTGGAATAGGACATTCTTGGAGAAATATGTTTCCCATAAAATGATCCCAAGAGGTCTAAGGGTCAGGGTTGTTCCTACTTTCCCTGTTGACGATACACAATTTGTTTCTAAATGGGAGGATGCGTGCAACCAGTGTTCTTTGATCTTTCTCCAATTATTGATTGATTTGAACTCTACTAAAATAACTGAGCTAGATTCCTCCATTGATACAGCTCAGGAAGACATACGTAAGGGATGTTCAATTGAAAGAGTTCAACAATTTGAAGTTGACCTGGATAAAACAATGGACACTATGGTTAAGAAAATCCAGGCGAACCAATTGGTGAAATACAATAGAGATTTGAGAGACTACCGGACGGGGAAGGTCTATCTCTGGAGAAAAAATAATAATTCTAATATACATAAAGCACCTTCCAGTGTGTCTTTGTCCTCTATGAGCGGTCGGTCGGATGTCTCACTCACTTCTGCTGCCTCTGAGGCGGCTGTTGAAGGGCATAGATTGCGTGACCATTCATACCATCCGTACAAGAGACAATATAATAATTCTACTGAAGCGCATAGGAGAGATAATAAGGTGATCAATCTAAGTAATCATGTTCTCACGGAGGTGGATCTTTCTCTTTTGGGTAGAGATCTCTCTTTCTCTCCCACACCGGGGTTTGATACATTTACAGCGGTGAAGGATTTACATCTGTTTGCCAGATCATTGTTGTTTAAAAGATATTTTTATAATAGTGAATTTCACCATCTTTTTCCCACAGAGGAGGAACAGGAGGCCGTAAGAACTTTAGAGGAATTGGCTAATGAACATAATGGCCTTGGAGGTAAGATTCCTCCATCTATTCTCATACGCTCTCAGAAATTCCCTCCCTTTTCTTCTTGTGCCAGTGTGGATACGTTTGTCCGGGTGGTGACCGAGGACTTCTTAAAAATACCTAAATTTGGCAGGGGTGACAATTTGACGAAAGTGGAAAGAATTCGTCTTAAAGCTCTACAGGAGCTTCCTGATGTAGTGCTGAAGCCGGCGGATAAAGGTGGCAATGTCGTGGTGTGGCCTAAATATATGTATGAGAGGGAGGCTTTTCGGCAGTTAAATAACTCTAAATGCTATAGAAAGTTGACATATAATCCCCTCTCTGCATATTGCATGCAGCTTGATTCCATCCTTAAGAAGGCCATTGACACTGGCATTGTCACCAAGGAACTGGTTTCAGCACTCACCGTGAAGGAACCTACCATCTCTACACTGTACCTCCTGCCAAAAATACATAAGAACGAGGCAGCACCACCCGGCAGACCAATCATATCTGGGAGAGGGAATTTCTTGGAGAAAGTCAACCAATGGGTAGATTATTACTTACAGCCATTGGTAACAAGCCTCCCTTCCTTCCTCCAAGATACAGGGGACTTACTGCGCAGGGTTGACGGGATGTGTCTTGAGAGTGATACTCTATTGGCTTCAGTTGATGTTGAATCCTTATATACCAACATTAGGCATGTAGATGGCCTTAGAGCCACTCGTTTCTTTTTGACTACTTCTAACATCCCAGAGGGATTGAGGGATCTCATCCTGGAGCTACTAGAGTTCACTCTCACACACAATTTTTTTATATTTAAGGGATCCTTTTACCTACAGCTCCAGGGGACCGCGATGGGTGCGGCCTTTGCACCCGCCTATGCCTGCCTCTTCCTGGGGTTGTGGGAGAGGGATCTCTTCCTGTCGGGGAAACAGGGGTCGATTGATCGTGTCCTATTTTGGGCACGCTATATCGACGATATCGTCTGGCAGGCACATCTGTTGACCTTGCGCAGTTCGTCGCCTCATTAAACAACAATGATCTTAATATCTATCTTTCCCCGGTGTGGGATACTCAGTCTATTGACTTTCTTGATTTACCATTAAAAAAGGTATTGATGGTAATATTCAAACTGACATCTTTCGTAAGAAGACCTCGACTAACACTTTGTTGCACGCGTCATCTTGTCACCCACGACATATTATTAGGGCCATTCCTGTGGGGCAGTTTTTACGGCTGCGCCGTATCTGCTCCACAGACAGTGATTTTGAAATTCGCGCGAGTGAACTTCGTTCAAGATTTTTATCACGGGGCTATAGTGGACGAGCTATTAAAAAAGCCTATCATAGGGCAAAGCACTCATGTCGTAACAACATATTGTATAATAGAACTCCCCGTAATACGAACAATGCTGATATGCCAAGATTTATTACGACTTTTCACTCGCAATTTCAACTCATGAAATCTGCTCTTGATAGAGCTTGGCCCATTTTGAGGGCTGACAATGTAATTAAAAAATTTCTCCCAGATCGTCCATCCATCACCTATAGGAGGGCCAAAAATCTACGGGATCGCCTAACGCAGAGTCATTATGTTCCTTCTATAAGGACTACCTTTCTCGATAATGTACCATTTACGGGTGGATGTGTACCATGTGGCAAGTGCATAGCCTGTCCAAACATCGAACGATGTGCTTCCTTTACGAATTCTGATGGCAGTGTGGTGTATAACATCAAACAACGGATTACCTGTACATCAAGGTTTATCATATATTACACTACCTGACCTTGTGGTCTCATTTATGTGGGACTCACAACAAGACAACTGAAGGTACGTATTAGGGAGCACGTCCTTGGTATTCAGGCGGCTTCTTCCTGTATGGACACCTCTACTCTTAAAACTTTACCACGCCACTTCAGAGAGCACCATCAGTGTGATGCGGCGCTACTGAGGGTGCGTGGAATTGACTCTTTGAACATTAACATTAGAGGTGGCAATCTAACAAAAAGATTAGGCCAACTTGAAACTAGATGGATTTGGACCTTGCGTACCATTCATCCAGAAGGATTGAATGAAAATTTATCCTTTGTCCCGTTTTTGTGATTTTCCTTGTTGTAGTGATGCATCCTGCACATATATTTTATGCTTTTTATACTTACACAATTTTTATCTTTTCAGTTTTGGATATGAATGATCTTCATCATCTTCTTCTACAGTGTTCTTCGTCTATGAGGAGACAGTTTATCCATGCTCATGTTTGATTTATGTTTATTGTATTTTGTTATTTTTTATTTTTTATTTATACACATATGTAATTTATATTATTGCAATTGTTTTTTTCATATGGTGGTCAGTGCAATAATAATAATTTGGGTAATGCATTTTGTTATATTGTGTTACTTTTTATGTATATATTCCCATGTTCTATTTGTGATGTGACATATAATATTTTGGTGCCTTTTTTCTTTAGTTTTGTTCATTTATTTATTTTTTTCTTGTTACTATATATTATATATTATTTTGATTATTCTTTGTATCTCTAATACATGCCATATACTGTTTCCAGTCGACTTACACCTTCCTCTGATTGCTGTGTGGATATGTGGGGCCCCACATGTTTCTCACTATGCACTTATTGGGATGTGGTGCAATCTGTTTATTGTGATTTGGCATGTTTTTTATCCAGCCTGTTTGGGCTTAATTTGCCCTCACACAAAATGGTGGACTGTGTCACTTTGGCGCTATTGCGCATGTAGCCTTAGTTGCTATGGCCGGCCCCTCTCCCCGGCGTCTTCTGCCATATCACGTGGTTCCCATGTGTTGTGAGCGATGACGTTCGGGGGCGGTGCCTGTCACCTGCTGCTTCGGTTAGTATGCGGGTACGTCACATCCGGTAGCCAGCACATTTATATCGATGAGTGTCTCTGTCTCCCCTGATGCCCCCTGAGGAAGGAGCCTGTGTGCGGCTCCGAAACGCGCGTCGGGTTCGGGGTCCTGACGATCCTATGTTCCTGCTGCTTTAGGTAAATCGCTCTATGTGGCTGCTAAGATGGACGTTATTTGTGATTTTATCTAGTACTGCATTATTCCATCTGCTACTCAGCAGCCATTCACATCATTTTGTACTAATATATATATATTTCTGAGTCATTCCCTGGTACCTACCTGATAAATTATATGGGGATTCTGTGTATATATTTTGATGTGGATTGACTATATGAGTGTATATGGGTTTTACCCTCGATTTACATTATATGGACAGCTGTCCTTCTTTATGTGAGATTTATCAGCAGGTATACACTTGATCTCTGATTTATGTGCATGTATGCAATCTTCTGCTACAATTCTCTTTCCCCTGCCATTGTCCCTGTAATATTTTATAAATTGTGTTAATAAAGATTATATATTTTATCTTGACCGTGAAGCTGTTTTTCTCGTGGTGTTTTTCTGATTCGAGATAAACCAGATTCTTATGGTCCGTGAGGACAACCACCTGATGTTTGGCTCCTTCCAGCCAATGTCTCCACTCTTCAAAGGCCCACTTCATGGCCAATAACTCCCGATTACCCACGTCATAATTACGTTCAATTGGAGAAAATTTTGAGAGATAAAGGCACAAGGGTTACTCTTAGAGGTCTCTGGATCTCTTTGGGACAAAACGGCACCTGCCCCAATTTCAGAAGCATCAACTTCCACCTGAAACGGTAGAGAAACATCAGGCTGCCGTAGAACAGGAGCAGAAGTGAATCTCTGCTTAAGTTCCTGAAACGCAGAAACTGCCTCAGGAGGCCAATTCACCACATCGGAACCCTTTTTGGTCAAATCAGTCAATGGTTTAACAATACCGGAGAAATTACCAATAAATTTACAATAAAAATTGGCAAAACCCAAAAATCTCTGAAGAGCCTTTAATGATGTAGGTTGGATCCAATCACAGATGGCCTGAACCTTGACCGGGTCCATTTCAATAACAGACGGAGACAAAATGAATCCCAGAAATGAGACCTTCTGTACGCCAAAAAGACACTTTGATCCCTCTCAAAATCTGGAACACAGTCCGAACATGTTTCACATGAGAGTCCCAGTCATTGGAAAAAATCAAAATATCATCCAAATAAACAATCAGAAATTCATCCACAAAATTATAATTTCAAGCTGATATTTGCAATAACTTTATAGTCGTTGATGAAATATCATTCACAATATTATTATTTAATTACATGGTGCTTTCAGCTTCCATAATTTCAGCTTAGTCCTGGAATAAGAAATTATGACAATTGCAAAAGGGAGATGTGAACAATATCAATAGATATACAATAGTAAGAGTTAAAGTTGAGCAAAAATATCTGCAGGACATTGGTCCAGCAACAAAATTGGTAATCCACGGACACTGGTACAGAACCCTACTTAACCTCTTCCTACCTGTCAACAACCCTAGCGCAGCATCTAGTTAGTGGTCACAGCATCATGTGTATGTTACACTGCAACAATGCCATCAATATGGGCTTACTAATGAGAAAAGAAGGCAGTGCTGCCAGCAGGTTGGAGAAGGTTTGCAGTCATCTGGTCCTGCAGCCATGGACTACCACTTAGGCCAAAGGACCAGGGTCCTGAGAATCTTTTTTACTTAACTCTAGTAGGAGCCTCCATGTATATGAGTTTACAATCTAGAAATAGATACTGTATTCTTAGATGTTTCTTATTGTGGAATTAATTTTCCTGTATAAGGCTAGGTTCACATCTGCATAAAGAATTCCTCTTGGTGGTTTATCAGCATAAAAAGGAATTCACTGCTAAGACAGATCTCTCACGTAATAGAAAATAAAAGTGCCCAGGGAACCCCATTGTTTTTAATGAGGTTTGTTTGGTTTTCATCATGGTGTCTATCATTTATTCTACCGTTAGATTTGTTTTACGTTGCTGTGATATAGCTGCAACCTTGGATTGCCCACATATTTGTTGAAAAGGCAAAGACTGGACATAACAGTGGAGCAGCGTAAAAGAAATGTTGTATTTGTTAGAATTACTATCTTTTACGATTTTGAAAACATCTGTGTATTTCTTATATATTTCATTGTTTTAAAGTCATTTTGTTTTTCAATCAGAAAATCACTAATATTTTCATTTGAGTTTGCATTATTTATAAATTTGATGACAGCTAGGAAAGTATGGCTGAAATATGGATGAGAATAATTTTCTAGAAATATAACAAAGTCAACTTCTCAGTCACAAATCATGTTACATTTAACCTGCATCACTATTGTTCCTGTCAAGATAAATGACCAAGACAGGAGCTGAGAGCCCCATTATTAGTTCAGTGGAGAAGGTCAGCCAATGGGGGCATTCACACAATGGATATGACAATGTCTTGTAACTAGGGTTGAGCATTCCGATACTGCAAATATCGGGTATCGGCCGATATTGGCTGTATCGGAATTCCGATTCCGAGTTCCGATATTTTCGTCATATCGGATACCGGAATCGGATTTGTCACTGTCACTGTGAGTGTCCGTCGGTCGGGTCTGTCACTGTCAGTGTCCGTCGGTCGGGTCTGTCAGGAGTCAGCGGCACTTACCTGGTAGAAGATCTCCGGCGGTCACGGGCTGGACTGCTTCATGGCCGCCATCATCTTTCCCCGGCGGTCACATGCAGTTTCTCGCGATAACTGCAGTGACTGCTGGGTAATCCCGGCCGTAAAGCAGTCAGTCCGATGACGTCACCGCCGGGGAAGCAGGTAATCAGCTGTGCTGCGTTGCGATGACAGGCTCTGCCTGTCATTGCGATGTAGCAGAGCTGGATCGTCGTGGGACTGTCGTTACTATGGACTGCGTCGGACAGGTGGTATACTGTTGGTTTGTTTTTTTTCTTTTTTTACAGGAGATCGATGGCGTCGCAGGAATGAGTGTATAATAAAATTAATGAAAACTGTGTTGTCTCTTTTATTTCATTAAAAGACTTTTTTCTTGCTGTGTTTTTTTTTTAAACATTTAAAAACTTTGGGATTAATAATGGATCGGTGTCTTATTGACACCTCTCCATTATTAACCGGGCTTATTGTCACCGTGCAATCAACGGTGATATTAACCCCTTATTACCCCACTTGCCACCGCTACAGGGCAAGTGGGAAGAGCTGGGTAAAGTGCCACAATTGGCACATCTTTTGATGCGCCAAATGTGGGGCTGCTGTAGCCTGGTATTATCAGGCTGTTGAGGGCCAAAATCCATGGGCCTTGACAGTCTTTTAATACCAGGCCGAAGCAGTCTGCATTTTACTTGGCTGGTTAACAAAAATAGGGGGGATCCCACGCCGTTTTTTTTTTCGAGGGGATCCCCTATTTTTGTTAATCAGCCAAGATATGCAGACTGCTGTGGCCTGGTATTATCAGGCTGGCAAGGTCCATGGATCTTGGCTCCTTAACAGCCTGAAAATCCAGGCCTCAGCGGTCTGCTTCATCTGGCTGGTTAACAAAAATAGGGGGAACCCCACGCCAATTTTTTTTCGAGGGGATCCCCTATTTTTGTTAACCAGTTCCCTCTGACGTCACTGATTGTGTCCCTGGCTGACCTGAAGTGAAAGTGGAAAGCAATCAATTAAGCTTTCCACTTCCTCGTCTGTCAGCCAGGAGAGGAACTCATTCATTTGGGGGTTTACTGTGAGGCTGCAGCATTAGCTGCGGTCCCTGCAGTAAACATTAACCCTTTCTGAAGGATTACACCATGGGACCTGACTGTGCATGGGATAGGTAAGAATAATTTTGCTTTATTATTTTATTTTTATTACAGGAAATGGTTTTAGCAGGTAAATAAAATATGGTCAAAAACTGTGTGATTATTTCATTAAACTTCTTTTTTATTAAAGTGTGTGTGTTTGATTTTTCTTTCATACAATAGGATTAATAATTGATAGTTGTCTAATTGACAGCTCTCAATTATTAACCTGGCTTAAAGTGACCTTTCAATTGCAAGGTCATTTTAACCCCTTATTAACCCATTCGCCACCGCTACAGGGCAATGGGAATAGACGGGCAAAGTGCCAGAAAGGGCAAATCTAATTAGAGATTTGCCCTTTCTGGGGTGTCTGGGGGCAGATGTTAGTAGCCGGGGGGGGCCAAAAAAAATGGTCCCTCTCTGGGCTATTATTATCTGCCCCCACTCACTGGCTTTGTCTGTCTGGTTGCGAAAATAGGGCGGGAGCCCACGCATTTTTTTCCAGCAATTTTACACCTCATATATATATATACATGTCATTGAATTTGTGACACACATATATATATATTTATATTTATAGTTCATACACTTCTACATAGTATAATAGCCGCTAATTCAATTGCCGGCTTTTGTGAAAATGCAGAACCCGACATGAAATGACACTTGGTTTACATAGAGTTAACCATGTCTTTTCATGTAGTTTGATATCTGATTTGCACAAACAATTACATGAGTGTAAGTGTGCTAAATTTCACACCTGTAGGGGTTAATTAAAGGTGTAAATTCGTAGCAAAAAAGTCCTTTTTTTTACAACGAATTTACACCTTTAATTAACCCCTACAGGTGTGAAATTTTGCACACTTACACTCATGTAATTGTTTGTGCAAATCAGATATCAAACTACATGAAAAGACATGGTTAACTCTATGTAAACCAAGTGTCATTTCATGTCGGGTGCTTCTGTCTTTTCACAAAAGCCGACTTTACCCGGCAATTGAATCAGAGGCTATTTTACTATGTAGAAGTGTATAAACTATAAATATATGTATATATATATGTCACAATGACATATATATATATATATATATATATATGTATTCTATGTGTGTATATTTAGTGTTTACAAGGCAAGAATGGGGTTTTTTTAATTCCGATATTTTGTTCCCATAGACTTACATTGGATTTCCGGTATCGGTATCGGGTATCGCCGATATTTTAATGGTATCGGCGATACCATTCCGATTCCGATACTTTTGGATATCGGAAAGTATCGCTCAACACTACTTGTAACTTTTAAATGAAAGCCATAAAACAAGGGTGAACATAGCCTGAAAAAAAATAAGAAAAAGTAGAAAATACATAATTGTTTGGAAAAATAAACATATGGAGTGTACAGTATTTCATAGTACGCCCTAGATTGATGTAGTTCAATTGCATTAAAAAAATCCAGCATTTTCTGGCTTACGTCCATAACTAATGTATTGCAGGGGGTAGAAATAAAAATGAACTTCATTTACCAAGCACAGTGGATTACAGGGCACTTCTCCACTGTAACCTAATCTGACATATATGAATTACTTTTAAAGCATTATCACCAATCAATATTTGGGTTATTTCAATAATGGACTAAATGGTTATTCAAGTATTTACTGTTCTATAATCTACTTAATTGGTCCTAAAGATATTCAAGAGTTAAATGGAAAATGGAAATCAAACACATCAATCAAATAATTATTTCCCCGCCGCTAGACACTGGATCCTAATTAAGAAATAAACAAAGTTAATCAGGACAGAGAGAGTAATTACAAAATATGCCTGTGTCCTAAGAAAGTAATATCATGCAAATGGTTATTAAATAAGCTGTGCTCTGCTTTGCATTTTCCATCATTTAATAATACAGTGCTTCAGCTTCAGCAGAACAATATTCCAAGTTTATTAAATCATTTATTTGACTTTAAAGGTCTGGTAGGCAGTTCAGAGGGAGATGTATCACTGTGTAAAATGAGTAATTGCACCAATCTATATTAATAGGCCTAGGGAATAAAAATGTTGAGAGGTAAGTTCAAGATAGTTTGGCTTAATTAGCAGAGCTTTGTGTTTTTAGTCTGTGGAGTACTGGGGGATCCTAATATAAATGCATGCCATGTAATGGATCTTTAGCATATACCGTAAGTAGTGTGTGGTGAGGAGAGTGAGTGACTTATCTTCTCTTAAAGGGGTTGTCGGGTCTAAAACTACAAATCTGCAGTCACTCAATGTGACTACAGGTTTGTGAATTCTCACATCGCATGCATTGTGCTCTTTGAGGATTCAACAGTCCTGGTGCTGGGATTGGCGTAGAGACTGGCAGTCATGTGATTGCAAGTATGGGACATGCATACTCCCAGCAACAATACAACTAGATGGCATTGCTTATTGAAAGTGTATTGAGCAAGCCTAGAAACAGTTTGGTTGGAATGTGACCGGAAGAAGGCAAATCGCATACTTGAAGTCACATGACCACCAATCTTGGTGCCAGCACCGGAAAATCCTCACTTGTGCACAGGGCACACAATGTGAGAATTTACAAGTCTGCAGTCACATAGAGTGACTGCAGACTTGTAGTTTTAGACTGAACAACCTGTTTATCATACAATGAAGACTTAGTCTACAGTTAAATGCTTATATGGGTATTCAGAGGCCAAAATACAAAGCATCGATTTCTTAATATATTAAAGGGGTTGTCCACCACTGAATAACACCTGATTAATCAATTCAGGGCCTCATAGAAAATATAAAGAATGAACTCACCTCACCTCTCTGACTATGTCGGTGCTGCTGTTCCTAGCACCAGCCTTCTTACCTTGAGTAATAGTTGTATGTCTGTGTGACGGCAGGCACCAGGCAATGAAATCAGTGACCTATCAATCAAGCTAAACAGGCTGTTGCTAGGCGGGAAAACAATTAGAGAAGCAGATGCTTGTGAAGTGCTCCATCATGTCCAGAGCACTTAAAGCATCAATTGCATATGAATTAGACCATTGATTTCTCCATAATGCAGCAACAAATAAAAGATATAAAGGTGTTGATGCATTTACGTATAAACCTACATGCTCATACATGCAGTTTCACAGAGATGATCTTATTGACTAATTATATTTAAGCAACAAGGAATAAAAATGTATGTGTTAGGGTTTACGGATCACACCAAATATAAATTATAATAAGGTGCGATCGCAACCCACAGTCCACAGTGTGGTGATGGAGGAACCGCAGCTAGGAAACAATGGCGGAGCATAGCTGCGAGCAAGCACCGTAATCACACTGAGTTAAGCATCACTCGGCGTGAACGGAGTGCTAAGTACCTGACTCTGTTACTCCACAGAGCAGCACAAACGGAGAGCACTCTAAGTTATACCCTGTTAAATGTCACAGGGGCATAGTAGGAATGATGCTAGTTGGGGTCCCTATGACTCACCCCCCACTATGCTGGTGATTGAGCCTGCCCTGTCACACGATTTGAGTAACTAGCACATGCGACAAAGTCGCCCGGGCAGGTGCTAAGCTCAAGTGGGAATTCCCACCCTACACTGCCTGTCTAAACATACTCTCAAGGTTTGTACCAGGACACGTGCACACAGGGTGGTAATGCTTCCACCAACACACCAAACATGTTTTCTTAGCACGCCGACACGCGCTCCAAATGACCTTTTATACGTTCCTGTTTAAGTCCAGTGACCTGAGCAGCTGGCAACCGACCACCAATGAGAGGTCGCCTCACGAGCATGCTCAGTAGGGTGATTTCTGGACTTAGGCTCAGAACCATTTGTTTGCCGCTGCCTATTGGTCGTTACTATAGCTTTGGCTGGAGAGCCAGCAGTAACCAAGCAAACAGCATGAGTCTGAGCAAGATGCTGGGACTGACATCTTTGATGAGCAGCGTTTACTGTGGCTGAAGCTGAATCTGAGACTGCAGTAGATGACACAGCTTGGAATCTATACTGTGTAATGGGAGGATCCTGTGTGTTTATGTGTGTTCACATTAAGCTTTATTATTGTGTAATAGAGCTTTGTGACACAATTGAATTGGGGCCATGCTGCAGGTTCAGCTGGTGGCTAGAAACACTACCCTGGAGGAAAATATTTAAGAGAGCTAAAACAATCTTTGAACCCTTCATTGCCAGCATATTGGACCCCAATTAAATAGAAGGTGATTGCAAATCCTAGTTAGGACTTTATGAGATGGGAAAACCAATTTAAGATAAATCTGTTTAGCCTGTTTTGTTGTGGATAATCTTTACAAAAGAAGTGGAGTAGTGGAGCAAGGCAGTGAAATAGATTTTATATCAGCAAATTAAACAAAGAATAAACATTTACTACGAACACACAGTGGAAGAAATAAGCACCTGCTCCTCATCTTTCCAGTTAGCTAAAATAATCAGTAAGGTATTCAGGAAATGGAAAATTCCAAAATAAATATACAACAGAATTTGTATTTCTATGATACCAATATAATTTGAAAGTCCTCCAGGTACTGAATATTAAAGATGTGCATGCAAAATAACAAAACTCACACAAACAGCAATTCTACAGTGTTTTGTTTGCCAATACAGACTTGGATCCAAAATATTATGTGTGATAGCGATACCATTATTTTTCTCATCTTTTTACGATCCAGAATTTAGCTTGTGCTAATAATAATAAAAATAATTTAAAAAATCATAGAAATTGAAATAAACTGCACTATGGATAAAACCTAGACTGTGCTTTTTGGTTGTTGCAGTTTAAAATTAATGCAGCGGCCAGATGTCTCATTGTTCTGAATTTTATTTTGAATGGTATTAAAATGTGATATAATCATTTCCAAGAGACTGTTCTCCATTGGAAAGGGAGAAGTTCCCTAGCAAACTAACAAATCTGACATGGTTGTCCAGGGTCGGACTGAGGCACCGGGACACCGGAGGATCCTCCAGCGGGCCACGCCCCCAGCTCCAGCTCCAGCTCCTGCCTCCTTCATTAGTCCCTGCCAGGGTCGGTCTGGCCTGGCGGGATACCAGGGAAATGCCCCGTGGTGGGCCCCGATGAGAAAGAATAGGTCGCGGGGGCCCTTTAAAAGCGCATCAGAAGAGTTAATGAAGGCCGCTCTCACCCTGACCACAGCGACACTCCCACTGTCTCTGGATTCAGTAGGTAGACATTCTTTGTGGGAGGTTATATGCATCGTGCACTGCTTTCGCGCTTTATCTGTGTGTTGCTGGCTATAGCAGTGGACGGTGTCAGGTGTCAGCAGGCTGTGCTCTCCTCCTCTGCTGTCCTGACCTGTAATGCCGGCTGTGTGGTGACACTCTCCCTGGAAGTGCCGGCTTCAGCTCTCTCTCCCTGCTTGGGCTGCTGCCTGCTGCTAAAGTGCAATACATTTTTTTCTGGGTGAGTGTTCAGCAAATGTGTGTGTATCTGCCTGTGTGTGTTTCTGCCTGTGTGTATCTGCCTGTTTGTGTATATATATACCTGTATATATGTGCCTGTGTGTATCTGCCTGCCTGTGTGTATGTGCCTGTGTGTGTATCTGCCTGCCTGTGTGTATCTGCCTGTGTGTATATATGCCTGTATATATATGTGTTATGATTTGGTAACTGAGGAGAGCAGGCAAAAAAGGAAATACACCAGAGCAGTTGGAAACTATGAGATTGCAGTACCCTGACTAACCACCACAACTAGAGGCAGCCGTGGAGCGTTCCTACGTTGGTCCTAGACGCCTCGTCACAGCCTGAGAAACTAACTACACCTAAAGATAGAAAGTGGAAAGCTATCTGCCCCGGAGCAGATCCCCAAAGAACATAGAAAGCCCCCAAACATGTAATGGCGGTTAGACAAGAAGAAATACTGACACAGACAAAAAATAGTATGAGCAAACGTTGGGGCCCAAACTTACTAAATAGAAAAGGATAGGAAGGGCACTTACTGCAATCCCAAAAAAACCTGAAAAGCACCAACTCTACTAATTTCAAAAACACCTGAGATCACATGACCTCTACCACCTAAATTAGTTCTCTGGTGTAACCAAAAACAAAACAGCAGCAACTGAAAAAATTGGAAAAAGCAAATGTACAAACATCAGTGGCTGAACTGAACTGAGAGGGCAAAAGCCCCCAGAAGGGACCCTGAAGGCTCCCACAGAAGTGCAGGACAAAATGCAAAAATCAAGCACAAAAACAAAAAGAAGAAAATGTCTTATCTGTTACCAGGAGATTCAGACATGACACCGCAGGCTACCAAGGAAACAGGAATCAAGGATTGAGACCAGAACAATTGATCATCGGCAACCCTGATGGGAAGGCGACTCCCTTATATAAGACCAGTCAGTAACACCTGATTCCCAATCCTCACAATCTTCACTGGACAGTCCAGTACCGTTTGTAACCACCAGAGGAGCTTCTGCTCAGAACTCATTTCCAGCCTATTCACAACAGTACCCCCCCTTGTGGAGGGGTCACCGAACCCTCATTTGAGCAACCAGGTCGGTCAGGATGAGTTCTATGATAAGCACGGATGAGTCTCCTAGCATGGATGTCCGAAGCAAACACCCAAGAATTGTCTTCCTGACCATAACCTCTCCATTTAACCAAATACTGGAGTTTCCGTCTAGAAAAACGAGAATTCAATATTTTCTCAACCACATACTCCAGATTGCCCTCAACCAAAACAGGGTCAGGAGGCACAGTAGTAGGAACCACTGGCTCAACAAACCTCTTCAACAAGGACTTGTGGAACAAGTTATGGATCTTAAATGTCCCTGGAAGAAGCAAACGAAAAGAAACAGGATTAAGAATCTCCATGATCTTATAAGGTCCAATGAACCTAGGCTTAAATTTAGGAGATGCCACTCTCATAGGAATATTTCTTGAGGACAACCAGACCAAGTCCCCCACTTTAAACCGAGGACCATCAGTCCTATGCCGGTTAGCAAACCGCTGGGCCCTCTCCTGAGAGAGGGACAACCTCTCCACTACCTGGTCCCAAATCTGTTGCATATGCTCCACAACAGAGTCAACACCTGGACAGACAGAAGCCTCCGTCTGTCCTGAAGAAAATCGAGGGTGAAACCCAGAATTACAGAAAAATGGAGACATCAAAGTGGCAGAGCTAGCCCTATTATTAAGAGCAAACTCAGCCAAAGGCAAAAAAGAGACCCAGTCATCCTGATCAGCAGACACAAAGCATCTTAGATAAGTCTCCAATGTCTGGTTTGTTCTCTCAGTTTGACCATTGGTCTGAGGATGAAACGCCGAGGAGAAAGACAATTGAACACCAATTTTAGAACAAAAGGTCCTCCAAAATCTGGAAACAAACTGGACTCCTCTGTCAGACACAATGTTCTCAGGAATGCCGTGTAAACGAACCACGTGCTGAAGGAACAAAGGCACCAATTCAGAGGAGGAAGGCAAATTAGGTAATGGCACAAGATGTATCATTTTGGAAAACCTATCACAAATCACCCAGATAACAGTCATTCTCTGAGAAACAGGGAGGTCGGAAATGAAATCCATAGAGATATGGGTCCATGGTCTCTTGGGCACAGGCAATGGCATCAACAAACCACTAGAGCGAGAGCAAGGCTTGGAGCGAGAGCAAGTCCCGCAGGACTGCACATATTCCCTGACGTCACGAGACAAGGTAGGCCACCAAAAGGACCGACTAACCAAGTCTCTGGTACCAAAAATTCCGGGATGACCGGCCAACGCGGAACAATGAATCTCAGACATTACACTCTTTTTCCACTGGTCCGGGACAAACAATTTCCCAACAGGGCAGCGCTCGGGCTTATCCTCCTGACACCCCTCCAGAGCCAGTCTCAAATTGGGCGAGATGGCGGAAAGAACTACACCCTCTTTCAAAATAACAGAAGGATCAGATAAATCAGGAGAGTCCGCCAGGAAACTCCTCGAGAGGGCATCCGCCTTAACAATTTTAGTGCCAGGAAGAAATGAAACCACAAAATTAAAACGTGTGAAAAACAAGGCCCACCTGGCCTGTCTAGGATTAAGTCGCTTGGCAGATTCCAGATAAACCAGATTCTTATGGTCCGTAAGGACCACCACCTGATGTTTGGCTCCCTCCAGCCAATGTCTCCACTCTTCAAAAGCCCACTTCATGGCTAATAACTCCCGATTACCCACGTCATAATTACGTTCAGTGGGAGAAAATTTTCGAGAGAAAAAGGCACAAGGGTTATTTTTAGAGGTCTCTGGATCTCTTTGGGACAAAACGGCACCTGCCCCAATTTCAGAGGCATCCACCTCCACCTGAAATGGTAGAGAAACATCAGGCTGCCGTAGAACAGGAGCAGAAGTGAATCTCTGCTTAAGTTCCTGAAATGCAGAGACTGCCTCAGGAGGCCAATTCACCACATCAGAACCCTTCTTGGTCAAATCAGTTAATGGTTTAACAATAACAGAGAAATTACCAATAAATTTACGATAAAAATTGGCAAAACCCAAGAATCTTTGAAGAGCCTTTAATGAAGTAGGTTGACCCAATCACAGATGGCCTGAACTTTGACCGGGTCCATTTCAATAACAGATGGGGACAAAATGAATCCCAGAAATGAGATCCTCTGAACGCCAAAAAGACACTTTGATCCCTTCACATACAGAGCATTCTCTCTCAAAATCTGGAACACAGTCCGAACATGTTTTACATGAGAGTCCCAGTCATTGGAAAAAATCAAGATATCATCCAAATAAACAATCAGAAATTTATCCACAAAATCCCTGAAAATGTCATTCATGAAGGACTGGAAGACAGAAGGAGCATTAGTGAGCCCAAAGGGCATCACAAGGTACTCAAAATGCCCTTCAGGGGTATTAAATGCCGTCTTCCATTCATCCCCGTGCTTAATGCGAATAAGGTTATATGCCCCCCTGAGGTCAAGCTTGGTAAACCAAGTAGCGTTTTTCACCCTGGAAAACAGATCAGAGATCAAGGGTAACGGATATTGATATTTCACAGTAATATTGTTCAAGAGACGATAATCAATACACGGCCTTAATGAACCATCCTTTTTGGCCACAAAGAAAAAAACGGCACCTAAGGGTGAAGAGGATGGTCTGATATGACCCTTCTCCAATGACTCCTTGATATAAGACCGCATAGCGTCATGTTCAGGTACAGACAAGTTAAAAAGGCGACCTTTAGGGAATTTACTACCAGGCACTAATTCAATAGCGCAGTCATAGCTCCTATGGGGAGGTAAGGATGCAGATTTACTTTCGCTAAACACATCAGAAAAATCAATCAAAAAGTCAGGAACATCCTGAGCCTGGGGGAGGCAGAAAAAACAGGAGTGTTGGTATTAACACATTGGCAGCCCCAACTAGTAACAGACACAGATTTCCAATCCAAAACAGGATTATGAGACTGTAACCAAGGGAAACCCAGTACGATAATGTCATGCAGATTATACAGAACCAAAAATTTGCAACTCTCCTGATGATCAGGTTCTACCCTCATTATCACCTGAGTAGAGAACTGAGGTTTATTCTCAGCCAAAGGGGTAGAATCGATCCCCAGTAGGGGAATAGACTTCCGTAGGGGTATCAAGGGAAACCCACAACGTTTAGCAAAATCAAAATCCATCAGGTTAATAGCTGCTCCAGAATCAACAAAAGCCTGAGCAGAAAATGAGGACAGAGAGCATATCAGGGTAACAGTTAATAAAAACTTAGTCTGAACACTACCCAAGACAACTGAGCGTGCAAAACGTCTTCCCCGCTTAGGGCAGACTGAAATAGCATGAGAGGCATCACCACAGTAGAAACATAACCCATTGCGCTTTCGAAATTCATGACGCTGTGCCCCAGAAACCACTCTATCACACTGCATGGATTCAGAAGCAGGTTCACAAGGCAACATTATTCCACGCATACCTTTCCGCTCACGCAAACGTCTGTCAATTTGAATCGCTAATGAGATAGAATCATTGAGACCAGAGGGAACAGGGAATCCCACCATAACATCCTTTACATTATCTGACAGTCCCTTCCGAAAAAGAGCTGCCAAAGCGTCGTCATTCCATTTGGTCAGGACTGCCCACCTACGGAATCTCTGACAGTATAACTCAGCGTCCTCAAGCCCCTGACTTAATTCCAACAAAGTTTTTTCAGCTTGATCAGTTACATTAGGCTCATCGTACAATAACCCCAAAGCCTGAAAAAACGCATCAACATCACTCAAAACAGGATCCCCAGGTGTCAGGGAAAAAGCCCAATCCTGAGGGTCGCCACGCAGGAGAGAGATGACAATTTGAACCTTCTGCGCTGCGTTCCCTGAGGACTTAGATTTTAAGGCAAAAAACAATTTACAGTTATTTTTGAAATTCAGAAACTTAGCTCGATCCCCTAAAAACAAATCTGGCATGGGAATCCTAGGTTCCACAACAGGCAACCCAGCAGGATAGATAGCAATATCCGAACCTCAGTGGCAAGCCGATCCACACGGCCAGACAACTGCGCAACTCTGACAACTTTTTTCTTTCCACAATATTTTTCCCTTCTGTGAGTACCATATAATTTTCAGTTTAGGCCGGTGATACTGTTATGATTTGGTAACTGAGGAGAGCAGGCAAAAAAGGAAATACACCAGAGCAGTTGGAAACTATGAGATTGCAGTACCCTGACTAACCACCACAGCTAGAGGCAGCCGTGGAGCGTTCCTACGTTGGTCCTAGACGCCTCGTCACAGCCTGAGAAACTAACTACACCTAAAGATAGAAAGAGGAAAGCTATCTGCCCCGGAGCAGATCCCCAAAGAACATAGAAAGCCCCCAAACATGTAATGGCGGTTAGACAAGAAGAAATACTGACACAGACAGAAAATAGTATGAGCAAACGTTGGGGCCCAAACTTACTAAATAGAAAAGGATAGGAAGGGCACTTACTGCAATCCCAAAAAACCCTGAAAAGCACCAACTCTACTAATTTCAAAAACACCTGAGATCACACGACCTCTACCACCTTAATTAGTTCTCTGGTGTAACCAAAAACAAAACAGCAGCAACTGAAAAAACTGGAAAAAGCAAATGTATAAACATCAGTGGCTGAACTGAACTGAGAGGGCAAAAGCCCCCAGAAGGGACCCTGAAGGCCCCCACAGAAGTGCAGGACAAAATGCAAAAATCAAGCACAAAAACAAAAAGAAGAAAATGTCTTATCTGTTAGCAGGAGATTCAGACACGACACAGCAGGCTACCAAGGAAACAGGAATCAAGGATTGAGACCAGAACAATTGATCACCGGCAACCCTGATGGGAAGGTGACTCCCTTATATAAGACCAGTCAGTAACACCTGATTCCCAATCCTCACAATCTTCACTGGACAGTCCAGTACCGTTTGTAACCACCAGATGGAGCTTCTGCTCAGAACTCATTTCCAGCCTATTCACAACATATATGCCTGTGTGTATCTGCCTGCCTGTGTGTATCTGCCTGCCTGTGTGTATCTGCCTGTGTGTGTATATATGCCTGTGTATCTGCCTGTGTGTATCTGCCTGCCTGTGTGTACCTGCCTGCCTGTGCATCTACCTGCCTGTGTGTGTGTATTTGCCTGTGTGTGAATATATGCCGTTGTGTGAATATATGCTTGTGTGTATATATGCCAGTGTGTGTGTATCTGCCTGTGTGTTTATATGCCTTTGTGTATCTGCCTGTGTGTGTGTAAATAAGCCTGTGTGTGTATATATGCCTGTATGGTTCCGGTCGGAGGGCAGTGCTCTGTGCTGTTTGGAGATTTTCGCAGCTTCCAGGCGGTTAAACACCGTTACCTATGGAAGTGAATAACTAAGTGATGAATTCTGTGGCCAGAATTGTATGGAAAGTGGAGTGTCCGTCACTGTGTATGGGGGCTAGTGTCTGTCCGTCACTGTGTATGGGGGCCCCATGTCCCATCACTGTGTATGGGAGGCCAGTGTCTCTCCGTCACTGTATATGGAGGTCCTGTGTCCGTCCGTCACTGTGTATGAGGGTCCCGTGTCCGTGAGCGGAGCCGCATCTGTATGGTGTGTGCAGAGCGGAGCCATGTGTGTTCGAAGTGTACGGAGCGGAGCCGCGTGTGTATGGGATGTGCGGAGCTGAGCCTCGTGTGTACAAGGTGTACGGAGCGAAGCTGTGCGGGCACTTGGTGTACTGAGAGGAGCCGTGTGTGTACTTGGTGTATGGAGCAGAGCCATGTGTGTGCGACGTGTACGGAGCGGAGCCGAGTGTGTACGAGGTGTACGGAACGGAGCACTGTGTGTATGAAGGGTACGGGGCAGTGTGTGTGTGTACGGAGCGGAGCCGCGTGTGTACGGAGCTGAGCAGAGCCATGTGTGTACGAGGTTTACGGAGTGGAGCCAGGTGTGTACTGAGTGGAGCCGTGTGTGTGCGACATGCACGGAGCGGAGCCGTGTGTGTACGAGGCATACAAAGTGGAACCGTGTGTGTATGAGGTGTGCGGAGCCGTGCGTGTACAAGGTGTATGGTGGGGAGCATTCATAAATCCCAACTGTCCCGAATCCAGCAGGACAGTCCCGATTTTGAGAGTTTGCCCCACTGTCCCAGCGGGGAGCTTACTTTTCCCCCGGACACGAGGAGCACTTTAAAAGCTTGCACGTGACGTTCCACCGGAAGTGACGTTCTGGAAGCTGACCGGAAATTAGGTAATTTCGGGGAAGAGATTGTGACGGAACCATGGAGGCACTACAGGGAATGCTTCAGATTCATCACCATGTCCTCCTCCAACAGCGGGATCGCCAAGGAAACAGGGATGCTGGCCATGTGAGCAGATCATGATATGTCCTGCACCGGGAGGCTCAGGTGGGCATTACAATGAGAGCCGGGCTGCTATAGTATCTTTATAGAATATTTCTTTCTCTCTCTGTTTCTTTCTCTCTCTCTGTTCTTTCTTTCCCTCTCTGCTCTTTCTTTCCCCTTTTTTTCCTTTCTTTCTCTCTGTTCTTCCTTTCTTTCTCTCTGTTATTCCTTTCTCTCTCTCTCTGTTCTTTCTCTCTCTATTCTTTCTTTCCCCTCTTTCTCTCTCTGTTCTTTCTTTCTCTCTGTTCTTTCTTTCTCTCTCTGTTCTTTCTCTCTCTGTTCTTTCTTTATCTCTCTATTCTTTCTTTCTCTCTCTCTCCTTTCTTTCTCTCCTTTCTTTCTTTTCCTCAGTACCAGCCACTGTGCCCATAATGCCAGCCACTGTGCCCTCAGTACCAGTCAGTGTGATCAGCAGTGCTAAATGGGTGCGGTTGAGGCGTGGATATGGGTGTGACTAGTTGTGAAATGGGTGTGTTCAGGCGTGGCCTAAAATTTGCCGCGGCAGGCACAGCACGCCACAGCCTTTGTCCCTCTTTCCCTTCTTCAAGAGTTGGGAGGTATGATGGTGGGCCCCAAGAATGATTTTTCCCTGGTGGGCCCAAGGTACTCCAGTCCGACACTGTGGTTGTCCTTGTGAACATTTGTAAGTCACCCTTGACTTTTGCAGTGAGTTTACCATGATCTTTGAACAACGAGCATTTCTGTTGCAGGAGATGATGCAGTGAAATCCATAGTGATAAGTACTGATGTGGATATCTCTGAGAAAATGTACTGATATTAGCATTAAATTGAGAAAGGGCCCTGACCCAGTTTTTCCCCTTTCCTTTAAAAATAAGTAATGTAAAATAGGAACAAAAATAAACTAAAACACCATGTGTGAAAACAATGTAAGGTGAAACGAAATAAGATACAATTCAGGAAATAGTCAACTGAAAATTCTAAAACTGATACCAAACCTTAATTTAAGACCCTATCTATTATCCGAAGATGATAACTGCTACAGAAAGCATCTCTGAGACCTCACTAACTTGGATACTTCATCTTCATATGGAACTACAGTGGGTACGGAAAATATTCAGACCCCTTTAAATTTTTCACTCTTTATTTCATTGCAGCCATTTGTAAATTTAAAAAAGAATTTTTTTTCTCATTAATGTACACTCTGCACCACATCTTGACTGAAAAAACAGAAATGTAGAAATTTTAGCAAATTTATTAAAAAAGAAAAACTGCAATATCACATGGTCATAAGTATTCAGACCCTTTGCTCAGACACTCATATTTAAGTCACATGCTGTCCATTTTTCTTGTGTTCCTCCTTGAGATGGTTCTACTCCCTCATTGGAGTCCAGATGTGTTCAATTATACTGATAGGACTTGATTTGTAAAGGCACACACCTGTCTACATAAGACCTCACAGCTCACAGTGTATGTCAGACCAAATGAGAATAATGAGGTCAAAGGAACAGGCCAAGGAGCTCAGAGACAGAATTGTGGCAAGGCACACATCTGGCCAAGGTTACAAAAGTATTTCTGCAGTACTCAAGGTTCCTAAGCGCACAGTGGCCTCAATAATCCTTTAATGGAAGAAGATTGGGACCACCAGAAGTCTTCCTTGACCAGGCCATTCAGCCAAACTGAGCAATCATGGGAGAAGAGCCTTGGTGAGAGAGGTAAAGAAGAACCCCAAGATCACTGTGGCTGAGCTCCACAGATACAGTAGGTAGATGGGAGAAAGTTCCACAAAGTCAACTATCACTGCAGCCCTCCACCAGTATGGTCTTTATGGCAGAGTGGCCTGACGGAAGCCTCTCCTCAGTGCAATACATATGAAAGCCGTATAGAGTTTGCTAAAAAACATATGAAGGACTCCCAGACTATGAGAAATAAGATTCTTTGGTCTGATGAGGCAAAGATAGAATTTTTTGGTAATTATTCTAAGCGGTATCTCTGGCGAAAACCAAGCACTACTCATCACCTGCACAATATAATCCCAACAGTGAATCATGGTGGTGGCAGCGTCATGCTATGAAAATGTGTTTCAGCTGCAGGGACAGGATGACTGGTTGAAATTGAAGGAAACAAGAATGAAGCCAAGTACAGAGATGTCCTGGATGAAAACCTCTTCCTGAGTGCTCTGGACCTCAGACTTGGCCGAAGGTTCACCTTCCAACAAGACAATGACCCTAAGCACACAGCTAAAAAAGCAAAGGAGTGGCTTCAGAACAACTCTGTGACAACTCTTGACTGGCCCAGCCAAGCCCTGACCTAAACCCAATTGGGCATCTCTGGAGAGACCAGAAAATGGATGTCCACCAATGTTCACCATTCAACCTGACGGAACTGGAGAGGATCTACAAGGAAGAATGGCAGAAGATCCCCAAATCCAGGTGTGAAAAACTTGTTGCATCATTCCCAAGAAGACTCATGGCTGTATTAGCTCAAAAGGGTGCTTCTACTCATCTACTCAATTCAGAGCAAAGGTTCTGAATACTTATAACCAAGTGATATTTCAGTTTTTCTTTTTTAATAGATTTTCAAAAATTTGACATTTCTGTTTTTTTCAGTCAAGTGCAGAGTGTACATTAATGAGAAAAAAAGAACTTTTTTGAATTTACCAAATGGCTGCAATGAAACAAAGAGTGAAAAATTTAAAGGGGTCTGAATACTTTTTGTACCCTCTGTATATCATGCCTATTAAAGACATTTATGGGGCTTTTTGTATCTCAGTATTCCTCCAGTTTCTTATGTATCCCCAAGGACATATATGCATCTTCCTATTTGGGTGTTTAATGGATCTGTATGGTTTAGGCTATTCAGGAAACCTAGCAAATAAGAATTCTTTTTAGGTTTCTTTAAGGTTTGCCAGAAAATTAGTGATTATGAAATGGATGAGAATGTCCATCCAGGTCTGCCAAAGACTGGTCACGAGTAGTGTTGAGCATTCCGATACCGCAAGTATCGGGTATCGGCCGATATTCACGGTATCGGAATTCCGATACTGAGTTCCGATACTTTTGCTATATCGTATACCGGAATCGGAAGTTCCCATAATGCTATGAGAGGCAGTGTGATTTTATTCAGCCAATGAGGAATCCTAAGAAGTGTGGGCACATCCTGTAATGCTACGGTCATGTTAACTAATGGCATGGCTGTGATTGGCTGCTGAAATGATGTCATGAATGCACTATAAAAGGCGCCGCCGCCATTTTGGTTTCACTCTGCTGTGAATTCAGTTAGGGACAGAAAGCTGCTCTTCTGACTCTGAGGGACAGTTAGAGATTGCGATTTTGTGAACTGTTCTTTAGGCAGGCTAGTTTACCAACCGCTGTGTAAAGCTTCCTTTTGCCTTGCAGTGCTGTTTTCACAGCTGTCTGCAAGGTCTGTGTGTGAGTGCAGGTCACGCTGCAGTTTGGTCTTCATCCACTGCTGGTTGTAGTCAGCTGCACATGTGTCACTGCCTCATCCTTTTATTTTTTTTTGTAATTGGTGCTGCTCAATTCAATTTAAATTAACTCTCATCTATTAGTGTGCCGCACTTCCATCCGTATCCAATACATTGGTTGCAAACACTATAGAAGTACATAGCGGAGCCTTTCAGAGCTAGTGAACAGTTGTCTGCAGTGTTCACGGCTGTCTGTGAGGTCTCTTTGTGAGTGCAGCTCACGCTGAAGTTAGTTCTGCATCCACTGCTGGTTGTAGTCTGCTAAGCGTGTGTCACTGCCTCATCCTTTTTTTTTTTTGTAATTGGTGTTGCTCAATTCAATTTAAATTAACTCTCATCTATTAGTGTGCCGCGCTCACTGCCCATTGGGTCAATGTTGTGGAGCCGGGTACAGATCTTGAGAGTGGCACTGTACGTGTTCTGCCAACTCCAAGGATTGCAGGAATCCAGTCTGTACACATTGACTCCTCCTCCTACTCCAGTTCCTCAGAATCATCGCTGCAGGAGCCGTCACGGACTACCTCCACATGGACCCGTGAACGCTTACCTGTTACGACCGATATGAGCACAGCCGTGGACAAACGTCAACAGGCCGTCCTGAAATTAATTTGATGGGGAATCGAAGCCACACAGCGCAGGAGCTCTGGAATGCCATCAAGCAGGAGAGCGACGTGTGGTTTGTGACAGCGAATCTCCAGCCAGGCTTGCTAGTGTGTGACAATGGCCGAAATCTGGTGGCAGCTCTGGGCCTAGGCAACCTCACTCACATACCATATCTGGCACATGTGCTCAACTTGGTCGTACAGAGTTTTTTGCAGAGCTGGCAGAGATGACGCCTCTTGCAGGGGACAGGGTTTCTTGGCCAGTTGGCAGTCTGCAGCACATGGTTGATTTCATGCTGCAGTGCCTGAGAAACGACCGCCGCATCGCCCACATTCTCACCACGTCTGATTATTAAATTTAAATTTTTATTGCACACTTGATGTGAAAAAAAGAAAATAGCTATGGGACGACTGACTGACGTTTCGGCCAACGCAGTGGCCTTTATCAAATAGTCGCTGGAAGAGATAGAAAAATTTACAGTCAATGACAACGTAGAATATATACAATATATACAATAATTACAATATATGCATGGTTGAAGAATATACATCCATAGGAATTTGGCAACATGTAAATCATTGAGTGATACTGTAGAACACGTAGAATTATCCCTCTAGGGTATCCTAAAACAAAAAGCATGGGGATATTCTATTCAAGACATTCGGTAGAAAGGTCACCATATATGATATACATTAAATAAGGTACATTACAAATGAGGGCTGGACTCCTCCCATGGCACACAACATGCGAAGAAAGAGATAAACATACCCTTTAGATATAGGTGTATCGGGGTAGCAAATATCAAGTGCTTATTTTCAAGTGCTCAATTTTCAATAAACGTAGACGGTATGTCCTGCATGTGAAGATGGAAAGAATGTTAAAGATGTTAAAAGACATTATGGACTATCTGACGTATTGATGGTTTGGGCAGACACCCTTCTGTCTGCGGCACAACTCAAAAGTATATGCTATTTGAGAAAAAGAAGATACCAGATAAATCCTTTGTCATATATCCTAAGTAGTCCGTGGTGCATGAAGCATGGTTCTGCTATGTGCTTGGGGCTAGGGAATAAGGAAAAGAAAGGTAAGGATATAGCTGTGCTGAAAGGTATATTAAAGGGGAACTCTTACTAGTCGCAGAGTGTGCTCCCATAAGTATAGGGGCTGTAAAAGGATGGCAATACAAATCGATGGTGGCACGTACTCAACACGTCTACTGTACGTACTTTAACTGGTACTCAACGCACTGGCACTTTCCCTTGTTTACACTGCATGAGCTGCTCAAACATCATCAAGGGTAGTGAAGTTTCCCACCCACGTACAGGCAAATCTTACCCCATTAAAGGCTTTTTCACGTGTGAAACTAACTTTGTGATCTACATCATAAAATGCCCGTGTGGATTATTATATGTTGGCGAAACGACCCAGGCGATTAGGGATCGTATATCCAACCATAAGTCTACGATCAGATGCGGCAAGACATGGTTGCCACTCCCGGCACACTTCAAAGAAGCCAACCACAATATATCCCAGTTGTGATTCCAAATCATTGAGAAGGTGCCAAGACCTAGACGGGGTGGTAACCATGTTCGCCTTCTCAAACAAAGGGAAACATTTTGGATATACACCCTGGATACTTTACACCCTAGGGGTCTTAATCGTGAAATGGACTGGCTAACTTGATGTATCCTTTCCTCTTCTAGAACCATTGAATTATATTCACCACCACTATCTAGACTGTCCTGCACAGGCGGTAAGACCTCTTCTCTCCCCTGACCCTATTTCTCTTATTTTCTCTTTTTCACCCATATATTTCCCCCCCCCTTCTTTTTCTTTTTGTGTTTGGACTCCTACCTTTATAATTGTTGAAAATTACATGGACCGCGAACCGTTTTGATATTGATATTTTACCACAGAGATACCGATATTTGCATTTAATATGTGACCTTTATTCAAATGTCCATCATGTACTGGCTGTTTTATCTGAATTTATACCTATATATCGTATCTTATATATTTTCATTATACAACAGGAGAAAATAATATTATCGTGCCGCTGATATATCACATATATCTATCACCCAGGGTTTCATAGACTCAGTTCCTACAATCCTCCACATATAGGCGATTAAATGAATCCACACTGTCTATAGGCAGCCACATCACATGTTAGCTGCAGCTCCTATTGAATAAGTCCGACCCAATGCGCATGCACCAACCTCCTCACCTGATTTCCGGTCACATGACCGCCCGGCGCTCACAAAAGAGCGTCGGATGCCAGTGTCCAGACACACCACCGCAAACCAGACTGGGGATTCCCTGCAGCTCCCACTGAACCACCGATGCTTGTGAGTCTAACATTCTGTGCCTCAGCACTCATCACTGGACCTATATGCTCAGTACCTGATGTCTGCTTGGTCTTTCTTTACCCTAGAACCAAGCACACTGAATCACCAATGGTGTGAGTCCTGCATTTAGCAACATCCATTTGAGCATTTAACCCTTGCTTTCCACCATTGATTCAAATTGCCATGCTTTTTCCCTTTTACAGCCCCTATATGTATGGGAACATTCTTTGCAACTTATAAGATTGTGCTTGCTTTAAAACCAAGCACACTGAATCACCAATACGTGTGAGTACTACATTTAGCAACATCCATTTGAGCATTTAACCCTTGCTTTCCACCATTGATTCAAATTGCCATGCTTTTTCCCTTTTACAGCCCCTATATGTATGGGAACATTCCTTGCAACTAATAAGATTGTGCTTGCTTTAATACCTGTGAGTACTATATTAAACCTGCATCCATTTGGGCATTTAACCCTTCCCTGCCACCATCGATTTGTATTGCCATCCTTTTACAGCCCCTATACTTATGGGAGCACACTCTGCGACTAGTAAGAGTTCCCCTTTAATATACCTTTCAGCGACAGCTATATCCTTACCTTTCTTTTCCTTATTCCCTAGCCCCAAGCACATAGCAGAACCATGCTTCATGCACCACGGACTACTTAGGATATATGACAAAGGATTTATCTGGTATCTTCTTTTTCTCAAATAGCATATACTTTTGAGTTGTGCCCGCAGACAGAAGGGTGTCTGCCCAAACCATCAATACGTCAGATAGTCCATAATGTCTTTTAACATCTTTAACATTCTTTCCATCTTCACATGCAGGACATACCGTCTACGTTTATTGAAAATTAAGCACTTGAAAATAAGCACTTGATATTTGCTACCCCGATACACCTATATCTAAAGGGTATGTTTATCTCTTTCTTCTGCATGTTGTGTGCCATGGGAGGAGTCCATCCCTCATTTGTAATGTACCTTATTTAATGTATATCATATATGGTGACCTTTCTACCGAATGTCTTGAATAGAATATCCCCATGCTTTTTGTTTAGGATACCCTAGAGGGATAATTCTACGTGTTCTACAGTATCACTCAATGATTTACATGTTGCCAAATTCCTATGGATGTATATTCTTCAACCATGTATATATTGTAATTATTGTATATATTGTATATATTCTACGTTGTCATTGACTGTAAATTTTTCTATCTCTTCCAGCGACTATTTGATAAAGGCCACTGCTTGGCCGAAACGTCAGTCACTCGTCCCATAGCTATTTTCTTTTTTTCACATCAAGTGTGCAATAAAAATTTCAATTTAAGCATGACATATGCAGTTTAACGTGTGCAGTGATTTTCCATAGACCTTAGATTGTGGGATAATCTAATCCCTTTTCACTTGCACCGTATCATCACTCATTTGGTTGTGTGCTAGCCATCTTTTTAATATAACGTCTGATTATTAGGTGTACACCCTCCTAGACCCTCGCTACCGGGACAACTTACAAAGCCTCATAACACAGTTGAACCGGGAGCGTAAAATGCGGGAGTACCAAGACACACTGGTGCAATCCATCATGTTCTCCATTCCAACCGAGAGCACTGCTGCTAGTGCTTTACAAATCAGCTCTGTGCGTCGAGGCAGTGGAGGAAGCTCTGCACCAAGAGGGAGCAGAAGCAGCGCCTCTGCACAGGGCAAGACCAGTATGGCCCAAATGTGGCGAAGTTTTGTGTCACCGCCACAAATGTCTACACCATCACAGACGGCTCCAGTCAGCAGGAGGCAACTTTCCATCAGATGGTGACAGACTACATGTCTTGCCCTCTCAGTGTACTCCCAGACGGCTCTTCCCCTTCAAGTTTTGGGTCTCTAAGCTGGATACATGGCCAGAGCTCAGCCAGTATGCATTGGAGGTGCTGGCTTGCCCTGCTGCTAGTGTATTATCGGAGCACGTCTTTAGTGCCGCAGGTGGTGTACTAACAGACCTCGCATGCGACTATCCTCCGATAACGTTGACCGGCTTACTTTTCTGAAAATGAACAAGGCATGGATCTCACCTGAATTTGCCTGTCCGGTTTCCGATTAAATAATTGGTTGGTAACAGTATCCATGTCTCCTGTTCTGTTCCTGTTTCTACCACCTGAACTGTACTCCCTGGGCTCCAACACTGCCAGTTGCTGCTCAGAAGTGCCGTCTGCACAGAGAAAAACACAAGCTCCTGTGTTAGTGGAGTTCAGTAACACCAGCTGTTCCCCTGCTGTGTGTCCGGCAATAAGTCTCCAGCTCCCTCCACATGCACACAACATCAGACGTCTAACATGCTCCACATAGGGATGAGCCTACACCCTGATTGATATGCTCCAAACCAGAAAAACGGCAGCTTTCCAACCATAAAATGATGAATTGTAGTACTAAATATGTACAAATATACATTTAATATAAGCGCATATATGCACATGGCGACTACAAATAAAACCAAAAAACCCTACATAGGGTATAGGGCTTGAAATTAATGCATACAAGTACATTTCATAATCCATTATTGCTGCTTAAGGAACGGTATGTACACCTGTAATATAGTGCAGACAATGGATGTAGGACTAGTCATCATCATCATTACTTATATATGTGACAGTAAAAATACTCTGATTGAGGACAACTCTTAGTTCACACCCCATATATGAAAGGTCCAGCATCTAATCCTGATAATATGGCGAAATAATCATGCATAAGCTATAAAAAGTGCATCGTGCATAGTGAAAATGGCAATGTATACCTGCAAGTGCAGGTGAAACAACGCCAACGGAGAGAAAAGGTTTATGCTATCTAGGTATCAGAGTGCATAGCGACTGATGGCGAATGGCGATATAATACTGTACCTCAATAAAGGCTGCGGCACCCCTCATGCGCGTTACGCTTGTAGCTTCTTCAAGTGGGGATGTGCGTGTATGGTTGCTCATAGGTGCATGTTTATAGAGGAAATCAGTCATGATGCCGGCTATGTGTCTGCACTACGCTACGCTGACGAACGCTGCGCAACATCACTGCAAGTCAGTGTCATATGACGCACAGCCGATCCCCTACCCAACGCGTCATAGCAGGAAGGCAGTCTGTGCTCAAAACCGAAGCGCAAGCATACATGCACTTCCCCTCTTCAACAAGCTACAAGCCAAACACGCTTGAGTGGTGCCGCAGTCTTTATTGAGGTAGAGTATTAGATCGCATTCGCCATCAGTGGCTATGCACTCAGACATACATAGCATATACCTTATCTATCCGTTGGCGTTGTTTCACCTGCACTTGCAGGCATACATAGCAATTTTCACTATTCACGATGCACTTTTTATAGGTTATGCTTGATCATTGATTATTGCGCCATATTATCAGGATTACATGCTGGACCTTTAATATATGGGGTGTGAACTAACAGTTTTCCTCAATGAGTGTATTTTTTAGTCTGTCACATATAACTTCTAATGATGATGATGACTAGTCCTACATACATTGTCTGGACTATATTACAGGTGTACATACCGTTCCTTAGGCAGCATTAATGGATTATGAAATGTACTTGTATGCATTCATTTCAACCCCTATACGCTATGTTGTTTTTTTTGGTTGCATTTGTTGTCGCCATGTGCATATATGCGCTTATATTTTAAATGTCTTTATTTCAATATTTTTGAAGAAAATTCATAATTTTATGTTAGTAAAGCTTACGTTTCTCTTGTTTGGAGTATATACATTTTGAAGTGCCACGGAACAAGGCAACTACTTTATATGGGATTTCTACACCCTCCTTGACCCTGGGCTCCAACACTGCCAGTTGCTGCTCAGAAGTGCTGTATGCACAGAGAAAAACACTCTCTCCTGTGTTACTGGGGTTCAGTAATGCCAGCTGCTCCCCTGCTGTGTGTCCGGCAATAAGTCCTGCTACCTCCAAATTCAAGTTACACCAGATTTGAAAGTTGCTCATACTAGGCCTCAGCCTACACCCTCCTTGACCCTATGCTCCAACACCACCAGTTGCTGCTCAGAAGTGCTGTATGCACAGAGAAAAACACTTGTTCCTTTGTTTGTGGGGTTCAGTAATTCCAGCTGTTCCCCTGCTGTGTGTCCGGCAATAAGTCCTGCTAGCTAAAATTTCAAGTTACACCAGATTTGAAAGTTGTTCACATTAGGCCTCAGCCTACACCCTCCTTGACCCCGGGCTTCAATACCGCCAGTTATTATGCTCAGAAGTGCTGTATGCACAGAGAAAAACACTCGCTCCTGTGTTACTGGGGTTCAGTAATGCCAGCTGTTCCCCTGCTGTGTGTCCGGCAATAAGTCCTGCTACCTACAATTTCAAGTTACACCAGATTTGAAAGTTGCTCAAATTAGGCCTCAGCCTACACCCTCCTTGACCCTGGGCTTCAACACCGCCAGTTGCTGCTCAGAAGAGCTGTATGCACAGAGAAAAACACTCGCTCCTGTGTTACTGGGGTTCAGTAATGCCAGCTGTTCCCCTGCTGTGTATCCGGCAATAAGTCCTGCTAACTCCAATTTCAAGTTACACCAGATTTGAAAGTTGATCACATTAGGCCTCAGCCTACCCCCTGACTGACCCTGGGCTCCAACACTGCCAGTTGCTGCTCGGAAGTGCCATCTGCACAGTGAACACTAGCTCCTGTGTTATTGGGGTTCAGTAATGTCAGCTGATCCCTAGCTGTGTAGCTGGCAATCTTTCCTGCTCTGTCCACACTCACACAAGTCCAGATTTTCAACTTGCTCCAATTTGTCCTCTGCCTCCACTCTGTTTCTACTCTCATCCCTGGGCTCCAACACTGCCAGTTGCTGCTCGGAAGTGCCATCTGCACAGTGAACACTAGCTCCTGTGTTATTGGGTTCAGTAATGTCAGCTGATCCCTAGCTGTGTAGCTGGCAATCTTTCCTGCTCTGTCCACACTCACACAAGTCCAGATTTTCAACTTGCTCCAATTTGTCCTCTGCCTCCACTCTGTTTCTACTCTCATCCCTGGGCTCCAACACTGCCAGTTGCTGCTCGGAAGTGCCATCTGCACAGTGAACACTAGCTCCTGTGTTATTGGGGTTCAGTAATGTCAGCTGATCCCTAGCTGTGTAGCTGGCAATCTTTCCTGCTCTGTCCACACTCACACAAGTCCAGATTTTCAACTTGCTCCAATTTGTCCTCTGCCTCCACTTGTTTCTACTCTCATCCCTGGGCTCCAACACTGCCAGTTGCTGCTCGGAAGTGCTGTCTGCACAGTCAACACTAGCTCCTGTGTTATTGGGGTTCAGTAATGTCAGCTGATCCCCAGCTGTGTAGCTGGCAATCTTTCCTGCTCTGTCCACACTCACAAGTCCAGATTTTCAACTAGCTCCAATTTGTCCTCTGCCTCCACTCTGTTTCTACTCTCATCCCTGGGCTCCAACATCGCCAGTTCCTGCTCGGAAGTGCCGTCTGCACAGTCAACACTAGCTCCTGTGTTATTGGGGTTCAGTAATGTCAGCTGATCCCCAGCTGTGTAGCTGGCAATCTTTTCTGCTCTGTCCACACTCACACAAGTCCAGATTTTCAACTTGCTCCAATTTGTCCTCTGCTTCCACTCTGTTTCTACTCTCATCCCTGGGCTCTAACATCGCCAGTTGCTGCTCAGAAGTGTCTTTGGCACGGATACTCCCTCCTGTCCAGCCAGGTTACAGCACCGCCAGCTGTTTCCGGGCAGTGTCAACGTCACTTTGCCTCCAATAAGTTGTCCTGTCATGTTGAGGTCGGGTTAGCCGACTCTATGGTGCCTGCAGTTTAGGTGCTTCCTATGTGGGCTGCGTGATATGGAAATAAAGGCTGTCTCCATAGTGCCAATAGGACAAGCACCCCCTGTAGGACTGTGGGATTCGGTAACTGCAGCAGGCTCGCGGTCATGCAACTTTAGTTTTCATGGGTACCTTCTGCTACCCATCCGGGTTCCAGTACCGTCAGCTGGTTCTCGGCAGTGCCTTTGGCCTAGGTGCCCCCATCTCGGTATCCAAGTTCCAGCAACGTCTGCTGGTCCTTGGTAGTGCTTTCTAGCACAGGTACCTCCTGCTTAGTAACCGTGTCCCAGTACTGTCAGCTGGTCCTCGGTTGTGCCATTGGCTCTGTTCCTTCTGCTGGCCCTCCAGGTTCCAGCACAAATCAGCTGGTCCTCGTTACTTCCATTGGCTCTTGTACCTTCTGCTACCCATCCGGGTTCCAGTAAAGTAAGCTGGTTCTCGGCAGTGCCTTTGGCCTAGGTGCCTCCATCTCGGTATCCAAGTTCCAGCAACGTCTGCTGGTCCTTGGTAGTGCTTTCTAGCACAGGTACCTCCTGCTTAGTAACCGTGTCCCAGTACCTGTATCTGTGGAAACTGTTTGGGTAAGAATACAAGGACAGAACAATGGAAAGGACACCATTGTAGGCATTTACTACAGGCCACCTATGCAAGCTGAAGATATAGATGAACTCTTTATGCACCAAGTTCTCCAAAAAATATGATATAGTGGTCATGGGAGATTTCAACTATCCAGACATTTGTTGGGAATCTCTCTCAGGCAAAACTAACAGCTCAAGGAAATTCTTATCCTCTCTTGCTGACAACTTTATCTTCCAAAAGGTAGGGGAGAAAACAAGGGGATCTGCTACCTTGGATCTAATCCTTATAAACAGGGAGGAAATGGTTGAGGAGGTAAGAGTGGCTGGGACCCTAGGAGGTAGTGACCATGCAATTTTAGAATTTTGGATAACAAGAGGAGGAAGACCTGTGAAGACTCAGACGTCAAGGTTAGAGTTCAGAAAGGCAGATTTTAAAGGAAAGAGAATTGGAGGGATCCAATGGCTATATATCCTTAAGGACAAAAATGTCCAGGAAGGATGGAAAATCTTGAAAAATGAGATTCTCAAAGCACAATCGTTAACAATTCCGAAAAGAGGGAAGAATGGGAAGCATTTAAGGAAACCAGGATGGATGAACACAGAACTTAAACTCATGCTAAAAAGGAAGAAAGAAATGTTTATCAAATGGAAAGAAGGAGGCATATCTAAAGAAGAATATAATGCCGTCTGCAGAACCTGCGGGGCACAAATCAGATTATCTAAAGCTGACAATGAATTAAGGCTTGCAAGTGACGTCAAAAGCAACAAAAAAGGATTTTGGGGATACGTCAAAAGTAAAAGAAAAGTCAAAGATGCTATAGGATTTTTACAGGATGAAAATGATGAAATGGTAAGACAGGATGTTGAGAAGGCTAAACTTTTAAATTCCTATTTTGCATCTGTTTTCTCTCAGAAAGGAAATGTAACATCAACTGATCTTCACTGTCCTATTAAAGGAATAGAAGAATCCAGGATATCTATAAACAGAAAGACAGTGAGGAAGCACTTAGCTAACCTAAATGAATTCAAGTCTCCAGGTCCAGATGAATTACACCCCAGAGTACTGAAGGAGATATCAGAAGAAATTCTTGAACCACTGTCCATAATCTTTGAAAATTCTTGGAGAACAGGAGAAGTCCCAGAAGACTGGAGAAGAGCAAATGTTGTTCCTGTCTTCAAAAAGGGGAAGAAGGTGGACCCAGGGAACTACAGGCCGGTGAGTCTGACTTCTATACCAGGAAAGATCTTTGAACAAATTATTAAAGAACATGTATGCAAGTACCTGGATAAGAATGATGTGATTAAACAGAGTCAGCATGGGTTTGTAAATAATAAGTCATGTCAGACTAACTTAATTTCCTTCTATGACAGAATCAATGACTGGGTGGATCAGGGAAATGCTGTAGATATAGTATATCTTGACTTCAGCAAAGCATTTGACAAAGTATCTCACACAATCCTTATTGAAAAAAATGACTAAGTATGGAATGGACAAGGCAACTGTTAGGTGGATTCATAACTGGCTTAGTGATCGGACCCAAAGAGTGGTCGTAAATTGCAGCACATCCAGTTGGAAGAATGTCTTAAGTGGGGTACCACAAGGCTCTGTTTTGGGCCCTGTATTGTTCAACATCTTTATCAATGATTTAGATGAAAGAATTGAGGGTAAACTGATCAAATTTGCTGATGACTCAAAGCTAGGAGGGGTAGCTAATACTAGAGGAGAGAGAGAGAGATTTCAAAAAGATATAAATAAACTGGAGCAGAGGGCAGCAACTAACAGAATGGATTTTAACCCCTTCATGACCCAGCCTATTTTGACCTTAAAGACCTTGCTATTTTTTGCAATTCTGACCAGTGTCCCTTTATGAGGTAATAACTCAGGAACGCTTCAATGGATCCTAGTGATTCTGAGATTGTTCTTTCGTGACATATTGTGCTTCATGTTAGTGGTAAATTTAGGTTGATAATTTTTGCGTTTATTTGTGAAAAAAAATGGAAATTTGGCGAAAATTTTGAAAATTTCGCAATTTTGAATTATTATTCTGTTAAACCAGAGAGCTATGTGACACAAAATAGTTAATAAATAACATTTCCCACATGTCTACTTTACATCAGCACAATTTTGGAAACAAAATTTTTTTTTGTTAGGAAGTTATAAGGGTTAAAAGTTGACCAGCGACTTCTCATTTTTACAGCAAAATATACAAAACCATTTTTTTAGGAACCACCTCACATTTGAAGTCACTTTGAGGGGTCTATATGGCAGAAAATACCCAAAAGTGACACCATTATAAAATCTGCACCCCTCAAGCTACTCAAAACTACATTCAAGAAGATTATTAACCCTTCAGGTGCTTCACAGGAACTAAAGCAACGTGGGAGGAAAAAATGGACATTTTAATTTTTCCAACAAAAATTTTCTTTTAGCATCAATTTTTTCATTTTTACATGGGCAACAGGATAATATGGACCCTAAAATTTGTTGGGCAATTTCTTGTGAGTACACAGATACCTCATATGTGGTCATAAACCACTGTTTGGGCGCACGGCAGGGCTCAGAAGGGAAGGAGCGCCATTTGACTTTTTGAATGGAAAATATGCTGGAATATTTAGCGGTTGCCATGTCGCATTTGGAGAGTCCCTGTGTGCCTAAACATTGGAGCTCCCCCACGAGTGACCCCATTTTGGAAACTAGACCCCTCAAGGAACTTATCTAGATGCATAATGAGCACTTTTAACCCCAGGTGCCTCACAAATTGTTCCGTAAAAAAAGAAAGTACTTTTTTTTCACAAAAATTTTCTTTTAGCCTCAGTTTTTTCATTTTCACATGAGCAACAGGATGAAATGGATCCTAAAATTTGTTGGGAAATTTCTCCTGAGTACACAGATACCTCATATGTGGTCATAAACCACTGTTTGGGCTCATGGCAGGGCTCAGAAGGGAAGGAGCCCCATTTGACTTTTTGAATGGAAAATATGCTGGAATATTTAGCGGTTGCCATGTCGCATTTGGAGAGTCCCGGTGTGCCTAAACATTGGAGCTCCGCCATAAGTGACCCCATTTTGGAAACTAGACCCCTCAAGGAACTTATCTAGATGCATAATGAGCACTTTTAACCCCCAGGTGCCTCACAAATTGTTCCGTAAAAAAAGAAAGTACTTTTTTTTCACAAAAATTTTCTTTTAGCCTCAGTTTTTTCATTTTCACATGAGCAACAGGATGAAATGGATCCTAAAATTTGTTGGGCAATTTCTCCTGAGTACACAGATACCTCATATGTGGTCATAAACCACTGTTTGGGCTCATGGCAGGGCTCAGAAGGGAAGGAGCCCCATTTGACTTTTTGAATGGAAAATATGCTGGAATATTTAGCGGTTGCCATGTCGCATTTGGAGAGTCCCGGTGTGCCTAAACATTGGAGCTCCGCCACAAGTGACCCCATTTTGGAAACTAGACCCCTCAAGGAACTTATCTAGATGCATAGTGAGCACTTTGAACCCCAGGTGCTTCACAAATTGTTCCGTAAAAAAAAGAAGGTACTTTTTTTCACAAAAACTTTTTCAGCCTCAGTTTTTTCATTTTCACATGGGCAACAGGATAAAATGGATCCTAAAATTTGTGGGCAATTTTCCTGAGTACAGATACTCATATGTGGTCATAAACCACTGTTTGGCCAGGCAGGGCCAGAAGGGAAGGAGCCCATTTGACTATTTGAATGGAAAATATGCTGGAATATTTACGGTTGCCATGTCGCATTTGGAGAGTCCCGTGTGCCTAAACATTGGAGCTCCACAAGTGACCCCATTTTGGAAACTAGACCCCCAAGAATTTATCTAGATCATAGTGAGCACTTTGAACCCAGGTGCTTCACAAATTGTTCCGTAAAAAAAAGAAAGTACTTTTTTTCACAAAAATTCTTTTAGCCTCAGTTTTTTCATTTTCCATGGGCAACAGGATAAATGGATCCTAAAATTTGTTGGGCAATTTCTCCTGAGTGTACAGATATCTCATATGTGGTCATAAACCACTGTTTGAGCGCAAGGCAGGGCCCAGAAGGGAAGGAGCGCCATTTGACTATTTGAATGGAAAATATGCTGGAATATTTAGCGGTTGCCATGTCGCATTTGGAGAGTCCCTGTGTGCCTAAACATTGGAGCTACCCCACAAGTGACCCCATTTTGGAAACTAGACCCCCCAAGGAATTTATCTAGATGCATAGTGAGCACTTTGAACCCCCAGGTGCTTCACAAATTGTTCCGTAAAAAAAAGAAAGTACTTTATTTTCACAAAAATTTTCTTTTAGCCTCAGTTTTTTCATTTTCGCATGGGCAACAGGATAAAATGGATCCTAAAATTTGTTGGGTAATTTCTCCTGAGTACACAGATACCTCATATGTGGTCATAAACCACTGTTTGAGCGCAAGGCAGGGCCCAGAAGGGAAGGAGCGCTATTTGACTTTTTGAATGGAAAATATGCTGGAATATTTAGCGGTTGCCATGTCGCATTTGGAGAGTCCCTGTGTGCCTAAACATTGGAGCTACCCCACAAGTGACCCCATTTTGGAAGCTAGACCCCCCAAGGAATTTATCTAGATGCATAGTGAGCACTTTGAACCCCCAGGTGCTTCACAAATTGTTCCGTAAAAAAAAGAAAATACTTTATTTTCACAAAAATTTTTTTTAGCCTCAGTTTTTTCATTTTCGCATGGGCAACAGGATAAAATGGATCCTAAAATTTGTTGGGCAATTTCTCCTGAGTACACAGATACCTCATATGTGGTCATAAACCACTGTTTGAGCGCAAGGCAGGGCCCAGAAGGGAAGGAGCGCCATTTGACTTTTTGAATGGAAAATTAGCTCCAATCATTAGCGGACACCATGACGAGTTTGGAGAGCCCCTGTGTGCCTAAACAGTGAAAAAAAACCACATGTGACCCCATTTTGGAAACTAGACCCCTTAAGGAACTTATTAGATGTGTTGTGAGCAGTCTGATCCCCCAAGTGCTTCACAGAAGTTTATAACGCAGAGCAGTGAAAATAAAAAATAATTTTTTTCCTCAAAAAATGATTTTTTTAGTCTGCTATTTTTTATTTTCACAAGGGTAAGAGATAAATTGGACCCCAAAAGTTATTGTACAGTTTGTCCTGAGCACGCTGGTACCCTATATGTGGGGGGGAACCACTGTTTGGGAGCACGGCAGGGCTCAGAAGGGAAGTAGTGACGCTTTGAAATGCCGACTTGATGGAATGGTCTGCAGGCATCTTGTTACGTATGCAGAGCCCCTGATGTGCCTAAACAGTAGAACCCCCCCAATTTACCCCATTTTGGAAACTAGACCCCCCAAAGGAACTTATCTAGATGTGTGGTGAGCACTTTGAACCCCCAGGTGCTTCACAGAAATTTATAATTTTATAGAGCCGTGAAAATAAAAATCATTTTTTTCCTCAAAAAATGATTTTTTAGCCCCCTATTTTTTATTTTCACAATGGTTACAGGATAAATTGGACCCCGAAAGTTGTTGTACAGTTTGTCCTGAGTACGCTGGTTTCCCATATGTGGGGGGGAACCACTGTTCGGGTGCACGTCGGGGCTCGGAAGGGAAGTAGTGATGCTTTAAAATGCCGACTTTGATGGAATGGTCATGTTACGTTTCCAGAGCCCCTGATGTGCCTAAACAGTAGAAACTCGCCACAAGTGACCCCATTTTGGAAACTAGACCCCCAACAAACTTATCTAGATGTCTTGTGAGCACTTTGATTCCCCAAGGGCTTCACAGAAGTTTATAACCCAGAGCCATGAAAATAAAAAATCATTTTTTTTCCTCAAAAAATGATTTTTTAGCCCCCAATTTTTTATTTTCACAAGGGTAACAGGAGAAATTGGACCACAAAAGTTGTTGTCCTGTTTGTCCTGAGTACGCTGGTACCCTATATGTGGGGGAGTCACTGTTTGGTCACACGTCGGAGCTCGGAAGGGAAGTAATGACATTTTGAAATGCCGACTTGATGGAATGGTCTGCGTCATGTTACGTTTGCAGAGCCCATGATATGCCTAAACAGTAGAAACTCCCCCCAAGTGACCCCATTTTGGAAACTAGATCCCCCAAGGAACGCGTCTAGATGTGTGATGAGCACTTTAAATCTCCAAGTTCTTCACAGAAGTTTATAACGCAGAGCCGTGAAAATAAAAAATAATTTTTTTCCACAAAAATCATTTTTTTAGGGCCCAATTTTTTTATTTTCCCAAGGGTAACAGGAGAAATTAGACCCCCAAAGTTGTTGTACAATTTTTCCTGAGTACGCTGATACCCCATATGTGGGGGTAAACCACTGTTTGGGCACACGTCGGGGCTCGGAATGGAGGGACCACTGTTTGACTTTTTGAATGCAAAATTGACTGGCATAAATGGTGGCGCTGTTAGAGCCCTCTTGTTAGGTTTTGTTTCAGTTTGCTGGTCACATGACCTTTTTTCCCTATTTAGTCTGGCTCCGCCCTTCTGGCTTTGCTGGACTTCATTGTATTATCTACTCTTAAGCTAGCCAGGTGCTTAGGTGCCTTACTCAGTCAGTTTTGCTTGATCTTAGGATTTCTAAGTATTTTGTTTTCTGTTTAATTATCCCTGCTACTATTTCTGTTAGGAGGTGTCCACCTTTTCTCCCAGTCCCTAGATCTTGTAGGGATTCCTCCCTCGCAACTATAGGTCTTCGTTCAGACTAGCTGAGGACTTTAGCGGGTCTGGTCGCAGGATCAGGTTCCCCGTTACATCGTAGGGATCCAGCTCAGTTCTATTGTAGGGACAGAATTCCCATCTTTCCTTAGTGCTTGTAGCAGATCATAACAGTAAGTCCAGCCAAGAAAAAAAAAAAATAAAAAAAATCTCTAAGGAAAGATTTTCTGTTTCCATCATGGTGTCGGTTCAGGATTTGGCTCAACGCCTGCAGGGACTTTCTCTGGAGGTGGCTGAAATCCAGCAACACGTGAGTAGTTGTTCTGGAGCACATTTCGTGGAGCCAAAGGTACGTTTGCCTGATTTATTTTTTGGTGAACAACAAGATTTTTTTTCTTTTAAAAATGCTTGCTTGTTGTATTTCCATTTAAGACCCAGATCCTCTGGTGATGAATCACAGCACATAGGGTTCATAATGTCACTTTTGCGCAAAGAACCTCAGGACTGGGCCTTTTCTCTGCAGCCTAGTGATCCATGCTTTAGATCAGTGGATAGTTTTTTTTTCTGATTTGGGGTTATTTAATGACGATCCTGATCGTGTTTCATCAGCTGAGACAGAGTTGAGACGTTTGAGACAGGGATCAGGTAATGTGGAAAAATATTGTACTCACTTCAGAAGGTGGTCCACTCAGGTGGGGTGGAACGATTCAGCTTTGAAAAGTTTATTTCTTGCAGGGTTAAGTGAAAGGGTTAAAGATTTGCTGATTGCTTATCCTATACCTGGTAACTTGCAAGAGGCTATACAATTAGCCATACGGGTGGATAGGAGACTGCGTGCAAGGGTTAATGAGAGTAAATCTGCCTTGTCAGCTCCAAGTCTGGAGAGGGACTGTACTGACATTGAAGAGCCGATGGAAATTGGAGCAATGGCACCTCACTCTCGGGAAAAAGACCGTAGATTTGCGGAAGGTTTGTGTTTCTATTGTGGTAAATCTGACCATTTCATTAAGAACTGTGCGCTTCGTATGAATAAAGAGAAAAAAAAAAATGAGGTCAGTTTCGCCCGTATAGCTTGTTTAAACAACAAAGGTGTCTTTCTTTCTGCTACCACTGCTGTTGAGGAGGAATTAATGGAGTTTCGGGTATTTGTGGATTGTTGTTCAACTCTCAATGTGATTGATGGGAAATTTTTGGAAAAACTAAAATTAAAACCCAAACTTCTGTCTTCCCCTATTAATGTGGTTTGTGTGGATGGTTCTCCCTTGAAAAATGTTACTCACCATATCTGTGAATTTCCTCTTACTATTAATGGTGTTCATCAAGAGAATTTGGATTTGGTAGTTTTGAATAATTTGCCCTCACCGGTGATTTTGGGGTTACCCTGGTTAAAATTGCACAATCCGGTACTGGATTGGTCTACCAATGAAATTAAGTCCTGGAGTCCTAATTGTTATGACAAGTGTTGTAACGGGCGTATTGCTGCTGTAGTTAAGGGGGAGTTACCTGTACCTATTCAGGATTTTTGGAAAGTTTTTTCTGATAAGGAATCGCAGGTATTGCCTCCTCATAGAGATTATGATTGTGCAATTGAATTTGTCCCTGGAGCGACTCTTCCTAAAAGTCGTTTATTTAATTTGACTATTCCTGAGAGAGAGGCTTTGGAGGAATACATACAGACAAGCTTGGCCGCCGGTCACATTAGGCCTTCTAAATCTCCTGTGGCAGTTGGATTTTTTTTTGTTAAAAAAAAGCACGGCGGTTTACGGCCTTGTCTAGATTTTCGTGAGATTAATAAGATTACTGTACGCAATCCTTACCCACTGCCATTGATTCCTGATTTGTTTAACCAGTTAGTGGGGGCCGAAAATTGATCTTTGAGGGGCATACAATTTGTTGCGCATGAAGGAGGGTGACGAATGGAAGACTGCGTTTAACACTCCACTGGGTCATTTTGAGAATCTGGTCATGCCTTTTGGGCTTTCCAGTGCTCCGGCATTTTTTCAGAATCTTATTAATGACATCCTTAGACCCCTGATTGGCAGAAGTGTGGTTGTGTATTTGGATGACATTTTGATTTATTCACCGGATTTGGAGTCTCATTGGAGGAGTGTGCGTGAAGTATTACAGTTACTGAGTGATAATTCACTTTTTGCCAAGCTAGAAAAATGTGAGTTCGCTGTACAGAGACTTAGTTTTTTGGGCTACATTGTCTCCAGTGAAGGTTTTGAGATGGACCCGGTGAAAGTGCAAGCTGTGCAGGATTGGCCTAGACCTATTGGTGTGAAATAAATACAGAGGTTTTTGGGGTTCGCCAATTATTATAGAAAATTCATTAAAAATTTTTCTGTGATTGCCAAACCTCTGACCGATCTCACCAGGAAAGGTGCTGATGCGGTTCAGTGGACTACTGAGGCCATTGAGGCTTTTGTGTTGCTAAAGGAGAGGTTCAGCTCTGCTCCCATCCTTACGCAGCCTGATGTGACTAAAGCATTTTTGGTTGAGGTTGATGCTTCTTCTGTGGGGGTCGGCGCGGTGTTGTCTCAGGAAAAGATGGATGGAGTACACCCCTGTGCTTTTTTTTCAAATAAATTTTCTGAGTCTGAACTAAATTATGATATCGGTAATCGGGAATTGTTGGCAATTAAGCTCGCATTTGAACACTGGCGTCATTTTTTGGAGGGAGCGGAATTTCCCGTTCAAGTCTTCACCGATCATAAAAATCTGGTCTACCTTGATGCTGCCAAACGCTTGAATGCCCGTCAGGCTAGGTGGGCACTGTTTTTCTCGCGGTTTAATTTTACCGTTACTTACATCCCAGGTACTAAAAATGTTAAAGCTGATGCTTTGTCTCGCAGCTTTTCTCCTATGATGGCTACTGAGGAGGAGGAAAACATTTTGCAAGAGGGGGTTGTTATTGCTGTTTTGGACTCTGTGTTGGAAGATCAGATTCTTAAAGCACAGGAGAATGCCCCATCTAACACGCCGCATGGGAGGTTGTTTGTGCCTGGTACCCTGAGGAGAGATTTGTTTGTTGAATGTCATGACTCTCGGTTGGCAGGTCATCCTGGAATCTCTGAGACCAAGAGACTTGTGGGTCGCAGCTTTTGGTGGCCTGGATGGCAGAAGGAAGTCATTAAGTGGGTGCGTCAATGCATGGTGTGTGCTAGATCTAAGTCTTCTCATACTCCTGCTGCGGGGTTGCTTTGCCCTCTGGAGGTCCCTAGTGCACCTTGGACACATTTGGCTATGGACTTTATTACTGACCTTCCCCCCTCTGAGGGTTTCACTGTCATCTGGGTGGTCGTGGACCGTTATAGCAAGATGTGTCACTTGGTTCCTTTCATCAAACTGCCCTGCGCTAAGACTCTCGCTAAGGCCTTTGTCAAGGAAATTGTCAGACTACATGGCGTTCCTACTGACATTGTTTCTGATAGGGGTCCTCAGTTTGTGGCTCATTTTTGGCGCGCCTTTTGTGACAGGTTGGGAGTTCATTTGTCGTTTTCATCCGGATATCATCCTGAGTCTAATGGCCAGACAGAAAGGAAAAACCAGGATGTTGAGCAGTTATTGTGTTGTTTTGTGACTGATAATCAAGAGGGGTGGTCTGAGTTTCTGCCACTTGCTGAGTTTGCTCTTAACAACCATACATCCGCTTCTGCTGGTTGTTCGCCTTTTTTTTGTTGTACTGGGAGACATCCGTCGTTTGGGTCATTTTCCAAGTTGGGATCGGCTGTACCTGAAGAGGAGAATTTTTCTGGTGTTTTGGAGAGAGTTTGGACTGATGTGCGTGGTAATCTTCAGGAGGCTAACAAAAGATCCAAAGTGTATTTTGATAGAAAACGACAAGAGGTTTTGTTTGCTATTGGTGACATGGTTTGGTTGTCCTCTAAGAATCTGCGCTTGAGGATTCTGTCTAAGAAATTGGGTCCCAAGTTTGTAGGGCCCTTTAAGGTACTTCAGGTTATTAACCAATCTGCTGTTAAGTTGGAGCTTCCTACCTCCTGGAAGATTAATCCGGTGTTTCATGTTTCTCTCTTGAAAAAAGCTGAGGTCTCAGATGGAGACGTCTCGGCCACTGTTCCCCTGGTGGTGGAGGACGGGCAATATGAGATTTCCCGCATCCTAAATTCTAGACTGTATAGAGGGAGTTTGCAGTATCTCGTCGCTTGGAAGGGTTATGGACCCGAGGATAACTCATGGGTGAGGGTGGATGATGTTTCTGCGTCTAGACTTGTCAGAGCGTTTCACAAGAGGTTTCCGGATAAGCCTAAGGCCTAGGGGATCCGGAGGATCCTCTTAGAAGGGAGGGTACTGTTAGAACCCTCTTGTTAGGTTTTGTTTCAGTTTGCTGGTCACATGACCTTTTTTCCCTATTTAGTCTGGCTCCGCCCTTCTGGCTTTGCTGGACTTCATTGTATTATCTACTCTTAAGCTAGCCGGGTGCTTAGGTGCCTTACTCAGTCAGTTTTGCTTGATCTTAGGATTTCTAAGTATTTTGTTTTCTGTTTAATTATCCCTGCTACTATTTCTGTTAGGAGGTGTCCACCTTTTCTCCCAGTCCCTAGATCTTGTAGGGATTCCTCCCTCGCAACTATAGGTCTTTGTTCAGACTAGCTGAGGACTTTAGCGGGTCTGGTCGCAGGATCAGGTTCCCCGTTACATCGTAGGGATCCAGCTCAGTTCTATTGTAGGGACAGAATTCCCATCTTTCCTTAGTGCTTGTAGCAGATCATAACAGGCGCCATGTCGCGTTTAGAGACCACTGATGTGCCTAAATAGTGGAAACCCCTCAATTCTAACTCCAACCCTAACAGCAACACATCCCTAACCACAACCCTAACCCCAACACACCCCTAACCACAGCCCTAATCCGAACACACCCCTAACCCTAATCCCAACCCTAACCATAACCCTAACCACAAGCCTAACCCTAAACCCAACCCTAACCCCAACACACCCCTAACCCTAATCCCAACTCTAACCCTAACCACAAGCCTAACCCCAATCCGAATGCTAACCCTAATTCCAACCGTAACCCTAATTCCAATCATAACCCTAATTCTAAACCTAACCCTAATTCCAACCGTAACCCTAATTCCAACCCTAACCCTATTTCCAACCCTAACCCTAATTCCAACTATAACCCTAATTCGAATCGTAACCCTACTTCTAATCCTAACCCTAGTTCTAACCCTAACCCTAACCCTAGTGGTAACCCTAATGGAAAAAATATATATTTTCTTTATTTTATTACTTGTCCCTACCTATGAGGGTGATAATGGGGGGGTTTATTTACTTTTCTTTTTATTTTGATCACTGTGAGAGTTTATCACAGTGATCAAAATAAAAGTATGGAATCTGCCGGCTGGCAGATTCGGCGGGCGCGCTGTGCATGCGCCCGCCATTTTTCAAGATGGCGGCGCCCATGAAGGATCCCGGATGGAATCCGGGACGGCCACACAGACATCCGAGGACCGGGGGAGGTGAGCGGAGGGCATCGGAAGGCAGGGGGAGCACAGCAAAGGAGGAGGGGAGCAGATAGTGACGGCGGAGACCGATCTCCGCAACCTATTGGTGGCGGGGGCCGATTGCCGCCGTCACGCGGTGTGGGGGAGGCCGAATCTCAGTCTCCAGCCATGGCTGATGCTATTGCAGCATCGGCCATGGCTGGATTGTAATATTTCACCATATTTCATCGGCGATCGCAATGATTGGCTGTTTCACTTTTAACAGCCAATCAGAGTGATCGCCGATGTGTGGGGGCGGTGCAACTCCACGGCACTGCGAGCGGAGATGGTCTGCTGTCAGGGACAGCAGCCATCGGAACCCGGTCACCGCGCGATGCAGCGCTGTGACCGGGAAATGGTGGCGCCGTACTAGTACTGCTCGGGGCAGAAATGCACCTCCCGCAGAGCAGTACTAGTACGGCGGAGGTCGGGAAGGGGTTAACAGGGAAAAATGCAAAGTACTACATCTGGGCAATAAAAATGAAAAAAGCATATACAAAATGGGAGGAATAGGGCTAAGTAACAGCACATGTGAAAAAGACTTGGGTATAATAATTGATCACAGACTGAAAATGAGTCAACAGTGTGATGCAGCAGCAAAAAAGGCAAATGCAATTCTAGGATGTTTCAACAGAAGCATACAGTCTAGATCATGTGAGGTCATTATTGCCCTCTACTCCTCTTTGGTCAGACCTCATCTGGAATACTGTGTCCAGTTTTGGGCACCACATTTTAAAAAAGACATAAACAAACTGGAGCAAGTTCAGAGAAGAGCCACCAGAATGGTGACCGGTCTGCAAACCGTGTCCTATGAGGAACCATTGCAGGATTTGGGAATGTTTAGCTTGCAAAAAAGAAGACTGAGAGGAGACTTAATAGCTGTCTACAAATATCTCAAGGGCTGTCACATTGTAGAAGGATCATCTTTATTCTCATTTGCACAAGGAAAGACTAGAAGCAATGGGATGAAACTGAATGGGAGGAGACACAGATTAGATATTAGAAAAAACTTTTTGACAGTTAGGGTGATCAATGAGTGGAACAGGCTGCCACAAGAGGTGGTGAGTTCTCCTTCAATGGAAGTCTTCAAACAGAGGCTGGATAGACATCTGTCTGGGATGATTTAGAGAATCCTGCTTTGAGCAGGGGTTGGACCAGAAGGCCCAGGAGGTCCCTTCCAACTCTACCATTCTATGATTCTATGATTCTATGATTCTATGAGAGGTGGTGAGTTCTCCTTCAATGGAAGTCTTCAAACAGAGGCTGGACAGACATCTGTCTGGGATGATTTAGAGAATCCTGCTTTGAGCAGGGGGTTGGACCAGATGACCCAGGAGGTCCCTTCCAACTCTATCATTCTATGATTCTACACCGTCAGATGGTCCTCGGTTGTGCCATTGGCTCTGTTCCTTCTGCTGCCCCTCCGGGTTCCAGCACAGTCAGCTGGTCCTCGTTACTTCCATTGGCTCTTGTACCTTATGCTACCCATCCGGGTTCCAGTACCGTCAGCTGGTTCTCAGCAGTGCCTTTGGCCTAGGTGCCTCCATCTCGGTATCCGAGTTCCAGCAATGTCTGCTGGTCCTTGGTAGTGCTTTCTAGCACAGGTACCTCCTGCTTAGTAACCGTGTCCCAGTACCGTCAGCTGGTCCTCGGTACTGCCATTGGCTCTTGTTCCTTCTACTACCCATCTGGGTTCCAGGACAGTCAGCTGGTTCTCGGCAGTTACTCAGCCTTCTTGTACCTTCAGCTACATTTCCAAGTTGAAGATTTTTTAAATGGTTTTTGGTAATCACTCTGGATCTCCCTGACGACGACCCTGAAGACGAGGACCCTGAAGACCACCCTGAAGAAGAAGACCCCGAAGACGAGGACCCTGAAGACGACGACCCTGTAGACCACCCCAAAGAACAAAAAGATTACCCAGAAGAAGATGACCAAGAGGACAAAGAACATGAAGACAACCAACAAGATACAGAACAAGAGACAGAAGACAAAGAAGCAGAAGAACAAAAAGCAGAAGAACATTAAGCATAAGACAAAAGATCAGAGCAAAAGATATGCTCTAAATTATAAGCAGAAGAAGACTAACCAGTGTATGGCGGTGAGTCCGTTCCTCCTCATGGTGCCCCTGGAAAATGCCTGCTGCTGTAGGCCAACCTGAATGCGGACAAATACTGTTGTAAATCTTTTGTGACTGCAAGAACGGAAGGTGTAATCTTTAGAGATTACAACTACAGGAATGCCTGTCACAAATAAGAATATGATGAAGAACATTAATAGGAAGAAGATGGTGAAGTAGAATATGAAGAAGAATAATAGTTGAATAAGAAGAATATGAAGAATGTAAAAAAAAAAATAATAGGAAGAAATTGAAGAAGAAGAAGATAAATAAGGTGAAGAAGTTGATGAAAAAGATGCTGCTGCTGAGGATCATGAAGGAGAAAGTGTGGGAGAAGTAAAAAAGATGAAGAGCATGGAAGTATTGAAACATACATATGTGCCAAAATAGAAAAAAGGTTAACAACATAGTCAATTTCTTTGTAACTCCGAACGTCTTAAAAAAATTTTTTATTCCCGCTATTCCATTTGATTGGGCTAAACCTCTATGCCTTTAAATGTCTCCTCCACCTCCCCCAATACATTCTACATTATTCTTAGTTATTTTCCTTCAAGTACAATTAACCTACAAGGAAAGAAAGGGTTTATTTTAATTCCGATATTTTGTCCCATTGACTTGCATTGGTTTCCGGTATCGGAATCGGCGATATCCGATACTTTTTGAGTATCGGTCCGATCCAATCCGATCCGATATTTCCCAATATCGGAAAGTATCGCTCAACACTAATCATGAGACTTTGCTATCATAAACAATCCAGAAATGGAAAAATTATGAGGGTTGATACAGTCATGATCCAAAAGTTTTGGCACCCTTCACATTGTTCCAGAAAATTAAGTATTTCTCCCAGAAAATTAATCCTATTACACATATTTTGTTAGACGTATGTTTATTTACATAGTGTGTATTGGAACAACACACAAAAAAACTTAGGAAAAAAGGCAAATAGGATGTAATTTCACACTAAACCTCAAAAATGGGCTGGACAAAAATTTTGGCACCTTTCCAAAAATGTGGGTAAACAACTTTATTTCAAGCATATGATGCTCGTTCAAACTCACCTTTGGCAAGTAAAAGGTCTGGGCAATATGAAAATCACAACTTAAACCAGGTGAAAATGAGTGAAGATGACTCAGTCTTTGCATTGCGTGTCTGTGTCTGCCACATTAAGCATGGAGAACAGAAAAAGGAGAAGAGAACTGTCTGAGGACTTTACAACTAAAGTTTTTGAAAAATATCAACAATCTGAAGGTTACAAGTCCATTTGCAGAGGTCTTGATATTCCTTTGTTCATGATGCTAGACATAATCAAGAAGTTTACAACCAATGGCACTGTAGCTAATCTCCCTGGATGTGAACGGCAGAAAAAAATTGATCACATTTTGCAATGCAAAATAGTCTGGATGGTGGATAAGCAGCCCCAATCAAGTTTCAAAGAAATTCAAGCTGTCCTGCAGTCTCAAGGTGCATCATTGTCAGGGCAAGCAATCCATCAACATTTGAATAAAATGAAACACATTGGCTCCCGGGGAAAGCGCAGCTGATCGCGGCCGGGTGTCAGCTGATTATCACAGGTGACACCCGGCACTATGTGCTAGGAGCGGTCACGGACCGCTACTGGCACATTAACCCCTGGCACACCGCGATCAAACATGATCGCGGTGTACCGGGGGCATAGGGAAGCATCGGGCAGGGAGGGGGCTCCCTGTGTGCTTCCTGAGACCCTCAGAATAGCGCGATGCACATTGCGCTATTCTGAGGCCTTCCTCCCTGCAAGACCCCGGATCCAAGATGGCCGCCGGGTCCTGCAGGCGCTGAGAAAGCCTGCACCAGTGCCTGTGAGATCGCTGGTGAGACCAGCGATCTGGTATTATACAGTAATGTCCCACCCTGGGACAAAGTAAAAAAGTTAAAGAAATAAAAATAACAGGTGTAAAAAAAAAATTCATAAATAATGAAAAAAAAAATATTCCCCTATAAATTCCTTTCTTCATGTAAATTAAAAAAACAAACAATAAAAGTACACATATTTAGTATCTCCACATCCGTAACGACCCGCCCTATAAACCTGTCCCATTAGTTAACCCCATTAGTGAACCCCTTCAAAAAAAAAAGGCTAAAAAACAATGATTTTTCATCATACCGCCGAAGAAAAAGAGGAATAACACGCGATCAAAAAGACGGATATAAATAAACATGGTACTGCTGAAAACGTCATCTTGTCCCGCAAAAAATGATCTGCCATACAGCATCATCAATGAAAAATTTAAAAAATTTATAGCTCGCAGAATAAAGCGATGCAAAAATAATTATTTTTTATATATAATTGTTTTTATTGTATAAAAGCGCCAAAACATAAAAAAATGATACAAATGAGGTATCGCTGTAATCGTACTGACCTGAAGAATAAAACTGCTTTATCAATTTTACCACACGCAGAACGGTATAAACGCCTCCCCCAAAAGAAATTCATGAATTGCTGATTGTTGTTTATTCTGCCTCCCAAAAATCGTAATAAAAAGCGATCAAAAAATGTCATGTGCCAAAAATGGTACCAATAAAAACGTCACCTCGTCCCGCAAAAAATAAGACCTCACATGACTCTGTGGGCCAAAATAAGAAAAAATTATACCTCTCAAAATGTGATGATGCAAAAACTAATTTTTACAATAAAAAGCGTCTTTTAGCGTGTGACAGCGGCCAATCATAAAATCCCGATATAAAAACCCGCTATAAATAGTAAATCACCCACCTATATCACCCCCTTTTTTAGGGAAAAATAATAAAATTCAAAAAATTTATTTATTTCCGTTTTCCCATTAGGGTTAGGGTTGGGGCTAAAGTTAGGGTTAGAGTTGGGGCTAAAGTTAGGGTTAGGGTTGGGACTAGGGTTACGGGTGTGTTAGGGTTAGGTTTGTGGTTAGGGTTATGATTAGGGTTGGGATTAGGGTTGGGGATGTGTTGGGGTTAGGGTTGGAGTTAGAATTGGGGGTTTCCACAGTTTAGGCACATCAGGGGCTCTCCAAACGTGACATGGCGTCTGATCTCAATTCTAGCCAATTCGGCGCTGAAAAAGTCAAACGGTGCTCCTTCCCGTCTGAGCTCTGCCATGCGCCCAAACAGTAGTTTACCCCCACATATGGGGTATCAGCATTCTCAGGAAAATTTGCACAATAACTCTTGGGGTCCAATTTCTTCTGTTACCCTTGGGAAAATAAAAAATTGGGGGCAAAAATATCATTTTTATGAAAAAAATATGATTTATTATTTTTTTGGCTCTACGTTAGAATTTCTGTGAACCCTTGGGGGTTCAAAGTTCTCACCACACATCTAGTAACATTCTTTTGGGGTCTAGTTTCCAAATGGGGTCACTTGTGGGGGGTGTCCACTGTTTAGGCACATCAGGGGCTCTCCAAACGCGACATGACACCCGCAGACCATTCCATCAAAGTCTGCATTACTATTCCGAGCCCTGACCTGTGCCCATACAGTAGTTTTCTCCCACATATAGGGTATCAGCGTACTCAGGACAAATTGGACAACAACTTTTGGGGTCCAATTTCTCCCCTTACCCTTGGGAAAATAAAAAATTGGTGACTAAAAGATCATTTTTGTGAGAAAAAAATAGGATTTTTTATTTTCATGCCCGGGCATTATAAACTTGTGTGAAGCACTTTGGGGTTCAAAGTGCTCACCACAGATCTAGATAAATTCCTTAGGGGGTTTAGTTTCCAAAATGGGGTCACTTGTGGGGGGTTTCCACTGCTTAGGCACATCAGGGGCTCTGCAAACTGAACATGACATCCATCAAAGTCTGCATTCCAAAATGTCATTACTTCCTTTCCGAGCCCTGCCGTGCGCCCAAACAGTATTCCCCCCCCACATATGGGGTATCAGCGTATTCAGGACAACTTGGACAACAACTTTTGGGGTCCAATTTCCTTTGGAAAAATCAAAAATTGGGGACTAAAAATTCATTTTTGTGGAATTTTTTTTTTGTTCTTCACACCCAGGCATTATAAACTTTAGTGAAACACTTTGGGGTTTAAAGTGCTCACCACAGATCTAGATAGGTTCCTTAGGGGGTCTAGTTTCCAAAATGGTTTAACTTGTGGGGGGTTTCCACTGTTTAGGCAGATCAGGGGCTCTGCAAACTGAACATGACACCCATCAAAGTCTGCATTCCAAAATGTCATTACTTCCTTTCCGAGCCCTGCCGTGCACCCAAACAGTATTTCCCCCCACATATGGGGTATCAGCGTACTCAAGACAAATTGGACAACAACTTTTGGCGTCCAATTTCCTTGGGAAAAATCAAAAATTGGAAAATTGGGGACTAAAAAATCATTTTTGCGGAAATTATTTATTTTTTTTCACACCCAGGCATTATAAACTTTAGTGAAACATTTGGGGTTCAAAGTGCTCACCACAGATCTAGATAAGTTCCTTAGGGGGTCTAGTTTCAAAAATGGTTTCACTTGTGGGGGGTTCCCACTGTTTAGGCAGATCAGGGGCTCTCCAAACGCGACATGGCATACAGCCAATTCTGTGTTGAAAAAGTCAAACTGCGCTCCTTCCCTTCCGATCTCTGCCATGCACCCAAACAGTGGTTTACCCCCACATATTGGGTATCTTTGTACGCAGTACAAATTGCATAATAACTTTTAAGGTGTTGTTACCCTTGGGAAAATAAAAATTTGGGTGAAAAGATCATTTTTGTGGAAAAAATATGATTTTTTAATTTTACGGCTCTACAATATAAACTTGTGTGAAGCACTTTGGGATTCAAAGTGCTCACTACAGATCTAGATAAGTTCCATAGGGGGTCTAGTTTCTAAAATGGGGTCACTTGTGGGGATTTCCATTGTTTAGGCACATCAGGGGCTATCAAAATGCAACATGGCGTCCAATCTCGATTCCAGCCAATTTTGGTTTGAAAAAGTCAAATGGCGCTCCTTCCCTTCCGAGCTCTGCCGTGCGCACAAGCAGTGGTTCCCCCCCACACATGGGGTATCAGTGTACTCAGGACAAATTGGACAAATTTTATGGTCCAATTTCTCATGTTACCCTTGGGAAAATAAAAATTAAATAAAATAAATATAATTTTTGTGGGAAAAAAACAGGATTTTTTATTTTCATGCCCGGGCATTATAAACTTGTGTGAAGCACTTGGGGGTTTAAAATGCTCACCACAGATCTAGATAAGTTCCATAGGGGGTCTAGTTTCCAAAACGGGGTCACTTGCGGGGGGTTTCCACTGTTTAGGCACATCATGGACTCTGCAAACTGAACATGACACCCATCAAATTCTGCATTCCAAAACGTCATTACTTTCTTTCTGAGCCCTGAAGTGCGCCCAAGCAGTATTTCCCCCCCACATATGGGGTATCAGCGTACTCAGGACAAATTGGACAACAACTTTTGTGGTCCAATTTCCTTGGGAAAAATCAAAAATTGGGGACTAAAAAATCATTTTTGTGGAAATTTTTTTTTTTTCTTTCACACCCAGGCATTCTAAACTTTAGTGAAACACTTGGGGGTTCAAAGTGCCCACAACAGATCTAGATAAGTTCCTTAGGGGGTCTAGTTTCCAAAATGGTGTCACATGTGGGGGGTTTCCACTGTTTAGGCACATCAGGGGCTCTCCAAACGCGACATGCCATCCAGTCTCAATTCCCGCCAATTTTGGTTTGAAAAAGTCAAACGGCGCTCCTTCCCTTCCAAGCCCTGCCGTGCGCCCAGACAGTTGTTTTCCCCCACATATGGGGTATCGGCGTACTCAGGAGAAATTGCAGACAACTTTTTCTGTCCATTTTCTCCTTTTACCCTTGTTAAAATAAAAAAATTGTTTGTAAAGATCATTTTTGTGACTAAAAAGTTAAATGTTCATTTTTTCCTTCCAAGTTGCTTCAGCTCCTGTGAAGCACCTGAAGGGTTAATAAACTTCTTGAATGTGGCTTTGAATACCTTGAGGGGTGCAGTTTTTAGAATGTTGTCACTTTTGGGTATTTTCTGCCATATAGACCGCTCAAAGTGACTTCAAATGTGAGGTGGTCCCTAAAAAAAATGGTTTTGTACAATTTGCTGTAAAAATGAGAAATCGCTGGTCAACTTTTAACCCTTATAACTTCGTAACAAAAAAAAATTTTTTTCAAAATTGTGCTGATGTAAAGTAGACATGTGGGAAATGTTATTTAGTAACTATTTTATGTGACATATTTCTCTGTTTTAAGGGAATAAAAATTCAAAATTTGAAAATTGCAAAATTTTCCAAATTTTCGCAATATTTGCGTTTTTTTCAAAAATAACCGCAAGTTATATCGAAGAAATGTTACCACTATCATGAAGTACAATATGTCACGAGAAAACAGACTCAGAATCGTGAAGATCCATTGAAGCGTTCCAGAATTATAGCCTCATAAAGAGACAGTGGTCAGAATTGTAAAAATTGGCGCGGTCATTAACGTGCAAACCACCCTTGGGGGTTAAGGGGTTAAGCTGAGAGTGCCCACAATTCTGTCTTTCCATTTTTGGGGTTTGGTGTGAAATTATGTCCAATTTGCATTTTTTCCCTTTTTGTGTTGTTGTTCCTATACACACAAAGGAAATAAACATGTGTATAACAAAACATGTTTAATTGCAATATTTTTCTGGGAAAAATACTTCATTTTCTGGAACAATTTCAAGGGTGCCAACACTTTCGGCCATGACTGTGTACGTATATGTCTTTACACCTCTCTCATAGTTATCTCAATCCTTTGTGACAAAGTCACTGGTACAGTGTATGAAGAGAGATACATGTCACTACACATACTGCGGTCAGTGATGTAGAACCAGAATGTTTTTGCCTCCAGCATGCTATATGCTGAGAGGGATAATTGAAAGCTATGTTATGGGCTGGTTTTAGTGGACCTTCATAGAGCGGGTGGGAGGAAGTCTACCATATCTCCACCTGCAGAGTCCTGACAGGACCTGTGTGATGTCAAGTTCATGTGATCATCACATGGGTTGTTAAATACCTGGACATGAGAGTCAGACAATGTTGTGTATTGGGAGAGCAGGAACTCCCACATAGCTCCAGGAGCAAAAGGACTGTGGGTGTTACCTGCAGGGGAATCCTGCAGGGAAAGGACTCTTATGACTGTGTCTTTGTTTGTTTTACTGTTATGCCAGAAAGGCTCTGTTTATTTTGCTGCACTCTGCCAAGGTTTATGCTATCTATAATAAACCAGCAGGTGATCTATTACCAGAACTGTTCCTGTGTCTAAGCAGCTGACTGAGTATGTCAACCCCTCACATCTTTAACCCATTTCCGACATTGGGCTTAATAGTATGCCAATGTCGAGACATGCTCCCTTTGATGTGGGCTCCGTCCGTGAGCCCACATCTTTCCTAGCACATGCCAGCTATTTTGAACATCTGACCGGTGCCCGAACAGCTGCGGGTGGAATAGCGATCCACCCTCGGCTATTAACCTGTTAAATGCCACTGTCAAATGTTGACAGTGATATTTAACATTTTCGTGCCGGAAATCCACCCATCAGTGACCCCCGTCTCGTGATCGCGGGTCTCCTGGAGACCTCTATGGTTATCACAGCTGGATTGCTATGAGTGCTGCCCGGTGGTCGGCGCTCATAGCAAGTGAGGTATTCTGCTACATATGTTATGGAAATTTAATTAGGATGAATTTATCCTTCCGTGTTTGCTGCTTGCTTTTCCAAATCTCTATTTAATGTCTTTTTGAGCTATCAGAACAAAATGAAAACTGTCCACAACGGAGGTGTCAGTATCGCAGTTCGTCAAGACATACATTTATTATTCATTCAAGGTTTTATACGTTTACAAAAAGGGGCTGGTTAGTCAATTAACATACAATTAAAAGCTGCTAGATTATTGGCTGTTCTAGTGTAAGTATGATAATTATGATAATCATAATAAAAGAGCTGAAGTTGCAGAATTATTTGTTTTATATTCTTTTGCCCTAGTTTTCTTGCATGACTATAAGGTAAACAACAGATATCTAATAAGACTCTATGTACTTGTTCCTTATGAAGGCCAGTCGTTTAAAACGACTGATTACAGCTGACATCAGCTTTTGCATAGATATGTGTGAACACAGGATTTTTAGCAAGTGAGATCTATCTAACTGTGAATGCATATATGTGAATATACTTTGAATGACAGTCCCCCCTTAGATACCACTTGCCCTAAAAACCTGCTCCTGGCCCAAAGCGCTGCAACTCTTTTGTGCTGCCGGCGAGTTGAGACACCCCTAATACATGCCTCCCCCACCGAATACAGACTTTTCGCAAATGGGCGGTCAGGAGGACTGTCCCTGTCGGGGGTTTATGTGTTTGCAATCATAGTCTCTTTATTTAACTGCATGTTCAGAAAAAAAAAGTGTGTATTCTTCATCAGGTAGGTCATCTGTTTGGTCAGTCAGAGCATCCACGACATCCTTCATGGCTTAGATGTCTCTCCTGGTACGGGAGCTTCCTTGCAATGCGATACGTGGATCCAAACAGGCTTTCCCTCTAGTTACACAGAGGTTGGTGTCATCTGGGGCTCTTGGACAGGACCATCAAATCTGGCAGTGAAGAGAAAAACTCGAGAATGGACATTAGTTTTTGACCAATTCAATTACATAAGCAAACAAGATATCATTTTTTCATATTCTGCTGCTGAGGGAAGAATGCACCTAACTTGGGACTAGACCCAAACAAAATTTCGTATGGTGACAGCTTTTCTGGGTCTCTGGGAGTGTGCCTTACGCTAAACAGTGCAATTGGGAGTGTGTCATGCCATGGTTTGCGTGTCTCTTGGGCAATTTTTTCAGCATTCTATTCTTAAGTGTTTCGTTCAGTTTTTCTACCTTCCTGCTGCTCTGGGGGTGGTAAGGAGTGTGTAGGCCTAGGTCTGACCCTACTGCTAATCGGGTCTTGTGTGTCAGATTTGCTGTGAATGCGGGTCCCTGATCACTCTCTATCATTTCTGGAACCCCGTATCTGCACACTATTTTCTGAAAGTAGCTTCGTTGCAGTAGTCTTTGCTGACTTGGAAGGCTTCTGTTCATCTTGAAAATACTTCTTTTGACCACAATGGCGTATTTGAATCCTTCACTTGGCGATATCTGGATGTGGTCTATCTGGATACTTTGAAGCTGGTAGAGTGGTCTTTCCAGATGAGGTGAGGGGGACTTTCTTCCATACGTCCAGGCTTGCATTTGCCGCAGGTCAGACAGCTGCTGGTGAATTTGGCTGTTAGGGTGGAGATCCCTGAAGCGAAACAGTAAGCACCAATCAGATCATTCATCTGTGTCTTTGATATGTGGATGTGGGTCCATGTACCCATTGGACCACCATAGGGTGCATACTTTGTGGTAGGCAGAGTCTGAAGTCTATTATTGATAGCCTTCTTTCTTCACGTGTTGCTTTTTTCACATTCAGCTCTTCTTCTCCTTTTGGAGCTTGGTCTTGTAACTTCTTGAGCAGATTCCAGGACGTTTCTTTGTCAGGTTTCTTGTCTTCAGTCGTCATGTAGTAGCCGTCCGGCTCTACGACCTCTCCCACTTCTCCATGTTGTCTTCCTTTGGCTGCTTCTTTGGCTGCCATGTCCGCCATGTTATTGCCTCACGCCTCTTCTGTTCTCAGTTTTCCATGCACTTTGATTTTTCAAATTGCCACCATTTTGGAAGTTGGAGTATACCCAGTAGGTCCCTGAAGGCTCCATGATGCTTCACGGTTGTCCCGTTTGCTGTGATGAAATCCTTGTAGCCCAGATGGGTCTAAAGTCGTGTGCTATGCCATGCGAGTACCTGTAGTCCGTGTAGATGTTTGCAGTCTTGCCTTCTGCCATCTGGCAGGCCTTCGTCAGCGCTATCAGTTCTGCTTCCTGGGCTGACAGGCTAGGTGACAGACTTCTGGACCACAGGATTTCTTGATTGCTGTTCACTGCACTTCCTGTGTTGAAACTTCTTCATCATCTGCAAATCTGGAGCCATCCAAGTATCCCCCCTTGGGAGTGGGAGTAGAGTGGCCGGGCTGAGGACTGTAGGTCTGGAGACGGTGACATTATGAGACAAAGGCAATAGAGGCGCCACAAAGATGCCTGGCGGTGGGGAGATTACTGTTGGTTGAGCTTGATTGAAGATTGCTAAGATGTCATGTGGAGTGAGAGTTTCCAGTGGCTGTCCAAGAGTGATGTCAGCAACCTTGTCCAGGAGCGTGTGTGCTGCAGATACTGCCATCAGGCAGGAGGGTGCTCTTCTTGCAACTGGATCCAAGCGGGCTGAGAGGCAGCCTAAAAGTCTCTGTTTTCCCCCGTGAATCCGTGCCAGGACTCCAGTAGCATGACCTTCTTTCTTCCATCAGGTAGACGGAAAGACTTTTCATAGTCAGGTAGGCCTGGTATTGGCGCTGAGACTGTGGAGTTCTTCCAATCTCCTGAATGGGTTGAAGGCTGCGTCTGATAGAAGGAGCGGGGTTGCGTTGATGCAAGCGCACAGAGGCTGCATTAGGACTGAGGCATCAGGGATCCAGGTTCTGCAATACGACACTAGACCAGGGAAGGCCTGCAGCATTCTTGGAGTTGTTGAGGGAGCCATCTTCTCCACAGTGGTCTTCTAGTCTTTTGACATGTGTTTCGTCTGGTGGGCAATACAGTGTCCCAGGGATGTAACTTGCTTCTGGCATCACTGGACTTTGTTCTTCCAGACCTTACGTTGCTGTTCTTCCAGGTAGAGTAGGAGAGACAAGGAATAGACTGTGCAGGTGTCGATGTCAACCACACAAAAGAGAAGGTCATCCACGTTTTGTAGAAGAGTGACTCTTGCATATTCTGCAATCCAGTTGACGAGGATGGAGGACATTGTCTTGGTGAAACTTGAAGGGCTTGTTTTGAGCACCTTGAGGCAACATTGTCCATATGCACTGCACTGGTGCGTGAAAGCAGGCCTCCAGGTGGAGGGGAAACACTGAAGAAGGTACTGGCCAGGTTGATCACCGTGAATACCGTTGCGGTGACTGGGACTCTTGAGAGCAGAGTGTGATGGGTCAGCACTGTTGGGGTTTAAAATACCGTAGCCTCTTTCGCGGCCTCCAGGCCTTGCACCATTCTGAACTCAGTGGGGTTTACAGTCTTTTTCTTCACTGTGGAAAGCTGGGATTGATTCCGATGGGCGAGGCAGCCCAGTTTGGCCTTGTCCTTCAGTATGCGGCAGGGGACTCCCATCTGCTGGTGCAGAGCTGGCGGGAAAACAAGCCGTCTACTAGGATCCACATCATGAGAGATGACGATCAGCTGGCTTTCTTGTTCTCCACCAAGACAGTCACTGTGTTAGCACCTGCTCTGGTCACAGGGGTCTTCTTGTTGGGATGTCTCCTTAAATGGCTGCTTTTCTCTCAGCACGGGCCATCAGTAGTTTCTTTTTCTCCAGCTCGGTCTCAGGTCAGTATTTGTGCACAAGTTTGAAGAGCTGAGTGGCCTTTTGCCGGTCTAGGGCCTGGGTGAACTGGTTGATTGCAGGGGGCACCTCCTGGTGCTTGCAAAAGATGAACCTCTGGCGTTGGAGCTGGATGAGGTGTTGCCATTCCATGAAGCGAGTAGGGTCCTTCTTGAGTTGAATATCCTGGCCAATGTCAAAGTTCTCAGGCCGTCTTCTTAGGCGAGTTCACTTAGACCTTCAGTTGGTCAGAGACATCTTGACTCTGGGTGATGGAGTGGCTTTTCTGGTACTATGTCTAGCACCTCCTGTGATAGGTCTGCAGTGTGGTTGTTCCTGTTTCTTCTTGGGTCAGGGGTGAAGAAAGTGTCATGGTCCCATCTTCCTGGAACACTCTGGTCGCTTTCAGCTTCTGCAGTAAGTCCACGCCCAATAGGTTGAGGGTGCAGGTCTTTGACACAACAAACTGGGACATGATGGAGTGTTCTGGCTGAGTCCACACGCTCAGGGGCTTCATAATCTGGAAATATCTGACTTGACCATCAATTCCCATGCAGGAAGCAGAAGATTCTGATAGATAGGTGAGGTTGCGGAGTTCCACAAGAAAAGATCTGACTACGCCATCCACTCTCAGGATATTGGTCCCACTGGTGGGGTTCCCTGTGGACTTGGTGTGCTCTTGTCCTATGGACGGGGTTCTTCACTGCTTTCTGTGTTTCTTCTTTTTCTGGGTGAAGTCAGTGTTCTGCACCGGTTCCGGAAATGACCAAACTCGCCACAGTTGTAACACTTGACATCCCTTCTGTCCCGGCGGGACTCAATCCTTTTTGCTACTGTGAGCAGGGTATCCATTGCTATTGACGTGTACTCAGGCCTGGCTGCTACCAGTGGTTTCCTGATTGGTTCTCTCAGTCCATGCACAAAAGCCTGTGCCAACATCCGTCTGTGTGTCTGATCATGGGTAATGAGGCCCAAATCTTGAAACACTTGCATTACTCTGTCATGGAACTTCTCCACAGACTCTGTCTTGTCTTGACTTGTGACATGTAGGCTGAGAGTTTGTCCTGTCAGTCTGCTTTTGGCCCATTCTCTGAGTTGTTCAATTAGCTTTGGTCCTGTCTCCCAGGCATACGCATCTAACTCTGCTGGAAGCTTGAAGTGTTCTCTCATAATTGACCAGAATGCATCACCTGCTTTTATTTCCATTTCGGTCCAGAGATCAATCCAGGCTGCTGTATACGTTTGCTGGATCTGCTGCATTTTTTGGCAAAATAGCATGGGGTGTATCCCTGGGTCTGGCAGCATACTGATCACCTGGCTTGGGATGAAGGGCTCATAGGATGGTGCCTCTACCTGTCCCTGCTCTATTGGTGCTTGTGTGTTTTCTTCCCTAGTATTGGGCAGCATGTGTGACGTTGCATCTTCATCTTCATCAGGTAAGAAGTGACCTGGTGTACTTGGTGCATACACTGGGTGAGATTTGGGCTTAAAAGTTGTCTTGCTGCATGGGGATTTCCCAATTCCTTGCTGAGGCTGCGGTGGATCAGTGTCATGGTTCCATGCTAGCAGCCTTGTAGCTATACCACCCCCCTGTGAAGCCCTAGCTGTGGGCTGTTGTGTCTGGGGGTTACATGTAGCGTTTTGTGTAGGGAGATCTGCACTTTCTTCTCCTGATATAATGACTGGCAATGTTTGTACTGTGCTTGGGATAGACAGGGTGCCCTGTGCTGGAGACACTGAATACAGGGACACCACATTGCTTGGATTGGGTGTTGACCCAGTTGATAACGAAGTAGAAAAAAGAGGAAGAGAAGGGAGGTGTGAGGGAGGAGCGAGAGAAAGAGGCGGGGAGAGAGATGGAGGGGAGGGTGTCCCCCCTGTGACTCTTGAGAGGGGATGGTTGAAACAAAAATGCCTTCTCCCTGTGGAGAGAGGCGGGGAGCGTTTTTCCCTGTACAAGGCTCCTTACTCAATGAGAGCAGCCTACACCTGTCCCGTGTCTCCTCATGATGGACATGTGATGTGTGTGACTCTGAATTCTGCTCTTGTGACATGTCAGTGATCTTTTTCTCACAGACGATTTACACCTTTTCAAACTTATTCACATAAAAAAATCACTTCCTGGTCCATTTAAATTAACTTGCTGTACCTTCTACACGATGCACCACTGCTCTTTTATAGCAGATGGTAATCTATTAATAAACTTTCCTCTGCCTTTCAAATAACAAAAACAAGGAGAAAAAAAACATTTCATTATGCAGCGTAAAGGCTGCCTGTCTATTTGCTTCTCACGTACTCTGACCTTCTATTCACATGCCTAGCCCTTCGATTCTTACGTACTGTGTCTATTCCAAAAACCTATTCAACAAAGGTGATTTAATAATCTGAAAACTGCTGCACTCTGGTTCTGTTTGTCCTCGCCGAATGCCCGACGGGAGGGGCTAGTCAAACCACTGCGCAGTTTGTGTGTGCGCTCTCCCTCAGCCTGTAATTCTCCTTATCTGTGGAGTGACCTTGGTCTAAAGCACCCCCACACCGGACAGGGATTCCCGATCAATGGGTTCTTTACCTGTGAGTCCACATTTGTGATTTACTTAATCAAGTGTCCATGCGGCCTAGCCTATATAGGGGAGACAACACAATCTATTAGGGACAGAATATCCCAGCATAAATCCAACATACGGTGCAAAAAGATACATCTTCCCCTCCCCCAGCATTTTCAGGCACACAATCATAACATTGCTCAGCTCAGGTTCCAAGTCCTGGAGCAAATAGACACAAGTAGGAGAGGCTCCAATAGGGTTAAAATCCTTAAGAAAAGGGAAGCCTTTTGGATCTTCACGTTTCAAACCTTGGAACCGAAAGGTTTGAATAGGGATTATGACGTATCAGCTTTTCTATGAAGTAATTCTATTTGTTTATATCTTTTAGGATTTCATTAGTATTTATTTTACGCCATGTCCTTCTGTCTTCTGACATTTGTTCTCTATTTCTTAGAATCGGTGAACACCAACTTTTCCTGCCATCACTTGACACTATGGTAGAGTATAGTCACACTCTGTCGTACCTTGTTACTCTCCTCTTTTTTCTCCTCTTTCTCTATATTCTGTTTTTATTCTCCCCTTTTTTCATTTTCTTATACCCTTTCATTTACTTATACCCCTTCTTTTTCCCTTATACTCATTTCTTATCACTCTATTTTATTTTAGTCTCCTCATTGCAGCCTTTTTCCACCATTCTAAACCCCCCTGTTATGCCAGCATCCATTCCCTTTTAGCCTGTCGCCTCCGTGGTGTCTCTTATACACCGTTGGGTGGCGCATGCGCAGTCTCTCCGTCTCTCCTGCTTGCTGGGAGCGCGTCATCATGACGCAGCACCTAGTGCCCTCTTAAACCCGGAAGTGGAAGCGCTACTGGCGTTCCACTACTAGCTGGTCCTCACATGCGGCTGCATGTCCCCTCAGGTAACGCAGGAATCTCTGCACTTGGCTCCCTTTTTACCCCACGTCTACCGCTGGTCCTCATTTCTGTTTTTTTATTTTTCAGCGCTCCCCCTTGGCTATGTTAGCTCACAGCGCTCATAAGATTTGTTACTGAGGCCATTCCACAGGTATTCTTTACCTCCCGTGGGCACCATTCTCTGTATTGTGGAGTTTCCTTCCTTTTGTAACCTAGGTCCGCTTTTTCCACAGCAAACTTTGCTTATTCCTTTGTATTACAGCATTCTGGAACTTAGGTAATTCTTTCTTTTTCATGGCATATCGTTTTGTATATTATATATATATATATAATCCCCCCTTCATTTTATTTCTTATTTATTTCCCCAGTTCAGTACATTGTGCTTAAACCAGATAGCATTTAACCTCATATTCCACTATTAGCTGGTCCTCACATGCGGCTGCATGTTCCTTCAGGTAACGCAGGAATCTTACACTTGGCCCCCTATTTACCCCATGTCGACCGCTGGTCCTCATTGCTTGTAATTTTATTTTTTCAGCGCTCCCACTCTGCTATGTTAGCTCACAGCGCTTATAAGATTTGTTACTGAGGGCATTCCACAGGTATTCTCATTATAATTTTTTCTTTGTATTACAGCATTCTGGAACTTAGGTAATTCTTTTTTCTTTCCTATTCACGGCATAATTTTTGTATATTTTGTGTACTTTATATATATAGTCCCCCCTCATTTTATTTCTTGTTTTCCCAGTCCAGTACATTTGTGCTTCCGCTGCTACACCTTAACCAGGTAGCATGTTACCTCATGTTACCTTCTTGTAACCAACATTCAGTGTTTACTCACATCCGTTTTGATGAGGTACGGTAGGCTATTCTACTCCATTACCCTAGCTTGTTTTCTTTTTTCTTTTCTTCTTGTTTCTTTCTTCTTTTTTTCTTTTTTTCCTTTTCTTCTATCTCTCTCCTTCCTTTTTTCAATAATACTTTACACTGGGTACACTATTTATTATACCATTCCACATGTTTATTATATCATATTGCTTTATTTCCAGGTGTCTTATTCATATATTAGGCTATACCTATGTCTGTGACCAAGGTCGGTCCATCACCAACACTGGATCACTATATCCTTTCTGTACCAGGCATTTAGTAGGCACTCTCTATGGTGTATTGTCTATTCTATACTCATTGAACATTTTTTTATGTGGATATGTATACAACATATTGAATTAATTTCATTGAATTAATTTCCTTAATATACTTCCTTATACTTCTAGCTATTTTCGCTATTTTGATATATTTCTTGCTGTTTGATCGATATTTATCTTACATCTGATACATGTCTTTTCCATACTATGTTTATGTTTTATTATCACTATTTTATTTTGTTTCCATTTAGTTACTGTGTTTTTTTTGTTTGCATTTATGTCAAAATTTTGACTGTGCTGTTTTGTTGTTATGTTTCAGCTTTATACATACAATCTGATGAAGGCCATTAGTGAAAGGCCGAAAACGTTCATTTATGTATTTACTTTGATCTCACACGGATGCAAATAAACTTCAGAAAGCACAAAAATTACATTGTTCCGTTTTTCTCGATTGAGTGCCAAGTTATTTTTTGTTTATATTTTGGGCTGGAGACCCTACTTGTGCACCATTCATTCCTATTATTGTCTTTGAGTGCCGTGTTTATTATCTTTTATATTGTTTTTTCCGCACACGGGCACCATTGATCATGACAAATGAAACTTTTTTCTACAACGATTCTGAAACAGCAGAAATACTATCTAGAGTGACTGCTTCCAGTAACTTCCTACAAGTACCCACACAGGAAATCAAGAACCTGGACTTCGAACGTGAAACTAGGAATGCCGTCAATTCCGAATTACACATCATCACCTTAGCCGAGTACCTTAAGATTCATAGGATCCCCAGGGGCCTTAGGGTTCCTCTACAACCTACCTTTTTTAAGGACGACAGAGAGTACTGTACTAAGTTTGAACAAATTTTGAACAAATGTTCATTCGACTTAATGACACTCACCGTATCTTATTTACAAAAAAGTTTGGAGTCTACCAAAGCACAAATTACTGCCATAGAGACACAACTCATGAGTACGATGTCACAAGACCATTTCCAGGATCTGAAGAAAAAGAATCAGGAGCTTCTCAATACATACAGGCTGGATGTAGAAAAAAGGAAGAGAACCAAATTTATCAGGGACACGGAAGATTATCTTCAGAACCGTGTATACCAGTGGAGGGAGATGAACAGGCCCTTCAGAAGACACAACTCACAAAGCTCCTCTGGCTCGGCGACAGCAGCCTGGTACCTCAAACTCCGCCACCTCTGGTTTCTCTTCTTCTTTT
>JARQOD010000001.1:822819498-822891534 GCA_033576555.1 Oophaga sylvatica | reverse complement strand
TTTCAAAATTTTCGCCATATTTCCATTTTTTTCATAAATAACCGCAAATTATATCGAAGTAATTTTACCACTATCAGGAAGTACAATATGTGTGAGAAAACATTCTCAGAATCGTGAAGATCCGTTGAAGCGTTCCAGAGTTATTGCTCATAAAGAGACAGTGGTCAGAATTGTAAAAATTGGCGCAGTCATTAACCCCTTCACCCCAAGGGTGGTTTGCACGTTAATGACCGGGCCAATTTTTACAATTCTGACCACTGTCTCTTTATGAGGTTATAACTCTAGAACGCTTCAACGGATCTTCGCGATTCTGAGACTGTTTTCTCGTGACATATTGTACTTCATGTTAGTGGTAAAATTTCTTCGATATAACTTGCGTTTATTTTTTAAAAAAACGCAAATATGGCGAAAATTTTTAAAATTTTGCAATTTTCAAGCTTTGAATTTTTATTCCCTTAAAACAGAGAAATATATCACACAAAATAGTTAATAAATAACATTTCCCACATGTCTACTTTACATCAGCACAATTTTGGAACCAAAATTTTTTTTTGTTAGGAAATTATAAGGGTTAAAAGTTGACCAGCGATTTCTCATTTTTACAGCAAAATTTACAAAGCCATTTTTTTAGGGACATTTGAAGTCACTTTGAGGGGTCTATATGGCAGAAAATACCCAAAAGTGACACCATTCTAAAAACTGCACCCCTCAAGGTACTCAAAACCACATTCAAGAAGTTTATTAACCCTTCAGGTGCTTCACAGTAACTAAAGCAACGTGGAAGGAAAAAATGAATATTTTACTTTTTAGCCACAAAAATGATCTTTTACAAACTTTTTTTTATTTTCACAAGGGTAAAAGGAGAAAATGGACAGATAAGGTTGTTATGCAATTTCTCCTGAGTACGCCAATACCCCATATGTGGGGGAAAACCACTGTTTGGGTACACGGCAGAGCTCGTAAGGGAAGGAGCGACGTTTGACTTTTTCAAACTAAAATTGGCTGGAATTTAGATTGGATGCCATGTCGCGTTTGGAGAGCCCCTGATGCGCCTAAACAGTGGAAACCCCCCACAAGTGACACCATTTTGGAAACTAGACCCCCTAAGGTACTTATCTAGATCTGTTGTGAGCACTTTGAACCCTCAAGTGTTTCACAAAAGTTTATAAAGCCTGGGTGTGAAAAAAAAAAAATCAATTTTCCACAAAAATATTTTTTAGCCCAAATTTTTGAATTTTCCCAAGGAAATTGGACCCCAAAAGTTGTTGTCCAATTTGTCCTGAGTACGCTGATACCCCATATGTGGGGGGGGGAAACTGTTTGGGCGCACGGCAGGGCTTGGAAAGGAAGTAGTAACGTTTTGGAATGCAGACGTTAATGGGGGTCATGTTCCGTTTGCAGTGCCCCAGATGAGCCTAAACAGTGGAAACCCCCACAAGTGACCCCATTTTGGAAACTAGACCCCCTAAGGAACTTATCTAGATCTTTGGTGAGCACTTTGAACCCCCAAGTGCTTCACACAAGTTTATAATGCCCGGGCATGAAAATAAAAAATCCTATTTTTTTCCCACAAAAATTATCTTTTAGTTACTAATTTTTTATTTTCCCAAGGGTAACAGGAGAAATTGGACCACATAAGTTGTTGTACAATTTGTCCTGAGTACGCCGATACCCCATATGTGGGGGGGAACCACTGTTTAGGCGCACGGCAGAGCTCGGAATGGAAGGAGCACCATTTGACTTTTTCCAACCAAAATTGGCTGGAATTGAGTTTGGATGCCATGTTGCATTTGGAGAGCCCCTGATGTGCCTAAACAGTGGAAACCCCCCACAATGACCCCATTTGGGAAACTAGACCCCCTAAGGAACTTATCTAGATTTTTGATGAGCAATTTGAACCCCCAAGTGCTTCACACAAGTTTATAACGTAGAGCCGTAAAATTTAAAAATCATATTTTTTCCACAAAAATGATCTTTTCACCCAATTTTTATTTTTCCAAGGGTAACAAGACTCCAAAAGTTATTGTGCAATTTGTCCTGAGTGCGCTGATACCCCATATGTGGGGGTAAACCACTGTTTGGGTGCATGGCAGAGTTTGGAAGGGAAGGAGCGCCGTCTGACTTTTTCAACGCAGAATTGGCTGGACGCCATGTCGTGTTTGGAGAGCTCCTGATCTGCCTAAACAGTGGAAACCCCATAAATGACACCATTTTGGAAACTAGACCCCTCAAGGAACTTATCTAGATGTGTGGTGAGAACTTTGAACCCCAGGTGTTTCACTAAAGTTTATAACGTACAGCCGTAAAATAAAAAATCTTTTTTTTTTTTTTACAAAAAATGATTTTTTCGCCCCAATATTTTATTTTCACAAGGGTAACAGAAGAAATTGGAACCCCAAAGTTGTTGTCCAATTTGTCCTGAGTACACTGATACCCAATATGTGGGCGAAAACTACTGTATGGGCACACGTCGGGGCTCGGAAGGGAAGTAGTGACGTTTTGGATTGCAGACTTTGATGGAATGGTCTGGGGGCGTCATGTCACATTTGGAGAGCCCCTGATGCACCTAAACAGTGGAAAACCCCACAAGTGACCCCATTTTGGCAAATAGACCCCACAAGGAACTTATCTAGATGTGTGGTGAGCACTTTGAACCCCAAAGTGCTTCACAGAAGTTTATAACGCACAGCCGTAAAAATAAAAAATCTTTTTTTTTTTACAAAAATGATTTTTTCGCCGACAATATTTTATTTTCACAAGGGTAACAGGAGAAATTGGACCTCAAAAGTTGTTGTCCAATTTGTCCTGAGTATGCTGATACCCAATATGTGGGAGAAAACTACTGTATGGGCGCACGTCAGGGCTCGGAAGGGAAGTAGTGACGTTTTGGATTGCAGACTTTGATGGAATGGTCTGGGTGCGTCATGTCGCATTTGGAGAGCCCCTGATGCACCTAAACAGTGGAAACCCCCCACAAGTGACCCCATTTTGGAAAATAGACCCCACAAGGAACTTATCTAGATGTGTGGTGAGCACTTTGAACCCCAAAGTGCTTCACAGAAGTTTATAACGCACAGCCGTAAAAATAAAAAATCTTTTTTTTTTTTACAAAAATGATTTTTTCGCCCCCAATATTTTATTTTCACAAGGGTAACAGGAGAAATTGGACCCCAAAAGTTGTTGTCCAATTTGTCCTGAGTACGCTGATACTCAATATGTGGGAGAAAACTACTGTATGGGCGCACGTCAGGGCTCGGAAGGGAAGTAGTGACGTTTTGGATTGCAGACTTTGATGGAATGGTCTGGGTGCGTCATGTCACATTTGGAGAGCCCCTGATGCGCCTAAACAGTGGAAACCCCCCACAAGTGACCCCATTTTGGAAAATAGACCCCACAAGGAACTTATCTAGATGTGTGGTGAGCACTTTGAACCCCGAAGTGCTTCACAGAAGTTTATAACGCACAGCCGTTAAAAATAAAAAATCTTTTTTTTTTTTTGCAAACATGATTTTTTCGCCCCAATATTTTATTTTTACAAGGGTAACAGGAGAAATTGGACCCCAAAAGTTGTTGCCCAATTTGTCCTGAGTACGCTGATACCCAATATGTGGGAGAAAACTACTGTATGGGTACACGTTGGGGCTCGGAAGGGAAGTAGTGACGTTTTGGATTGCAGACTTTGATGGAATGGTCTGGGGGCGTCATGTCGCATTTGGAGAGCCCCTGATGCGCCTAAACAGTGGAAATCCCCAACAAGTGACCCATTTTGGAAAATAGACCCCACAAGGAACTTATCTAGGTGTGTGGTGAGCGCTATGAAGCCCTTGAAGTGCTTCACAGAAGTTTATAATGTACAGCCGTAAAAACAAAAAAATAATTTTTTTTGTACAAAAATGATATTTTCGCCCCCAGTTTTTTATTTTCCCAAGGGTAACAGAAGAAATAGGACAAATTGCTCAATAACTCTTGGGGTCCAGAGTACGCTGATACCCCATATGTGGGGATAAACTACTGTTTGAACGCATGGCAGAGCTCAGAAGTGAAGGAGCACCGTTTGACTTTTTCAACGCAGAATTGGCTGGAATTGAGATCAGACGCCATGTCACATTTGGAGAGCCCCTGATGTGCCTAAACAGCGGAAACCCCCAATTCTAACTCCAACCCTAACCCCAACACACCCCTAACCCTAGTCCCAACCCTAACCACAAACCTAACTGTAACACACCCCTAATCCCAACCCTAACCCTAATCCTAACTTTAGCGCCAACCCTAACCCTAACTTTAGCCGCAACCCTAACCCTAACCCTAATGGGAAAATGGAAATAAATACATTTTTTTAATTTTATTATTTTTCCCTAACTAAGGGCGTGATAAAGGGGGGTTTGATTTACTATTTATAGCGGGTTTTTATGATTGGCAGCTGTCACGCTAAAAGACACTTTTTATTGCAAAAATAGTTTTTTGCATCGCCACATTTTGAGAGCTATAATTTTTGCATATTTTGGCCCACAGAGGCATGTGAGGTCTTATTTTTTGCGGTACGAGTTGACGTTTTTATTTGTACCATTTTTGAGCAGGTGACATTTTTGATCGCTTTTTATTTCGATTTTTGGGAGGTTAGAATGAACAAAAATCAGCAATTCATGAATTTCTTTTGGGGGAGGCGTTTTTATTGTTCCGCGTGTGGTAAAATTGATAAAGCAGTTTTATTCTTCGGGTCAGTACGAGTATGGCGATACCTCATTTATATCATTTTTTTATGTTTTGGCGCTTTTATAGAATAAAAACAATTTTATATAAAAAATAATTATTTTTGCATCGCTTTATTCTGCGAGCTATAACTTTTTAATTTTTTCGCTGATGATGCTGTATGGCAGCTCATTTTTTGCGGGACAAGATGATGTTTTCAGCGGTACCATGTGTATTTATATCGGTCTTTTTGATCGCGCGTTATTCCACTTTTTGTTCGGCGGTATGATGATAAAGCATTGATTTTTTGCTTCGTTTTTTTTTTTTTTTTAAGGGGTTCACTAAAGGGGTTAACTAGTGGGACAGTTTTATAGGGGGGGTCGTTACGGACGCGGCGATACCAAATATGTGTACTTTTATTGTTTTTTTTTTTTATTTACAGGAAGAAATGAATTTATTGGGGAATATTTTTTTTTTTTTTTATTATTTTGGATTTTTTTTTATAACATGTTTATTTTTATTTTTTTTACTTTTTTACTTTGTCCCAGGGTGGGAAATCACTGTATTTGAGCAGATCGCTGGTGTGACAGTGTGCACAGCACTCTGTCACACCAGCGATCGCTCAGGCAGTGCAGCAGGCTTCTCAGTGCCTGCTCTCAGCAGGCACTGAGGGAGCCGCCTCCCTCCAGGACCCCGGCGCCATCTTGGATCCTGTCCTGGGAGGGAGGAAGCCCTCAGAACAGCGCGATCACATCGCGCTGGTCTGAGGGTCTCAGGGGGCGCGGGAGGGAGCCCCCACCCTGCGCGATCCTCCCCTGTGCCCCGGGTACACCGCGATCATGTTTGATCGCGGTGTGCTAGGGGTTAATGTGCCGGGAGCGGTCCGTGACCGCTCTGACACACAGTCAGGTGTCAGCTGTGATAATCAGCTGACACCCGGCGGCGATTAGCTGCGCTCCCTCAGGAGCGCAGCTGATCGCCTATGACGTACTATCCGTCCATGGTCAGAATGGCACGGGTTTTATGGACGGATAGTACGTCTAATGTCAGAGAGGGGTTAACGTGCAAACCACCCTTGGGGGTTAAGGGGTTAAATCATAGGTAGACCACAACTATGAGAGTCAAAATGAGAAAACAAATCCAAAAAATCACCTTGTCTGATTTGGCAAAATTTATTTTGCAAATTAAGGTGGAAAATAAGTATTTGATCATGAACAAAAGTTCATCTCAATATTTTGTTATATATCCTTTGTTGGCAATGACAGAGGTCAAACGTTTTCTGTAAGTCTTCACAAGCTTGGCCCACACTGTTGGTAGTGTGTTGGCCCATTCCTCTATGCAGATCTGCTCTAGAGCAGTGATGTTTTGGGCCTGTCACTGGGCAACACAGACTTTTAAATCCCTCCAAAGGTTTTCTATGGGGTTGAGATCTGGAGAATGACTAGGCCACTCCAGGACCTTCATATGCTTCTTAAGAAGCCACTCCTTCATTGCCTTGGCGGTGTGCTTGAGATCATTATCATGCTGAAAGACCCATCCACATTTCATCTTCAATGCCCTTACTGATGGATGGAGGTTTGCACTCAAAATCTCATGATTCATGGCCCCATTCATTCTTTCATGTACGCGGATCAGTCGTCCTGGTCCCTTTGCAGAGAAACAGCCCCAAAGCATGATGTTGCCACCCTCATGCTTCACAGTAGGTATGGTGTTCTTTGGATGCAACTCAGCATTCTGTCGCCTCCAAACATGACAAGTTTTATTTTTACCAAACAGTTCTACTTTGGTTTCATCAGATCATATGATATTCTACCAATACTCTTCTGGATAATCTAAATGCTCTCTAGCAAACTTCAGATGGGCCTGGACATGTACTGGCTTAAGCAGGGGGACACGTCTGGCACTACAGGATCTGAGTCATTGGCGGTATAGCGTGTTACTGATGGTATTCTTTGTTACAGTGGTCCCAGCTCTATGCAGGTCATATCTATGCAGGTCATTCACTAGGTCCCCCATGTGGTTCTGGGATTTTTGCTCACCGTTCTTGTGATCATTTTGACCCCAAGGGTTGAGATCTCTTGTGGAGCCCCAGATCGAGGGAGATTATCAGTGGTCTTGTATGTCTTCCATTTTCTTATTATTGCTCCCACAGTTGATTTCATCACACCAAGCTGCTTGCCTTTTGCAGATTCAGTATTCGCAGCCTGTGAATGGCTACAATTTTGTTTCTGGTGTCCTTCAACAGCTCTTCACCATAGTGGAGTTTGGAGTGTGACTGTTTGAGGTTCTGGACAGGTGTCTTTTATACTGATAACAATTTCAAACAGGTGCCATTACTACAGGTGATGAGTGGAGGACAGAGGAGCCTCTTAAAGAAGAATTTACAGGTCTATCAGAGCCAGAAAGCTTGCATGTTTCTAGGAGACCAAATACTTATTTTCCATCTTAATTTGCAAAATAAATCTTGCCAAATCAGACAAGGTGATTTTCTGCGCCCTGATTGACCAACGGAATCTCCACACATTAAGCTACCGTATATACTCGAGTATAAGCCGAGATTTTCAGCCCATTTTTTAGGGCTGAAAGTCCCCCTCTCGGCTTATACTCGAGTCATATACAGGGGGGAGGTGGAGCGCAGCTGTTCTATATACTCACCCTCCGCCGGTGCGGTCTCTGCAGCCCCTGCTCTTCTCCCACGGTCTCCGGCGCCAGTGTTCAGCGGTCAGGTGGTACCGCTTATTAAAGTCATGAATATGCACATATTCATGACTTTAATGAGCGGTACCACGTGACCACTGAACACTGGCGCCGGAAACCACGGGAGAAGAGCAGGGCAGAGACGCGCCGGCGGAAGGGTGAGTATAAGCGATATTTACCTGTCCCGTTCCACCGCTGCTCGCCGCTGTGTCCTCGAGTCTTCTTGCTGCGATGTTCAGGCAGAGGGCACGATGACGTGGTTACTGCGTGCCGCGCCCTCTGTCTGATCATTCACTGCTGGAGGACCCGGAAGACAGCGGCGCTCAGCGGCAGACCGAGTGACAGGTAAATATCGCAGGTGCCGGGGCCCTGAGCGAGCGGTGACACCGGCACCTGTCCCCCATAGTGCGCCGGTGTCCCCGCCTGCTCAGGACACCGGCACCTGGCCCCCAGCGACGAGAGGTGAGTATGTCTTTTTGCAGCAGCAGCAGCTGCGGTAGCATAAGGGGCCTATTCAATGCAGCATCTATGGGGGCATAATCTATGGGGGCACAATCTATGGAGCATCTATATGGGCATAATCTATGGGGACACAATCTATGGGGGCACAATCTATGGAGCATCCATAGGGGCATAATCTATGGGGGCATAATACATGGGGCATCTATGGGGGCATAATACATGGGGCATCTATGGCGGCATAATCTAAGGAGCATCTATGGGAGAACAATCTATGGAGCATCTATGTGGGTACAATCTATGGAGCATCTATGGGGGCATAATCTAAGGAGCATCTATGGGGCATAATCTAAGGAGCATCTATGGGGGCACAATCTATGGAGCATCTATAGGGGCATAATCTATGGGGGCATAATACATGGGGCATCTATGGGGGCATAATCTAAGGAGCATCTATGGGAGCACAATCTATGGAGCATCTATGGGGGCACAATCTATGGAGCATCTATGGGGCACAATCTATGGAGCATCTATGGGGCACAATACATGGGCAGCATATGGGGCACAATACATGGGCAGCATATGGGGCACAATCTATGGAGCATCTTGTGGGGCATAATACATGGGGCAGCATATGGGCATAATCTCATTTTCCACCCTAGGCTTATACTCGAGTCGATAAGTTTTCCCAGTTTTTTGTGGCAAAATTAGGGGGGTTGGCTTATACTCGTGTCGCCTTATGCTCGAGTATATACGGTAAGTTAAAAAAAAAAAAGTCCACTGCTTCTTTGACCTCTCCCTATCCCCTCCCTTCATCAAACTTACCCCCCAACTCATCATACAGCACCACTATCCTAGCAAAAGTCCTAACAAAATTGTTAGTGGAAACGCGATCATTTATTGAACTGTGCCCAAATTTTGCTGACTTTGAGTGAAAATGCTCGGGAATCTGAACACGAATCCAAATGAGCTACGTTTGTTTTGCGAATTTGAGGTTGGCAAACGTTTTCTGAACAAGTTCGCTGATCTCTTATGATGAGCTGTGTTGGTTTGTCGCCAGACATAGCATTTACCTTGCTGACCAAAAAGTTCAATTTTGGTCTCATCCGATAAAAAACACCTTCCTCCATACATTTGCAGAGTCTCCTACTTGTCTTTTGGCAAACTTTGGCAAAAGATGAGCCTTCCAATTTTTTTGTGTAAGTAAAGGCTTTTTCTACTCACTCTTCCATAAAGGCCAACTCTATGGAATGTTCGGCTTAGGCCGGCGTCACACTACCGTAGAATAAGGGCGAGTGCGAGAAAACATCACATAGCACTCAGCCCAGTGTTAATCTATGGGGCAGCTCACATCATCATTTATTTTCTTGGGCATATTCAGCGTGCATGAAAAATCGTAGCATGCTGCAATTGTACGCATTTATCGTCCGAGACTCGCCAATGCAAGCCTATGGGTGCGAGAGAAAAATCGCACAGCACTCGAACCATGCGAGTGCTGTCTGATTTTTATGCACCAGTGTCCTTTGAAAGGCTGGCAATTCATGTGCTGTGTATAGTAAAACCACGCTGACAGGTTAGAATAGAATAAATAGAATACATATACACATTGAATACATAGATATATAGATGTTAGTGGCACACATATATACAGAACAGACCAAACGTTTGGACACACCTTCTCATTCAATGATTTTTCTGTATTTTCATGACTATGAAAATTGTAGAATCACACTGAAGGTATCAAAACTATGAATTAACACATGTGGAATTATACATTACACTTTACAAAAAAGTGTGAAACAACTGAAAATATGTCTTATATTCTAGGTTCTTTAAAGTAGCCACCTTTTGCTTTGATTACTGCTTTGTACGCAGAAAAGGTGAATGGATGGACTCTACATGGCTAGTACCCACCGTGAAGCATGGAGGAGGTGGTGTGATGGTGTGGGGGTGCTTTGCTGGTGACACTATTGGGGATTTATTCAAAATTGAAGTGGTGAGTGGTCCAGCTCACCCCAAACCATCTCGATTGGGTTCAGGTCTGGTGACTGTGGAGGCCAGGTCATCTGGCGTAGCACCCCAACACTCTCTTTCTTGGTCAAACAGCCCTTACACAGCCTGGAGGTGTGTTTGGGGTCATTGTCCTGTTGAAAAATAAATGATGGTCCAACTAAATGCAAACCGGATGGAATAGCATGCTGCTACAAGATGCTGTGGTAGCCATGCTGGTTCAGTATGCCTTCAATTTTGAATAAATCCCCAACAGTATCACCAGCAAAGCACCCCCACACCATCACACCACCTCCTCCATGCTTCACGGTGGGAACCAGGCATGTAGAGTCCATCCGTTCACCTTTTCTGCGTGCAAAGCAGTAATCAAAGCAAAATGTGGCTACTTTGAAGAACCTAGAATATAAGACATATTTTCAGTTGTTTCACACTTTTTTGTAAAGTGTAATGTATAATTCCACATGTGTTAATTCATAGTTTTGATGCCTTCAGTGTGATTCTACAATTTTCATAGTCATGAAAATACAGAAAAATCATTGAATGAGAAGGTGTGTCCAAACTTTTGATCTGTACTGTAAATGTATTTATATTGCATAGATAGAACGATATAAGATAAGCCGGCAATTCATGTGCCGTGTACTGTAAAATCACTGCAGGAGCAGACAGAATAGAAGAGATGGATTACATTTAATAAATACAAATAGAATATGTTAGATATATAGATGTCTGTGAAAAAATACAATTTGTACAGTGTGTGCAACTTACTGTACATGTATTTAATTAATAAAAGATTATTTTTGGAAAAAAATGGCATGGGCTCCCGTACAATTTTCATAACCAGCACAGCGAAAGCCGATGGCTGGGGGCCGATGTTTATAGCTGGGGAAGGAGGTAATACCCATGGAGCTTCCCAGGCTATTAATATCAGCTCACAACTGTATATTTAGCCTTTACTGGCTAGTAAAATGGGGGACCCCCCCAAAAAATGATATGGGTCCAGCAAAGGCTATGCAAATAACTGCAGGCTGATATTAATAGCCTAGGAAGGGGCTATGGATACGCCCCCCCAGACTAAAAACATCAGCTCTCAGCCGCCCCAGAAAAGGCGCATCTCTAAGATGCGCCAATTCTGGCACTTAGCCTTGCTCTTCCCACTTGCCCTGTAGCGGTGACAAGTGGGATGATAATTGGGGGGGTTGATGTCACCTTTGTGTTTTCAGGTGATATCAAGTCCCAAGGTTAGTAATGGAGAAGCGTCAATAAGATGCCCCATTGCTAACCCCATAGTCACATTGTAAGAAAATACAGACAACCAGGGAAAAGTCCTTTAATTGAAAGAAAGACAGAGACTCTTTTAATAATCTTAATTAAACTATGCTTACGACCTCGCCCATTCCCCCGATGCCCTCGTCATCTGCAAAAGAGGTAAAAAAACAACAATATGCCTCACCTTTCTGCAGAGATGCTTTTAATCCATTTGTCCCACGACGAGTCTAGCTGTGCTACATTTAGATGGTAGGCTGCATGATGCGACCATACAGCCTGTCATCCAGTAGACACTGAGGACCATGTGCTCAGTTTCTTCCTGTGAACTACTCTTCCCTGTCTGAGGGCACTGCGAGCGTGAGAAAGTTCTCCTGCTCAGTGTGCAGTCAAACAGGTCCTGCGAGTTTACGGCCAATGAACTCACTTCATCTATGTGACATTGGCACGAGCGCTGTGGGAAATTTTCACGTGATCATGGGTCACTGATGGGTTGACATGACAACCAAAGTCTGCTGCAGACCTCTATGGCTGTCACTGCCATATTGCTATGAGAGCCGCCCGGTGGTCGGCGCTCATAGCAAGTCAGGAATTCTGCTACATACAGGCAATCTGATCATCGCCTGTATGTAGCAGAGCCGATCGGGTTATGGAGGCAACCAGTCTCCCATGGAAAAAAAAATGTTTTAAAATTATAAAAAATTTAAAAAAAAATAAAAGTTCAAATCAAGCACCTTTTGCCCCATTCAAAATAAACAATAAAGAAAATCAAACATACACACATTTGGTATTGCTGCGTTCAGAATCGCCTGATCTATCAATATTAGAAAAGAATTATCCCGATTGATCAACGGCTTAGCGAGAAAGAAAGTCAAAATGCCAGAATTACGTTTTTTTGGTCGCCGCAACATTGCATTTCAGGCCGGGGTCACACACAACGATAAAAAATCGGACCATATTATACGGCCGTAATACGAAGAAAAGTGCCCTGAAAAGTCATTTGTATGTCATCCGTGTGCAATGCGAGGATGCGATTTCCTCTCATCAAAATATCCGTGTCTCATCCATATGTCATCCGTATGGCATCCGTACGGCGAGATTTTCTCGCCGGCTTGCAAAACCGACATATAATGGATCCAAATGACAGTTTTTACATAACAAAAGAAAGAATAAATATATACACATAGAATACATATATATATACATGTCATTGTGACATATATATATATATATATATATTTATAGTTCATACACTTCTACATAGTATAATAGCCAGTAATTCAATTGCCGCCTTCTGTAAAATTACAGAACCCGACATAAAATGACACATGGTTTACATACAGTAAATCATTTCATTTCATGTAGATTGATATATGATTTTCACTAATAATTACATGAGTGTATATGTGCAAAATTTCATAAATGTAGGTGTTAATTAAATGTGTAAATTCGTTGAAAAAAATGTGTGGGTTCACGTGGTATTTTCTCCACCAGACAGGGAAAGTCAGTGAGTGGAGGCAGATAATAATAGCCTAGAGAGGAACCATTATTTTTGGGCCCCCACTGGCTACTAACATCTCTCCCCAGCCACCCCAGAAAAGGCACACCTTTTCTGGCACTTAGCCCGTCTATTCCCATTGCCCTGTAGCGGTGGCTAATGGGTTAATAATGGGTTAAGGCCACCTTGCTATTGGAAGGTGACTTTAAGCCAGGTTAATAATGGAGACTTGTCAATTAGACAAGTCTCCATTATTAATCCTATTGTATGAAAAATGAGATCACGAAAAATGGAGGCGCTATAGGTATCTAAAAAATGGACAATGTTTTTTTAAAAAAAAAAAAAAAAACTTTGGGATTTTTTTCACCACTTAGATAATAATAAAACAAGACATGTTTGGTGTCTGTGAACTCGTAATGACCTAAAAAATCATAATAGCAGGTCAGTTTTAGCATTTATTGAAAAAAGAAAAACAAAAGACAATTGTGAAATTGCACTTTTTTGCAATTTCACCACACTTGGCACTTGGAATTTTCTCCCTGTTTTCCAGCCCACTATATGTTAAAACCAATGGTGTGATTCAAAAGTACAACTCGTCCTGCACAAAACAAGCCGTCACATGGCCATATTGACCAAAAAATAAAAAAAATGATGGCTCTGGGAAAAAGGGGAGCAAAAAACGAAAATGCAAAAACTAAAATATCTCCTGTCATGAAGGGGTTAAAAATCCAAAATGATTCCCTGTTTAATATATTTAATTTAAGATCACCCCCTCTCCTGGGTTTGAACACCTTTTCAATGTCAGAGAATTTCAAAGAATTAGTATTAGGCCGGAGTCACACTAGAGAGAAATACGGACGAGTGCAATGCGAGAAAATATCGCATTGCACTCGGACCAATGTTAATCTATGGGGCAGCTCCTATCATCCGATGTTTTCTGCGATTTGCAGCGTATTACGGGCGAGACTCGCCAATGCAAGTCAATGGGTACGTGAAAAAAACGGATTGCACACGGACCAGACGTGTGAGTTGCGAGAAAAACGCAACAGTTCTCCTGGTGTCAGTTTTCCATGCTGCCGATAAAATCTCGCCATACGGAGTGCATACGGATGGCATACGGATGACACACAGATGTGTTCATGCGAGGAAATCGCATCCTCGCATTGCATACGGATTACATACGGATCACTTTTCTAGGAACTCCTCGGCGTATTACGGCCGAAATTTTATCGTTTAGTGTGACTCCGGCCTTACCCTGGTGTTTCTGGGAAAATTGCTTAGAGACTGCCGTAGTATTAACCGCTCCACGGCATCGGATAAATGTCTCTTTATGCGCTTTTTAAGTAGTCCGATGGTACAACCTATATATTGTATGTTACATTCCGCACATTCAATCAGGTAGATAAGTCCTGTCATATTACAGTTAATAAAACTATGTATTGAAAATTACTGATTAGTAATATTTGATATAAATTTGTGTTTATTGTTATCTGTATGCCCGCATTTATAAAACCCTTTAAGTGAAAGCCATGTGTATTGCAAAGGTTTTTTATTACCTGGAAAATAGCTAGGGGAAAGTATATTGCCCAGTGTAGGTGCTCTTTTTCATTTAAAATAATCTCTGGAGGAAGATTCTAGGGGAATATTTGTTCTACACATAGATCTTAAAAGCTTATTTACATAATAAGAAAAAAGTGGATTTCTCTGGAATAAGACATCAGATCACAGATATCAAAGTATCATTTTATTCAACTTTCTATCACCTGCATGCCCATATAGACAGCTTAGGAGGGGTATTACATTCATTCTCTCTTTCATGGTGAGATTACAGACTATTATGGTTAAATATCTACTTTATTTTTAAAATGTTAACAAACTACAAAGGTACTGTACTTAGTGAAATATGCATCATCTTATTTCAAGTTTTTTGATGTTCAGCAAAAACTTTATTGAGCCATAAACTACTGTCCCTGGATGGATATAGGTGACAACAGAGAATGCTATTCATTAAGTTACGTGTTTAGCAAATACTAGATAGCATAAAAAAAATCACAACCGTATTCTAAAACTGCAGAAGCAACTGGTAATAAAGGGCCAGTGTACACTTCGTTATCACTGGTGCGATTGTAGATATCCAAATTTCTTTACAAGTTCTGACACTCTGTTCTCTATTTTGCTGTAAGATGTCAGCTCATATCACATTGGACTTTAGGAATGTTGGCATAATGCAATGTAGGAGTCAGGCTTTTCAGCAGCATTTTTTATTACTAATCTGTTTTGTCACAACATATAACAGAGATTCACAATTTTGTGTGATCTTAGAAAATGTATTAAGGAATAGAAATAGCAACCTTGAAGACCAGCAAACAAATCATTGCTTAAAAGGGTTGTCCACCTTTGGAAACATTTGCATTTTACTCAAATGTATGTAAGAGCTTAAGGCCAAGTGCACACATTGAGTATTTGGTGAGATTTTTACCTCTGTATTTGTAAGCCAAAACCAGGAATGGATGAAAAATAAGGAAGTGGTAATGTGTTTCTGTTATACTTTTCCTCCGATTGTTCCACTCCTGATTTTTGCTTACAAACTGAGGAAAAAAACTGACCAAGTACTCAACGTTTGCATGTAGCCCAAGACTTTTCTTTTGTAATTGGGTTTCATTTTGCACTTGGTGTAGCGGTGGCAAGTGCGGTAATATTTGTGGGGTTGATGTCACCTTTGTGTTGTGCGGTGACATGCACAAAACTATGGCCGACTGCACTTTTACACATGCCTAAAAAGACAGACAATGCCGGATCATAGGCCAGATGGCGTCCACAGTGTATCCATCTGCCTCATTATAGGGAATCTTCTGCCTGGGGTTCCATCTGAATCATGTATTTCAGAGATTCACATGGAAACCCTAGTGTAAGTACTCAGCATATAGCACAGGGTAAATGTGAGCCAAGCCTTAAGGGTATGCCACACTAAACGAGATCGCAAACGAGATCGCAAACGAGATCACTAAAAGGTCACTATTTTGCGATCTCGTTAGCGACTTAGCTGTGTGTGGCATGTAGCAACTATGTGGCCCCTGCTGTGATCTCGTTGATCGTTCACTAGAGTTCTGGACCGTTTTTTGATCGTTGGCGTCCCGCTGGTGAGCCTATATCGCTGTGTTTGGCACCTTTTGCGAACGACCTCGTTTGTGACGCATATGGGTTTAGCGTCACGGAATGGATCGCAATATCTATAAGTTCTCTTTTGCGTCACAGAGAGGATCGCAGCAGTTGTAAAGCAGGCTAGCAGGACACAGAGAGCAGGAGCGATGCTGGAAATTCCTATGAATCAGAAGCGCTCAGTACATGCTAATGACATCCTAACGACCGCAAAAGTCGTTAAAGAGATCGCTGACCGCTGATGAGTCGTTTATGAGATCTCCTGTTTGGCAGCTACTAGCGACCTAAAAGAGATCTCATAAACGATCTCATTAGCTTGCGTCGTTATTGAGATCGCTAACGAGATCACTAAGTGTGGCAGTACCTTTACTGCGTTTTTTGGAGGCAGAATAAACAAATCAACAGCAGGTGAAGAATTGGTTTTATTTATTTATTACACTGTTCCTCGTACGGTATAAGTGATTAAACGACTTTATTCTTTGGGTCGGTGCAATTACAGCAATACCAGATTTATATCAGGTTTTTATATTTGGCTGCTGTCACATATTAAAATACGCTTTTACTTAGTTTTTGCATCACCATATTTTGGGAGCTATAATTTTTCCATATTTCAGTTGACAGAGTGATGTAAGAGCTTTTTTTTTGCGGGACAAGTTGACGTTTTTTATTGGTAGCATTTTTGGACACATGACATTTTTTGATAGCTTTCTATTCCAATTTTTATGAGGCAAAATGAACAAAAAACAGCAATTCAGGAATTGTTTATTTTTTTATGTCATTCCTCATGTGGTCAAATTGATAAGTCAGCTTTATTCTTCGGGTCAGTACGATTACAGCGATACCACATTTAAATATTTTTATTATTTTTATTTTGTGATTATAAAAACTATATTTTATAACTTTTTTTTCAGTTTTTGCTTACTTTTTTACTTATTCCCACTATGAGACTTTCACTTTCTGCAGTCTGATCGCAGTTATAAGGTATAGCAATGCTTTAGCATTGCTATACCTTATATACTGTCAGCTCTGCAGACACAAGTTAATTAGATCATGCACTGGGTATGATCTAACTAACTTCCTAGTGCTTAGTGACTCGGTTGTCGTCATGACATCGGGTCATCATTGCAATGATCGGGCCCCCGCGATGACTTCCCTTTCTTCTGCCTGATTCCGAAATGCTGCAATCGAGTTCGATCACAACATTTAGGGGGTTAAAGTGCTGGCAGCGGTACGGGACCACTCCTGGCACTGAGTGCCAGCTGTCAGCTGTCAGAATCAGCTGACACCCTAGTGGTGATCATGCGGGCACACATCGTTTGTTTGTGCAAAATCACCTGGATGTATCCATATGTCAAAGGTCGGTAAGTACCAGGCCACCTGGATGTATGGATACGTCTAAGGTTGAAAAGGGGTTAAAATATGACTATATAACTTAAAGGGATTGTCCACATTTGGGGACAATTTCTTTTCTTACTTTAATGCATGCAATTGAGGCTAAAAATTAGTTTTGCTGTTGGGATCATTAAATAGTTTGTACTGTTGCCTCCTATAGCTTCTGCATTACACTTTCTACTGCAGGCTACAGAATGAGATTATGGGGTTGGCCAAATTATCTTTCCTTTAACAGATATGTTGGGGACATGACTTTGTGTCACTTACTATTATATAGGCATGGCAGGTTCTCCTCCCACTCTTGTTACTATAGCCTTCCTAACAGACTGCACAGCTCTACTGTCTACAATATGTGAACAGACCTGTCCATCATTCTCCTCCAATAGAACAGCAGTTTTCTCTTGTGAGGTTCTCAATTGTAGAAGACTGATAAACAGGACTGACCACATGCTCCTCCACAAGCAGCCATTGTATGGACAGAAGAGCTGTGCAGTGTGTGAGGAAAGCTTAACTAACAAATGTAGGAGGAGAACCTGTCATACTTATATAAAAGTAAGTGCCACAAAGTCGGCTGAGATTGTTAACTCATTCTGCAGGCAGCAAAAGACAGTGAAATCTAGCAGAGACTGAAGGAAAGCGGTGCAAACTTTTTAATGAAACCCAGTGTCAAACATTATTGTTAGCCCCAATTACATGTAAATAAGAAAAGCAATTGTTCAGAAAGGTAGATAACCTCTTTAATTGGCAAAAAACAAGGCACCTTATTAATACTTAAAAAGTTATGGTTATTGAAAGGTGACAGTGGAAAAAAATCTGGAAAAAAACAGTTCTTAAAGAGGCACAAAGAAAAAAAAATGTGTCTGTAACTGTAATGATTGAAGAAACCCCACTCTTTCCTTTATGATATTTTTTTTAGCTCTTCTTCAAACCTCTGGCAGCTATCTTTGTGGTTTGTTAATGTTTATATTCTATTATTCATATTCCTGTTAGCTATCCCTCTGTTCCTCTAGACTACATTTCTCAAGAGGCAGAGTGTTTTCAGGCCACAGGTCACACACTCCAACCTGAAATGCCCACTCTCTTCACATGCATGGCACCAATTGCTGCATAAATTGCTGCATACACCATTTCTCCTTCCGTACATTCTTCCCACTTCTTATAGTATGTGTTGTTATCCATATGCAGCTCCCTCCATTCACTTGCATGACAGTTCTGAAAAATGCTAACCAAGTGCGCTCAACAATTTTTGAAACTACCATAAAAGTGTATAGAAACAGCTACACCACATTCCAAATTATAATGCAAATGCCTTTTTTCTCTGATTTTCTGAATTTAGTCGATGCAAGTGAATCAGTATAATGTTCAAATCATCACATTTTATTGGACAAACCTCCTAGTGATAACATTAGTTTTTTCAACACTAAAAAAGCTCAAAATGCACTGTTTCAAATTATTTTGCACAACAAAGTTTCCAAACATTTTAAAGGTTGTAAAGAACTGAAAATGGTCAATTGTTAAATTTGCAGCATTAAGAGGTCACATTTAATGAAATCAAAACTTTTTTGATATCACCTTCATAATTCTTGCATCCATTGAACTTGAGTCTTTGGATAGTTTCTGCTTGAATTTCTTTGCAGTATGTGAGACTAGTCCCTCAGATCTGCTCTTTTGATGTGTATAATATTTATAGAATGAGATGGTGCATTGTCATGCAGAAAGATGATTTTGCTACAGATGGCAAGGTTCTTCTATTTGTACCATGTAATAAAGTGGTTAGTGAGAAACTCTAAATACTTTTAGAAGGTCATTTTCATACATTCAGGGATCCTGAAGGGGCCTACTAGCTCTATCCTGATGATTCTGGCCCAAAACATGACTTTTCCACCTGCTTGCTCATATAGCAGCATTGCTGGGGCATGGTGGCCATCCAACAATCATTCACAACTCCATCCATCTGGACCATCCAAGGTTGCACTGCACTTATCAGGAAACAAGCTTGTTTTAAAATAAGTTTTCATGTACAGGGCGGGCCTTTTATATGGATACACCTGGGTGGACCATTTATAAAGTTGGATCCAAAATAGCCAACTTCAAAATGGCCACCATGGTCACCACCCATCTTGAAAAGTTTCCCCCTCCCATATACTAATGTGCCACAAACAGGAAGTTGATATCACCAACCATTCCCATTTTATGTAGGTGTATTCATATACATGGCCCAACCAGGTTTATCCATATAAATGGCCCACCCTGTATGTTTGAGCACACTGCAACCATTTCTGCTTGTGAGCACTGTTTAGGAGTGGCCGAATAGTAAGTTTATGCACAACTAGAAGCCTCTGGAGATTCCTACACCTTAAGGTTTTTGGGACTCCAGAGGCACCAGCAGCTCTAAATACCTGTTTCCTGCCTTATAATAGTATTCTAGCAGCTGATCTCTTAATCAAATGAATTTGTCTGGCAGAAACCTTTCTCATTATGCCGTTATCTGCACAAACCTGTCTGTGCTCTGCACCAGCCACAAATCTCTTCACAGTATGATTATCTAGCATTAGTTTTCATGAAATATTTAATGTTTTCATACTCTGTCCAAGGTATTGCACTATTTAACGCTTTTCAGCAGCAGAGATCCCTTTTCTTTACAATGTTGCTTGAAACCTGTGACCTGCTTAATAAGTTTTCTTTTAATCGAGCTCACCTGCTAATCTATCATAGTTGTTAAAGATAGATTTCAGTGATCCAAAGAGCCGTGAGACACAATACCGACCATTAGTTTGATTTAAAAAACAAATAAAAAACATCTTTATGACACTTAAATTAAATTTGCATATTAATTTAGAATGCAGTGTAGGCAGTGCCACTCTTCTATTTACAAAAGTGCACAACAGGGACCAAATTTTCAGCAGGTAACCTCATATCTATTGATCATAATAGCACATCCTTTGAATATGTCATAAATGTCACAGATGAGAAAAACCCATTAAAAGTTAAAATTTGACACACTCTATATGTATCCTTCCCTGTTGACTATGTTAACATCCATTAACTACATAGGTAGGTTGATTAAACACCCCAAATAAGATGCTAAACAAAAAATCTGAAATATTTGAAAATGTTCTGAAATAAAACATAATTCAATGTACATCCCAATTATAGGGTGAAAGACATTTACATTTGCCATAATTTAAAAATTGAAGTCTTATAGGAAGTTCCTTTATTATATAAAATCATAAATTACACTTTCAAAGGTCATATTTTGCCAAATGAAGTACTTATCTCGGCTACAACTGGCAATTATTTATTTATGTTGAGGTGTCCCACTCAACTAATTATTGCCTTCTCTTTTTACGAGTTTTCTTCCAGTGGGGTTATGAGACCTTCAGCAGTTATGCATTCAGTGCCAAGTCACTAGCAGAAAAGAATTTCCAGCAGCTCTGTACAACACGTCCCATGATTCTTTGTCTTTATTTTCAAGTTAATAATTCAACGACATTGTGCAGTTTGTTCAGAACATTGGGATATATATCATTTCGCTTCACTTGTTCAGACATGGTGAGCAGATAGCATCAGAGGAGAAAGCACAGTCAAGTGTTTCTGGGTAATGTGCCATACATACAGACATGATTAATTGTATTTATATTTACAGATTTCCAGTCCACAATCCATATATCACTATTTGGAACACATCGAATGTGCAAAAGGGATTTATATTCATTAGATGACTTGAAGGAGAGAGCAAAATCTATTCTAGTTAAACCACGCAGACATGCTAGTCTTGCAGGACTCTTGTGTCTGGACGAAGATGCTAGTTAATTAGATAAATCAGTCATTTCCTTCTGTCCCTAAACACATTTTATCTTATAATCTCCATCACTATTTGGCTTATTTCATACTTCTTAAAAAACAACCACCAGGCTATGTTAAAGCTACATCTTCATTACTGTCCTCCCAAGGATGAACTAGTATCATCTAGTCAGTATGGTAATAAGAGATTTTACTAAAGGCAAATAAATACATGAGTAACACAGGGTCCAACATACAGTATGTATAGCCATTTAAGCTGCACAGGGCCCCATAAGAGAGGGAGTCCTAGTTGCACTGCTCTTATCTCAGTCAGGGGAGATTCACACTGCCATATAACTCAGAGAAGGAATGCAACAAAATGTTTGGACTGGCCATCAGCTCTCCCGACAGCAGCGTGACAGCATGTAGACCTATGCAGTATTCATGCTCAGGTTGGGAGAGAGACAAAAGCCAGTCCAAGCATTGTATTATGATCCTTGTCCGAGTTATACGGCCGTTCGACTCTCCCCCAAGGTGGCTGCTGTGTTCATCCCATGTAGATTCTTCCGTAAGGAGGTCAAGGGTATTAACCCTTGAAATGTTTTCATTCTTTTAGGTGTGTTAATGTATGCATTTTATATATTGTATGATGTCAATCTTTCAGTATTATGTCTGACTAGTGGTGTATATAGTGTGAGACAGTGAGAGTATGTGTGTTGAATGGGGTGTACATTTCACCTAGATACTTTGCTGACTGGTATAAGGGAAATGTATGGCTTTGTAAACCTAGTGGTAGAGAAAGGTCACTACACCTTACATTCATTACACACTTGCAGCTCAGGCCTGAAACTACTCAGGTGTTAATTAGGAGACCAGAAGTAGGTGTCTGCGAACACAGACAGAGAGCTCGCTTAGTCTGGACAAGGAGTCCAGGCACAAGAAGGAGTCTCCAGGAGTATGAGCTGTCTCAGTCTGGGTGCTCGATGTACCCCGGACACAGGAGTAGTCTCTGTGAGAATCCATGCGGATAGCTGCTGAATAGGAGGGGAGCTCTCTCAAGTCTGGACATTGGATATGCCTTCAGACACAAGGAGGAGACTCTGTGAAACTCCAAGCTGGTAACTACTGAACATATGTGTTGTTTTGGGGACAGGCTGTTAGAGTCTGGACCCGGATAGAGAGGGAAATCTATCTAAGTGTAGTAAGTGGCTGGACAAGTCCAGGGCTTAAGTTTATGATTTGGTTTTGATTATGTTCTGTTTGCTGTGGACTTTAATAAAACTGGTTGCGGCCAGTTTTTACCAGAACTGCTGTCTGTGAATGAACTGTTTCCGTGCCACTCCGTCTACCCGGACGGCGATCCCAGAGCTATATCCCCTGAAAAGCTTACAATTGGTGCTGGAATGTGCGTGCAGCACAGTGGCTTAGAGACAGCAATAAAGGAGAGAAGTCTGTTGAAGCAGCAGCAGAGAAAAAAAAAGTGTGTCAGCAAAAAACGTCTGATTGGAGCAGTCTTAAAGAGACAGTAGCCCTAATAGACTTTGCAAAGAAAAAAAAAAAAAAGTGTCTGCACAGCAAGGCTGAACTTTCTGTGGAAAAGACTGTGGAGTGTATATGTCTTGAGTGAAGACTGCCGTTGTTGAGACAGAGAACTCTGACAGCATGGATGACAGCATGGAGGCGCTGTTTGAACAAATGGCGCAAGTTAATGTGCAACATAAGACTGCCGTGGTTGAGACAGATAAGTCCGGCAGTATGGAGGAGCTCGTTGAGTACCTGGTCCAGGCCCAGCGGAGCATGCAGCAGAGCATGGAGCGGCAGCGCCTGCAGCACCAGCAGCGCATGCAGCAGGCCCAGCAGCAATTCCTGCAGCAGCAGCAGGAGAATAACCGGTTGTTTTTTGAGCAGGTTGCAGCACTACAAAAGACTTGCAGCGCATCGTCCCAAAGTAATGTTGCAAAGTCACCTGCATTGTCCGCTGTAAAGAAGGCGGTAAGACGGTCCCTGAAAAAGATGACACCTCGTGACGATGTGGAGGTATATCTCACTAGGTTTGAGGGACTGGCAGAGGAGGAGAATCTGCCCCTATCTGAATGGGCCATGATGGTCGCACCCTATCTGATTGGAGAACCCCAAAGGGCCTATGCTGACCTGAGCGAGCAGGACAGCCAAGACTATGCCAAGCTGAAAGCGGAGATTCTTACCCGGCTGGGTGTTACGGTGACAGCCCGTGCCAGGGGACTTCATGACTGGAGATGCAGTTGGGAGTCTGCAGTCAGCAAACCTGATTATGGAGTTGAAAAGGTGATAGTGGACCGCTACACCCAAGCACATCCTCCTGAGGTACAGCCAGAGGTCGGACAAGGAGACCACCAGGACGCCAATCGTCTGGTCAGCCTGATGGAGAGGGCCTTCGCCACCAAAGACTGCCTCCGTGACCAGCCGTCTGAGAGGTCGTCACTTCAGAGTTCCAGGACGCCGAACTCTCCCGGTAAGAGCGTTCCAGCTGTTGGGGTCGTGTGGGTGGGAGAGTGTGATGGACAGTGTTGGAGATGTCGTGAAATTGCAGCCAACTGTCCAATAGAGGGGGAGCCTATGTGTTGTGATGTTGGCGGATCCCTCTCTCCCTGCGCAGAGCCTGTGTGTGTGTCCACCTCAGCCGAAGAGACTGGACCACAGGGGTCCCCGGTGGTTGTAAATGACTGCCCAGCACAGGCCCTCTTGGACTCAGAGAGTCCAGTGACTTCCGTATGGGACAGCCTGATTGATAGGGACTTTATCCCTGATAAACACCTGAGTGTGGTGTGCGTCCGTGGAGACACCAAAGTCTACCCAGAGACTGTCGTGGACTTGATCCCCAAACTCGGGGAGGTTTCATGTGAAGTGGGGGTAGTGAAGAACCTGGTGCCCCCCGTCATATTGGGTAATGACTTTCCCCGGTCTAAGGATCTCTGGGGGAAAAATGTTTCTGATGGACAGTGTGATGAAGCTCCTATTGAGGGTGCGCAGTCCCGAGGGGCGGAACACAATGCTAGTGGGCCGTTAAACTTATGTGATAATGATGATGATGATGATGATAATGATGATGATGATCATGATAATGATGATGACCATGATAATGATGCTGATGCTGATAATGATGATGATCATGATAGTGATGATGATACTGATCATAATCATGATAATGATATTGATAATAATGATGACTGTGATAGTGATGAAATTACTTTGCAGGTGATGTTGGGAGACGAGGATGGTGGTTCTCGGGAACCGATTGTCCCTGACTTACCTGTGTCCTGTGACAATTTTGACAGTGAGCAGTGGCGAGACCCCTCTCTTAAAACGGCCCAGGAAAATATAAATGTTCTAAATGAGGTTTCCCAAGAGCCTGGCTCTGAGGAAAGGTTTCCTCATGTTGCCATAAACACTAACCTGTTGTATAGGGACACTGAAGTCCAGGGAGAGGTCGTGAGCCAGCTCCTAGTACCTGAGCTATATAGAAGTATAGTGCTGGGTTGTCACATAGTCACATACTTGAGGGACCAGATGGTGAAGTTAATGTTGTGGATGACATGTTAACTAAGGTTCCAGATCAGGATGTGAATGAGAATGAATTGTATACCCCTGAAAGTGAGCAGGATGAGAATGAGAATGAATTGTATAACCCTGAAAGTGAGCCGGATGTGGCTGAGAAAAAGGGGTCAGACAGGGATAGTGGTAGTGATAGTGAATCATCTGATGACAATAAAGCAACCAGTGCAAATGAGGAAGGCATGGTAGCAGAGGAGGTTGAGAGTCCTGAGAAGAAAGCTTATGCTGACCTTACAGCCGGACAGAAGATGGCATCTGAAGATGTTTTACAGTTGGCCGGTTCCCTGGCGAAGACTAAGGTGAAAGGAGGAGAGCTGAGCTTTGAAGGCAGGACTCTGAGACTGAACACAGCACAAGTGGAGGCTGTTGGAAGTGGGAAGTTGTCGACGTGTGGTGTGGATCTGCATCATGCCAGGGACTCTGAGGGAGATGCTGCAGAGGTGGAAGGAGCCATAGAAGTGGTAGTCACCAAGCCAGATGCCTCATCAGAAGCTGAGGTCTCAAGTGAAGCTGTGAGGAACAAGACTGAAGATATGGGGACTGACTCTGTCCAGGAATCTGTTTCTGCCGATGACAGCGGCGTGGACGGGTTACGGTTCGGATCAGTAGCTGCAACTCGTGAAGCTCAGGCTGGAAGTTCGGCGCCCGGAGCCCCAGCGGTGTTCCCGAGTGACACCAAGGATCTGGATAAATCACAAGATGAGATTTTGAGACATCAGGCTGGCATTGGTGAGCTCAAGCGCACTTTCATGGAGTCTACATCGGAGCCACGTCCCAACAAATGGGAAAAGTGATGTGTCACTCCGTTGCCGCTACAGACACACGGGAGCCCAGATGGGATGCAGAACGTGGTGGAAGAGAAGAATCCGGCGGGTTCTGAGTATACAGATGCAGCTATCAAGGAGAACTTGAAAGCTGGAATAAATGGAGATATTGGAGACCATAATGATGTGACTGAAGAGGTAGAATGTAAGACTGACGGTAGGGCTTCTGAGCATGTTCTACCAGAAGAGCCTGAAGAAGGGGCCGAAGACATAAAGGACGTCCAACAGGTACCAGATGAATTGACTTCTCAGAAAAACCTTCAAACTGTGATGAAGGAGTGTGATGAAAGCCATGAGCATCTTCGTGAGAAGGTCAATGAAGTAAAAGGAAGGATACAGGGAATTTCTTCGTTGCAAGAGCAAATACTGCTCAATAAGTCTAAGGCTCTATATAAGAATGCTGTTGTCACGGTAGAACATTACAATTCAGCTGTAGACTTAGCGGATGAATTATGTGTACTGCAAAAGAAAAACGATCAGCTCCTTCTACAGTGCCAATCATTTGAACAGTGTAGCTTAAAATGGTCAGAGACCATGGCAGAGGAGCTTAAGGTCTGTGAAATAGACTTTATGAGTCAACCGATATTCAAGAAAATAGATGGCTAAAGAGGGTTCAAGGGGAACTAGAGAAAAGTGAAAAAACCCCTATACCTTCTGTGATAGTTGGTGACACATGGTCAGTGCACCAAGGACAGGAGGTACGTGAGTTTCTGAGGAAGAGTCAGCAGAAGTGTTCTGATGTGCCGGGTCGTACTTCTCTGGCCAGGCACTATATAGAAACTGAGCCCGGCCCTAAGGTCAAGATGAAACCGTGCAGGATACCCGAGGCCCGCAGAGAGCATAGGCCTGGGAGGGTACAGGGTAGTGCGGATGCTTCAGATGAAGAGAAAGCTGATGTTGGCTATGGCTCAGGTGAAGATACAGATGACAGTAGTGAAGATGAAGCTGATGAGGGCCATGACTGGTCCAGAGTTCACTGTCTCTTTTGGATTGTTGACCAGCCCTCCGGTCTGGATGACCAGCCCTCCGGTCTGGAGAAGAGGGGGGGGATATGTGAGACAGTGAGAGTATGTGTGTTGAATGGGGTGTACATTTCACCTAGATACTTTGCTGACTGGTATAAGGGAAATGTATGGCTTTGTAAACCTAGTGGTAGAGAAAGGTCACTACACCTTACATTCATTACACACTTGCAGCTCAGGCCTGAAACTACTCAGGTGTTAATTAGGAGACCAGAAGTAGGTGTCTGCGAACACAGACAGAGAGCTCGCTTAGTCTGGACAAGGAGTCCAGGCACAAGAAGGAGTCTCCAGGAGTATGAGCTGTCTCAGTCTGGGTGCTCGATGTACCCCGGACACAGGAGTAGTCTCTGTGAGAATCCATGCGGATAGCTGCTGAATAGGAGGGGAGCTCTCTCAAGTCTGGACATTGGATATGCCTTCAGACACAAGGAGGAGACTCTGTGAAACTCCAAGCTGGTAACTACTGAACATATGTGTTGTTTTGGGGACAGGCTGTTAGAGTCTGGACCCGGATAGAGAGGGAAATCTATCTAAGTGTAGTAAGTGGCTGGACAAGCCCAGGGCTTATGTTTATGATTTGGTTTTGATTATGTTCTGTTTGCTGTGGACTTTAATAAAACTGGTTGCGGCCAGTTTTTACCAGAACTGCTGTCTGTGAATGAACTGTTTCCGTGCCATTCCGTCTACCCGGACGGCGATCCCAGAGCTATATCCCCTGAAAAGCTTACAATAGATATAGATAGACAGTGCCTCATTGAGGACAATAGAGGAGGGCACTTGTAAGGTAGCGTATATTTGTGGGGTAGATATAGCTTTGCGAGGGATCACTAATGGGGGCATGTTAGAGATTCAGTTAGGAAGTTATAAAATAAGTCAATGCAGTACCTGGGTAGGATTTTAGGTGGGGGCATTGAGCACATCAAGTTGAGTAGGGACAAATGGTTAGGGACTTTTTACAGGGAAAGATTTCCTCGTAGCAGAAGTCAGTCGGGGGTGGACCTTGCTAGAGTAAAGACGTCCACGTTCCTGGGCCCTGATAGCAGAGACAAGAAGTAGAAAAGGTATAAGCAACCTCAGTGTAGCCGGTGAAGGATTCACCGTGGTAACATTGGCCAAAGTCTGTGGGCTGACGTAGCAGAAGTGCCAGTGGAAGATCCACTGTGGGAACGCTCAGCAGAAGTGTTTGTGCATGAGCGTAATAGCGAGTGGGCCACCAGCGAGTATCCGGGCAGGATAACCAGAAGGGGGTGGACAACCTAGTAGATGTGTATTTCTATACTGGATTGAAGTGTCTCCAGGGAAAGAGATCGAAGTGCCGTTTTCACTGGGCTCCTCGTGCCGATCATACTTTGTGGTCCATTCTGGTGTATTAGAAGAGACGAAGCGGAGTTGTGGAAAATGTATTGCTGGTACTGTGTAAGACGTGCTAATGGTGTCTTTGATGTGCTGTGCCCAGAAGAAAATAAAGCAGAACTGTTTAACGTTGTACTGGACTCTGATTCTAATTATTCCGTATACTCTGCAACGGGGGAAGAACACCCCAGGAATATAGAAGTAACCGGAGTAAAGAATGCAGCTGTCGCTGGTAAGTCCACCCCTCGGCAGACCTATTACACTTCTTCTGCAACTCAGGACATTCAGGGAAGAGTCTCTCTCAACAGATGCGATTTTATACAATTATTTAACTATTTCCTTTCTCTTTCCTGAGATTTCAAATCACAAAATGTCATTGTTTATATACATATGTATGTGCATATTTTATAAGTTCTTGTGTGCATGTTTGTACTAGGTATATGCTTTTGTTATATATTAGCATGTGTATATTTTACATGTATGTGTTTAATGTGGATATGCATGTAAATGTACGTGTGTATATGTAGGTAGGGCCTGATAAAGGGAGAGGTCCCATACAAAAATTCATATAGAATAAGACCTATTGCTGCAATGCATATGGTAGTCTTAGTGATTTAACCACTTCATGACCTGTGACACAGCGTATGTGTCATGAAAGGATCGCGTTCCTGCGGGTCGGGTGACCGGGGTCACTGAAAGGTTACCCAACACGCAGGCACAAGACCCTTTGTGCTTCACCACAGGGGGTTGGCTTAACCCCTACGTGGCTACGATCGCTCTGATTGGCTGTTAAAAGTGAAACAGTCCTCCCTTTATTCCGAGCCCCGACGTGTGCCCAAACAGTGGTTTAACCCCACATATGGGGTATCAGCGTACTCATAAAAAATTGCACAAGAACTTTGGGGGTCTAATTTCTCCAGTTACTCTTGGGAAAAAAAATTGGGGACTTAAAAAATTTTTTTTGTGGAAAAAAATTATTTTTTATTTTCACAGCTCTGCGTTATAAACTTCTGTGAAGAACTTGGAGATTCAAAGTGCTCACCACACATCTAGAGGAGTTCCTTGGGGGATCTAGTTTCAAAAATGGGGTCACTTGGGTGGGTTTCTACTGTTTAGGCACATCATGGGCTCTGCAAACGTAACATGATGCCCACAGACCATTCCATCAAGTCGGCATTTCAAAACATCACTACTTCCCTTCCGAGCCCCGACGTGTGCCCATACAGTAGTTTTCTCCCACATATGGGGTACCAGTGTACTCAGGACAAACTGTACAACAACTTTTGGTGTCCAATTTCTCCTGTTACCCTTATGAAAATAAAAAATAGGGGGCTAAAAAAATCATTTTTTGAGGAAAAATATGATTTTTTATTTTCAAGGCTGTGCGTTATAAACTTCTGTATAGCACCTGGGGGTTCAAAGTGCTCACTGTGCATCTAAATAAGTTCCTTAGGGGGTCTTGTTTCCAAAATGGGGTCATTTGTGGGGGAGCTCCAAAGTTTAGGCACACAGGGGCTCTCCAAACACGACACGGTGTCCGATAACGATTGGAGATAATTTCCATTAAAGTCAAATGGCGCTCCTTCCCTTCTGAGCCCTGCCCTGCGCCCAAACAGTGGTTTATGACAACATATGAGGTATCTGTGTACTCAGGAGCAATTGCCCAACAAATTTTAGGATCCATTTTATCCTGTTGCCCATGCAAAAATGAAAAAATTGATGCTAAAATAAAATTTTTGTTGGAAAAATTAAAATGTCCATTTTTTCCTTCCACGTTGCTTTAGTTCCTGTGCAGCACATGAAGGGTTAATAATCTTCTTGAATGTAGTTTTGAGTACCTAGAGGGGTGCAGTTTTTATAATGGTGTCACTTTTGGGTATTTGCTAACATATAGACCCCTCAAAAGTGTCTTCAAATGTGAGGTGGTCCCTAAAAAAATGGTTTTGTAAATTTTGCTGTAAAAATGATAAATCGATGGTCCACTTTTAACCCTTCTAACTTCCTACAAAAAAAAATTTTTGCTTCCAAAATTGTGCTGATGCAAAGAACACAAGTGGGAAATGTAATTTATTAACTATTTTGTGTCACATAACTCTCTGGTTTAAAAGAATAAAAATTCAAAATTTGAAAATTGACAAATTTTAAACATTTTCACCAAATTTCCATTTTTATCACAAATAAATGCCAAAATTATCGAACTAAATTTACCACGAACATGAAGCCCAATATGTCACAAAAAAACTGTCTCCGAATCGCTAGGATCCGTTTAAACGTTCCTGAGTTATTACCTCATAAAGGGACACTGGTCAGAATTTCAAAAAATGGCAAGGTCATGAAGGGGTTAAGCGGTAATTATGTTCTGGAACATTCTGTACTTACTGATCAGCTACATAGCTTAAATAATAATCATGATCTCCTATAAACACAACGGGTTGACTTTCACAGGAGGATTGTAAAGACAAGCGAGGGGGCTCACCAATTGACCCCTGGCTGTCATGACAACCCATTGACACCCTGCAATCAGGTCACGGCGCACTGACGGGGTAGTCGAATGACGCACTCCCTGTCAGCACATGTTAAATGCAGCTTTACAAGATTGACAGTGTCATTTAAAAGGTTAACAGCCCACTCCACTCACAGCTGTTAAAGGCACACGATTAAATCAGCCATCATGTGCAGGGAAAGATGCTCGCATGCTGAGCCCGCATCAATGGCAGAAACACGTTTTTTGTCCTACATATACATCAAAATTCATGAAGGAATTAAAGTGGCATGGAAGTAAAATAGAAACACATTAGGGAATTTTAGAGAGAAATTTATTTACAGAGGTGTTTCTAAAATACCGTATATACTCGTGTATAAGCCGAGATTTTCAGCCCATTTTTTAGGGCTGAAAGACCCCCTCTCGGCTTATACGCGGGTCATATATGGGGGTCGGTGGGGGGGGGGAGCGGGGGTGTCGGATCATACTCACCCCTCCGCCGGCGCGGTCTCTGCAGCCCCCCTGCTTCTCCCACGATCTCCGGCTTCTTCCTGCAGCGGTCACATGGCACCGCTCATTAAAGTCATGAATATGCACATATTCATGACTTTAATGAGCGGTACCATGTGACTGCTGTAGGCCTGAAGCGCTGCGGAGACCGCCGGGAGAAGAGGAGAGGCTGCAGAGACCGCGCAGGTGGAGGGGTGAGTATAACGATATTTACCTGTCCTCTCTCCACCGCTGCGCACTGCTCACTCGTCCAACTCCTCTGGCTGTGAATGTTCAGGCAGAGGGCGCGATGACGTCGTTAGTGAGCGCCGCGCCCCCTGCCAGTTCATTCACAGCCAGAGGAGTCAGACGAGGACGCAGCGGTGCAGAGGACAGGTAAATATCTCAGGTGCCGGGGTCCTGAGCGAGCGGTGACACCGGCACCTGTCCCCCATAGCGCGCCGGTGTCACCGCCTGCTCAGGACACCGGCACCTGGCCCCCAGCGACGAGAGGTGAGTATGTCATTTTTTTTTTTTTTTTTTTTTTTTGCAGCAGCATATGGGGCATAATTGTGCAGCATATGGGGGCATAATCTGGAGCATATGAGGGCATAATATGGAGCATATGGGGCATAATCTGGAGCATATGAGGGCATAATATGGGGCATAAGCTGTGGAACATATGGGGCAAAATATGGAGCATATGGGGGCATAATCTGGAGCATATGAGGGCATAATATGGGGCATAAGCTGTGGAACATATGGGGCAAAATATGGAGCATATGGGGCATAATCTGGAGCATATGAGGGCATAATATGGGGCATAAGCTGTGGAACATATGGGGCATAATATGGAGCATATGGGGCAAAATATGGAGCATATGGGGCATAAGCTGTGGAACATATGGGGGCATAATCTGGAGCATATGGGGGCATAATATGGAGCATATGGGGGCATAAGCTGTGGAACATATGGGGCATAATCTGGAATCTGGAGCATATGGGGGCATAATCTGTGGAACATATGGGGCATAATCTGGAGATATGGGAGCATAATCTGTGGAACATATGGGGGCTTAATCTGGAGCAAATGGGGCATAATCTGGAGCATATGGGGCATAATCTGTGGAACATATAGTGGGGGCATAATCTGGAGCATATGGGGCCATAATCTGTGGATCATATGGGGGCATAATCTGTGGAATATATGGGGCATAATCTCAAGCATATTGGGCATAATCTGGAGCATATGGGGGGCATAATCTGTGGAGCATATTGGGCATAATCTGTGCAGCATATGGGGGCATAATCTGTGGAGCATCATATGGGGGCATAATCATTTTTCACCCTAGGCTTATACGCGAGTCAATAAGTTTTCCCAGTTTTTTGTGGCAAAATTAGGGGGTCGGCTTATACACAGGTCGACTTATACATGAGTATATACGGTAAGTGATTATCTCCCATCCATAGGATTAGTGATATGACTCCCACCCTTCACTATTATATTGATCTTGATACCTCTATTTCTCTTCACTATGTGTTCAGAGAATATCTATACAAACACCTCCTCACCACAAAGAAATTTGGGTTTTAGGATGCTCATTAATATTTAAAGTCTCTTAACCTCTTAACGACCGCTGATACGCCTTTTAACGGCGGTAGTTAAGGGTACTTAAACCACAGAGCCGTGAATTCACGGCGCTGTGGAAAAAGTAAATAGCGCCCCCTAGAGTCGGAATTTCTCTGGGGTCTCGGCTGCCGGGGGTAGCTGAGACCCCGGAGAACATGATTCGGGTCGTTTTTACCGACCCTGATGCTGCGATCGACGTTATTAAATGTATAACGGCGACTGCAAAAAAAAAGTCCAATGTGCCATTTAATTTCTCTCTCCTCTGATGTGATCGCACTTCAGAAGAGAAAAAAATAGGGTCCCCCGGTCACCAGATCACCCCCCCGGTGCCTCCGGAGTTTCGTCATTCCCCCATGCAGTTCCCGAGCCCGCCGCATTCTTCTTCCAGGAGAAAAGGGCAGGCGCATGAGCAGTGCGCCCACCGAGATCTGCCAGCCGGCACCGGCAACAATAGGAAGATTTTTCCTATTTGTTCATTTTGGTCAGTATGATAAATGCTATCACACTGATCAAAGTAAAAAAAATAGTAAATAACCCCCCCTTTATCACCCATTTAGTTAGTAAAAAATAATAAAATAAAGAAAATATATTTATTTCCATTTTCCCATTAGGGTTAAAGTTAGGCTAAAGTGAGTTGGGCAAAAGTTTTAGGGTTAGGGTGAAGGTTAGAGTTAGGCTAAAGTGAGTTGGGCTAAAATTTTAGGGTTAGAGTTAGGCTAAAGTGAGTTGGGCTAAAGTTTTACGGTTAGGGTTAGGCTAAAGTGAGTTGGGCTAAAGTTTTAGGGTTAGGGTTTGGGTTAGAGTTGGGATTAGGGTTAGGGGTGTGTTGGGGTTAGGTTTGTGGTTAGGGTTATGGTTAGGGTTGGGATTAGGGTTAGGGTTGTGGTTAGGGTTATGGTTAGGGTTGGGATTAGGGTTAGGGGTGTATTGGGGTTAGAGTTGTGATTAGGGTTATGGTTAGGGATGGGATTAGGGTTAGGGGTGTGTTGGGATTAAGGTTGAAGTTAGAATTGGCACGTTTCCACTGATTAGGTACATTAGGGGGTCTTCCAAACGCGACATGGTTTGGGGTACAATTTCTCCTGTTACCCTTGTGAAAGTAAAAATTTGGGGTTGAAAATATAATTTTTGTGTTGAAAAAAAAAGATTTTTTATTTTCACGGCTCTGCATTATAAACTTCTGTTAAGCACTTGGGGGTTTGAAGTGCTCACCACACATCTAGATAAGCTCATTGGGGGGTCTAATTTCCAAAATGAGGTCACTTATGGGGAGTTTCCACTGTTTAGGTACATCAGGGGCTCTGCAAATGCAACATGACGCACGCAGACCACTCGATCAAAGTCTGCATTCCAAAACGGCGCTCCTTCCCTTCCGAGCTCTGCCATGTGCGCAAACAGTGGTTCCCTCCACTTATGCAGTATCAGCGTATTCAGGACAAAATTGGGGGCTAAAAAAATCATTTTTGTGAAAAAAAAAATGATTTTTTTATTTTCACAGCTCTGCGTTATAAACTTCTGTGAATGAAATGCTCACCACACATCTAGATAAGCTCCTTGGGGGGGTTTAGTTTCCAAAATGTGGCCACTTGTGGGAGGTTTCTACTGTTTAGGCACATCAGGGGCTCTGCAAATGCAACATGATGCCCGCAGACCATTCCATCAAAGTCTGCATTCCAAAAAGGCGCTCCTTCCTTTCCGAGCTCTGCCATTCGCCCAAACAGTGGTTCCCCCAACATATGTGGTACCAGCGTATTCAGGACAAACTGGACAACTTTTGAGGTCCAATTTCTCCTGTTACCCTTGTGAAAGTAAAAATTTTGGGGTGAAAAAATAATTTTTGTGTAAAAAATATGATTTTTTATTTTCACGGCTCTACGTTATAAACTTCTGTGAAGCACTTGGGGTTCAAAGTGCTCACCACAAATCTTGATAAGTTCCTTAAGGGGTATAGTTTCCAAAATAATGTCACTTGTGGGGGTTTCCACTGTTTAGGCACATCAGGGCTCTCCAAACGTGACATGGTGTCTGATCTCAATTCCAGTCAATTCTGCATTGAAAAAGTCAAATGGCGCTCCTTCCCTTCTAAGCTCTGCCGTGCGCCAAAACAGTGGTTTACCCCCACATATGGGGTATCGGCGCATTCAGGAGAAATTTTACAACAAATTTTGTGATTCATTTTCTGTTTTCACACTTGTGAAAACAAAAAAATGGTTCTGAAGTAAAATGTTTGTAAAAAAAAAGTTAAACGTTCATTTTTTCCTTCCACATTGCTTCAGTTCCTGTGAAGCATGTAAGGGGATAATAAACTTCTTGAATGTGGTTTTGAGCACCTTGAGAGGTGCCGTTTTTAGAATTGTGTCACTTTTGGGTATTTTCTGTCATGTACACCCCTCAAAGTGACTTTTTTTTTGTAAAAATGATAAATCGCTGTTGAACTTTTAACTCTTATAACTTCCTAAAAAAAAAAAAATTGCTTACAGCATTGTGCTGATGTAAAGTAGACATGTGGGAAATGTTATTTATTAAGTATTTTGCATGACATATCTCTCTGATTTAAGGGCATAAAAATTAAAATTTGAAAATTGCAACAATTTAAAAATTTTCGCCATATTTCCATTTTTTTCATAAATAAACGCAAGTCGTATAGAAGAAATTTAACACTACCATGAAGTACAATATGTCGCGACAAAACATTCTCAGAATCAGTGGGATCCATTAAAGCATTCCAGAGTTATAACCTCATAAAGTTAAAGTGACAGTGGTCAGAATTGTAAAAATTGGCCTGGTCATTAAGCTGCAAATTGGCTCTTTCACTAACTAAGGGGTTAAGATATCCTGTAAACAGGTGATAAATGATTATTGCTGATAAACACCTGCAAGCCAACAGACAAGCAAAGCACTGCTGTTCAACCTTACAAAGAAAGATTTGAGGGTGCATTTTGCATTCTGAGGAAACCTTGTAAGTCAGCAGATTTCCTTCATTTGTTATATTAATTAATTAATTTAGCAAAAATAAAGCATTTTCTATGAAATCACTGTTGATTAACATAATAAAACATTAACATAATGGATCCTATCATTTATTTTAAATACTTTTGTTTAAACCCTCAGGTACATCCTGTTAGGAGCTAAATGAATAAACATAGACATAGTATTAGGAATGGGGTACTCAATCTAAATATGTCCAGACATTTTTTGGCAAAATTTAAAAAAAAAAAACAGTAATTTACATTTACCAATACTTGAGCAGGTACTGGATATCCTTTTTGGATATTCAAATTGTCCACTTTAGATTCTGATTACCCAGTACATCACCAGAACTTCCATCAGAACATGAAAACAGCACCAGAACAATAATTAGTACATGAATACATCACCAAAATCGCCATCAGTGCATGAAAACATCACCACAACCACCATCAGTATAGAAATACATCATCACAACCACCAACAGTACAGAAATACAGCATCACAACCACCAATAATACATGAATACATTACTAGAACCACATCAGTACAGAAATAATTCATCAGAAGCACCATCAGTATATTACATCACCAGAACCACCATAAGAACATGAATACATCATCAGAACCACCAACAGTACAGAAATACATCACCGGAACCACCAATAGTACAAAAATATAGCATCACAACCATCAGCAATACATGAATACATCACCATGAGCACCATCTGTTGTGTTTTGGTAGCTGAGGAGAATAAGCAAAAACGGCAATACACCAGAGAGGCTGGAACCTATTGGATTGCAGTAACCTGAACTAACCACACAACTAGAGGTAGCCGTGGAGCGTTCCTACGTTGATCCTAGACGCCTCGCCACAGCCTGAGAGATAACTACACCTAAAGGCAGAAAGATGAAAGCTATCTGCCCTGGAGCAGATCCCCAAAGAAAATAGGAAGCCCCCAAACATGTAATGGCGGTTAGACAAGAAGAAGCACAGACACAGACAGAAAATAGAATGAGCAAACGCTGGGCCCAATCTGTCTAGACAGAAAAGTACAGGAAAGGATACTCACTGCAATCCAAAAAAAACCCTAAAAAATACCAGCTCTTCTGATTGCAAAAACACCTGAGATCACACGATCTCTACCACCTCAATCAGATCTCTGGTGTAACAAAACTAAGCTGCAGCCACTGAAAAAACAGGAAAAAGCAAATGAACAAATAACAGTGACTTCAGATAAACTGAGAGGAGCACAAGCCCCCAGAGGGGACCTGGCTGACTTCCACAGAAGTGCAGGGAACAATGCAAAAAGCAAGCACAAAAATAATAGCAGAAAATAACTTATCTGATAGCAGAAGATGCAGGCAAGACTCAGCAAACTGCCAAATGAACCAGGAACCACAATTGAGACAAGAACAATTGATCACCGGCAACCATCATGGGAGGGAACCTCCCTTATATCAGACCAGTCAGCGATCCCAGATTGCCACTCCTCGCTGAAAGGTTCAGTACTGTCTGTAACCACCAGAGGGAGCCTCTGCTCAGAAACCATCTCTAGCACATTCATAACAACCATCAATACAGGAATACATCACCAGAACCATCATAAGAATATGAATACATAACTGGAACCATGAACAGTGCAGAAATACAGCAAATACAGCCACCATTAGTACAGGAATACATCAGTCAGAACAAATATTAGTACATGAATACAACCCCAAGCTTAGTACAATAATCAATTGAAATATTTGGTCTGCCCAATATACAATTGTATCTCATGAACCTACAACTCCAGGTATAATCTTAATTTAATAATGTTAAGGAGAATCTGGGAGCTATTGTTAACAGCCATTATCAGATTGCATATCATATAGCAATCACAGTACTGATAACACGTAGTCAGTATAAAAAAAGTAGACATCCAGATACTTTACAGGTGACATCTCTGATTGGAGTCCTTCTCTTTCTTTTCTTCGCCATCTTGTCCAGACATAATGATGACTTTGCACATCCACAACTTGTCTCTGCAGACTTCCTTATTCTCCAGTCTTCTGTAGCCCATATCAACAAAGTGTTCTTAAAAATAACAGCCATTATAATGCTTTTGAATAAAAAAATATCTGAACTATGCTGTGCCTGAGAATAAATTGTTACCCTACACTGTGCTTTCTACACAAAATATGACCCTACACTGTGTCTCTTATGGTACATAGCCTCCACATTGTCTTCTCCGAATAAAATATTGCCTCCACACTGTCTGCACTTATGAACTATAACCACCTCGGTTCGCCCTTGTTAGGCTGGTTTCACATTGGCGTTTTTTAGCGCAGCGCATCGTGCTCATCCGATTGCATGCGCCATGTGCCCCTATATTTAACATGGGGGGGCCCATGGTTTAGCATTATCATGCTATCATCAGCATTTTTGTGCGCTTGCGTTATTTCGACCAGAGCGACTTGGTGCCCACAACGCAACATGTTGCATTTTTGGGTCCGCCCAAAGTCGTTAAAAAGGCGCATGCGCTCGCATCGAGCACGGAATGCGCCAAAACAACACATTACAGTCTATGTGATCACTGACGTGCGCTGGGACAGGCGCACGTCAGTGTTCTACTACGCATGTGTTGTCCGAGATAAACATGTCTAGACACTGGTTTAAACCACCCACTAAACAAAGAAACATTATATGAGGGTAGTGTATATAAAAGAAGGTGTTGGCACTTCTGTCCACTACTCTACAGCCATCCAGCCAGAGAGTGTCATGGATGCATCGCCACGAAGATCGTCGCGATTGCACATTCTGACTTCTCGCAGCTGAATTGCTGTTACTTTGTGTTTGGTAGTGAGGGAGTTAATTTTACCTAGCTCTTTGCTAAGACTAGGTCCAGCCTCGCCCGGCTGCTTTTGATTATGCACTAATTAGCTTCCTTTATATACCTGCCAGTCTGCTTGTTAGATGCCGGTGAAAGCTTACATGCAGACCAGCAGATTGGATCAGGTTATGAGAAGACTTAAGCTAAGAGTTCCTTTGTGGTTTATCCTCTCCTCGCTTATAGTTTATCTCCTAGACAATTTGTGTTCCCTCTGTGTTTAAGTGTTGTATGCAAGTCAGTGTTTACTTTATGTAACGGGTCTGGTGGGTGGAACTACTGACGAGACAGGTCAGGTTGGTGGAACCACAAAGCTTTATTATACAAGAGAGTTTACTTGTAAGAGAGCGGGTGGCACCCGGGAAAAGGGCAGGGAATCACGGCAGGGGATATAGGTAGTCTCTGGACAGGCAGGTTTGTCACAGCAAGTGACCAAGGAAGTCTCTGGGCAGGCAGGTTGTAACGGTAAGTAACCGAGGCAGTCTCTGGACAGGCAGGCTGTCACGACAAGTGACCAGGCAGTCTCTGGACAGGCAGGTTGTCACAGCAAGTGACCAAGGCAGTCTCTGGGACAGGCAGGTTGTCACAGCAAGTGACCAAGGCAGACTCTGGGACAGGCAGGTTGTCACGGCAAGTGACCAGGCAGTCTCTGGACAGGCAGGTTGTCACGGCAAGTGACCAAGGCAGTCTCTGGGACAGGCAGGTTGTCACGGCAAGTGACCAGGCAGTCTCTGGACAGGCAGGTTGTCACGGCAAGTGACCAGGCAGTCTCTAGAACAGGGCAGGCATATACGACCTGATATGGTGGAGCCTCCAGGTAGGCTGCAGTCGGATGGCAGATGATCGCTCCCAGGTGAGCAGGCAAGAGCCGTGGATCTCTGCAGATGATGTCCGAACTTCCGGATGGAGCTGCAGTCGGATGGCAGATGATCGCTCCCAGGTGAGCAGGCAAGAGCCGGGGATCTCCGCAGATGATGTCCGAACTTCCGGATGGAGCTGCAGTCGGATGGCAGATGATCGCTCCTAGGTGAGCAGGCAAGAGCCGGGGATCTCTGCAGATGACGTCCGAACCTCTGGATGGAACTGCAGACGGATGGCAGACAGGCAAGCCGACAGGTAACAGGCAGGTAACTGGAATCAGGAGCTGATGGCTGAAACAGAGTTAGACTGCACAGGAACAACATTGCTCGGGCACCTACATTAAGGAGGAAGCCCTTAATATAGGGTGGAGTCCTCCAGCATTGGCTGGAGAGTGATTTGGAAAATGCGCGCGGCTCCTTTAAGAGCGGGGAGGGTGCGGGCGCGCGCCCTAAGGCCAGTAGCAGGGAAGGAGCGCGCGGGACCAGCAGGGCGGAAGGAGGACGCCATAGGCGCAGAGGAGGCTGGGAGCACTGAGGACGCTGAGCGCAGGTGAGGAGAGCGACGTCCCTGTCTGGCAGCAGGCAGGGACGCGGGCGCTACAGTACCCCCCCTCTAGGCCCCCCCTTCTTTAGGCCAGAAAGAAATTTAGCTAGGATAAGAGGGGCATGGATGTTTCTCCCGAGGCTCCCAGGTTCTCTCCTCAGGACCAAACCCCTTCCAATCCACCAAAAAATAAGTCTTTCTTCCTACCCTTTTTGTGGCCAGAATGTTCTCTACCTCAAATTCATCATCAGCAGACACTGGAGCAGGAGGTGTACCTGTAGACTTAAAAAAAGAGTTAAGAACCACAGGTTTGAGGAGAGATACATGAAAAGAATTAGGAATTCTCAAATTGGCCGGGAGTTTCAATTTATAGGACACCGATTGATCTGACTGATGATCTCAAAAGGACCGATGAACCGAGGACCTAACTTGTAGGACGGAATTTTGAGTCGAACATATTTGGACGAAAGCCAGACTTTGTCCCCAGGACGGAATTGAGGAGGATCCAGACGTTTTTTGTCAGCATGTCTTTTCATGCGCTCGGATGACTGAATGAGTGCGGACCGGGTACTCTCCCAGATGGAGGAGAATTCTCTAACCAGAGATTCCGCAGCTGGATTGTCCACAGAGATGGAAACAGGGACAGGGATCCGAGGGTGCTGACCGAAGACTACAAAAAACGGAGACTTGGTGGAAGATTCGCTCTCATGATTATTGTAGGAGAATTCGGCCCAAGGCAGGAGCTCCACCCAGTCAGAATGGTGGGCATTAACGAAGTGTCGAAGATAACTGGTCAAATTCTGATTTATTCGTTCAACTTGTCCATTGGACTGTGGGTGGTAAGCGGAGGAAAAATCCGGGGTGACGTCTAGCAACTTACAAGTGGCTCTCCAGAAACGTGAGGTGAACTGAACCCCACGATCCGACACAATGTGACGAGGCAGACCATGAAGACGGAAGATGTGGCGGATAAAGTCTTTAGCCAACTCGGTTGCAGACGCAAGACCTGGCAGAGGAATGAAGTGAGCCATCTTGGAAAAGCGGTCAGTGACCACCTAAATGACTGTACAACCAGCAGAGACGGGAAGATCAGTAATGAAGTCCATGGCTATATGCTGCCAGGGGCAGCGGGTACAGGAAGCGGAAGAAGACGGCCGGTGGGCAGGTGTCTCGGAACTTTGTTGCGGGCACAGGAAACACAGGCAGAAACAAAGTCTATTACGTCTTTGTGCAGGGTAGGCCACCAATAATGCCGGGTAATGAGTTGCAGGGTCTTTTTTTGACCAGCGTGGCCAGCGAGTTTAGACGAGTGACCCCAATGTAGGATTCTCTTCCGATCGGTTTCTGATACGAACGTCTTACCAGGAGGGAGACGATTTAGACTCACGGGAGCCACCTGCATCACTCTGGCGGGATCGATGATATGTTTAGGCTCATCTTCGAGATCCGACACCAGGAAAGACCGAGACAAGGCATCCGCCTTGACGTTTTTGTCAGCTGGGCGAAAATGCAAAAGAAAATCGAAGCGGGCAAAAAACAAGGACCACCGGGCTTGGCGAGGATTAAGTCTCTGTGCCTGCTGGAGGTATGCCAGATTTTTGTGGTCCGTGTAGATGATTACCGGATGAAGAGCCCCTTCGAGTAGGTAACGCCACTCCTCCAATGCCAACTTAATGGCCAATAACTCTCGATCTCCTATGGAGTAGTTGCGCTCGGAGGAGGAGAAGAGTTTGGAGAAGAAACCGCAGGATACCATCCTCCCGGATGGCGATTTTTGGGTAAGAACCGCTCTGGCTCCAGCAGAGGAAGCGTCCACCTCCAGGAAGAACTGCTTGTTGCCATCCGGGCAATGCAGCACTGGAGCGGAAGAGAAGGCCTGTTTCAGAGAAAGGAAGGCCTCCTCTGCTTCGGTCGTCCACTGTTTGGGGTTAGCATCCTTGCGAGTGAGCGCTGAGATTGGAGCAGTCCTGGAAGAGAAGTGCGGTATGAAGAGACGGTAATAGTTGGCAAATCCCAGGAACCGCTGAATGGCCTTCAACCCCTCCGGTCGGGGCCACTTCTCGATGGCAGACAGTTTCTCTCCGGATCCATTCGTAGACCTGTTTGAGAGATAATGTAACCCAGAAACGGAAGCGATGTCTGCTCAAAGAGGCACTTCTCATATTTGGCGAAGAGGTGATTCTGCCTGAGCCTGAGCAGAACCTGACGAACATCCCTCCGGTGAGACTGAAGATCCGGAGAGAAGACCAAGATGTCGTCAAGGTACACCACAACGCAGGAGTAGAGGAGGTCCCGGAAGATGTCATTGACTAACTCCTGAAAGACTGCTGGAGCATTACAGAGACCAAAGGGCATCACCAAGTACTCGTAGTGGCCGTCCCGGGTGTTGAATGCCGTCTTCCATTCATCTCCTCGACGGATACGAACCAGGTTGTATGCTCCACGAAGATCTAGTTTGGTGAAGACTCTAGCCCCTCTAAGACGATCAAACAGTTCTGGAATGAGCGGAAGAGGGTACTTATTCTTCACCGTGATCGAATTTAGGCCTCTGTAGTCAATACAGGGACGGAGAGATCCGTCTTTCTTTTTAACGAAGAAGAAACCTGCTCCCGCTGGGGAGGTAGATTTCCGGATGAATCCCTTTGCTAAGTTCTCCTCGATATATTCGGACATCGACCTGGTCTCAGCAGCAGACAACGGGTAAATACGCCCACGGGGAGGCGTAGTACCGGGCAACAGGTCGATCGGGCAATCATATGGTCTATGCGGGGGTAATGTCTCTGCTTCCTTTTTATTGAAGACATCAGCAAATGACCAATATGGAATCGGGAGTCCAGGTAGATTAGCAGGTGTAGGAGAAGAATAGACAGGATGAACAGGCACCAGACACGTTTTATGACAGTCCTGTCCCCAGCAAAGAACCTCTCCATTCTGCCAGTCGAGCACAGGTGCATGTTTTTTGAGCCACGGCAGACCTAGTAAGAAAGCATGAGAGAGTCCAGGTAAAACATGAAACGAGATGCTCTCAGAATGCAACATTCCCACCTGCAGGGTTATGACTTCGGTGATAAGTCGTATGGGACGAGGTAGGAGGCCCCCATCCACAGCAGCAACAGATACCGGTTCAACAAGAGGTTTGGTGGGAATGTGATACTTCTCTACTAGAGCCTGTGACACGAGATTCCCAGCTGCTCCAGAATCAAGTTGGGCCATTTCGAAGTGGCGGTTCTTACCGAGCAGGATTGAAACCGACAGCAGCAGGGATGAAGAGGATTTATTTTTGTCTAGATTGACCTCTCCGAGCGAACCTAGACACAGGCGTTTCCCGACTTCTCCGGACAGGTTTGGATCCAGTGCTCCTTACTGCCGCAGTAGAAGCAACTTTTCTCGGCACGGCGTGAGTCCTGACGGGCTTTGACCATCTTGGTCTGGTCGACCTGCATAGGCTCAGCAGTGTGCACCTGAGGAGAAACGGAAGAGGTTATAGATCTCTGACACGAGGGTGCAAGAGGGAAAATTGTTTTTTACGGGTGATCTCTTTGGCTCGTTCCTGGAACCGTAGATCAATTCGATTGGCAAGATTTATTAAATCATCTAGAGAGGTTGGAACGTCCCGACCGGCAAGTTCGTCTTTAATACGGCCGGACAGACCCTCCCAGAAGACCGAAATTAGAGCTTCATTGTCCCAAGTTAGTTCTGAGGCTAAAGTCCGGAACCGTATGGCATATTGACCAACGGTGAGGCTCTCCTGACGGAGACGCAGCAGAGATGATGCAGAGGAAGTCCTCCGTCCAGGTTCGTCGAATACCTTCCGGAAGGCCGAGAGAAAAGCAGGCAGGTCAGATACCAGAGGATCCTTTCTCTCCCAGAGAGGATTAAGCCAGGCCAGGGCCTCTCCGGTAAGATGGGACATGATGAAGGCAATTTTGGCCCGGTCAGAGTTAAACTGGTGTGCCAGGAGTTCAAAATGCAGGGTGCACAGATTAATGAAACCCCGAGCCAGAGCAGGATCGCCTCCAAACCTAGGAGGAGCTGACAGTCGGGGTCCAGGAATGGAAACCACGGAATTGGGAATCAGCGGGACTGACGGATTATGAGTCATGGCTCCAGCGATGGTTGCTGGTGATGAATTCAGAGTGTCCAGACGGGAATTGACGTTCCGCAGGTGACCCAGGATGGCCTCCTGTTGAGACCTCTGGCGAGACAGCTCATGACACAGTTCCGGGAGTGAAGGGGTTTGGGTGCCACCGGGTTCCATGGCCCGAGCAAACTGTAACGGGTCTGGTGGGTGGAACTACTGACGAGACAGGTCAGGTTGGTGGAACCACAAAGCTTTATTATTCAAGAGAGTTTACTTGTAAGAGAGCGGGTGGCACCCGGGAAAAGGGCAGGGAATCACGGCAGGGGATATAGGTAGTCTCTGGACAGGCAGGTTTGTCACAGCAAGTGACCAAGGAAGTCTCTGGGCAGGCAGGTTGTAACGGTAAGTAACCGAGGCAGTCTCTGGACAGGCAGGCTGTCACGACAAGTGACCAGGCAGTCTCTGGACAGGCAGGTTGTCACAGCAAGTGACCAAGGCAGTCTCTGGGACAGGCAGGTTGTCACAGCAAGTGACCAAGGCAGACTCTGGGACAGGCAGGTTGTCACGGCAAGTGACCAGGCAGTCTCTGGACAGGCAGGTTGTCACGGCAAGTGACCAAGGCAGTCTCTGGGACAGGCAGGTTGTCACGGCAAGTGACCAGGCAGTCTCTGGACAGGCAGGTTGTCACGGCAAGTGACCAGGCAGTCTCTAGAACAGGGCAGGCATATACGACCTGATATGGTGGAGCCTCCAGGTAGGCTGCAGTCGGATGGCAGATGATCGCTCCCAGGTGAGCAGGCAAGAGCCGTGGATCTCTGCAGATGATGTCCGAACTTCCGGATGGAGCTGCAGTCGGATGGCAGATGATCGCTCCCAGGTGAGCAGGCAAGAGCCGGGGATCTCCGCAGATGATGTCCGAACTTCCGGATGGAGCTGCAGTCGGATGGCAGATGATCGCTCCTAGGTGAGCAGGCAAGAGCCGGGGATCTCTGCAGATGACGTCCGAACCTCTGGATGGAACTGCAGACGGATGGCAGACAGGCAAGCCGACAGGTAACAGGCAGGTAACTGGAATCAGGAGCTGATGGCTGAAACAGAGTTAGACTGCACAGGAACAACATTGCTCGGGCACCTACATTAAGGAGGAAGCCCTTAATATAGGGTGGAGTCCTCCAGCATTGGCTGGAGACTGATTTGGAAAATGCGCGCGGCTCCTTTAAGAGCGGGAGGGTGCGGGCGGCGCCCTAAGGCCAGTAGCAGGGAAGGAGCGCGCGGGACCAGCAGGGCGGAAGGAGGACGCCATAGGCGCAGAGGAGGCTGGGAGCACTGAGGACGCTGAGCGCAGGTGAGGAGAGCGACGTCCCTGTCTGGCAGCAGGCAGGGACGCGGGCGCTACACTTTATCCCCTGTCTGTCTCGTCTGTCTTTACTGTTTATTAAGCAGTGACCTGCCTATTTCCTGTGTGGGTAATCAGGGTCCTTCTGAGGACTAGATTACAGTGGTCAGGGACTTATAGGAGACAGGGTTACGTTGGCGGCCTGGACCTCTGTACCATTAACAGTACCTCCAGGTAGAGGGACTAGTCAGGACCCCAGTTTAGGGTCAGCATAGACCCCGGTCCACCTCCAGCCTGTGACAGCGTAATACGTCTTCAGGATTCACCCACAGTACAACGGATATTATGTCAGGTAATACCATACTTTATGTACATGTTGATAATACCTATTCATATGTTATATTGTATGTTGTCCCTCTTGGTATTGATTACTGACATTATATATATATCTGTGATACAGCGTGACATTTTCACCGGCCCAAAAAAAGATTCTCCCCAGCTACTATGGATCCAGTTGCCCAGCTTGCCCTACAGTTGCAGAATTTATCCATGGAGCTGACGGACATTAAGTCCAAGGTTTTGTCCCCCCCGGAGCAAACCAGATCTGAACCTAAAGTTGCTCTCCCGGACAGGTTCACTGGTGGGCGGGACAAATTTTTTACCTTCCGGGAGGCATGTAAATTATATTTTCGGCTTCGGCCTCGGTCATCGGGGAGTGAAGAGCAGAGGGTGGGAATTGTCATCTCGCTCTTACAAGGGGACCCTCAATCCTGGGCGTTCTCTCTTCCTCCGGGCTCCCCGGCCCTCCAGTCAGTAGATCGATTTTTTACTGCCCTGGGTCTGGTATACGATGACCCAGATCGGGTCTCCCTTGCTGAAACGAAGTTACGTAAGATACAGCAGGGAGATCGTCCGGCGGAGGAATTTTCTTCTGAGTTCCGTAGATGGGCCACAGATACTCAGTGGAATGACCCAGCTCTTAGGAGCCAGTTTTGTCAAGGGTTATCTGACAAATTAAAGGATGTTTTGGCTCAGTATGATTCTCCTCCGTCACTGGAGGCCGCTATGGCCCTTGCTATTCGTATTGATAGACGGCTTCGGGAGAGGTGCGAGGTAACTCCGCCCCCTGTTATGACTCCACCTACTACTAAAGTCCCTTATATTGAGGTTCCCCTGGTCTGTTCTGAGGAACCTATGCAGTTGGGAGGGACATCATTTTGTAGGAGGGGATCAGCGGTGCGCCGCAAGACAAGAAGGTGTTTCTTCTGCCGGAGAGAGGGGCATTTTGTTGAGGGGTGTCCATCCCGTGCCTCATTGAGCAAAAAGTCGCCGGAAAACTGTTAATCCCAGGTTGTGTGGTGGACGACAACCTGGGAGTATGTATTTCGTCCCCAAGTCCGTCTCAATTTCTCGTCCCTGCGGAGGTGGTGGTTGGTACCAGAGTTGAGAGGATTTCTGTTCTTCTTGATAGTGGGTCCGGGGCTAATCTGGTGGACGCTCGGTTTGCCCAGGTGCAAGGTATGCAACTGAGTGTATTGGCCAAACCGATCCCTATATTCTCTATTGACGCCAGGCCTCTCGGTCAAGGTAGCTTTGTACAAGCTGTTCATAACATAGACCTTAGAGTAGGGGCAATACATAAAGAACAATTGTCTTGTTATGTGTTGGAGGGTCTTCCTACTCCTATTGTGTTGGGACTTCCTTGGTTGGTTAAACATAACCCAGTGATTAATTGGCAATCCAGAGAGATAAGCCAGTGGGGTGAATTTTGCAAGAGTAACTGCATGAACACGGTCATCAGTGCGGTCGTACCTAGAACCTTGCCTCCTTTTCTGGAGGACTTTGAGGATGTGTTCTCAGAGGAGGGGTGTCAAGAGTTACCTCCTCATCGCGCGTATGACTGCTCAATAAAATTGCTTCCTGATGCTAAATTACCTAAATCTAGGTTATATAACCTTTCTGGTCCTGAGAGGCAGGCTATGAAGGATTATATTTCGGAAAGTCTGTCCAAGGGGCATATTAGACCTTCATCTTCCCCAGTGGCCGCGGGGTTCTTCTTTGTGAAGAAAAAAGATGGAGGCCTACGCCCTTGCTTGGATTTCCGTGAGCTTAATTGGATTACTGTCCGAGATCCGTATCCGCTCCCACTTATTCCTGATCTCTTCAATCAGATTGTGGGCGCCAAATGGTTCTCTAAGTTGGATCTCAGGGGGGCGTATAATCTGATTAGGATAAAGGAGGGGGATGAGTGGAAGACGGCGTTTAACACTCCGGAGGGACATTATGAGAACCTTGTCATGCCTTTTGGTCTGACTACTGCCCCGGCGGTGTTTCAACATTTTGTTAATGACATCTTTCGCCACCTTGTGGGGCAGTTTGTGGTCGTTTATTTAGATGACATCTTAATTTACTCGCCAGATCTTGTGTCTCATCAGGAGCATGTGAGACAGGTGTTGCAGATCTTGCGAGACAATAAGCTGTACGCCAAATGGGAAAAGTGTGTATTCGCCGTACAGGATGTAACGGGTCAGGTAGGTGGAACCTCTGAGCTTTATTTATACAAGAAGGTTATACTTGTAAGAGAGCGGGTGGCGCCCAGGGAGACGGACAGGAAGTCACGGCAAGTGACGGGGCAGTCTCTGGTTATATGGGAAAGGATCACGGCAAGTGACCGGGCAGTCTCTGGATTGACAGGCAGGTTGTCACGGCAAGTGACCGGGGCAGTCTCTGGATTGACAGGTAGGTTGTCACGGCAAGTGACCGGGGCAGTCTCTGGATAGACAGGCAGGTTGTCACGGCAAGTGACCGGGGCAGTCTCTGGATTGACAGGCAGGTTGTCACAGCAAGTGACCGGGGTAGTCTCTGGATAGACAGGCAGGTTGTCACGGCAAGTGACCGGGGCAGTCTCTGGATTGAACAGGACAGGTTGTCACAGCAAGTAACCGGGCAGTCTCTAGATGGACAGGTATATACGACCTGAGATGGTGAAGCCTCCCGGTAGGCTGCAGTCAGATGGCAGATGATCGCTCCCAAGTGAGCAGGCAAGAGTCTCTGGAATAGCCGGGGATCACCGCTTGTGACGTCCGAACCTCCGGGTAGACTTGCGGACAGGTAGCATACAGCAAACGGGCAGGAAACAGGCAGGTAACTGGTAACGGGACCTGAGGGCTGAAGCAGAGTGAAACAGTGCAACAACAACATTGCTCGGGCACCTCCATTAAGGAGGAAGCCCTTAATATAGGGTGGAGTCCTCCGGCATTGGCCGGGGACTTATTTGAAAAATGCGCGCGGCCCCCCCCTCTTTAGGCCAGAAAGAAATTTAGCTAGGATGAGAGGGGCATGGATGTTCTCCCGAGGCTCCCACGTTCTCTCCTCAGGACCAAACCCCTTCCAATCCACCAAAAAATAAGTCTTTCTTCCTACCCTTTTGGTGGCCAGAATGTTCTCTACCTCAAATTCATCGTCAGCAGACACTGGAGCAGGAGGTGTACCTGTAGACTTGAAAAAAGAGTTAAGTACCACCGGTTTGAGGAGAGATACATGGAAAGAGTTAGGAATGCGCAAATTGGCCGGGAGTTTCAATTTATAGGACACCGGGTTGATCTGGCTGATGATCTCAAAGGGACCGATGAACCGAGGGCCTAACTTGTAGGAAGGAATCTTGAGCCGGACATACTTGGACGAAAGCCAGACCTTATCCCCAGGACGGAATTGAGGAGGGTCCAGACGTCTTTTGTCAGCATGTCTCTTCATACGCTCGGATGACTGAATGAGTGCGGATCGGGTACTCTCCCATATGGAGGAAAATTCTCTAACCAGAGATTCCGCAGCTGGATTGTCCACAGAGATGGTGACAGGAACAGGGATCCGAGGGTGCTGACCGAAGACTACAAAAAACGGAGACTTGGAGGAAGATTCGCTCTCGTGATTATTGTAAGAGAATTCGGCCCAAGGCAGGAGCTCCACCCAGTCAGAATGGTGGGCATTAACGAAGTGCCGGAGATAACTGGTCAGATTCTGATTGATTCGCTCAACTTGTCCATTGGACTGCGGGTGGTAAGCGGAGGAGAAATCCAAGGTGACGTCTAGCAACTTACAAGTGGCTCTCCAGAAACGTGAGGTGAACTGTACCCCACGATCCGACACAATGTGACGAGGCAGACCATGGAGACGGAAGATGTGGCGGATAAAGTCTTTAGCCAACTCGGGTGCAGACGGAAGACCTGGCAGAGGAATGAAGTGAGCCATCTTGGAAAAGCGGTCAGCGACCACCCAAATGACCGTACAACCGGCAGAAACGGGCAGATCTGTTATGAAGTCCATGGCTATATGCTGCCAGGGGGCAGCGGGTACAGGAAGCGGAAGAAGACGGCCGGCAGGCAGGTGTCTCGGAACTTTGTTGCGGGCACAGGAGACACAGGCAGATACAAAGTCTATTACGTCCTTGTGCAGGGTAGGCCACCAATAATGCCGGGTTATGAGTTGGAGGGTCTTTTTCTGACCAGCGTGGCCAGCTAGTTTAGACGAATGACCCCAGTGTAGGATTCTCTTCCGGTCGGTTACTGATACGAACGTCTTACCTGGAGGGAGACGATTTAGACTCACGGGAGCCACCCGCATCACTCTGGCGGGATCGATGATATGTTTAGGTTCTTCCTCGAGATCTGACACCAGGAAAGACCGGGACAAGGCATCAGCCTTGACGTTCTTGTCAGCCGGGCGAAAATGCAAGAGAAAATCGAAGCGGGCAAAAAACAAGGACCACCGGGCTTGGTGAGGGTTAAGTCTCTGAGCATGCTGGAGGTAAGCCAGATTCTTGTGGTCCGTGTAAATGATTACCGGATGAAGAGCCCCCTCGAGTAGGTAACGCCACTCCTCCAATGCCAACTTGATGGCCAATAACTCTCGGTCTCCTATGGAGTAGTTGCGCTCGGAGGAGGAGAAGAGTTTGGAGAAGAAGCCGCAGGATACCATCCTCCCGGATGAAGATTTTTGAGTGAGTACCGCTCCGGCTCCAGAGGAGGAAGCGTCCACCTCCAGGAAGAACTGCTTGTTGCCGTCCGGGCGATGCAGCACTGGAGCGGAAGAGAAGGCCTGTTTTAAGGAAAGAAAGGCCTCCTCTGCTTCGGGCGTCCACTGTTTGGGGTTAGCATCCTTGCGGGTGAGTGCGGAGATTGGAGCAGTCCTGGAAGAGAAGTGCGGTATGAAGAGGCGGTAATAGTTGGTGAATCCCAGGAACCGCTGAATGGCCTTCAACCCCTCCGGTCGAGGCCACTTCTCGATGGCAGACAGTTTCTCCGGATCCATTCGTAGGCCTGTCTGAGAAATGATGTAGCCCAAAAACGGAAGCGAGGTCTGCTCAAAGAGGCACTTCTCATATTTGGCGAAGAGGTGATTCTGCCTGAGCCTGAGCAGAACCTGACGAACATCCCTCCGGTGAGACTGGAGGTCCGGAGAGAAGACCAAGATATCGTCTAGGTACACCACAACGCAAGAGTAGAGGAGGTCCCGAAAGATGTCATTGACCAACTCCTGAAAGACTGCTGGAGCATTACAGAGACCAAAGGGCATCACCAAATACTCGTAGTGGCCGTCCCGGGTGTTGAATGCCGTCTTCCATTCATCTCCCCGACGGATACGAACCAGGTTGTATGCCCCACGAAGATCCAGTTTGGTGAAGATTCTCGCCCCTCTAAGTCGATCAAACAATTCTGGAATGAGCGGAAGAGGGTACTTATTCTTCACCGTGATCAAATTTAAGCCTCTGTAGTCAATACAGGGACGGAGAGATCCGTCTTTCTTTTTTACGAAGAAGAAACCTGCTCCCGCTGGGGAGGTAGATTTCCGGATGAATCCTTTGGCCAAGTTCTCCTCGATATATTCGGACATCGACCTGGTCTCAGCAGCGGACAATGGGTAAATACGCCCACGGGGAGGCGTAGTACCAGGTAGCAGGTCGATCGGGCAATCATACGGTCTGTGTGGGGGTAATGTCTCTGCTTCCTTTTTATTAAAGACATCAGCAAAGACCAATATGGAATCGGGAGTCCTGGTAGATTAGCAGGTGTAGGAGAAGGACGGACAGGATGAACAGGCACCAGACACGTTTGATGACAGTCCTGTCCCCAGCGAAGAATCTCTCCAGTCTGCCAGTCGAGCACGGGTGCATGCTTTTGGAGCCAAGGCAGACCTAGTAAGAAAGCGTGAGAGAGTCCAGGTAGAACATGAAATGAGATACTCTCAGAATGTAACATTCCCACCTGCAGGCTTATAGCCTCGGTGATAAGCTGGATGGGACGTGGTAGAAGACCCCCATCTACAGCAGCAACAGATACTGGTTCAAGCAGAGGTTTGGTGGGAATGCGATATTTCTCTACCAGAGCCTGTGAAACGAGATTCCCAGCTGCTCCAGAATCCAGTTGGGCTAGTTCGAAGTAACGGTTCTCACCAAGGAGAATTGAGACAGACAGCAGCAGAGATGAAGAGGATTTATTCTTGTCTAGGTGGATCTCTCCGAGCGAACCTAGACACAGGCGTTTCCCGACCTCTCTGGGCAGGTACGGATCCGGTGCTCCTTACTGCCACAGTAGAAGCAACTCCCCTCAGCACGGCGTGAGTCCTGACGGGCTTTGACCATCTTGGTCTGGTCGACCTGCATGGGCTCTGCCGGGGGCACTTGAGGAGATACGGAAGGAGTTACAGGTCTCTGAAATGAAGGAGCTAGGCGAGGAAACCTTCTCTCACGGGTGACCTCTTTGGCTCGCTCCTGGAACCGTAGATCAATTCGATTGGCCAGAGTTATGAGGTCATCGAGAGAGGTTGGAATGTCTCGACCGGCAAGTTCATCTTTAATGCGGCCGGACAGGCCCTCCCAGAAGACAGCTATCAGAGCGTCATTATCCCAAGCCAGCTCTGAGCCAAGGGTACGAAACCTTATGGCATATTGACCCACGGTGAGACTCTCCTGACGAAGACGCAGCAGAGATGATGCAGAGGAGGTCTTCCGTCCGGGTTCATCGAATACCTTCCGGAAGGCTAAGAGAAAAGCAGACAGGTTAGACACCAGAGGATCTTCTCTTTCCCAAAGAGGATTTAGCCAGGCCAGGGCCTCTCCGGTGAGATGTGACATGATGAAGGCAATTTTGGCCCGGTCAGAGTTAAACTGGTGTGCCAGGAGTTCAAAATGCAGGGTACATTGGTTGATGAAACCCCGAGCCAGAGCAGGGTCGCCTCCAAACCGAGGAGGAGCTGAAGGTCGAGGTCCTGGAATAGAAACCACGGAGTTGGTAAGCAGCGGAACTGCCGGATTGCGGGTCATGGTGCTCGCGGTGGTTGTCGGGGAAGTATTCAGAGTGTCCAGGCGGGAATTAACACACCGCAGATGACCCAGGATGGACTCCTGTTGAGACCTCTGACGAGACAGTTCATGACACAGGTCAGATAGCGAAGGGGTTTGGGTGCCACCGGGTTCCATGGCCCGAGCAAACTGTAACGGGTCAGGTAGGTGGAACCTCTGAGCTTTATTTATACAAGAAGGTTATACTTGTAAGAGAGCGGGTGGCGCCCAGGGAGACGGACAGGAAGTCACGGCAAGTGACAGGGCAGTCTCTGGTTATACGGGAAAGGATCACGGCAAGTGACCGGGGCAGTTCTCTGGATTGACAGGCAGGTTGTCACGGCAAGTGACCGGGGCAGTCTCTGGATTGACAGGTAGGTTGTCACGGCAAGTGACCGGGGCAGTCTCTGGATAGACAGGCAGGTTGTCACGGCAAGTGACCGGGGCAGTCTCTGGATTGACAGGCAGGTTGTCACAGCAAGTGACCGGGGTAGTCTCTGGATAGACAGGCAGGTTGTCACGGCAAGTGACCGGGGCAGTCTCTGGATTGACAGGCAGGTTGTCACAGCAAGTAACCGGGGCAGTCTCTAGATGGACAGGTATATACGACCTGAGATGGTGAAGCCTCCCGGTAGGCTGCAGTCAGATGGCAGATGATCGCTCCCAAGTGAGCAGGCAAGAGTCTCTGGAATAGCCGGGGATCACCGCTTGTGACGTCCGAACCTCCGGGTAGGGCTGCAGTCAGATGGCAGATGATCGCTCCCAAGCGAGCAGGCAAGAGTCTCTGGAATAGCCGTGGATCACCACTTGTGACGTCCGAACCTCCGGGTAGACTTGCGGACAGGTAGCATACAGCAAACGGGCAGGAAACAGGCAGGTAACTGGTAACGGGACCTGAGGGCTGAAGCAGAGTGAAACAGTGCAACAACAACATTGCTCGGGCACCTCCATTAAGGAGGAAGCCCTTAATATAGGGTGGAGTCCTCCGGCATTGGCCGGGGACTTATTTGAAAAATGCCGCGGCTCCTTTAAGAGCGGGGGAGGGCGCGGGCGCGCGCCCTAAGTCCAGCAGCAGGGAAGGACGCGCGGCCCCAGCAGGGCGAAAGGAGGACGCTGAGGAAGGGTAAGGGGGGCGACGTCCCTGCCTGGCAGAGGACGCTGCTGCAGGGGAACAGCGTCCCTGCCTGGCAGAAGGCAGGGATGCCGACGCTACACAGGAACTTCAGTTTTTGGGTTTCCTGGTGTCAGCTTCCGGTTTCCGTATGGACCCTGAGAAAGTGAGAGCAGTGCTTGAATGGGATCGGCCAGAGGATCTTAAGGCACTGCAGCGTTTCCTGGGGTTTGCTAACTACTACCGGAAATTTATTCGTAATTTCTCATCTGTTGTCAAACCTCTCACTGACATGACTAAAAAAGGGACGGATTTTTCTAGGTGGTCTGACAAAGCTTGTCAGGCATTTTCCTCCTTGAAAAAATGTTTTGCTTCGGCCCCCATACTCATTCAACCAGATGCATCACAACCGTTCATTGTGGAGGTGGACGCGTCTGACGTAGGGGTGGGTGCAGTATTATCCCAAGGTCCGTCCCCTGGTAAATGGCATCCGTGCGCTTTCTTCTCTAAGAAATTGTCGTCCGCCGAGAGGAATTATGATGTCGGCAATAGGGAACTCTTGGCCATTAAGTTGGCTTTTGAGGAATGGCGTCACTTTTTGGAGGGGGCAGTCCACCCGGTCACCGTTATTACTGATCACAAGAACCTGCTGTATTTAGAATCTGCAAAGCGTCTGAATTCCAGACAAGCTAGATGGTCGTTGTTTTTTACCAGGTTTAATTTTGTCGTCACATATCGTCCTGGGTCAAAAAATGTTAAGGCTGATGCCTTATCTCGTAGTTTCCCAGGGGCCGGGAAGACGGATGACCCGGTTCCTATCCTTCAGGAGGGAGTTGTAGTGTCGGCTGTATGCTCTGAGCTTGAGGAGGAGGTATTGGAGGCTCAGGGGGACGCCCCTGTAGGACCTCCAGGGAAACTGTTTGTTCCAAATCAGTTAAGACAAAAAGTTATCGAGGCACATCATAATTCTGCTTTAGCAGGACACCCAGGGAGTAAAGCAACTGTGGATCTCCTTTCTCGCCGGTTTTGGTGGCCTAACTTAAATAAAGAGGTAATAACTTTTGTCGCGTCCTGTGGGGTTTGTGCTCGTTCTAAGACCCCACATACCCGTCCGTCTGGGACCCTCTTGCCTTTGAAAATTCCGGAGCGTCCATGGACTCATCTGTCTATGGACTTTATTACGGACCTCCCTCCGTCGTCAGGGAAAACTGTCATACTAGTTGTAGTTGACAGGTTCAGTAAGATGGCACATTTCATTGCTCTTCCTGCTCTTCCTAATGCTAAAACTCTGGCGCAGGTGTTCATTGGGAGATTGTGAGACTTCACGGGTTGCCTTCTGATGTGGTGTCAGATAGGGGTCTCAGTTTGTGTCCAAATTCTGGAGGGCATTTTGTTCACGTCGGGGGATGCAATTTTCTTTTTCCTCGGCTTTTCATCCGCAGACCAATGGTCAGACAGAGCGTCTGAATCAGAGCCTAGAGACATATCTTCGGTGTTTTGTCTCAGAGAACCAGGAGGACTGGTCTTCTTTCTTGCCTCTGGCAGAGTTCGCTCTTAACAATAGGCGGAGCGAGTCCACTGGTAAGTCCCCATTTTTTGGGGCATATGGTTTTTATCCCCAGTTTTGTACTTTCAATGGGGGGGGCCCTTCTGGGGTTCCTGAGGAGGAACGATTCTCGTCGTCACTTGCTTCAGTTTGGAGAGGAGTACTGAATAATCTGAGTGCTATGGGGAACCGTTACAAACGTATGGCTGATAGGAGGAGAGGGTCTGGTCCGGACCTTTGTGTGAACGATCTGGTATGGTTGTCTACCAAGAATATAAAACTCAAGGTTCCCTCCTGGAAACTGGGTCCCAGGTTCATCGGTCCATACAGGATCAGTTCTATAATTAATCCTGTGGCATTTCGTCTGGACCTCCCTCCTACTTTAAAATCCACAATGTGTTTCACAAATCGTTGCTTAAGAGGTACGTGGCGCCAGTTATACCGTCACCTCTACCTCCTCCTCCAGTGGTGGTCAATGGTAACTTAGAATTTCAAGTGTCGAAGATCATTGACTCACGTCTGAATCGCCGGTCCCTTCAGTACTTGGTTCATTGGAAGGGGTATGGTCCTGAGGAGAGGACGTGGGTCCCTGCGTCTGATGTTAACGCAGATCGATTGGTTCGGACCTTCCGCACAACTTACCCGGGCAGACCTGGCCCTGAGGGTCCGGAGGCCCCTCGTAGAAGGGGGGGTACTGTCATGGGTGCATCGCCACGAAGATCGTCGCGATTGCACATTCTGACTTCTCGCAGCTGAATTGCTGTTACTTTGTGTTTGGTAGTGAGGGAGTTAATTTTACCTAGCTCTTTGCTAAGACTAGGTCCAGCCTCACCCGGCTGCTTTTGATTATGCACTAATTAGCTTCCTTTATATACCTGCCAGTCTGCTTGTTAGATGCCCGGTGAAAGCTTACATGCAGACCAGCAGATTGGATCAGGTTATGAGAAGACTTAAGCTAAGAGTTCCTTTGTGGTTTATCCTCTCCTCGCTTATAGTTTATCTCCTAGACCATTTGTGTTCCCTCTGTGTTTAAGTGTTGTATGCAAGTCAGTGTTTACTTTATCCCCTGTCTGTCTCGTCTGTCTTTACTGTTTATTAAGCAGTGACCTGCCTATTCCCTGTGTGGGTAATCAGGGTCCTTCTGAGGACTAGATTACAGTGGTCAGGGACTTATAGGAGACAGGGTTACGTTGGCGGCCTGGACCTCTGTACCATTAACAGTACCTCCAGGTAGAGGGACTAGTCAGGACCCCAGTTTAGGGTCAGCATAGACCCCGGTCCACCTCCAGCCTGTGACAGCGTAATACGTCTTCAGGATTCACCCACAGTACAACGGATATTATGTCAGGTAATACCATACTTTATGTACATGTTGATAATACCTATTCATATGTTATATTGTATGTTGTCCCTCTTGGTATTGATTACTGACATTATATATATATCTGTGATACAGCGTGACATTGAGACAGCAGCTCCAGACACAGACACAGCAGCTATTGCATTGCACAGGAAAGAAAACTTGGATAATGTGAGTATGAAATCTAATGTCTTTCTTTCCTTTTTTCTCAATTTATTAGGTACTAATGTCACTTTTTTTTTTATTGCAGCATGTCTTCTGGAGAGCAGTACCAGCCGGCCCCTGGTGAACTGGCCCAAGCAGAGGGTGAAGTGAGTACCTTCCTTCCATACTGATTGGTAAGTATTTGCTGTTGCATGGACACATTATGGCAAATTAATTTTTTTTCTTTTTCAGTCCACATCGTCCACAGCAGCGGAGGAAGAGCGCGGCGGGGAGGCGGCCTGTAAGTATAGACTGACAGATTGTACTCTTTTTAAGCCCCTGACTTTTTTATTGCCTGTTTTTCCTATTCAATCTTGCTTCTATTCTCAATCTTTCTTCTATTCTGTCTTGTTTTCTATCTTTTTCATTTCCAAATCTTTCCAAGATTAATGTTTGCTTTCTTTTCTAAGCTTCACAACCGGATGATTAACTCGCCCTGAACAATGACGCCCTGATAGGGTTGGTCCAGGAGCGAGGCCCGTTGTGGGACAGCCGTGATCCAATGCACTGTGAAACGTGGTGATCCGGCGGCTCTAGAATGAGGTGGCCGCAGTGCTGATGGATGGCTGGGACAACGCCTCTCCCTGGGTCCGCAAGGAATTTCGTAAGTATTTCAATGGTGTGTGATGCTGCAGTGACCTTGGCCGGGATTACACAACTGTGTGTGTTGCTAGTAATTCCTGTGAGTTTCTAGCATCACACACAGTTGTGTGATCCCGGCCTACAGTGCATTATCTAAATTTTATTTTTGATTTTCCACAGTGAACAAGGTCAGAACCCGTTGGCCTTCGATGAAGGACCGCTTCAACAGGGACCTGAGACAGGAGAACCGGGTTGCCAGTGGTGCTGCGGCAAAGACCACACGAAAGTACCGTTACCATCGGGCTTTGGCTTTCTTAAGACCGATCCTTGCCACCAGAGCGTAAGTATTTTGTTGTTGTATTGTATTGTGTTTACTCGTGTTTTTCTATTCCACAGGAGTTGGCGCTTTTACTATTGTAAATGCATGATCCTTTCTATTCCACAGGAGTTGGCGCTTTTACTATTGTAAATGCATGACCCTAATTTTTTTTCTTTCTTGTTTTTTTTCACAACACCTGGAGCAGCACCCTGCAACCTGGCCCTGGAGCGGTCCTTTATCCCAGCCATCCACCAGCCAAGAAGCACCTTGTGGGTCGGCATCACAGCTAGCTGGAGAACAGGAAGCTGGTCAATCAAGTGTTCCCCTGTCACAGATCTCTGCCACTGGTTTTGCGGGCACTTCCCGCCCGCGGCAGAAGGCCTCTGACAGGAATCTCATGCCCGAGTTCATTCACTTGAGCACAGTTTTCCAAAATTGGCCTCAAGGCGATGGGTGACAGAGTGGATAGCGGTTTTGCACTAATGGAACAACGCTTCCAGTCTGTCGAGCGTCGCCTTGACCATTTTGAAGCCGACCTCAACAGATCAGCGCACCATTTTTTTCAACAAATTGAACGGGGCATGCGGAACACCTTAGTCCTGATCTCCAGCTGATTGTGATGCATGCCTGCAACAATGCTTGCACGCAGGCTATGCAGCAGAGTTGGTACGTTCAGCAGCAGCAGCCAATGGTGCCTTTCCCACCCGTGCCACCACTGACTCGCTTCACCTCACTACCGACTTTTGCTGCATACCACTGCACGGCCACCAGCATTCCAAGCCATGCTGGACCACACTACACCACACAAAGTCACAGTGCAGCTGGATACTCCCCCGCCACCACCATGCCAAGCGATGCTCCTGTTTGGACTTCCTCCATCCCTGCTTGGACCTCCACCCCTGCTTGGACCGCAACCATCTCCAGTGATGCCACCACCACCGAGCAGTAGCTGGGCGACCCTCATTCTCTAATCAGGGCCACAGACCCTGGCACGAGGTCCACCAGCCCACGTGGTCCCCCAGCACATCGGTCGTCCCCAAGCACTAGAGTTCCACAAGCACCAGGAGGTCCCCAAGCACCAGGAGGTCCCCAAGCACCAGGTCCCCAAGCCAAAGGAGGTCCCCAAGCCACAGGAGGTCCCAAGCACCAGGTCCCCAAGCCAAAGGAGCTCCAAAAGCACAGGAGGTCACCAAGCCACAGGAGGTCCCCAAGCACCAGGTCCCAAGCACCAGGTCCCCAAGCCAACGGAGCTCCACAAGCACCAGGAGGTCCTCAAGCACCAGGTCACCAAGCCAAAGGAGCTCCAAAAAGTACAAAGAATGACAAAGAGTCCACAAAAAATTAAAGACTTTGTCCTCCCCCCACTCCCTCCCACTGTGTTGACCCGCTGCCTTCCCCCACCACTTTCATCGCCCACCCAAAGTCAATCCTCGTCCCTCCACACCCCCAAGTTACCCCCATTTCCCCAAACGTCGCCCCATTAATTTTTTTTGTGAGTGAGTCTTGTCAAATAAATGTACCTTTTTTTCAAACTGTTTGGTTTAATTGTGTCTTAGCCTACACACACAGTGCGTACACAAATCCAGGGACGGAGTCCTGAGGAGATCATTTGCATATTCCCAGTTGATTCTGGGATAAGTGAAGAGTCTCCGCGAGCTCCAAGAACACTGGGTTTTGGACTGTTGCAGCTGAAAGGAGGACATGGGTAAACCAGGGGAGGAGTCCTGAAGAGATCATTTGCATATTCCCATTCATTCTGGGATAAGTGAAGAGTCTCCGCGAGCTCCAAGAACACTGGGTTTTGGCTGTTGCAGCTGAAAGGAGGACATCGGTAAACCAGGGGAGGAGTCCGGAGGAGATCATTTGCATATTCCCAGTTCATTCTGGGATAAGTGAAGAGTCTCCGCGAGCTCCAAGAACACTGGGTTTTGGCTGTTGCAGCTGAAAGGAGGACATCGGAAACCAGGGAGGAGTCCGAGGAGATCATTTGCATATTCCCAGTTCATTCTGGGATAAGTGAAGAGTCTCCGGAGCTCCAAGAACACTGGGTTTTGGCTGTTGCAGCTGAAAGGAGGACATCGGTAAACCGCGCGCCTAGTGGCGCGCAAATTTTGACACTTTTTTCACCGCTGTGATATCTCTTTACAATAAGAGCATGGAAGAAGCTAGGACCATGTGGTGATTGCATTTCTTGCTACATGTTCACAGATTTACCAGTGGAAAAGCCAAATTTCACATGCCACAAATGCAAGCTTGTGTCCATGTTGGAAGAAAAGTTCCGAAGTCTAGAAGAGAGGTTAGCTACATTGAAGATCATTAAGGAAGATGAAGAGTTCTTAGACAAAGCAGAATTATCTCTTCAAGGTGCAGAAAGAGAAGAAATTCGACCTGCACCTGAAGAAACAGAGGAATGGAAGCATGTGACCCAGAGAAGCAGGAGGATCGTGAAGCAGTCGGCGCCCATACTGCTCAGGAACCAGTACCAGGCTCTCACACAGGAGAATGATGAAGAAATACATCAGGATAAGACTTTGCCCACAAAGAGCAACCTTGTAAGCCCTCAGAGTCCTCCCGAATGGAGAAAGAAAACTGTTGTGATGAAGAAACGGAGAGTTGTTGTCATGGGGGATTCCCTGTTGAGAGGAACAGAGGCCGCTACTGCAGACCGGATATAACCTCAAGAGAAATGTGCTGTCTTCCAGGTGCAAAAATTAAAGATGTGTCTGACAGGATATCAGAACTCTTCAGACCTAAAGATGACTACCCATTCCTGCTAATAAATGTGGTGACAAATGACACCACAAGAAGTGACCTGGAAACCATCTGCAGTGACTTTGAAAACTTAGGCAAGAAAGTGAAAGAACTGGGTGCGCAGGTGGTCTTCTCATCCATCCTCCCAGTGGATGGCCATGGAGCAAGGAGGTGGAATAAGATTCTGCAGGTGAACAACTGGCTACGTCGATGATGCCGTCAGCAAGGATTTGGATTTCTGGATCACGGAGTGAATTACCTATACGATGGACTACTTGCTAGAGATGGGGTGCACCTTACGAAGACTGGAAAACATGTATTTGGAAGTCGCCTTGCTACACTCATCAGGAGAGCTTTAAACTAGAACAATGTGGGAAGGGAAGCAAAACGCCAGAAAAAGCCATACACCTGACAAATGCTATTGAGAACTCGGCTATTAGAAGTGGAAAGGAAGACAAGACAAGACAGACAAAACAATCTAAATAATAAAAATATTGGAGGAAGAGAAACCAATCACAAACTAAAATGGTTTTATACAAATGCACAAAGCATGGGCAACAAACAAGGAGAATTGGAACTACTAACGCAGGAGAAGTATGTCATTGGAATCACTGAAACTTGGTGGGACGATACACATGATTGGAATACAAGGCTAGAAGGATACAACTTATTTGCAAGAAACAGACTTGATAAACGAGGAGGAGGTGTCGCATTGTATGTTAGAAAAGCGTATATCTGCACAGAGATTGACGCTTCAGAGACTGGGAGTTCTGTAGAAACTGTTTGGGTAAGAATACAAGGACAGAACAATGGAAAGGACACCATTGTAGGCATTTACTACAGGCCGCCTATGCAAGCTGAAGATATGGATGAACTCTTTATGTATCAAATGGCCAAGTTCTCCAAAAAATATGACATAGTGGTCATGGGAGATTTCAACTATCCAGACATTTGTTGGGAATCTCTCTCAGGCAAAACTAACAGGTCAAGGAAATTCTTATCCTCTCTTGCTGACAACTTTATCTTTCAAAAGGTAGAGGAGAAAACAAGGGGATCTGCTACCTTGGATCTAATCCTTATAAACAGGGAGGAAATGGTTGAGGAGGTAAGAGTGGCTGGGACCCTAGGAGGTAGTGACCATGCTATTTTAGAATTTTGGATAACAAGAGGAGGAAGACCTGTGAAGACTCAGACGTCAAGGTTAGATTTCAGAAAGGCAGATTTTAAGGGACTCAAAGAGAATTGGAGGGATCCAATGGCAGGATATCCTTAAGGACAAAAATGTCCAGGAAGGATGGGACATCTTGAAAAATGAGATTCTCAAAGCACAATCGTTAACAATTCCAAAAAGAGGGAAGAATGGGAAGCATTTAAGGAAACCAGGATGGATGAACACAGAACTTAAACACATGCTAAAAAGGAAGAAAGAAATGTTTATCAAATGGAAAGAGGGAGGCATATCTAAAGAAGAATATAATGCCATCTGCAGAACCTGCAGGGCACAAATCAGATTATCTAAAGCTGACAATGAATTAAGGCTTGCACAAGATGTCAAAAGCAACAAAAAAGGATTTTGGGGATACGTCAAAAGTAAAAAAAAAAGTCAAAGATGCTATAGGATTATTACAGGATGAAAATGATGAAATGGTAAGAAAGGATGTTGAGAAGGCTGAACTTTTAAATTCCTATTTTGCATCTGTTTTCTCTCAGAAAGGAAATGTAACATCAACTGATCTTCACTGTCCTATTAAAGGAATAGAAGAATCCAGGATATCTATAAACAGAAAGACAGTGAGGAAACACTTAGCTAACCTAAATGAATTCAAGTCTCCAGGTCCAGATGAATTACACCCAAGAATACTGAAGGAGATAGCAGAAGAAATTCTTGAACCACTGTCCATAATCTTTGAAAATTCTTGGAGAACAGGAGAAGTCCCAGAAGACTGGAGAAGAGCAAATGTTGTTCCTATCTTCAAAAAGGGGAAGAAGGTGGACCCAGGGAACTACAGGCCGGTGAGTCTGACTTCTATACCAGGAAAAATCTTTGAACAAATTATTAAAGAACATGTATGTAAGTACCTGCATAAGAATGAAGTGATTAAACAGAGTCAGCATGGGTTTGTAACTAATAAGTCATGTCAGACTAACTTAATTTCCTTCTATGACAGAATCACTGACTGGGTGGATCAGGGAAATGCTGTAGATATAGTATATCTTGACTTCAGCAAAGCATTTGACAAAGTATCTCACACAATCCTTATTGAAAAAATGACTAAGTATGGAATGGACAAGGCAACTGTTAGGTGGATTCATAACTGGCTTAGTGATCGGACTCAAAGAGTGGTCGTAAATGGCTGCACATCCAGTTGGAAGAATGTCTCAAGTGGGGTACCACAAGGCTCTGTTTTGGGCCCTGTATTGTTCAACATCTTTATCAATGATTTAGATGAAGGAATTGAGGGTAAACTGATCAAATTTGCTGATGACACAAAGCTAGGAGGGGTAGCTAATACTAGAGAAGAGAGAGAGAGGATTCAAAAAGATATAAATAAACTGGAGCAGTGGGCAGCAACTAACAGAATGTTTTTTAACAGGGAAAAATGCAAAGTACTACATCTGGGCAATAAAAATGAAAAAAGCATATACAAAATGGGAGGAATAGGGCTAAGTAACAGCACATGTGAAAAAGACTTGGGTATACTAATTGATCACAGACTGAACATGAGTCAACAGTGTGATGCAGCAGCAAAAAAGGCAAATACAATTCTAGGATGTATCAACAGAAGCATACAGTCTAGATCACGGGAAGTCATTATTGCCCTCTACTCCTCTTTGGTCAGACCTCATCTGGAATACTGTGTCCAGTTTTGGGCACCACATTTTAAAAAAGACATCAACAAATTGGAGCAAGTTCAAAGGAGAGCCACCAGAATGGTGGCCGGTCTGCAAACCATGTCCTATGAGGAACGGTTGCAGGATTTGGGAATGTTTAGCTTGCAAAAAAGAAGACTGAGAGGAGACTTAATAGCTGTCTACAAATATCTCAAGGGCTGTCACATTGTAGAAGGATCATCTTTATTCTCATTTGCACAAGGAAAGACTAGAAGCAATGGGATGAAACTGAATGGGAGGAGACACAGATTAGATATTAGAAAAAACTTTTTGACAGTTAGGGTGATCAAGGAGTGGAACAGGCTGCCACGAGAGGTGGTAAGTTCTCCTTCAATGGAAGTCTTCAAACAGAGGCTGGACAGACATCTGTCTGGGATGATTTAGAGCATCCTGCTTTGAGCAGGGGGTTGGACCAGATGGCCCAGGAGGTCCCTTCCAACTCTACCATTCTATGATTCTATGATTCTATGCGCCATACACTTTATGATTTTGCCACCACAGAGCTCCAGTACCGACACATGTTTCTTGTGTCAGTCCTGGAGCTATGTGTTGTCAAAAACACAAATATACGACTTGAATTTTCACCACCAGTCTCTTTAGCATACAAATATTAGTTAACTGAATAGAGGATGTTGGTGAGTGCAAGGCATATCTATTATCACCTTGCCAGGTATTATAAAGAGTGAATTGAGGATGGTGTGTTTTGCACATCAACTTTTTACCCTTTGTGACACAAGGCAAGGGGATTGTAGATATACCTTGTAAAAAACCACATCCTCTATCCAGTGTGGTGAATAAACTCAAGAGATGATGGAGAAAATACACATCACATCTACAATCCCCTGGCCTGTTATCATAACTATTTATCACACCTGGCCAGGTGACTATACCTATGAGTTTTCATCTGCAGCGTCGCTTCAGTCTGCATTATCTATTGCACGCAGACTGGAGAGATGCTGGTGGTTAACTCCTATGTGTATTCACCTGCCCAGGTGTCATTAATTCTGAAGTCAGGATGTTTTTTTTTGGCATCCTCACTTCAGCATGACACCGGGCCAGGGGATTGTAGAAGTTGTATATACTTTATCATCTCTCCAGTGTGCGTACATACTGAAGCCACAGTGGAGATACTACAAAGAATATCTACAGTCATGGACAAAAGTTTTGAGAATGACACAAATATTAATTTTTACAAAGTCTACTGCTTCACTTTTTCTAATGGCAATTTGCATATACTCCAGAATGTTATAAAGAGTGATCAGCTTAACAGCAATTACTTGCAAAGTCAATATTTGGCTAGAAAATTAACTTTATCCCCCAAAACACATTTCAACATCATTGCAGCCCTGCCTTAAAAGGACCAGCTAACCTCTTTTCAGTGATTGCTCCATTAACACAGCTGTGGGTGTTGATGAGGACATGGCTGGAGATCAATCTGTCATGATTAAGTAAGAATGACACCACTGGACACTTTAAAAGGAGGCTGGTGCTTGGCATCATTGTGTCTCTTCTGTTAACCATGGTTATCTCTAAAGAAACACGTTCAGTCATCATTGCAGTGCACAAAAATGGCCTAACAGGGAAGAGTATTGCAGCTACAAAGATTGCACCTCAGTCAACAATCTATCGCATCATCAAGAACTTCAAGGAGAGAGGTTCCATTGTTGCCAAAAAGGCTCCAGGGCGCCCAAGAAAGACCAGCAAGCGCCAGGACCGTCTCTTAAAAGTGTTTCAGCTGCGAGATCGGGCTACCAGCAGTCCAGACCTTGCTCAGGAATGGCAGCAGGCAGGTGTGAGTGCATCTGCATGCACTGTGAGGCGGAGACTCTTGGAGCAAGGCCTGGTCTCAAGGAGGGCAGCAAAGAAGCCACTTTTCTCAGACAGACTGATATTCTGCAAAAGGTACAGGCAGTGGACTGCTGAGGACTGGGGTAAAGTTATTTTATCTGATGAATCCCCTTTTCGATTGTTTGGGACATCAGGAAAACGCCTCATTCGGAGAAGACAAGGTGAGCGCTACCACCAGTCTTGTCTCATGCCAACTGTTAAGCATCCTGAAACTATTCGTGTGTGTGGTTGCTTCTCAGCCAAGGGAATCGGCTCTCTCACAGTCTTGCCTAAAAACACAGCCATGAATAAAGAATGGTACCAGAATGTCCTCCAAGAGCAACTTCTCCCAACCCTCCAAGAGCAGTTTGGCGATCAACAATGCCTTTTCCAGCATGATGGAGCACCTTGCCATAAAGCAAAGGTGATAACTAAATGGCTCAGGGAACAAAACATAGAGATTTTGGGTCCATGGCCTGGAAACTCCCCAGATCTTAATCCTATTGAGAACTTGTGGTCAATCATCAAGAGACGGGTAGACAAACAAAAACCTAAAAATTGTGACAAAATGAAAGCATTGATTGTGCAAGAATGGACTGCTATCAGTCAGGATTTGGTCCAGAAGTTGATTGAGAGCATGCGAGGGAGAATTGCAGAGGTCCTGAAGAAGAAGGGTCAACACTGCAAATATTGACTTGCTGCATTAACTCATTCTGTCAATATAAGCTTTTGTTACTCATATGTTTGCAATTATATTTCTGTCTGTGATAAAAACATCTGTCAAACACACATAAAAACCAGAGGGCAGCAGATCATGTGAAAATATAATATTTGTGTCATTCTCAAAACTTTTGGCCATGACTGTATACTGTTATGGTCAGGTGTCATAAAGAGTGAAAGATGCTATTGCATCCCAAAATCACTATTTGTAACATCAGTCCAGGTGTAAATTATTTTTTGTATCTCCACCGTCGCTGCAGTATTTCCACCATCGCTGCAATCTGTTTGAACACAGACTGGAGAGATGATGAAGGTCATACAACTTTTCTCTGTAGACTCACCTGGTAGGAGTCCTATTAAAGTCAGGATGCACAAAACACAGCATCCTGACTTCACTGGGACACCTGGGCAGGTGATTATTGTATTTGAGTGTATAAAAAGAGAGTGCACTCGGTACAGGTATCAAAACAGGTTTTCTATTAAAATAAACACAAGAAAACAATTTTATTACACCATTATTCTTGCCATTCCACACGTCCCACATCAGATATAAAGTAGGCCGCAAATTGGTCCCTCATTTGGCCAACTTCAACTGATGACCTGAGAGGGTGCTGAGTGAATTCAGGCAATGGGTTGACAGGTGGTTCATCTAGTTCAAAGGTAGGGTGCTCTTTAGCCATCACAAGATTGTGAAAAACCACACAGGTTTTCACCACCTCATCCACAGTTTCAAGTTTCAGATTAATGGCGGTGCCTAGAATGCGCCATCTGGACACAAGAATCCCAAAGGCACACTCTACAGTTCTTTTGACCCTGGTCAATCTGTAATTAAAGATTATTTTTGTGTGGTCCAAGTCCCGGCTAGAGTAGGGTTTTAGCAGGTGTGTACACATTTGAAAGGCCTCATCACCAACCATTACAAATGGCAGTGGCGGACCTTCGGTGTGGGGAAGAGGCCGTGGCAGGGGGAAATTAAAATGGTTGCCATACAACCTACGGCCCATGTCCGAGTTTTTGAAGGTCTGAGAGTCATTGCCCCGCCAAATGCCCCAATGTCCACCGCAATAAACCTGCAGTCTGCATCGGCAATGGCCATGAGTACCGTAGAAAAGTACTTTTTATAATTATAGTACTCAGAGCCACTTCTTGGGGGTTTTGTTATCCTGATGTGTTTCCCATCCACCGCACCCAAACAGTTGGGGAAATTGCAGACTATCCAGAATTTTTCAGCAATATCCATCCACTTTTCCGAGGTGGGCAGGGGCATAAATTCAGGACAGAGAACATCCCACAAAGCCCGGCAGGTGTCCGCAACTATTCCCGACAAGGTGGAGATTCCAAGCCGGTACTGGAAGTGGAGTGAAGAGAGGGTCTCACCAGAAGCCAGAAATCTGCAAAACAGATGAAGAAAAATTGTGATTGTCTAGGCTTTGGCAAAACACTGACATAAAAAATAAATCTGTACATGGCAGAACTATAATTCTGCAGGCTTTTAGCAAATGGCAGAATAAAAACAATACACGCATTGGTTTAATATTACGTACTGTAATGTGACGAGGAGCTGTTCCTCAGGAGGAATCGCACGACAGAGCTATGTGTCTTGTCTCCGGATGGCTCCTTCAACACGACCAAGCAAAGACATGAAACTTTCTTGGGACATCTGTGTATAGTCTGAAAATTTCACTGGGTTTGCCTGGAACTCGCTGAAGAGGGTGTGGTATGCTCCACGGCTCTCCCGGACTTCAATATTGGGATGTCTCCAAAAACGCCGCCGCTGCCGTCTTCGCTGTCTCTCTCTCTCCCTTTGTTGCTGGCAAGCAAAAGCCAGAAACAGCGCGATGTCCAGATCCAAGTTGAAGCGAAAACTCTCCCAACGAAGATCCATGGTGACACAGGAAACAGCAGCAAAATCTGAAGAATTCAGCTGAACAGGGTTTATTTAAAGAAGTCCCATGACACTGCCCACTGGTGTCCCATTGGTGGAGTCAGTTTCAAGGATTTTCCTCCTGTGAAATGTGACACTCATGCGCCTAAAAAACGCAAACGCATGCAAAACGCTAGATAAACTCATGCAAACGCTACGTTTTTTTGTCATTATGCGTACATTGATGCGTTAAAAAAAACATGCGCTTGCAAGCGCTTGTATGCGTTTTCGCATGCATTTTCAGTTGCTCATAATGCGCTACGCAAAATGACGCAAATGTGAAATTAGCCTTAGGTATCACTGCCACACTGTCTTTCTTTATTAGCTATAACCACCACAATGTCCAACTTTATTAGCTATGACTGCCACACTATCTGATCTGATTAGCTATAACTGCCACACTGTCCCTATCTTAAGTGTACCCCACCACTCTGCCCTCTTTCCATACTGGACCCCCACTTCACATTGTCCGCTCACACTGAGTCTACTTCTACTGTCCAGTCTCTATACTTTATCATGTTCTCACACTTTCCTTTGCATATTATCTATTCTTGATGTACCCTTGCATTTTCCTCCACACTACCCCCTCTTTATACTGCCCTCATATATTATCCATTCTCTATACTGTGCCCCCTCACACTTTTTTCCATCAAACTGTCCCCTAACACCTTTCACCCACACTGTCATCTTACTTTATTCACCCTCATACTGTCCCTTTACCCTATTCCTTCCCATAACTGTCCCATCACACTTTTCCTCTCATACTGTCCCCTTACACTATTCCTCACCATACTGTCCCATCACACTTTTCTCAATACTGTCCCCTCACACTCTTCCCAATATTGTCACCTCACACTCCAACTCCATACTGTCCCTTCACACTTTTCTTAATATTGTCCCCTCACACTCTTCCCAATACTGTCAACTCACACTCCAACTCCATTCTGTCGCTTCACATTTTTCTCAATACTGTCCCCTCACACTCTTCCCAGTACTGTCGCCTCACACTCCAACTCCATACTGTCCCCTCACACTTTTTTCCATAGAACCCCTCACATTTTTCTCCCCATACTGTCCCCTTATAATTTTCTACCCATGCTGCCTCCTCACATCTTTTTTCTCTCATACTTCCCCATCACACTTTCCTCCCATTATATCCCCACTCACTTTTCCACCCATACTATCCACTCACGCTTTTCTCCCCATAGTGTCCACTCACTCTATACCCCCAAATTGTTGCCTCATAATTTCCCACCCATACAGTCCCCTAGCACTAGCCCTCCCCATACTGTCCCCTCACACTTCTCCACTTACTGTCCCTCACACATTTCTTCTATCATTCTGTCTTATTACACCTTCCCTCTCATACAGTTCCGTCATGCTATCCCACCCCATACTGTTACTTCACACTTTTCTTCCTCATATTCATATATATGTCCCTCTTCTCTGGTATATATCCTTCATTCTGGTATATATGTCCTTCATTCTGGTTAATGTTTCCTTATCCTGGTATATATGTCCTTCATCCTGGCTTCATCCAGATATATACAGTACAGACCAAAAGTTTGGACACACCTTCACATTCAAAGATTTTTCTGTATTTTCATGACTATGAAAATTGTACATTCACACTGTCCGAGATAGACAGTCCGAGATAGAATTTAATAAATTACCGTATATACTCATGTATAAGCCGACCCGTGTATAAGCCGACCCCCCTAATTTTGCCACAAAAAACTGGGAAAACTTATTGACTCGCGTATAAGCCTAGGGTGAAAAATGATTATGCCCCCCATATGATGCTCCACAGATTATGCCCCCATATGCTCCAGATTATGCCCCATATGTTCCACAGATTATGCCCCATATGTTCCACAGATTATGCCCCATATGCTCCATATTATGCCCCATATGTTCCACAGATTATGCCCCCATATGCTCCAGATTATGCCTCATATGTTCCACAGATTATGCCCCCATATGCTCCATATTATGCCCCCATATGCTCCAGATTATGCCCCATATGTTCCACAGTTAATGCCCCCATATGCTCCATATTATGCCCCCATATGCTCCATATTATGCCCCCATATGCTCCAGATTATGCCCCATATGTTCCACAGCTTATGCCCCCATATGCTCCATATTATGCCCCATATGTTCCACAGCTTATGCCCCCATATGCTCCAGATTATGCCCATATGTTCCACAGCTTATGCCCCATATGCTCCAGATTATGCCCCATATGTTCCACAGTTAATGCCCCCATATGCTCCATATTATGCCCCCATATGCTCCATATTATGCCCCCATATGCTCCAGATTATGCCCCATATGTTCCACAGCTTATGCCCCCATATGTTCCAGATTATGCCCCCATATGCTCCAGATTATGCCCATAGTATAGGCCTCATATGCTGCTGCAAAAAAAAAAAAAAAATGACATACTCACCTCTCGTCGCTGGGGGCCAGGTGCCGGTGTCCTGAGCAGGCGGGGACACCGGCGCGCTATGGGGGACAGGTGCCGGTGTCATCGCTCGCTCAGGACCCCGGCACCTGAGATATTTACCTGTCCTCGACTGCGCGCTGCTCCCTTGGTCTGACTCCTGGCTGTGAATGATATGGCAGGGGGCGGGCGCGCACTAACGACTCATCGCGCCCTCTGTCTGATCATTCACAGCGTCAGCCAGAGGAGTCAGACCGAGGGAGCGACGCGCATCGGTGGCACGGGGACAGGTAAATATAGCTATACTCACCCCTCCGCCGCGCGTCCCTGCAGCCTCTCCTCTTCTCCCGGCGCTCTCCGCAGAGCTTCCTTCCTACAGCGGTCACATGCTACCGCTCATTAAAGTCATGAATATGCGCATATTCATGACTTTAATGAGCGGTGCCATGTGACAGCTGCAGGAAGGAGCCGGAGATCGTGGGAGAAGCAGGGGGACTGCAGAGACCGCGCCGGTGGAGGGGTGAGTATGATCCGACACCCCCACTCCCCCTCCCCCGCCAACCCCCGTATATGACCCGCGTATAAGCCGAGAGGGGGACTTTCAGCCCTAAAAAATGGGCTGAAAATCTCGGCTTATACATGGGTATATACGGTAGTTGTGGTTTTTATAAAATTGTTCTGCGCATTTCAAAGTTGCAGGTACTTCTTCAGGAAAAGACAGACCTCAAGTAAGTCTAGAGGATACAAAGATGGATTATTATATGTGCGCCTTTTGAATTTGGGTGCCAACAAACACCACTTGTAAGTCCAAGATATGTCAAAGTTCAATGTAATTACACACGATCACTATATAACACATGCACAGTTAAAATGAGTTTCATATCAAAGTGTGCTACATGAAAGTCCTTTGGAACCTATCTAAGTTAAAAAAAATGGACCTTTATTAAAACATACATCATAAAGGAAAAAATATGTTTTCTTAAAAATAAAATATGCAAAATGCCTTGACGTGGAACCCTTGTCCTTCTGGTCAGTGGTAGTCTCTCTACTACATTTTATGCACTCCGCTATTCCGTCAGGTGCTATATATTTTAAGCCGGTAAGAGTCCACATATATAGGTTCATCGAGATGTGGTAATTCAAATTTTATTAAATTATTTTTGTAGATAACCTAAATCAAATGTTTCAGCAGAAATTTATTCCTTAACCCTTTCACCCCGAGGGTGGTTTGCACGTTAATGACTGCGGCCAATTTTTACAATTCTGATGACTGTCTCTTTATGAGGTTTATAACTCTGGAATGCTTCAACGGATCTTCGCGATTCTGAGATGTTTTCTCGAGACATATTGTACTTCACGTTAGTGGTAAAATTTCTTTGATATAACTTGCGTTTATTTTTGAAAAAAACGCAAATATGGCGAAAACTTTAAAAAATTTGCAATTTTCAAACTTTGAATTTTTATTCCATTGAAATAGAGAATTATGTCTCACAAAATAGTTAATAAATAACATTTCACACATGTCTACTTACATCAGCACAATTTTGGAACCAAAATTTTTTTTGTTAGGAAATTATAAGGTTAAAATTTGACCAGCGATTTCTCATTTTTACAACAAAATTTACAAAGCCATTTTTTTTAGGGACCACTTCACATTTGAAATCACTTTGAGGGTCTATATGGCAGAAAATACCCAAAAGTGACACCATTCTAAAAACTGCACCCTCAAGGTACTCAAAACCACATTCAAGAAGTTTATTAACCCTTCAGGTGCTTCACAGGAGCTGAAGCAACGTGGAAGGAAAAAATGAACATTTAACTTTTTAGTCACAAATATGATCTTTTACAAACTTTTTTTTATTTTCACAAGAGTAATAGGAGAAAATGAACAGAAAAAGTTGTTGTGCAATTCTCCTGAGTACGCCAATACCCCATATGTGGGGGAAAACCACTGTTTGGGCACACGGCAGAGCTCGTAAGGGAAGGAGCGCCGTTTGACTTTTTCAAACCATAATT
>JARQOD010000001.1:822782039-822819398 GCA_033576555.1 Oophaga sylvatica | reverse complement strand
CATTTGCATATTCCCAGTTCATTCTGGGATAAGTGAAGAGTCTCCGCGAGCTCCAAGAACACTGGGTTTTGGCTGTTGCAGCTGAAAGAGGACATCGGTAAACCAGGGGAGGAGTCCGGAGGAGATCATTTGCATATTCCCAGTTCATTCTGGGATAAGTGAAGAGTCTCCGCGAGCTCCAAGAACACTGGTTTTGGCTGTTGCAGCTGAAAGGAGGACATCGGTAAACCAGGGAGGAGTCCTGAGAGATCATTTGCATATTCCCAGTTCATTCTGGGATAAGTGAAGAGTCTCCGCGAGCTCCAAGAACACTGGGTTTTGGCTGTTGCAGCTGAAAGGAGGACATCGGTAAACCAGGGGAGGAGTCCGGAGGAGATCATTTGCATATTCCCAGTTCATTCTGGGATAAGTGAAGAGTCTCCGCGAGCTCCAAGAACACTGGGTTTTGGCTGTTGCAGCTGAAAGGAGGACATCGGTAAACCAGGGGAGGAGTCCTGAGGAGATCATTTGCATATTCCCAGTTCATTCTGGGATAAGTGAAGAGTCTCCGCGAGCTCCAAGAACACTGGGTTTTGGCTGTTGCAGCTGAAAGGAGGACATCGGTAAACCAGGGGAGGAGTCCTGAGGAGATCATTTGCATATTCCCAGTTCATTCTGGGATAAGTGAAGAGTCTCCGCGAGCTCCAAGAACACTGGGTTTTGGCTGTTGCAGCTGAAAGGAGGACATCGTAAACCAGGGGAGGAGCCCGGAGGAGATCATTTGCATATTCCCAGTTCATTCTGGGATAAGTGAAGAGTCTCCGCGAGCTCCAAGAACACTGGGTTTTGGCTGTTGCAGCTGAAAGGAGGACATCGGTAAACCAGGGGAGGAGTCCGGAGGAGATCATTTGCATATTCCCAGTTCATTCTGGGATAAGTGAAGAGTCTCCGCGAGCTCCAAGAACACTGGGTTTTGGCTGTTGCAGCTGAAAGGAGGACATCGGTAAACCAGGGAGGAGTCCTGAGGAGATCATTTGCATATTCCCAGTTCATTCTGGGATAAGTGAAGAGTCTCCGCGAGCTCCAAGAACACTGGTTTTGGCTGTTGCAGCTGAAAGGAGGACATCGGTAAACCAGGGGAGGAGTCCTGAGGAGATCATTTGCATATTCCCAGTTCATTCTGGGATAAGTGAAGAGTCTCCGCGAGCTCCAAGAACACTGGGTTTTGGCTGTTGCAGCTGAAAGGAGGACATCGGTAAACCAGGGGAGGAGTCCTGAGGAGATCATTTGCATATTCCCAGTTCATTCTGGGATAAGTGAAGAGTCTCCGCGAGCTCCAAGAACACTGGGTTTTGGCTGTTGCAGCTGAAAGGAGGACATCGGTAAACCAGGGAGGAGCCCGAGGAGATCATTTGCATATTCCCAGTTCATTCTGGGATAAGTGAAGAGTCTCCGCGAGCTCCAAGAACACTGGGTTTTGGCTGTTGCAGCTGAAAGGAGGACATCGGTAAACCAGGGGAGGAGTCCGGAGGAGATCATTTGCATATTCCCAGTTCATTCTGGGATAAGTGAAGAGTCTCCGCGAGCTCCAAGAACACTGGGTTTTGGCTGTTGCAGCTGAAAGGAGGACATCGGTAAACCGCGCGCCTAGTGGCGCGCGAATTTTGACACTTTTTTCACCGCTGTGATATCTCTTTAACAATAAGAGCATGGAAGAAGCTAGGAGCCATGTGGTGAGTTGCATTTCTTGCTACATGTTCACAGATTTACCAGTGGAAAAGCCAAATTTCACATGCCACAAATGCAAGCTTGTGTCCATGTTGGAAGAAAAGTTCCGAAGTCTAGAAGAGAGGTTAGCTACATTGAAGATCATTAAGGAAGATGAAGAGTTCTTAGACAAAGCAGAATTATCTCTTCAAGGTGCAGAAAGAGAAGAAATTCGACCTGCACCTGAAGAAACAGAGGAATGGAAGCATGTGACCCAGAGAAGCAGGAGGATCGTGAAGCAGTCGGCGCCCATACTGCTCAGGAACCAGTACCAGGCTCTCACACAGGAAATGATGAAGAAATACATCAGGATAAGACTTTGCCCACAAAGAGCAACCTTGTAAGCCCTCCCGAATGGAGAAAGAAAACTGTTGTGATGAAGAAACGGAGAGTTGTTGTCATGGGGGATTCCCTGTTGAGAGGAACAGAGGCCGCTATCTGCAGACCGGATATAACCTCAAGAGAAATGTGCTGTCTTCCAGGTGCAAAAATTAAAGATGTGTCTGACAGGATATCAGAACTCTTCAGACCTAAAGATGACTACCCATTCCTGCTAATAAATGTGGTGACAAATGACACCACAAGAAGTGACCTGGAAACCATCTGCAGTGACTTTGAAAACTTAGGCAAGAAGTGAAAGAACTGGGTGCGCAGGTGGTCTTCTCATCCATCCTCCCAGTGGATGGCCATGGAGCAAGGAGGTGGAATAAGATTCTGCAGGTGAACAACTGGCTACGTCGATGATGCCGTCAGCAAGGATTTGGATTTCTGGATCACGGAGTGAATTACCTATACGATGGACTACTTGCTAGAGATGGGGTGCACCTTACGAAGACTGGAAAACATGTATTTGGAAGTCGCCTTGCTACACTCATCAGGAGAGCTTTAAACTAGAACAATGTGGGAAGGGAAGCAAAACGCCAGAAAAAGCCATACACCTGACAAATGCTATTGAGAACTCGGCTATTAGAAGTGGAAAGGAAGAATGAAGACAAAACAATCTAAATAATAAAAATATTGGAGGAAGAGAAACCAATCACAAACTAAAATGTTTTTATACAAATGCACAAAGCATGGGCAACAAACAAGGAGAATTGGAACTACTAACGCAGGAGAAGTATGTCATTGGAATCACTGAAACTTGGTGGGACGATACACATGATTGGAATACAAGGCTAGAAGGATACAACTTATTTGCAAGAAACAGACTTGATAAACGAGGAGGAGGTGTCGCATTGTATGTTAGAAAAGCGTATATCTGCACAGAGATTGACGCTTCAGAGACTGGGAGTTCTGTAGAAACTGTTTGGGTAAGAATACAAGGACAGAACAATGGAAAGGACACCATTGTAGGCATTTACTACAGGCCGCCTATGCAAGCTGAAGATATGGATGAACTCTTTATGTATCAAATGGCCAAGTTCTCCAAAAAGTATGACATAGTGGTCATGGGAGATTTCAACTATCCAGACATTTGTTGGGAATCTCTCTCAGGCAAAACTAACAGGTCAAGGAAATTCTTATCCTCTCTTGCTGACAACTTTATCTTTCAAAAGGTAGAGGAGAAAACAAGGGGATCTGCTACCTTGGATCTAATCCTTATAAACAGGGAGGAAATGGTTGAGGAGGTAAGAGTGGCTGGGACCCTAGGAGGTAGTGACCATGCTATTTTAGAATTTTGGATAACAAGAGGAGGAAGACCTGTGAAGACTCAGACGTCAAGGTTAGATTTCAGAAAGGCAGATTTTAAGGGACTCAAAGAGAATTGGAGGGATCCAATGGCAGGATATCCTTAAGGACAAAAATGTCCAGGAAGGATGGGACATCTTGAAAAATGAGATTCTCAAAGCACAATCGTTAACAATTCCAAAAAGAGGGAAGAATGGGAAGCATTTAAGGAAACCAGGATGGATGAACACAGAACTTAAACACATGCTAAAAAGGAAGAAAGAAATGTTTATCAAATGGAAAGAGGGAGGCATATCTAAAGAAGAATATAATGCCATCTGCAGAACCTGCAGGGCACAAATCAGATTATCTAAAGCTGACAATGAATTAAGGCTTGCACAAGATGTCAAAAGCAACAAAAAAGGATTTTGGGGATACGTCAAAAGTAAAAAAAAAAGTCAAAGATGCTATAGGATTATTACAGGATGAAAATGATGAAATGGTAAGAAAGGATGTTGAGAAGGCTGAACTTTTAAATTCCTATTTTGCATCTGTTTTCTCTCAGAAAGGAAATGTAACATCAACTGATCTTCACTGTCCTATTAAAGGAATAGAAGAATCCAGGATATCTATAAACAGAAAGACAGTGAGGAAACACTTAGCTAACCTAAATGAATTCAAGTCTCCAGGTCCAGATGAATTACACCCAAGAATACTGAAGGAGATAGCAGAAGAAATTCTTGAACCACTGTCCATAATCTTTGAAAATTCTTGGAGAACAGGAGAAGTCCCAGAAGACTGGAGAAGAGCAAATGTTGTTCCTATCTTCAAAAAGGGGAAGAAGGTGGACCCAGGGAACTACAGGCCGGTGAGTCTGACTTCTATACCAGGAAAAATCTTTGAACAAATTATTAAAGAACATGTATGTAAGTACCTGCATAAGAATGAAGTGATTAAACAGAGTCAGCATGGGTTTGTAACTAATAAGTCATGTCAGACTAACTTAATTTCCTTCTATGACAGAATCACTGACTGGGTGGATCAGGGAAATGCTGTAGATATAGTATATCTTGACTTCAGCAAAGCATTTGACAAAGTATCTCACACAATCCTTATTGAAAAAATGACTAAGTATGGAATGGACAAGGCAACTGTTAGGTGGATTCATAACTGGCTTAGTGATCGGACTCAAAGAGTGGTCGTAAATGGCTGCACATCCAGTTGGAAGAATGTCTCAAGTGGGGTACCACAAGGCTCTGTTTTGGGCCCTGTATTGTTCAACATCTTTATCAATGATTTAGATGAAGGAATTGAGGGTAAACTGATCAAATTTGCTGATGACACAAAGCTAGGAGGGATAGCTAATACTAGAGAAGAGAGAGAGAGGATTCAAAAAGATATAAATAAACTGGAGCAGTGGGCAGCAACTAACAGAATGGTTTTTAACAGGGAAAAATGCAAAGTACTACATCTGGGCAATAAAAATGAAAAAAGCATATACAAAATGGGAGGAATAGGGCTAAGTAACAGCACATGTGAAAAAGACTTGGGTATACTAATTGATCACAGACTGAACATGAGTCAACAGTGTGATGCAGCAGCAAAAAAGGCAAATACAATTCTAGGATGTATCAACAGAAGCATACAGTCTAGATCACGGGAAGTCATTATTGCCCTCTACTCCTCTTTGGTCAGACCTCATCTGGAATACTGTGTCCAGTTTTGGGCACCACATTTTAAAAAAGACATCAACAAATTGGAGCAAGTTCAAAGGAGAGCCACCAGAATGGTGGCCGGTCTGCAAACCATGTCCTATGAGGAACGGTTGCAGGATTTGGGAATGTTTAGCTTGCAAAAAAGAAGACTGAGAGGAGACTTAATAGCTGTCTACAAATATCTCAAGGGCTGTCACATTGTAGAAGGATCATCTTTATTCTCATTTGCACAAGGAAAGACTAGAAGCAATGGGATGAAACTGAATGGGAGGAGACACAGATTAGATATTAGAAAAAACTTTTTGACAGTTAGGGTGATCAAGGAGTGGAACAGGCTGCCACGAGAGGTGGTAAGTTCTCCTTCAATGGAAGTCTTCAAACAGAGGCTGGACAGACATCTGTCTGGGATGATTTAGAGCATCCTGCTTTGAGCAGGGGGTTGGACCAGATGGCCCAGGAGGTCCCTTCCAACTCTACCATTCTATGATTCTATGCGCCATACACTTTATGATTTTGCCACCACAGAGCTCCAGTACCGACACATGTTTCTTGTGTCAGTCCTGGAGCTATGTGTTGTCAAAAACACAAATATACGACTTGAATTTTCACCACCAGTCTCTTTAGCATACAAATATTAGTTAACTGAATAGAGGATGTTGGTGAGTGCAAGGCATATCTATTATCACCTTGCCAGGTATTATAAAGAGTGAATTGAGGATGGTGTGTTTTGCACATCAACTTTTTACCCTTTGTGACACAAGGCAAGGGGATTGTAGATATACCTTGTAAAAAACCACATCCTCTATCCAGTGTGGTGAATAAACTCAAGAGATGATGGAGAAAATACACATCACATCTACAATCCCCTGGCCTGTTATCATAACTATTTATCACACCTGGCCAGGTGACTATACCTATGAGTTTTCATCTGCAGCGTCGCTTCAGTCTGCATTATCTATTGCACGCAGACTGGAGAGATGCTGGTGGTTAACTCCTATGTGTATTCACCTGCCCAGGTGTCATTAATTCTGAAGTCAGGATGTTTTTTTTTGGCATCCTCACTTCAGCATGACACCGGGCCAGGGGATTGTAGAAGTTGTATATACTTTATCATCTCTCCAGTGTGCGTACATACTGAAGCCACAGTGGAGATACTACAAAGAATATCTACAGTCATGGACAAAAGTTTTGAGAATGACACAAATATTAATTTTTACAAAGTCTACTGCTTCACTTTTTCTAATGGCAATTTGCATATACTCCAGAATGTTATAAAGAGTGATCAGCTTAACAGCAATTACTTGCAAAGTCAATATTTGGCTAGAAAATTAACTTTATCCCCCAAAACACATTTCAACATCATTGCAGCCCTGCCTTAAAAGGACCAGCTAACCTCTTTTCAGTGATTGCTCCATTAACACAGGTGTGGGTGTTGATGAGGACATGGCTGGAGATCAATCTGTCATGATTAAGTAAGAATGACACCACTGGACACTTTAAAAGGAGGCTGGTGCTTGGCATCATTGTGTCTCTTCTGTTAACCATGGTTATCTCTAAAGAAACACGTTCAGTCATCATTGCAGTGCACAAAAATGGCCTAACAGGGAAGAGTATTGCAGCTACAAAGATTGCACCTCAGTCAACAATCTATCGCATCATCAAGAACTTCAAGGAGAGAGGTTCCATTGTTGCCAAAAAGGCTCCAGGGCGCCCAAGAAAGACCAGCAAGCGCCAGGACCGTCTCTTAAAAGTGTTTCAGCTGCGAGATCGGGCTACCAGCAGTCCAGACCTTGCTCAGGAATGGCAGCAGGCAGGTGTGAGTGCATCTGCATGCACTGTGAGGCGGAGACTCTTGGAGCAAGGCCTGGTCTCAAGGAGGGCAGCAAAGAAGCCACTTTTCTCAGACAGACTGATATTCTGCAAAATGTACAGGCAGTGGACTGCTGAGGACTGGGGTAAAGTTATTTTATCTGATGAATCCCCTTTTCGATTGTTTGGGACATCAGGAAAACGCCTCATTCGGAGAAGACAAGATGAGCGCTACCACCAGTCTTGTCTCATGCCAACTGTTAAGCATCCTGAAACTATTCGTGTGTGTGGTTGCTTCTCAGCCAAGGGAATCGGCTCTCTCACAGTCTTGCCTAAAAACACAGCCATGAATAAAGAATGGTACCAGAATGTCCTCCAAGAGCAACTTCTCCCAACCCTCCAAGAGCAGTTTGGCGATCAACAATGCCTTTTCCAGCATGATGGAGCACCTTGCCATAAAGCAAAGGTGATAACTAAATGGCTCAGGGAACAAAACATAGAGATTTTGGGTCCATGGCCTGGAAACTCCCCAGATCTTAATCCTATTGAGAACTTGTGGTCAATCATCAAGAGACGGGTAGACAAACAAAAACCTAAAAATTGTGACAAAATGAAAGCATTGATTGTGCAAGAATGGACTGCTATCAGTCAGGATTTGGTCCAGAAGTTGATTGAGAGCATGCCAGGGAGAATTGCAGAGGTCCTGAAGAAGAAGGGTCAACACTGCAAATATTGACTTGCTGCATTAACTCATTCTGTCAATATAAGCTTTTGTTACTCATATGTTTGCAATTATATTTCTGTCTGTGGTAAAAACATCTGTCAAACACACATAAAAACCAGAGGGCAGCAGATCATGTGAAAATATAATATTTGTGTCATTCTCAAAACTTTTGGCCATGACTGTATACTGTTATGGTCAGGTGTCATAAAGAGTGAAAGATGCTATTGCATCCCAAAATCACTATTTGTAACATCAGTCCAGGTGTAAATTATTTTTTGTATCTCCACCGTCGCTGCAGTATTTCCACCATCGCTGCAATCTGTTTGAACACAGACTGGAGAGATGATGAAGGTCATACAACTTTTCTCTGTAGACTCACCTGGTAGGAGTCCTATTAAAGTCAGGATGCACAAAACACAGCATCCTGACTTCACTGGGACACCTGGGCAGGTGATTATTGTATTTGAGTGTATAAAAAGAGAGTGCACTCGGTACAGGTATCAAAACAGGTTTTCTATTAAAATAAACACAAGAAAACAATTTTATTACACCATTTATTCTTGCCATTCCACACGTCCCACATCAGATATAAAGTAGGCCGCAAATTGGTCCCTCATTTGGCCAACTTCAACTGATGACCTGAGAGGGTGCTGAGTGAATTCAGGCAATGGGTTGACAGGTGGTTCATCTAGTTCAAAGGTAGGGTGCTCTTTAGCCATCACAAGATTGTGAAAAACCACACAGGTTTTCACCACCTCATCCACAGTTTCAAGTTTCAGATTAATGGCGGTGCCTAGAATGTGCCATCTGGACACAAGAATCCCAAAGGCACACTCTACAGTTCTTTTGACCCTGGTTAATCTGTAATTAAAGATTATTTTTGTGTGGTCCAAGTCCCGGCTAGAGTAGGGTTTTAGCAGGTGTGTACACATTTGAAAGGCCTCATCACCAACCATTACAAATGGCAGTGGCGGACCTTCGGTGTGGGGAAGAGGCCGTGGCAGGGGGAAATTAAAATGGTTGCCATACAACCTACGGCCCATGTCCGAGTTTTTGAAGGTCTGAGAGTCATTGCCCCGCCAAATGCCCCAATGTCCACCGCAATAAACCTGCAGTCTGCATCGGCAATGGCCATGAGTACCGTAGAAAAGTACTTTTTATAATTATAGTACTCAGAGCCACTTCTTGGGGGTTTTGTTATCCTGATGTGTTTCCCATCCACCGCACCCAAACAGTTGGGGAAATTGCAGACTATCCAGAATTTTTCAGCAATATCCATCCACTTTTCCGAGGTGGGCAGGGGCATAAATTCAGGACAGAGAACATCCCACAAAGCCCGGCAGGTGTCCGCAACTATTCCCGACAAGGTGGAGATTCCAAGCCGGTACTGGAAGTGGAGTGAAGAGAGGGTCTCACCAGAAGCCAGAAATCTGCAAAACAGATGAAGAAAAATTGTGATTGTCTAGGCTTTGGCAAAACACTGACATAAAAAATAAATCTGTACATGGCAGAACTATAATTCTGCAGGCTTTTAGCAAATGGCAGAATAAAAACAATACACGCATTGGTTTAATATTACGTACTGTAATGTGACGAGGAGCTGTTCCTCAGGAGGAATCGCACGACAGAGCTATGTGTCTTGTCTCCGGATGGCTCCTTCAACACGACCAAGCAAAGACATGAAACTTTCTTGGGACATCTGTGTATAGTCTGAAAATTTCACTGGGTTTGCCTGGAACTCGCTGAAGAGGGTGTGGTATGCTCCACGGCTCTCCCGGACTTCAATAATGGGATGTCTCCAAAAACGCCGCCGCTGCCGTCTTCGCTGTCTCTCTCTCTCCCTTTGTTGCTGGCAAGCAAAAGCCAGAAACAGCGCGATGTCCAGATCCAAGTTGAAGCGAAAACTCTCCCAACGAAGATCCATGGTGACACAGGAAACAGCAGCAAAATCTGAAGAATTCAGCTGAACAGGGTTTATTTAAAGAAGTCCCATGACACTCGCCCACTGGTGTCCCATTGGTGGAGTCAGTTTCAAGGATTTTCCTCCTGTGAAATGTGACACTCATGCGCCTAAAAAACGCAAACGCATGCAAAACGCTAGATAAACTCATGCAAACGCTACGTTTTTTTGTCATTATGCGTACATTGATGCGTTAAAAAAAACATGCGCTTGCAAGCGCTTGTATGCGTTTTCGCATGCATTTTCAGTTGCTCATAATGCGCTACACAAAACGACGCAAATGTGAAATTAGCCTTAGGTATCACTGCCACACTGTCTTTCTTTATTAGCTATAACCACCACAATGTCCAACTTTATTAGCTATGACTGCCACACTATCTGATCTGATTAGCTATAACTGCCACACTGTCCCTATCTTAAGTGTACCCCACCACTCTGCCCTCTTTCCATACTGGACCCCCACTTCACATTGTCCGCTCACACTGAGTCTACTTCTACTGTCCAGTCTCTATACTTTATCATGTTCTCACACTTTCCTTTGCATATTATCTATTCCTTGATGTACCCTTGCATTTTCCTCCACACTACCCCCTCTTTATACTGCCCTCATATACTATCCATTCTCTATACTGTGCCCCCTCACACTTTTTTCCATCAAACTGTCCCCTAACACCTTTCACCCACACTGTCATCTTACTTTATTCACCCTCATACTGTCCCTTTACCCTATTCCTTCCCATAACTGTCCCATCACACTTTTCCTCTCATACTGTCCCCTTACACTATTCCTCACCATACTGTCCCATCACACTTTTCTCAATACTGTCCCCTCACACTCTTCCCAATATTGTCACCTCACACTCCAACTCCATACTGTCCCTTCACACTTTTCTTAATATTGTCCCCTCACACTCTTCCCAATACTGTCAACTCACACTCCAACTCCATTCTGTCGCTTCACATTTTTCTCAATACTGTCCCCTCACACTCTTCCCAGTACTGTCGCCTCACACTCCAACTCCATACTGTCCCCTCACACTTTTTTCCATAGAACCCCTCACATTTTTCTCCCCCATACTGTCCCCTTATAATTTTCTACCCATGCTGCCTCCTCACATCTTTTTTCTCTCATACTTCCCCATCACACTTTCCTCCCATTATATCCCCACTCACTTTTCCACCCATACTATCCACTCACGCTTTTCTCCCCATAGTGTCCACTCATTCTATACCCCAAATTGTTGCCTCATAATTTCCCACCCATACAGTCCCCTAGCACTAGCCCTCCCCATACTGTCCCCTCACACTTCTCCACTTACTGTCCCTCACACATTTCTTCTATCATTCTGTCTTATTACACCTTCCCTCTCATACAGTTCCGTCATGCTATCCCACCCCATACTGTTACTTCACACTTTTCTTCCTCATATTCATATATATGTCCCTCTTCCTGGTATATATCCTTCATTCTGGTATATATGTCCTTCATTCTGGTTAATGTTTCCTTTATCCTGGTATATATGTCCTTCATCCTGGCTTCATCCAGATATATACAGTACAGACCAAAAGTTTGGACACACCTTCACATTCAAAGATTTTTCTGTATTTTCATGACTATGAAAATTGTACATTCACACTGTCCGAGATAGACAGTCCGAGATAGAATTTAATAAATTACCGTATATACTCATGTATAAGCCGACCCGTGTATAAGCCGACCCCCTAATTTTGCCACAAAAAACTGGGAAAACTTATTGACTCGCGTATAAGCCTAGGGTGAAAAATGATTATGCCCCCCATATGATGCTCCACAGATTATGCCCCCATATGCTCCAGATTATGCCCCCATATGTTCCACAGATTATGCCCCATATGTTCCACAGATTATGCCCCATATGCTCCATATTATGCCCCCATATGTTCCACAGATTATGCCCCCATATGCTCCAGATTATGCCCCATATGTTCCACAGATTATGCCCCCATATGCTCCATATTATGCCCCCATATGCTCCAGATTATGCCCCATATGTTCCACAGTTAATGCCCCCATATGCTCCATATTATGCCCCATATGCTCCATATTATGCCCCCTTATGCTCCAGATTATGCCCCATATGTTCCACAGCTTATGCCCCCATATGCTCCATATTATGCCCCATATGTTCCACAGCTTATGCCCCCATATGCTCCAGATTATGCCCCATATGTTCCACAGCTTATGCCCCATATGCTCCAGATTATGCCCCATATGTTCCACAGTTAATGCCCCCATATGCTCCATATTATGCCCCCATATGCTCCATATTATGCCCCCATATGCTCCAGATTATGCCCCATATGTTCCACAGCTTATGCCCCCATATGTTCCAGATTATGCCCCCATATGCTCCAGATTATGCCCCATAGTATAGGCCTCATATGCTGCTGCAAAAAAAAAAAAAAAAAATGACATACTCACCTCTCGTCGCTGGGGGCCAGGTGCCGGTGTCCTGAGCAGGCGGGGACACCGGCGCGCTATGGGGGACAGGTGCCGGTGTCATCGCTCGCTCAGGACCCCGGCACCTGAGATATTTACCTGTCCTCACTGCGCGCTGCTCCCTTGGTCTGACTCCTGGCTGTGAATGATATGGCAGGGGGCGGGGCGCGCACTAACGACATCATCGCGCCCTCTGTCTGATCATTCACAGCGTCAGCCAGAGGAGTCAGACCGAGGGAGCGACGCGCATCGGTGGCACGGGGACAGGTAAATATAGCTATACTCACCCCTCCGCCGCGCGTCCCTGCAGCCTCTCCTCTTCTCCCGGCGCTCTCCGCAGAGCTTCCTTCCTACAGCGGTCACATGCTACCGCTCATTAAAGTCATGAATATGCGCATATTCATGACTTTAATGAGCGATGCCATGTGACAGCTGCAGGAAGGAGCCGGAGATCGTGGGAGAAGCAGGGGGACTGCAGAGACCGCGCCGGTGGAGGGGTGAGTATGATCCGACACCCCCACTCCCCCTCCCCCGCCAACCCCCGTATATGACCCGCGTATAAGCCGAGAGGGGGACTTTCAGCCCTAAAAAATGGGCTGAAAATCTCGGCTTATACATGGGTATATACGGTAGTTGTGGTTTTTATAAAATTGTTCTGCGCATTTCAAAGTTGCAGGTACTTCTTCAGGAAAAGACAGACCTCAAGTAAGTTAGAGGATACAAAGATGGATTATTATATGTGCGCCTTTTGAATTTGGGTGCCAACAAACACCACTTGTAAGTCCAAGATATGTCAAAGTTCAATGTAATTACACACGATCACTATATAACACATGCACAGTTAAAATGAGTTTCATATCAAAGTGTGCTACATGAAAGTCCTTTGGAACCTATCTAAGTTAAAAAAAAATGGACCTTTATTAAAACATACATCATAAAGGAAAAAATATGTTTTCTTAAAAATAAAATATGCAAAATGCCTTTGACGTGGAACCCTTGTCCTTCTGGTCAGTGGTAGTCTCTCTACTACATTTTATGCACTCCGCTATTCCGTCAGGTGCTATATATTTTAAGCCGGTAAGAGTCCACATATATAGGTTCATCGAGATGTGGTAATTCAAATTTTATTAAATTATTTTTGTAGATAACCTAAATCAAATGTTTCAGCAGAAATGTATTCCTTAACCCTTTCACCCCGAGGGTGGTTTGCACGTTAATGACTGCGGCCAATTTTTACAATTCTGATGATTGTCTCTTTATGAGGTTTATAACTCTGGAATGCTTCAACGGATCTTCGCGATTCTGAGAATGTTTTCTCGAGACATATTGTACTTCACGTTAGTGGTAAAATTTCTTTGATATAACTTGCGTTTATTTTTGAAAAAAAACGCAAATATGGCGAAAACTTTAAAAAATGTTGCAATTTTCAAACTTTGAATTTTTATTCCATTGAAATAGAGAATTATGTCTCACAAAATAGTTAATAAATAACATTTCACACATGTCTACTTTACATCAGCACAATTTTGGAACCAAAATTTTTTTTTGTTAGGAAATTATAAGGGTTAAAATTTGACCAGCGATTTCTCATTTTTACAACAAAATTTACAAAGCCATTTTTTTTAGGGACCACTTCACATTTGAAATCACTTTGAGGGGTCTATATGGCAGAAAATACCCAAAAGTGACACCATTCTAAAAACTGCACCCCTCAAGGTACTCAAACCACATTCAAGAAGTTTATTAACCCTTCAGGTGCTTCACAGGAGCTGAAGCAACGTGGAAGGAAAAAATGAACATTTAACTTTTTAGTCACAAATATGATCTTTTACAAACTTTTTGTTATTTTCACAAGAGTAATAGGAGAAAATGAACAGAAAAAGTTGTTGTGCAATTTCTCCTGAGTACGCCAATACCCCATATGTGGGGGAAAACCACTGTTTGGGCACACGGCAGAGCTCGTAAGGGAAGGAGCGCCGTTTGACTTTTTCAAACCATAATTGGCTGGAATTGAGATTGGATGCCATATCGCGTTTGGAGAGCCCCTGATGCGCCTAAACAGTGGAAACCCCCACAAGTGACACCATTTTGGAAACTAGACCCCCTATGGAACTTATCTAAATCTGTTGTGAGCACTTTGATCCCTCAAGTGTTTCACAAAAGTTTATAATGCCTGGGTGTGGAAAAAAAAACAATTTTCCACAAAAATGATTTTTTAGTCCCAAATTTTTGATTTTTATCAAGTAAATTGGACCGCAAAAGTTGCTGTCCAATTTGTCATGAGTATGCTGATACCCCATATGTGGGGGGGGGGACTGTTGGGGCGCACGGCAGGGATTGGAAAGGAAGTAATAACATTTTCGAATGCAAACATTGATGGGGTCATGTTCCGTTTGCAGTGTCCCAGATGTGCCTAAACAGTGGAAACCCTCCACAAGTGACCACATTTTGGAAACTAGACCACCTAAGGAACTTATCTAGATCTGTGGTGAGCACTTTGAACCCCAAAGTGCTTCACACAAGTTTATAATTCCCAGGCATGAAAAAAAAAATCCTATTTTTTCCCACAAAAATTATCTTTTAGTCACCAATTTTTTATTTTCCCAAGGGTAACAGGAGAAATTGGACCACAAAAGTTGTTGTGGCGTCCTCTCATTGGTGCTTGGACGTCATCTGCTGTGGTGATGTGGCAGCTCTGGATTTGTCCGCGGGCGATGTCAGTGTGAGTGTTTGGGATGGAGCTTTGGCTTTAAAAGGTTCCCGGCGACGCGAGTTCATCCCTTAGCATCTTCTCTCTGTGAAGTTAACAGAGCTGTGTGTTGTGCGTCCTGGTAACACTGTGTGGAGTTAACGCAGTTTTGTGTTCCGCAATTATTCTATAGCAGCAATTTTACATCTCTGCACGTGCTGCGATAGCACATTATTATTTTATATTTTTTGTGATCCGCAAACCCTGTGTGCAATGTACATTTTTTTATATTTCAAATAGTGAAATTATTTGTGAAATATCAGGCTATACAGTTTCCATTCTCAAATGCATGCTTGAAAAGGTGTGCAATGACAGAGAGGAGGTAACCAGTAAAAACTCTTAAGTGCTTGCAAGTGTCTTAAAAGACACTGAAGTATGAAGATACCATGAAAACACCATCTAGTCCCTTTTATTTACAGATATTTATATCCAGCTCAGTTCATAAGCCAGAAGTTTCCAGCAGAGGTGATAAAAACAAAAAGGTGTTTTTGCAAACATAACCTCCGGAGAAAACTATAACATATAGATAGCCTTCTCAGGTATGTTTGCTTCAATGTGTTCCTAGCAGAAAAGGAGACTGCTTTGTAAAGAGACATAATCCTCAGACTATCTGAATGTTCTCTTGCTTAGCCAAAAAGACTAAATCTGTCTTGCCTTTAAAATCACTTCTGGCTGATATTCTCTTATGAAATGAAAATCTTATTTTATTACTGCTGCTGAGTAAGCAGTAGAATTTTATGCATCAGTTCAAAACAATCTTCTACAGCAAATTATCCCAAAATTCAGAAATTATTATATTATTTTCTCTGGCAAAGCATTATTTACTATTTTTCATAAAATATCAATACATTCCTCAGTAGGCACAAGTCTGAGGCTGTCTGTCGTACTACAGCTAATGATGTAAAACAAGGCAAAAATGTTACCTTGGGTTAAACAATTTTGATGATGATACATCAAAGTGTTTACACCAGAATTCTAGTGTGAAATACTTTGAATAGTAGAAACATTTTGCACAATATGGACTTTTGATGTTTTCACGCCAGTTACAAGAAGCTTGGAAAAGTAAGCTGAGCTGTGGTAGGATGGGGCTGGGCTATGCTGCACCCATCAAATTAATGGAATTTGGCAGTGTTTCTTACACCAAAAATCTTACTCAAGTCCCTGACTGGAATTACATTTCTGGAAAGTCACACAGAGGCTTGAACTCCTTAATGAATTTCAAGTACCTTATTGCTGCACTCCCCTTATAAAAACCTGCTCATGAAATGCCGGTCTTGATGAATTGGGGCCTCATAATTAATCAGGACTTATATATTTATTTCAACAAAGGTGTTGGGGACATATTTTTGGGGCACATGCTAATACAGGGATGTTCAGCATCAGGGCTGCCACCAGGGATTTGAGGGTTCCATACTGGGTACATTTTTAGGCCCTCTTGAGACTCTGCCCAGGCTCCTACCTAGCTCTGCCTACACTCAGCATACCTTCCACAATCCCACCGACCACTTTTGTTAAAACTTCTGCATCACATCCTCACCAATCACACATTAACAGTTCCACTCAAACACCATATTACATACATAGCGATGAGCTTTTGTTTTGGCAAAAAGATTTTTTTAAGCTGCCACCACGACAAAGTAGACTCTTCTGACAGGGCCCTACTTTGCTCTAACCTATTAAATATTTGTTATAATACCCAATACTCTTTTTAGGTATATTTTTATTTACTTTTCTTTAAGGCAATGTTCACATATATTTTTTAAAATGACCAATAATATCTCAAACAGGGACAAATACCACCACACCATGCCCAGACCACATGTTACCTCCACATAGTGGCTGAATACTACAATACTGTACAAGATTATACCCAAAAACATTCCAGAAATTAGTGGTAAGAGCAAAATTGTGGTAGAGAGCCATACAATAGTTGACTTAAAATTTGGCAAAGGAAACATATACAAATATACATCATCCAAAGAATATAAGGCTGAGCCGTAAATATTTGAAGTAAGGAATTTCACTAGTACTATAGACCGCACAATTTGCAAAATAGGGGGTTTGGGGAGAAGGCCAAAGAGAACCCTACTGATTAAAAGCATAAAAAAGAAGAGTTTAACTTTGCAAACATGTACTTTCTCTTGTACTAGAGGCCATAAATGTGTTACAGAAAGAGCATTCTAAAGCAAAATGTACATCCAAGGGTAAAAAAATGTAGGTTTGAATCTCACAAAATGGGTGCTACAGCAGGATATTCAAGGGCACATCCAAAAGTACACAAGAATGGTTAAGAAAATAAATATGTACTGTTTTCAACTGGCCAGCAATGAGGTCAGATCTCAATCTAATTGAACAAACAAACTCCCAGCAGACAAGTGCAAGAGCCTCACAGATGGCACAAAAAATGTTTAGAGGCTGTCACAGTTGTCACAGGTTGTGCAACCAAGTGCCTTTAATGCCATCTTAAAATTACTGCAGGCTAACTTTTCTGTTAAATGTTTTTGAACCTCCTACTAAAATATAATATTTTAATGACATAAAGAATTCTAAACATATTTGACTTTTTATAATAAAACACTCTCAAGATGCAGAATTGTTAACCACAACTGTATATAAGTAAATACAAGTTCTGTCTTCTTCAAGACTGCATAGAGCATCTGTTTTCAAAAATGGCAGTTAATAAAAGAGCACATCAAAATCTTCCATACAAGCCTACCTCTAAGTGGGAAAATACTGCCCATGGGAAAGCTGTTTTTCTAGTTGGAAGCTATTGAATAGGTCTTGACTTCTCACATTATCCTCTACCAGCTTCCATTTTCAGAGCTGTTCAGTCTGTGAAAAAGTCTCCGTTTTCAAGTAGGCATCGCTTTATGAAGAAGTAAAACCTGTAGTGATTTATGGACCAATTGGAGAGTTTGGCCGGCGTCACACTGGCGACAGAATCGGACGACTGCAATGCGATGAAAAATCGTATTGCAGTCTGCCCTATGTTAATCTATGGAGCAGCTCCCGGTATCAGATTTTTTGTGGTCCGTTTTAAACGTCCGTGTGCAATCGCAGCATGCTGCGATTGTCACCGATTGTGGGTCGACTATCGCCAATGCAAGTCTATGGGAGCGATGAAAAATCTGATTACAAACGGACTGCATGTGTGACTTGCGATGAAATCGCATCGGTGTCCTTTAGAAAAGCCGGCAATTCATCCCCGGCTATACTGTAAAATCACACTGACAGCTTTAATAAAGACTAGAAAGAATAGATATACACACATAGAATACATATATAATATATATATATATATATGTAATTGTGACATGTATATATATATATATATTTATATTTCCTAGACTTCTACATACTGTAATAGCCGCAAATTCAATTGCCGGCTTCTGTGAAATCACAGAAGCCGACATGAAATGATACATTGTTTCCACACAGTTAACCATGTCATTTCCTGTATTTTGATATTTGTTTAGAACTTACAATTACATGAGTGTATTTGTGCTAAATTTCAGACATGTAGGGGTTAATTAAAGGTGTAAATTCGTTGACAAAATAATGCGTGGGCTCCCGCTGTATTTTCTCCACCAGACAGACAAAGCAAGCGAGTGGGGGCAGATAATAATAGCTTAGGGAGGGTATTTTTTTTGTGCCCCCCCTGGCTACTAACATCTGCCCCCAGACACCCCAGAAAGGGCAAATCTATAATTAGATTCCCCTTTCTGGCACTTTGCCCTCTATTCCCATTGCCCTGAAGCGGTGGCAATGGGTTAATAATCTCACCTTAATGTCACCTTAGTATTGAAAGGTGACCTTAAGGCAGGTTAATAATTGAGAGCTGTCAATTAGACAACTATCAATTATTAATCCTATTGAAGTAAATAAAAAAACACACACACACTTTAAGAATAAATAATTTTAATGAAATAAAAACACATATTTTTGACCATCTTTTATTTCACTCTTAATCCGTTCGAAGCCCTTGTCTTCTAAAATAAATATAAAATAATAAAACAACATTATTCTTACCTATCTGGCAATCTGTCACGTCCCACGATGTAATCCTTCACAAAGGGTTAACTACTAGGAATCAGATAAGCAGCGCAAGTAATCCTGCGTGCTCATCTGATAGCTCCTGAATGAATGAGCTTATCTCCTGCTGACAGGAGAGGATGTGATTCATGAATGAAGCTTAATTGATTGTATCCACTTTCACCTTAGGTCAGGTCACTCAAGTGAAAGTGGCAATAAATCAATTAAGCTCCATTCATATCTCTTCCTCTCCTTTCGTGGGAGAGTAACTGATTCATTCAGGGGAATACAGGTCTGAGACAGCATTATTAGCTCTCTGCGACCTGTAACCTGTTAACCCTTTCTGATGGATTACAGCGTGGGACCTGACTGTACTTCGGATTGGTAAGAATCATTTTGCTTTTTTATTTTATTTTTATTACAGGAAATGGTTTTAGCAGGAAAATAAAATATTGTCAAAAACTGTGTGATTATTTCATTAAACTTCTTTTTTATTAAAGTGTGTGTGTTTGATTTTTCTATCATACAATAGGATTAATAATTGATAGTTGTCTAATTGACAGCTCTCAATTATTAACCTGCCTTAAGGTCACCTTTCAATACTAAGGTGACATTAAGGTGAGATTATTAACCCATTCGCCACCGCTTCAGGGCAATGGGAATAGATGGGCAAAGTGCCAGAAAGGGCGAATCTAATTATAGATTTGCCCTTTCTGGGGTGTCTGGGGGCAGATGTTAGTAGCCAGGGGGGGCACAAAAAATGTACCCTCCCTAGACTGTTATTATCTGCCCCCACTCGCTTGCTTTGTCTGTCTGGTGGAGAAAATACAGCGGGAGCCCACGCATTTTTTTTCAACGAATTTACACCTTTAATTAACCCCTACATGTCTGAAATTTTGCACAAATACACTCATGTAATTGTAAGTTCTAAACAAATATCAAAATACAGGAAATGACATGGTTAACTGTGTGGAAACAATGTATCATTTCATGTCGGCCTCTGTGATTTCACAAAAGCTGGCAATTGAATTAGCGGCTATAACAGTATGTAGAAGTCTAGGAACTATAAATATATGTATATATACATGTCACAATGACATGTATATATATATATATATATATATGTGTTCTATGTGTATATATCTATTCTTTTTTTTGTGATTGAAATACTATTCTTTTGGATCCATTATATGTCAGTTTTGCAAGCCTGCGAGAAATTCTCGCAAGTCGGATGAAAATCGGATGTTACAAGGTACACACACATGCGACTAAATCGCATCTTTGAAGGAAAATCGGATGCCAGAAGGATGTGTGATGTTTGCATTTTGATCCGACAATCGACCGACTAAAACGGACCGATTTTTTGTCGTTGTGTGTGACGCCGGCCTTTGGGAAAAAGTAGAAGCGAGAAAGGCAAAATTTAAGTGTGATATCTTTGCGATTAAGGTAACAACATTGAGAAAGGTGTCCAGATTATCAATTCCTTAACCCCTTAACGACCAAGCCATTTTGTAGGTTAAAGACCAGGCCAATTTTTACATTTCTGACCACTGTCTCTTTATGAGGTTATAACTCTGGAACGCTTCAACGGATCTTGGCGATTCTGAGATTGTTTTCTCGAGACATATTGTACTTCATGATAGTGGTAAAATTTCTTCAATATAACTTGCGTTTATTTATTAAAAAAATGGAAATATGGCAAAAATTTGGAAAATTTTGCAATTTTCAAACTTTTAATTTTTATGCCATTAAATCAGAGAGATATGTCACAAAAATTAGTTAATAAATAACATTTCCCACATGTCTACTTTACATCAGCACAATTTTGGAACCAAAATTTTTTTTTGTTAGGAAGTTATAAGTGTTAAAAGTTGACCAGCAATTTCTCATTTTTCCAACAAAATTTACAAAATCATTTTTTTTAGGGGCTACCTCACATTTGAAGTGAATTTGAGGGGTCAATATGACAGAAAATACCCAAAAGTGACACCATTCTAAAAACTGCACCCCTCAACGTGTTCAAAGCCACATTCAAGAAGTTTATTAACCCTTTAGGTACTTCACAAGAATTGAAGCAATGTGGAAGGAAAAAATTAACATTTAACTTTTTTTCCCAAAATTTTTCTTTCGACAGAATTTTTTAAAATTTTGTCAAGGGTATCAGTAGAAAATGAACCACAATATTTGTTGTACAATTTCTCCTGAGTACAGCGATACCCCATGTGTGGGGGTAAACCACTATTTGGGCGCATGGCAGAGCTCGGAAGGGAAGCAGCGCCATTTGACTTTTTTGGCTGGAATTGAGATTGGACGCCATGTCGCATTTGGAGAGTCCCTGTGTGCCTAAACAGTGGAAACCCCCACAAGTGACCCCATTTTGGAAACTAGACCCCCCAAGTAACTTATCTAAATGTGTTGTGAGAGCTTTTAACCCCCAAGGGCTTCACAGAAGGTTATAACGTAGAGCCGTAAAATTAAAAAAATCATGTTTTTTTCCACAAAAATGATCTTTTCATCCCAATTTTTATTTTCCAAAGGATAAAAGGACCCCAAAAGTTATTGTGCAATTAGTCCTGAGTACGCTGATATCCCATATGTGGGGGTAAACCACTATTTGGGTGCATGGCAGAGCTCGGAAGGGAAGCAGCGCCATTTGACTTTTTTGGCTGGAATTGAGATTGGACGCCATGTCGCATTTGGAGAGTCCCTGTGCCTAAACAGTGGAAACCCCCCACAAGTGACCCCATTTTGGAAACTAGACCCCCAAGGAACTTTTCTAGATGTGTGTGAGAGCTTTGAACCCCCAAGGGCTTCACAGAAGGTTATAACGTAGAGCTGTAAAATTAAAAAATCATATTTTTTCCACTAAAATGATCTTTCCAACCCCAATTTTTATTTTCCAAAGGTAAAAGGACCCCAAAAGTTATTGTGCAATTTGTCCTGAGTACGCTGATACCCCATATGTGGGGGTAAACCACTATTTGGGGCTATGGCAGAGCTTGGAAGGGAAGCAGCGCCATTTGACTTTTTTGGCTGGAATTGAGATTGGACGCCATGTCGCATTTGGAGAGTCCCTGTGTGCCAAAACAGTGGAAACCCCCCACAAGTCACCCCATTTTGGAAACTAGACCCCCCAAGGAACTTATCTAGATGTGTGGTGAAAGCTTTGAACCCCCAAGGGCTTCACAGAAGGTTATAACGTAGAGCAGTAAAATTAAAAAATCATATCTTTTCCACAAAAATGATCTTTCCACCCCCAATTGTTATTTTCCAAAGGGTAACAGGACCCCAAAAGTTATTGTGCAATTTGTCCTGAGTATGCTGATACCCCATATGTGGGGGTAAACCACTATTTTGACGCATGGCAGAGCTGGAAAGGGAAGGAGCGCCTTTTTCAAATGCAGATTTTGATGGAATGGTCTGCGGGTGTCATGTCACATTTGGAGAGCCCCTGATGTGCCTAAACAGTAGAAACCCCCCACAAGTGACTCCATTTTGGAAACTAGACCCCCCAAGGAACTTATCTAGATGTGTGGTGAGCACTTTGAACCCCCAAGTGCTTCACAGAAGTTTATAACGTAGAGCCGTGAAAATAAAAATATCATATTTTTTTCCACAAAAATGAACTTTTTGAACCAAATTTTTATTTTTCTAAGGGTAACAGGAGAAATAGGACCCCAAAAGCTATTGTGCATTTTGTCCTGAGTATGCTGATACCCCATATGTGGGGGGAACCACTGTGATCGCCTTTCTGCGATCTTTGGGAGGCACAATGAACAAATCCACAAAAGGTGAAGAATTGGTTTTCTTTTTTACGCCGTTCCTCGTGCGGTATTAGTGATTAGGCGACTTTATTCCTCGGATCGGTGCGATTACAGCGATACCAGATTTACACCCTTTTTTCATGTTTAGCTTCTGTCACACACTAAAAGATGCTTTTTCTTGGAATAAGTTTTTGTAAGAAATTTTTGCATCGCCGTATTTTGAGAGCTATAATTTTTCCATATTTCGGCCGACAGAGTTATCTGTGGGCTTATTTTTTGCAGGACGAGCTGACGTTTTTATTGGTACCATATTCAGGCACATAACGTTTTTTGATCGTTTCCTATTCCGATTTTTGTGGAATCAGAATGAACAAAAACCAGCAATTCAGGAATTGTTTTTTTTTTTTTTTTCCTCCGTTCCGTGTGTGGTAAAATTGATAAAGCAGCTTTATTCTTGGGGTCACTACGGTTACGGCGATTCCTCATTTATATATTTTTTTTTATGTTTTGGTGTTTTTTACACAATAAAAAATTTTATAGAAAAAATAATTATTTTTGCATCAGTTTATTCCGCGAGCTATAACTTTTTTATTTTTTCGCTGATGATGCTGTATAGCAGCTTGTTTTTTGCGGGACAAGATGACGTTTTCAGCGGTACCATGATTATTTATATCTGACTTTTTGATCGCGTGTTATTGCACTTTTTCCAAGCGGTATAATGATACCGCTTGGAAAAAGTATAATTTACTACTTTTTTGTGTTTTTTTTTTACGGCTTTCACTGAAGGGGTTAACTAGGGTTACGCTTTTATAGATGGGATTTTTACGGACGTGGCGATACCTAACGTGTATGTTTTTTGTTTTTTATTTTTTTTATTACATAAAAATGTGTATTTTTTAAGGGGATTTTTTTAAAATTATTTTTTAATATTTTTTTTACAATTTTTTTAAAAAAATGATTTTTTTTAACTTGTCCCTTTATGGGACTTTCACTTTTTTTACTTTTTATTGCAGTTACAATGCATTGCAATGCTCTGGCATTGCAATGCATTGCAACTATAGTGGAAGCTGCTGTGACAATGATCACAGCAGCTTTCCGTAGCTAGATGACCCGGAGGTTGTCATGACAACCCCCGGGTCATCAAGGCAGAGATCGGGCCCTGCAAATACATTGCAGGGTGCCGATCTGAGGCAGAGGGAGCTCCCGACCCTCTGCCTCCCCCCCTGAGCTCTGCGATCGCGCTCGATCGCAGCAGTCAGGGGGTTAACAGCCAGGGGCGGTGGGGGCTCCGCTCCTGGCTGTCAGTGCAGGAAGCCTAGCCACTGCAGCGCCGGCTCCTGCACTGATCGCGCTGGAGAAGCTGAAATTTCAGCTTCTCCTGCACGATCGCTGCTGTGTTTGGTCAGTCAGATTGACTGACCAAGCACAGCGCTGTAGGTGCGGGGACCGACGGCAAAGGTCCCCGCACCGCTTGCCGTGCCTGTCAGCTGTCTGTGACAGCTGTCGGCACTGATCTACCACTGCGTGTTTACACCCAGTGGTAGATCAAAGCCATGACGTGCAGAGTCCGTCCTGGTGCCGGAACTGACACCTTGCCATGACGGACTCTGCACGTCAATGGACATTAAGGGGTTAAAGATGTCAGGCTGTGTTTTGACTGCACTTTCTATTGTGGTTGTTGCATGTTCTCAGGGGCGCACCTGTAATGAGGCAAGTTGAGCATGTTGCCTCAGACGGCAGTCAGCTGCTGTGCAGAGAGGGCGGAAACATCACTGCACTGCTCTCCTGTACTAGCTCCAGCCTGCAGCCAGCATAGGAGACTGGAGGTGACAGAAAAGCACAGAGAGCCCCCTCTCCTCTGTCACCTCACTACTCTGGCCCTGCTTCTTACTGCAGCTCCAGACCACCCACTTTCTCCTGTCTAGGAGCAGGGTGAGAAGGAATTTACCAGCATCTTATAACCTTATTTGAGTGCAGGGAGCAGAAGCCCAGAGAGCACCGGAGTTGTAACTAGGAACAAAGAAGCTAAGAGGCAAGCATTAATAGAATTAAGAAGTAAAAAAAAGCTATGTCCACTCTGCTTCTATGCCACTAACTCAAAAGAAAATCACCACTCCTGTGGTGAACTATAACTCCCAGCATGCCATAGGAGCTGCTGTACATGCTGGGAGTTATAGTTCTCCTCAAAGGCATAAGGATAATAGTCAACCATGTGACATAAATGGCACCTATGGGATTGTAAAGGAAATAAGATGGCTGATACATGCTGCTCGATCCAAAGGCCGCATGTATCAGACATGATACATATGATCTCAGCCAGGTATGTTTGACTGTGAAATGCTGCTGCATTTCAGGGAAAAACATACTTTAAAAGTCACTGAGGACTAAGGCCACACAGGTGACTAGTCACACAGGTGGGTCCCTGGTGGCTTCTCCCCATTCACTCCCACTGAGAGACAATTTTCTTCCTGCATGCGTGTCCAGTAACAGACCAGTCATTGGCAGCAGGAGTGGGGAAGTCAGACATGTTTTTCTCTGTGACGCTGCAGCGTGTCAGAGACAAACATACCTGGCTAAGATCGTACAGCTGGTGCCGGACACATGCTGCCCATGGGTCAAAAGGCAGGTATCAGCGGTCAATTTCACTTTAAGGACGGAGTCACACTTGCGTGTTTGATGCGAGAAACTCGTGCATCAACACCCAGAACTACCACCGGCACTCGGACCGAGTGTACGGCTGCATTGAAATACATGTAGCCGCACGCTCTAGTCCGAGTGCCGAAGGCAGTGCGGGTGTTGATGCAAGAGACTTGCGCCAGTTTCTCACATCACACATGCAAATGTGACCCCGACCTAAGGGTATGTGTAGATGTGGCAGCCCTGAGGGTCCAGTCACCACAGAGGTGCTGCACCTTAGCCAAAGGTGTGGTACTTCACTCTCAGGTAAGGAGGGGACACTACCAAGAATCCACACACTTGCACTCAACACCAGACCTCTCAAGGCCAGGGAGGGACTGGATAGAGGGTGTGGGTTGAGTCAATAGAGAGGAGGAGCTTGAGAAGTGATAGATAGAAGGAGCAGTCAGTTGGTGCTGGGGACTCGAGCAGTGAGGAGCTCATCCCTGAACCTGAGGACAGAGTGTGAAAGAAAAATAGAAAGAGGAAAGCTTCAGTGAGGGAGAGGAAGAAGGGGTCCTAGGGACACGGATAGTGAGGAATCCAACTGTGGAACCCGTATACACCGACGTGGTCGTGGAGGGACCAGGTCGCAGTAGGGAACCGGCCCCAAAGACTAGTAGAGGACTACAAGGCTCAGCTGAAAAGGTGGCCTGATAGGAACAAGTGGACCTGAAGTATGTCACCTGACAGGATCCGAGGCTACTGGCTTGGGACACTGTGTGAATGGCGCAAAGCAGGAGAGGAGGCAGCCAGTGCAGGGAGTTGGCCAGAGAAAGAATATCAGAATGGGGTTCTGACAAATTGTTCCCCAAATTATTTGAGAGCTGGCTGGACCACCTACCCGGAGGACACAGCACCCCGGCTGGGGATTGTTCAACAACAGAGAGTAAACTGAAAGCGACTGCACCCTGCTGTGTCCTCTAAATTATTTACTGCGTCATCAGCCCTGCACCACGACAGTTACCATCATTTACTTCAAACTCTAATACATCCCTGGGGCCCCGCTCTTACTGTGGGGAGCAGTAACAGCTTTGCTGTGTCACCAACTGCCCCAGAGGATTTGAATTGCAGCGTTGGCCATCTTATTGCCGAACACCATGGGTGGCATCACAAACTATTTCCCCTTTTTACTTTTATTTTTCCATTTTCATCACCTTTGTTTTAAAACACCTTTTTATTACACGCCCAGGACCACGGACCGGGTCTCTGCTGCCGTGACACGTCTCCTTTAAGAACTGTACAGACCCGGTACTGAGTAACCCCAGGAAGCGCTCCATTTTGGCATCAAGAAGAGGATTGACCGACCCAGTGAGCTGGGTCCCGTGCGCTTATTCTGGACTGTATTTCTAAATGGTACAAAAGCTGTAACTGCTGAGTGCACAGACTACAATGCAAAAAGAACAGGTCCGTCGACCAGAGGGATACGCCTAATGACTAGAAAAGGCGGACCAAGGCAGATGCCCATGGAGACGGGTGTGTTACAGGAAAACCGCGGGAAATACGGCTGACGCAGCAAACTTGGGAAGCAACATGGCGGAAGCAGGAGAACAAGTACCGGTGTGTGGAGTGGAGCAGGAGGACTCCTGGTCTGTTGGGGAAAACACACCATTTTACCAGGTTAGTGCAGTGGCGGCTTGTTGATGCTCAGACTGCAGGTCGTTGCATGTGGTGTGTGGACCGTGCTGTATGGTGGACATGTCTGACTACTTAGTGCCAGGCAGCGGCCACATTGGAGCTGCCCAGAGTTTTGCAGGCGTGTGCCAGAGATAATAGGCTGCAATCAGTGCCTGCCCCTGTGTGTGTATAAGGATACAGGACTGTGTCTGCCTATAGGACCACAGCTCTGCAGCCATCATTGTTGTCTGTATGCCTGTGCCAAGTCTGCCATTGATTGCCATTAATGATCCTTGTTCTGGATTCTTCTGTGAGGTTCTTGCATGTGTGTGTGATGTCGCTGACATCCTTGTGTTTGGACCCCTTTTTTATCTATTTATCTAAATTAAAATGTCCACTATGGTTCTCAGTTTTACAGGATAGATATAAATCTGTATGAACCACATTTATGTCTACCGGTTTTAAAAATTTACTATGGGGTGGCGCCATTTTGCGGTTCGCCTCAGGCAGCAGAGAGGCTAGGTTCACCCCTGCATGTTCTAAGTTTTGCAGAAACATCTTTCTGTGTTGCTGCATTAAGGCTAAGCTCCCACAGTGTGAAAATGTCTAAAAGTTTTGCTATTTTTCACAATAATATCTACAGTGGAACATATCACTATGGAACCTCCACTGCCAGACGTCAGCATAAAATAAGTTCCATGGCAACGTAGCCTAACACTTCTCTAATCTGGTAGAAATAGGTCAGGTTTTCAGCTCACAGATATAGCTGGGGATAAAACAGTAGAGGTTTCAGGCTTCATATCTGCACTATTAGGGTGTGTTTCCACGATCCGGAATTCTTCAGTAATTGCTGCGTGTTTGACGCTGTGCGCTGGCACAGCGTCAAACACGCAGCGTACAGATGTTACAGCATAGTGGAGGGGATTTCAAGAAATCCCGCCTCCACTATGCTTAAAAACACGCAGACGGCAGACCTGCGTTAACGGACATGCTGCGCGTCTTTTTAGTGGGATTTTGGTCAGTAAGGAGGTGAGGTCAGGTCCAGATAGGTAGATCTGCATGTCATCGGCGTAGAGATGATACTGCAAACCATGGGTTTCTATCAGCTGTCCCAGGCCGAGGGTGTAGATGGAGAAGAGTAGGGGTCCTAGAACTGAGCCTTGAGGAACAACGACAGACAGGGGGCGAGGTGAGGAGTATTGTGGGAGAGGGAGACACTGAATGTTCGGTTTGTTAGATATGATGAGATCCAGGATAGGGCCAAGCCTGTGATGCCAAGAAATGAGAGAATCTGTAGCAGGAGGGAATGTCCACAGTGTCGAAGGCAGAAGATAATAATAATGGGAACATTGTTTCCAGGAGGCCCTCCTCTACGTCTCTACAAAGGGGTATTAGGGTGCGTCCAAATTTTGGGCTGCCCTGCCACTCACTGCATATGCAATAACAGTATAGGAGACCCACTGTTTAATAATGGGAACAACAAAGCATAGCTGGCTGATTGCTCTCTAAGAATAGAGAGGACGACTGCTGGCCCTTTAAGCATAGTAAAGGCCACCTGATGGTGCTATAAAAATAGGCTTTGTGACTTTCAGAGTCCTTCCTTCATAAATGAAACATTATGTGTCTGATGATGTGTCACACATCACATGGCCAGATAAGGTTGTAAAATGTTAAAATGACATTTCCTAGTGAATGCATTTGTCTTGGTTGAAAGCAATGCTAAAATTCAAAAACGCATCAAAAACGCTACGTGTGAACATAGCCCAAGGTGTGGAGAAGCATTTTTGTTTTTGGTTATTTATTTTGCCTTATATACAAGTCATTACCCTGGAAAGCATGTTCCTTAATATATTTCCCAGGAAAATCCATTTTGGTTTTGTTTTTGTATGTTTTATTGTGAGTCCGTAAAAGTGGCATAAGACTCTGACAACATTGTTCACAGCAGTGACCTGGGAGTCAGAAATGCTTCCAGGGGTCTTCTCCATGCTGTTCCCAAGTCATTTGAGCACTGTTCCTATCGATTTCTACAATTTCTAGTCCCTCTGCAGACTGCCGGGGGGAGCCGCAGGAAAAATGCTCGAGTTTCCCATAGACTTACATTGGGCTCATTGCTCAGGTCGAGCACCCGAACATTCCAATTTGATCAACCAGAGCAACAAGCAGCCGAGCATTTTAGTGCTCTCCCCTCACTAGCAGTCATTGCAGTAATGTGACAGATGCGCATCCCAATAGAAACTCACACCAGTAATAGATCAAGTTAGATCAGTTAAATCGAATTGGCATCCAAAAGACTAACTAAGGTCTCATTCACACGCCAAGTTTTTCATAGAAGACTGCTATGCATTTTTTTCACAGATAGCCCTTGTACCTATGATAGTATATGGGGCTGTTCACACATTTTTTTTCATCAGACCAAGCGATCCGTGCAGAATCATATCAAAGAGACATGTCAAATACTGATTCGAATGTTGGATCAAAATCAACAATTCAAGTCTATGGGTGAATGAAAAACTCTAACAGCCTTTTTATGCCATGTACTGTCAATATTTCCCTGACTGATAGATAGAAGGTGGAGAAAAGTTTTTTTTCCTCATTAGTGAAAAAAACATAAAAATCTGCCCAAAGTATGATGAAAAATTTTATAAAACTGATGATAATCACTGATGAAACTCGGTAAGTTTTTCTCGTACGTAAAAAAAAATGAAGTCTGAATCGCCTCATTCAGACATCAGATTTTTGTCGTGCGAAAAAAATGACAGTTTCACCAATGATTTTCAACAGGGTTTCATCAGATTTTCATCAGAATACCATCAGATTTTCATCAGTGTTTGGTCAGAGTTCATCAGTTTTTTCACTGATGAGAGAGAAAAAGGTTTTCTCCACTTTCTGTAATATGTCAGTGAAAAATCTGACATTTGAACAACCCCATAGATGGTCAAAGGTACAAGTGCTATTCATGAAAAAAAACAAAAAGGACTCATACATGAAAAACTGATGTGTGAATGAGGCTTTAGGTAAAGGGTATGCCACACTAAGCGAGATCGCTAACGAGATCGCTATCGAGATCGCTAAAACGTCACTATTCAGCGATCTCGTTAGCGACGTCATTGTGTGTGGCATGTAGCAAAAATGTGGCCCCTGCTGTGATGTCGCTGATCGTTCACTAGCGTTCTGGACCGTTTTTTGATCGTTGGCGTCCCGCTGGTGAGCCTATATCGCTGTGTTTGGCACCTTTTGCGAACGACGAGCGACCTCGTTTGTGACGCATATGACAGCGGCGCAGGCGGGACTAGGGTTTTTAGCGTCACGGAGTGGATCGCAATATCTTTAAGTTCTCTTTTGTGTCACAGAGAGGATCGCAGAAGTTGCAAAGCAGGCTAGCAGGACGCAGAGAGCAGGAGCAATGCTGGAAATTTCTATGAATCAGAAGCGCTCATACATGCTAATGACAGATCCTAACGACCGCCAAAGTCGTTAAAGAGATCGCTGACCGCTGATGTGTCGTTTATGAGATCTCCTGTTTGGCAGCTACTAGCGACCTAAAAGAGATTACACCAACGATCTCATTAGCTTGCGTCGTTATCGTGATCGCTAACGAGATCGCTAAGTGTGGCAGTACCTTTAGATTCATACTACTTTCTAACTTACACGATAATTGCAACACAATGCTCGGATTGGCCTTTGGCTCTTCTGACCCGAACGTAAGAGCTGCATAAAAATATATGCTGTCATACTTTGGTCAGGAGAGCCGAAGGCTAGTATGAGCATTGTGTTGTGTTATGATCCATGTCTGAGTTATACAGTCGTCTGACTCTTCCCATACTGTGAGCTTTCAAAAGTAGACAGGTATCTGAAATCACAACTGTTCCCACCTAATGTATCTTGACAACTACAGTACCACACATTTTCTAAATTTGTTACAATATGTTAAATTATGTCCTTTACAATAGTACAAGAGGTGTTAGGCTAAATGAATAACAATAATGGGACATGCCTATGTTAATGTATTAAAATTATGGAAAGCCAAAGCCATCCACAATAATTTTTATGCTAAATTGTGTCAAATTCGTTCTGGTTCTGTGTTTTTTATAATTTTATAGTTTTTTGCACTTTGTGAATTGGAGAAAATGAAAAGTACCCATCAATTCAAGTCAGCAAAACAGGTGCAATGTTTGTGCCTAATAATAATTAGAAAGCAAACCCCAAATAGTAATGTCAACCACTGTAATGTCAGCTGGGTATTAAGTGGAAAAAGAGCACATACTAAATGAATGGTCCATATTAACATAAATTAGCATTTCATATACCTATGATTATGCCTATAATATCGTGCTTCATTAATGTGACATGATTTAGGAGTTTACCATGCTGAACTAGGAGGTCATTGATCAATTTGGTTTCCAATATGATAGATTAACACACATCAGGTTATTCATACAACATTAGTCTGTAAATCATGTATTATTTTCAAAGGTGATGATCACCTTACTTTACTTACCTCAGGCTATTTTGAGTCAAAAGGAGAAAGGTGTCATGTACTGTAGTGACAAGGGACTATGGGCACCTACCTGATCCCTTGAACTAAGGGCATCCTATGCTATCCCTGTCCCATGGATTACCAAAGATGGAGGAGACGCCGGGGTCTTGTACCTTGCTATGCTCCTATCTTAACCCTTATTTGTTCCCTTCCCCTCCCAGGGAGGTGTGGGGTCGAAGTGTAATGGAAAACAGCAACCAACACTAACCAGACAGACGGGTTTAACAGACAGGATAAAAGAAATCTATAACCATACAAATACAATCATAAAACAACAGAGTGGGAAACAGGGTAGAAATGTCATGTGTGCATCGCCACGAAGATCGTCGCGGTTGCACATTCTGACTTCTCACAGCTGAGTTGCTGTTTCTTTGTGTTTGGCAGTTAGGGAGTTAATTCTGTCTGTGCTCAGTTCTGGGACTGGGTGCAGTTTTCTCCCGGCTGCAATTAATTATTTGTTGATTGGTTTCCTTAAATCTCTGGTTGTCTGTGTTGGGAGTTGCCAGTGAAATTCTTCATGCAGACCACAGATAGGATTGTATCTGTATAGACTTAAGTTAAAGAGCTCCTTAGTTGTTTTAAGCTCACCTTGCTTAGAGTTTAATATCCCAGATCATTTATGTTCCTTCTGTTTTGAGTGTGTATGCAAGTCTGTGTTTTCTCCAGTCTGTCTTATATGTCTAATCTGTGTATTTAGCTGAGATCAGCCCATATCCCTTTGGTGGTAATCAGAATCCTTCTTAGGACTGATTACAGGGTTCAGGGACTGATAGGAGACAGGGTTAGGCTGGAGACTTGGACCTCTGAAAACCCTTATCAGTACCTCCAAGGTGAGGTTTAGTTAGGACCCCAGTTTAGGGGCAGGTTAGACCCCGGTCCTCCTCTTTTCCTGTGACAGTGTATCAATCCTCAAGATTAACCCTGATTCAACGGATATCGTGTCAGGTAAATCTATTCTATATTTACATGCTGATGTTGCTAATCTATATGTTGTATAGAGTGTTGTTCTTTTAAGAATATTTACTGACATCGTACACATATCATAAGACCGCGTGACATTTTCACTGGCCCATAAAATTATTCCCAGTTGCCATGGATCCAGTAGCCCAGCTGGCTCTGCAGTTGCAGGGATTATCCATGGAGCTGACGGACATTAAGTCCAAAGTTTTGTCTCCCTCGGAGCAAACCAATTTGAACCTAAAGTAGCTCTCCCGGACAGGTTCACTGGTGGGCAAGACAAATTTTTTACCTTCAGGGAAGCATGTAAATTGTATTTTCGGCTTCGGCCTCGATCATCAGGGAGTGAAGAGCAGAGAGTAGGAATTTTATCTCGCTCCTACAGGGGACCCTCAATCCTGGGCCTTCTCCCTTCCTCCGGGATCCCCGGCTCTACAGTCAGTAATCGATTTTTTACTGCCCTGGGATTGGTATATGATGACCCAGATCGGGTCTCTCTTGCTGAGACAAAATTACGTAAGATACAGCAGGGAGATCGTCCGGCGAGGAATTTGCTTCTGAGTTCCGTAGATGGGCCACAGATACTCAGTGGAATGACCCAGCTCTTAGGAGCCAGTTTTGTCATGGGCTTTCTGATAAATTAAAGGACGTTTTGGCTCAGTATGATTCTCCTCCATCACTGGAGGCTGCTATGGCCCTAGCTATCCTACTGATAGACGGCTCCGGGAGAGGTGCGAGGTAACTCCGCCCCCTGTTGTTACTCCACCTACTACTAAAGTCCCTTATGTGAGGTTCCCCTTGTCTGTTCGGAGGAGCCTATGCAGTTGGGAGGGACATCATTTCGTAGGAGGGGATTGGCGGTACGCCGCAGGACTAGAAGGTGTTTCTTCTGCGGGAAAGAGGGACATTTTGTTGGGGATGTCCATCCCGTGCCTGGTTGAGCAAAAAGTCGCCGAAAACTGTTAATCCCAGGTTGTGTGGTGGACGACAACCTGGGAGTATGTATTTCCCGCTAGTTCTTCTCAGTTCCTTGTCCAGTGGAGGTGGGGGTTGGTACGAGAGTGGAGAGATTTTCTGTTCTTCTTGATAGTGGGCCCGGGGGCTAATCTGGTTGACGCTCAGTTTGCTCAGGCTCAAGGTATGCATCTGAGTGTATTGGTCAAACCGATCCCTATATTCCCATTGACGCCGGGCCTCTCGGCCAAGGTAGCTTTGTTCATGAGGTCCATAACATTGACCTTGGGGTAGGGCAATACATAGGGAACTAATATCTGTTATGTTGTGAGGGTCTACCTACTCCTATTGTGTTGGGACTTCCTTTGGGTTTGGGTTTTAAACATAACCCTGTGATTAATTGGCATCCAGAGATATAAGCCAATGGGGGGAGGTTTTGCAAAAGTAACTGCATGAACACAGTCATCATGCGGTCGTGCCTAGTATTTTGCCTCCTTTTTTGGAGGACTTTGGGGATGTGTTCTCTGAGGGGGTGTCAGGAGTTGCCTCCTCATCGCGTGTATGAACTGCTCTATTAATTTACTTCCTGATGCTAAGTTACCTAAAGCTAGTTAAATAACCTTTCGGTCCGAGAGGCAGGCTATGAAAGATTATATTTCGGAAAGTCTGGCCAAAGGGCATATTAGACCTTCATCTTCCCCAGTGGCCGCGGGGTTCTTCTTTGTGAAGAAAAAAGATGGGGGCCTACGCCCTTGCTTGGATTTCCGCGAACTTAATCGGATTACTGTTCGAGATCCGTATCCACTCCCTCTGATTCCTGATCTCTTCAATCAAATTGTTGGCGCCAAATGGTTCTAAATTGGATCTCAGGGGGGGCGTATAATCTGTTAGGATAAAAGAGGGGATGAGTGGAAAACGGGTTAACACGCCGGAGGGACTTTATGAGAACCTTGTCATGCCTTTTGGTCTGACTACTGCACCAGCATATTCCAACATTTTGTTTAATGACATTTTTCGTCACTGGTGGGGCTGTTTGTGGTCGTTATTTTGGATGACATTTTAATTTACTCACCAGATCTTGTGTCTCACCAGGAGCATGTGAGACGGGGTTTGCAGATCTTGCGAGACAATAAACTATACCCAAACTGGAAAAGTGTGTATTTTGCCGTACAGGAACTTCAGTTTTTTGGGTTTTTTTGTGTCAGCCTCCCGGTTTCCGTATGGACCCTGAAAAGGTGAGGGGCAGTGCTTGAATGGGATCAGCCAGAGGATCTTAAGGCTCTGCGCGTTTTCTGGGGTTTTGCTAATTACTACCGGAAATTTTTTTGTAATTTCTCATCTGTTGTCAAACCTCTCACTGACATGACAAGAAAGGGACGGATTTTTCTAAATGGTCGGACAAAGCTTGCCAAGCTTTTTCCTCTTTGAAAAAGTGTTTTGCTTCGGCACCCGTTCTCATCCAACCAGATGCACACAGCTGTTCGTTGTGGAGGTGGACGCTCTGACGTAGGGGTGGGTGCAATATTGTCCCAGGGTCCGTCCCCTGGTAAAGGCATCCGTGCGCTTTCTTTCTAAAAAATTGTCGTCCGCCGAAAGGAATTATGATATCGGCAATAGGGAACTTTTGGCCATTAAGTTGGCTTTTGAAGAAAGGCGTCACTTTTGGAGGGGGCAGTCCACCGGTCACCGTCATTACTGATCACAAGAACCTGCTGTATTTGGAATCTGCTAAGGCGTCTGAATTCCAGACAAGCTCGATGGTCGTTGTTTTTTAACCAGGTTTAATTTTGTTGTCACTTATCGCCCTGGTTCTAAGAATGTTAAGGCGGATGCCTTGTTCTCGCAGTTTCCCAGGGGCCGGGAAAATGGATGACCCGATTTTCCCCTCCTTCAGGAGGGGGTGGTAGTGTCGCTGTATGTTCTGAGCTTGAGGAGGAGGTGTTAGAGGCTCAGGGGGACGCCCTGCAGGACCTCCAGGAGACTGTTTGTCCAAATCAGTTGAGACAAAAGGTTATTGAGGCACATCATAATTCTGCTTTAGCAGGACATCCAGGGAGTAAGGCTACTTTAGATCTCCTTTCTCGCCGGTTTTGGTGGCCTAACGTTAATAAAGATTGTTATAACTTTTGTCGCGTCCTGTGGGTTTGTGCTCGCTCTAAGACCCCTCATAACCGTCCGTCTGGGACCCTCTTACCCTTGAAACTTCCGGAGCGTCCATGGACTCATTTGTCTATGGACTTCATCACGGACCTTCCTCAGTCGTCAGGGAAGACTGTCATACTGGTGGTTGTTGACAGGTTCAGTAAGATGGCACATTTCATTGCTCTTCCTGCCCTCCCTAATGCTAAAACTCTGGCGCAGGTGTTCATTGGGGAGTTGGAGACTTCATGGGTTGCCTTCTGATTTGGTGTCAGATAGGGGGTCTCAGTTTGTGTCCAAGTTTTGGAGGGCTTTTTTTTTCCGTCGGGGGATGCAATTGTCATTTTCCTCGGCTTTTCTCCCAGACCAATGTCAGACAGAGCGTCTGAATCAAAGCTTGGACTTACTTCGGTGTTTGTTCAGAGAACCAGGAGGATGGTCTTCTTTCTTGCCTCTGGCAGAGTTGCTCTAACAACAGGCGGGCGATCCACTGGTAAGTCCCGTTTTTTTGGGGCATATGGTTTTTTCCCCCCTTTTTTTGTACATTCAATGGGGGGGGCCCTTTCTGGGTTCTGAGGAGGGCGTTTCTCTCGTCATTGCTTCATGTGGAGAGGTGTATTGAATAATCTAGTGCAGGGGAACCGTTATAAACATGGCTGATAGGAGGAATTTTTCTGGTCCAATTTTAAAAGTGAAGATCTGGTAGGGTTTTCCCAGGAATAAAAAACTTAAAGTTCCCCCGGAAGCGGGGCCCCGTTTCATGGGCCGAAAAGGGATCTTTCCATAATTAATCCGTGGCTTTTTCGTGGGGACCCCCCCCTATTTTTAAAAAATCAAAATGTGTTCCAAAATCATTACTTAGAGGTAGTGGCACCATCAACCTTTACTTCTACCTCCCCTCCCGTGGTGGGGAAGGAATTGGAGTTTCAAGTGTCAAAGATCATTTACTCACGTCTAATCGCGGTCCCCCTTTAGTAATTGGTGCTTGGAAGGGGTATGGGCCAGGGAGAGGCTGGGTTCCTGCGTCTGACATTAACGCAGATCGTTTGGGGCGGACCTTTCCCAAAAACTCACCCGGGCAAAACCCGGGCCCCGAGGGGCCGGAGGCCCCCCGTAGAAGGGGGGGTACTGTCATTTGGCATCGCCCCAAGACGCGCGGTTGCCTTCTATTTCCCCAGCTGAGTTCTGTTTCTTTGTGTTTGGGAGTTGGGGGTTAAATTTTGTTGTGCTATTCTGGGACTGGGTGAGTTTTCCCCGGGCAATTAATTATTTGTTTATTGGTTTCCTTTAAATCTCTGGTTGTCTGTGTTGGGGAGTTTCCATGAAATTTTTTCTTGAGACCACAGATAGGGTTGTATTGTATAGACTTTAAATTTAAAGAGCTCCTTTGTTGTTTTTAAAACCACCTTGCTTAGAGTTTTAAAATTTCCCCGACATTTATGTTCCTTTTGTGTTTGGTTGTATGCAAGTCTGTGTTTTCTTCCGTCGTCTATATGTCTAAACTGTGTATTTAGCTGGATCACCCAAACCCTTTTTGGGGGTAAAACAGAACCTTCTTAGGATGATTACAGGGTTCGGACTGTAGGGGACAGGGGGTTAGGGTGGAACTTGGGGCCTCTAACCATTATCAGTACCTCCAAGGTGAGGGTTTGTTAGGGCCCCCCCTTTAGGGTCAGGTTAGACCCCCGGTCCTCCCCTCTTTTCCTGGAATGTACAAGTTTCCCCAAGATTAACCCTGAGTTCAAAAGGATATCGTTCAGGTAAATCTATTCTATTTTACATGCTGATTTTGCTAAACTTTTGTTGTTAGAGTGTTGTTCTTTTAAGAAAAAG
>JARQOD010000001.1:822744623-822781939 GCA_033576555.1 Oophaga sylvatica | reverse complement strand
ATCGCTCCCACGTCGATCAATAGGGTTCTCCCCCCAGGACAGAAAGTGCTACCCTTGCCAGTCTGGGCTTGTACCCCTCTGGAAGGCATAGAAGTTCAAATTGAGCCGAGTTAATCTGATTAGTTACCACCAGGAATACTTGTGGCACGGACGCCGGCCACAGTGCGTGACAGGACAGTGCTGGTCCGCTGTGTGAACTTGGGTAAAAATGATGTTACCTTACCCCCTGAAGTGAAGTGGCTCATGTCCTGGGCATGCCTGAGGAGCTGATACTGTCCCAAACCGTGCAGTTAACCCTTCAGACACTGAGATCCCTGGACGGTCACTGTGGACTTGATGTCATCTCTTGATCCACAAAGAAATAATGGTGTGCACTCGGTCTAATAGGACGAGGTGCAAGTGTAATGGACCAAGTCCTAACAACTGGGAATATATAAAACACTGCACGCTCTATAGGAATTCCATGCAAAATAGTAACAGTTTATTAATGCAACCAGATAAGGGAGCAAAAACATAAATATAAGCGACCGGACAAATCATTGACGTTTCGACTCTCCCGAGTTTTAATCATAAGTCGCTATAAGATAAAAGATGACAAAATAAATAACAAAATACGAATAAACATGTCATATTATTGAACATATTCAAGAAAAAACAAAAAAACAACCAAAAATAGACCAAAACACTGTGTAACATCATAGAGACACAAAAGCACCAACTGATAGCCTCAGTTTAGAGAGTAAGAGTTCTGAAGTGAAGGAGTGGTGATTTCAAATAAAGCCCATAGTAGATTTAGTCAAGTAGATAAATAATCAGATTGGAATTTTATAGGAAAAAGATTACCTTAAGTATAATGATCCAGTAAGAAACATAGAAAAATTAGTTCTAATGAAGAAAAAAGGGGGGGAGAAAGCTAATGTCAGCGTTGCTATTGTTGCTGAGAGATGGTAGCCACAATGGTAGTATGCAAATAGCAGAAAAATACCTGTATAGTTGTAAATAGGAATAAATAGCAAAATAATATGTGCCCAGGCAGATAATGAACCTAAAGAAACAGGGATGCATAAATGACAATGAGGCCGGGGTCACACTTAATAAAAAATGTAAAGAATACATATACACACATAGAATACATATATATATATATATATATATATATACATGTCATTGTGACATATATACTGTATATATGTATATATATATACATATATTTATAGTTCATACACTTCTACATACTGTAATAGCCGCTAATTCAATTGCCGGCTTTTGTGAAATTACAGAACCCGACATGAAATGACACATGGTTTACATACAGTTAACCATGTGATTTCATGTAGTTTTATATATGGTTTAAACTTACAACTACATGAGTGTATGTGTGCAAAATTGCAGACATGTAGGGATTAATTAAAGGTATAAATTTGTTGATAAAAATGCATGGGCTCCTGCTGTATTTTCTCCACCAGACAGACAAAGCCAGCGAGTGGGGGCTGATAATAATAGCCCAGGGAGGGTGCATTTATTTTGTGCCCCCTTGGCTACTAACATCTGCCCCCAGACACCCCAGAAAAGGCAAATCTATAATTAGATTAGCCCTTTCTGGCACTTTGCCCATCTATTCCCATTGCCCTGTAGCGGTGGCGAATGGGTTAATAAGGGGTTAAAGCCACCTTGCTATTGAAAGGTGACTTTAAGCCAGGTTAATAATTGAGAGCTGTCAATTAGACAACTATCAATTATTAATCCTATTGTATAAAAGAAAAATCAAACACACACACTTTAATAAAAAAATCATTTTCATGAAATAAGCAAAGTTTTTGACCATCTTTTATTTTCCAGCTAAAACCATTTCCCATAATAAAAATAAAATAAAAAAACAAAATGATTCTTACCTATCCGATGCACAGTCATGTCCCACGCTGTAATCCATCAGAAAGGGTTAACAGGTTACAGCTAGCAGGCAGCTAATGCTGCCTGCTGAGCTGTTACCCCCTGAATGAATAAGTTCCTCTCCCGGCGACAGGAGAGGAAGTGATTGATGTGTGAAGCTTAATTGATAGCTTGCCACAGTAATCAGTTCAGGTCAGGTCACCCAGGGACACCGCACAGCAGCAGTGACGTCAGAGGGAGTCCCCGGGTGACCTGATTACTAGTGCTAGTAGTGGCAATAAACAGCGAGGGGAGCTACAAAAAAATCAGTTAGGAGATGCCTGAATATATAGGCCCAATGCATGCCAAGTAAATACCTCTCCCTTTGCTGTAAGCCAATGTTTTAGAAAAGTGCTAGTAATACCAGTGTAACGCTTCCCACGGCTGCAGGGCGTCGGGACATGGCATAGCTTGCCTAGCTAGCCAATGCTCCCACGCCGCCAGTCCACGACGACGTGAGATTTGGTCCCCACATGGTAAGTGGACTAGATGGCTCGATTACCCGCTTGGCCAGAGCTTTCTGTAACGCTTCCCACGGCTGCGGGGCGTCGGGACATGGCATAGCTTGCCTAACTAGCCAATGCTCCCACGCCGCCAGTCCACGACGACATGAGGCATGCGTCCCAGATGGTAAGAGAATGTGGACCCACTGGACCACGGAGGGAGACCCGGGCCTGCCCGGACTAGGGAAGGGCAGCGGCCGGGATCCGTGGCAGCTGAGTCTGTGCTACGCCTGAGGCCTGAGAGAGAGGCCGCCCAAGTATGCCCGTGCCAGATAACCCTGGACTGCATCTACCCGTGATGTCCTCCTGCACTCGTCTGTGATCCTGAGTCGTGTACCCTTCTCTGATGTGCGGAATCGGGAGCCCGGTCTTATGTTCTGTTTATGTACTGTGTTTCTTTAAGTAAACTTTATGTTTCTTCATACCTGAAGTTGTGCGGTGTTGTCTAGTCGTGCAGGTCGCCATCTTGCCCACATGCTCAGCTGCCACAGATCCCGGTCGCTGCCCTTCCCTAGTCCGGGCAGGCCCGGGTCTCCCTCCATGGTCCAGTGGGTCCACATTCTCTTACCATCTGGGACGCATGCCTCACGTCGTCGTGGACTGGCGGCGTGGGAGCATTGGCTAGTTAGGCAAGCTATGCCATGTCCCGACGCCCCGCAGCCGTGGGAAGCGTTACAACCAGTAAACATAGCCACCCCCCACTGGATATAATGAGGTCAGAGATCGTAAAACGGTACCGTCCCTTGAGAAAGTGGGTTTTAGCCCATGAAACGTGCGTTGGGACCGGACAGCTGCACTTGTGCTGGGGGTACCTTGTCCCATATACCTGGGTAAGATCCATGTGGCTATTTATGCGGTTATTCATCTGCTTTTGCATCTATGTCATGTTTTACGATCTCTGACCTCATTATATCCAGTGGGGGGTGGCTATGTTTACTGGTATTACTAGCACTTTTCTAAAACATTGGCTTACTGTACAGCAAAGGGAGAGGTATTTACTTGGCATGCATTGAGCCTATATATTCAGGCATCTCCTAACCGATTTTTTTTGTAGCTCCCCTCGCTGTTTATTGGCACTACTAGCACTTTATTAAAACATTTATGCACAGCAAAGGGAGAGGTGTTTTCTTGGCATGCAGTGTGCTTTTATATTTAGGCATATATACCATATTGATTTTTCTGTAGCTCCCTTTGTTGTTTTTCTTGCCTTTTTGCATCTTTGTCATGTTTTACGATCTTTGACCTCATTATATCCAGTGGGGGGTGGCGATGTTTATTGGTATTACTAGCACTTTTCTATAACATTGGCTCACAACAAAGGGAGAGGTATTTACTTGGCATGCATTGTGCCTATATACTCAGGCATCACCAACTAATTTTTTTGTAGCTCCCTTTGTTGTTTATTGGCTCTACTAGCACTTTATTAAAACATTTGCGCATAGCAAAGGGAGAGGTGTTAACTGGGCATGCATTGTGCTTAGATATTTAGGCATATATACCTCATTGATTTTTCTGTAGCTCCCCTCATTGTTTATCTTGCTTTTTCATCTCTTCCCTCCATTTGGATGAGCCTTCCATGTTACTTAATATTGGTTATATGGGCAATTTGTCTTATAAAACTATTATTCTCATAAACAATTTTTTCTGTGCCCACTAATCTCATTGTGGGTATGGTTTGGCTCGGGTCTGGATATATGTGGGGTCCTTTATACTGTAATTGGCAATGCATTTGATGTAATTTCTGCTGCCACCTGTGTTATATGTCCTTTATGACTTTTATGTACAGATACACATTGTTATTGAATAAAAGATTTTGTATTTTCGGTAACCTATACGCTCTTTTTTTCTCCTGGTTTATATGCTTGTTCGGAGCAGGTATTTGCTCTTTGCTTTTCTCATGCTGACTATCATGGGTGTGTAATCACCCTCTGGTCGAATATGCAACTAGGTTGTGTGTTAGCTCCATCCAACTATGCCTGGACTGTTATGATTTGGTAGCTGAGGAGAGCAGGCAAAAAAGGAAATACACCAGAGCAGGAGGAAACTATGAGATTGCAGTACCCTGACTAACCACCACAACTAGAGGCAGCCGTGGAGCGTTCCTACGTGGGTCCTAGACGCCTCGTCACAGCCTGAGAAACTAACTACACCTAAAGATAGAAAGAGGAAAGCTATCTGCCCCGGAGCAGATCCCCAAAGAACATAGAAAGCCCCCAAACATGTAATGGCGGTTAGACAAGAAGAAATACTGACACAGACAGAAAATAGTATGAGCAAACGTTGGGGCCCAAACTTACTAAATAGAAAAGGATAGGAAGGGCACTTACTGCAATCCCAAAAAACCCTGAAAAGCACCAACTCTACTAATTTCAAAAACACCTGAGATCACACGATCTCTACCACCTAAATTAGTTCTCTGGTGTAACCAAAAACAAAACAGCAGCCACTGAAAAAACTGGAAAAAGCAAATGTACAAACATCAGTGGCTGAACTGAACTGAGAGGGCAAAAGCCCCCAGAAGGGACCCTGAAGGCCCCCACAGAAGTGCAGGACAAAATGCAAAAATCAAGCACAAAAACAAAAAGAAGAAAATGTATTATCTGTTAGTAGGAGATTCAGACACGACACAGCAGGCTACCAAGGAAACAGGAATCAAGGATTGAGACCAGAACAATTGATCACCAGCAACCCTGATGGGAAGGTGACTCCCTTATATAAGACCAGTCAGTAACACCTGATTCCCTATCCTCACAATCTTCACTGGACAGTCCAGTACCATTTGTAACCACCAGAGGGAGCTTCTGCTCAGAACTCATTTCCAGCCTATTCACAACAGTACCCCCTCCTTGAGGAGGGGTCACCGAACCCTCATTTAAGCAACCAGGTCGGTCAGGATGAGTTCTATGATAAGCACGGATGAGTCTCCTAGCATGGATGTCTGAAGCAAACACCCAAGAATTGTCTTCCTGACCATAACCTCTCCACTTAACCAAATACTGGAGTTTCCGTCTAGAAAAACGAGAATTCAATATTTTCTCAACCACATACTCCAGATTGCCCTCAACCAAAACAGGGTCAGGAGGCACAGTAGTAGGAACCACTGGCTCAACAAACCTCTTCAACAAGGACTTGTGGAACACGTTATGGATCTTAAATGTCCCTGGAAGAAGCAAACGAAAAGAAACAGGATTAAGAATCTCCATGATCTTATAAGGTCCAATGAACCTAGGCTTAAATTTAGGAGATGCCACTCTCATAGGAATATTTCTTGAGGACAACCAGACCAAGTCCCCCACTTTAAACCGAGGACCATCAGTCCTATGCCGGTTAGCAAACCGCTGGGCCCTCTCCTGAGAGAGGGACAACCTCTCCACTACCTGGTCCCAAATCTGTTGCATACGCTCCACAACAGAGTCAACACCTGGACAGACAGAAGCCTCCGTCTGTCCCGAGAAAAATCGAGGGTGAAACCCAGAATTACAGAAAAATGGAGACATCAAAGTGGCAGAGCTAGCCCTATTATTAAGAGCAAACTCAGCCAAAGGCAAAAAAGAGACCCAGTCACCCTGATCAGAAGACACAAAGCATCTTAGATAAGTCTCCAATGTTTGGTTTGTTCTCTCAGTTTGACCATTGGTCTGAGGATGAAACGCCGAGGAGAAAGACAATTGAACACCAATTTTAGAACAAAAGGTCCTCCAAAATCTGGAAACAAACTGGACTCCTCTATCAGACACAATGTTCTCAGGAATGCCGTGTAATCGAACCACGTGCTGAAGGAACAAAGGCACCAATTCAGAGGAGGAAGGCAACTTAGGTAATGGCACAAGATGTATCATCTTGGAAAACCTATCGCAAATCACCCAGATGACGGTCATTCTCTGAGAAACTGGGAGGTCGGAAATGAAATCCATAGAGATATGGGTCCATGGTCTCTTGGGCACAGGTAATGGCATCAACAAACCACTAGAACGAGAGCAAGACTTGGAGCGAGAGCAAGTCCCGCAGGACTGCACAAACTCCCTGACATCACGAGACAAGGTAGACCACCAAAAGGACCGACTAACCAAGTCTCTGGTACCAAAAATTCCGGGATGACCGGCCGACGCGGAACAATGAATCTCAGACATTACACTCTTTTTCCACTGGTCCGGGACAAACAATTTCCCAACAGGGCAGCGCTCGGGCTTATCCTCCTGACACCCCTCCAGAGCCAGTCTCAAATTACTGTTGTGAATAGGCTGGAAATGAGTTCTGAGCAGAAGCTCCCTCTGGTGGTTACAAATGGTACTGGACTGTCCAGTGAAGATTGTGAGGATAGGGAATCAGGTGTTACTGACTGGTCTTATATAAGGGAGTCGCCTTCCCATCAGGGTGGCCGGTGATACTGTTATGATTTGGTAGCTGAGGAGAGCAGGCAAAAAAGGAAATACACCAGAGCAGGAGGAAACTATGAGATTGCAGTACCCTGACTAACCACCACAACTAGAGGCAGCCGTGGAGCGTTCCTACGTTGGTCCTAGACGCCTCGTCACAGCCTGAGAAACTAACTACACCTAAAGATAGAAAGAGGAAAGCTATCTGCCCCGGAGCAGATCCCCAAAGAACATAGAAAGCCCCCAAACATGTAATGGCGGTTAGACAAGAAGAAATACTGACACAGACAGAAAATAGTATGAGCAAACGTTGGGGCCCAAACTTACTAAATAGAAAAGGATAGGAAGGGCACTTACTGCAATCCCAAAAAACCCTGAAAAGCACCAACTCTACTAATTTCAAAAACACCTGAGATCACACGACCTCTACCACCTAAATTAGTTCTCTGGTGTAACCAAAAACAAAACAGCAGCCACTGAAAAAACTGGAAAAAGCAAATGTACAAACATCAGTGGCTGAACTGAACTGAGAGGGCAAAAGCCCCCAGAAGGGACCCTGAAGGCCCCCACAGAAGTGCAGGACAAAATGCAAAAATCAAGCACAAAAACAAAAAGAAGAAAATGTCTTATCTGTTAGTAGGAGATTCAGACACGACACAGCAGGCTACCAAGGAAACAGGAATCAAGGATTGAGACCAGAACAATTGATCACCGGCAACCCTGATGGGAAGGCGACTCCCTTATATAAGACCAGTCAGTAACACCTGATTCCCAATCCTCACAATCTTCACTGGACAGTCCAGTACCATTTGTAACCACCAGAGGGAGCTTCTGCTCAGAACTCATTTCCAGCCTATTCACAACACTGGACTTACTCAAACTTGTCCTCTATGAAAATTTTTTCCTCTATGAGGATACCTTCTATGTACAAACGCGTTGTTAGGGTCTGCGGAACGCACCAAATATATGATGTAGAGAGGTGCGTTCGCAGCCTAGGGTCCACCGTGCAGGCGGAGCCTGCTGCTAGTAAAATGGCGCAAGAAGCGAACTCTGTTATCCCACAGATTCGCCAAAATAAACGCCGCAACGTGCTGTGGCAATATGTGCGAACTCTGTTATTCCACAGAGCCGCTAGAAGAAGTGCCGCAGCGCTTTATGGTGATGTGTGCGAACTCACTTAACACCACTGAGTCGCAAAATAAAACGCTAGGGCGCTGTCTATCGTTGAAAGCGAACTCTGTTACGTCACAGAGCCTCAGAGACAAACTTCTGTGTCCTGTCAGGCACCCAGGTACACAGTTGACTGCTAAGCGAATATAGAACATGATCATGCGCTAATGTCCTCGCGGGAGTCACCCGCAATCTATGGCGTTTGAACGCCAGGCCCTGAATACGGCAATCAAACTCCTCACCGGTTATACCGGTAATCTAGGGCATCTAGGACACCGACCCTGACCAGCTAGCATACCAATCTCCTCACCGATTAAGTCGGTATTCTAGGGGCTTATTTCAGCCGGGCCCTAACCACACACACGCATGACCACACTGGCGCAAAGCATATAACGATTGATATTAGCGCATGGCGGCCCAGCCATGCCACCCTTTTATAGTAACAGCTACAGGACCTGCCAGAAACAAGGACCAATGAGAAACTGTTCCAAAACACATGTAGTTTCAGGACCTTCCTGGCGGACCAATAGGAGCTGCTGCAGTACATGAACATGTGACCCCTGATCTCCAATGAGAGATCTTACCCTGGGCATGCTCAGAAGGGGAAACGCAGGACTTTGTCCCAAAGACGTCTGCTCCAGCACTGGCTATAATAGCAGATCCAGGAGAGGCAGCAGAAAATCTTTGCACAGTATTGGAATGGGCAAGATACTGGGACCGACGTCTCTGCTGAGCAGGCTCCACTGTGGCCGGAGATGAATGGGGAACCACAATGGGACTGGTTTGAGACTCCCCTTGTGCAGCAGCGGGAACTCGAACCCTAACATTACCCCCCCCCATTCTTTGGGCCTCGCTGCGCTCAAAGGCAGCGATGAGCTGCGGAGCGTGAACATGCTCGGCAGGCTCCCAGGACCTATCCTCAGGCCCATAACCCCTCCAATCCACCAAATAAATTTTTTTGCCTCGTTCCACATTGCACCCAACAATGGCATTCACCTCATGATCGTCGGTAGATGAACCCGACGTCCCGGCAGATGACTCGGAAAACCGGGAAATGGCCACGGGTTTCAGGAGGGACACGTGAAAGGTGTCGGTGATACCAAGGCGAGGCGGAAGGGCTAGGCGGTAAACCACCGGGTTCACCTGCTCAAGAACTTTAAAGGGGCCCAAAAAGCGAGGTGCCAACTTGGTGGACTCTACACGTAGCCTGATGTTTCGGGCAGAAAGCCACACTAGGTCACCCGGAGCAAATGTAGGAGCGGGGTGCTGATGGGCATTGGCCGAAGACCTCATCCTCTCTTTGGAGGCCTGAATGACATCCTGGGTCCCAAATGTCCCGTGCCTCCACAGCCCAGTCTGCCACCCTGGAATCGGTGGAAGACACGGGCATGGGCACTGGTACCCACGGATGCTGACCGTAGTTCAGGAGGAATGGGGTCTGTCCGGTGGAGTCAGCCACAGCATTATTTAGAGCAACTCAGCCCACGGTAGCAAGGATGCCCAGTCATCCTGCCTGGCAGAGACAAAATGTTGCAAGTATGTGACCAAGGTCTGGTTGTCCCTCTCTACCAACCCATTCGTCTCGGGATGGTATGCAGAGGAGAGATTCAACTCAATGCTGAGTAAACAACACAGCTCTCTCCAGAACCGAGACGCAAACTGGGGACCTCGATCACTGACAATTTTGTCTGGCATACCGTGTAGGCGGAAAATATGCCTAATGAATAATGCTGCCAAGGCCCGTGCAGACGGTAACCGTGGTAACGGTACTAAGTGCACCATTTTGGAGAAGTGGTCGGTTATCACCCAGATGATGGTGCAGCCCCGAGACTTGGGTAAGCCCACCACAAAATCCATCCCGACCATCTCCCAAGGCCTGTCTGCCACGGGTAAAGGGAAAAGTAGCCCAGCTGGCCGTTGTTGAGGGGACTTATTCTTGGCGCAGGAGACGCACGCCTGAACGTATTCCCTGACGTCACGGACCATATGTGGCCACCAGTATGTCCTCGCCAGCAACTCAGATGTCCTTTTTTCCCCAAAATTTCCACCCACCCTGGACGAATGTGCCCAAGAGAGTACCTCCGGTCGCAAATTGGTGGGCACAAAAGTCTTGCCCGGAGGCACAGACTCAAGTGAAACCGGGGCCACAGTTCTTAGGCTCTCTGTGGGGACAATCAACCGAGGCTCCTCCTCCACCTCCTCAGAGGACACCACGGAGCGAGAAAGAGCATCGGCCCGAATGTTCTTCTCACCGGAGAGGAAATGGAGGGTGAAATGAAACCGGGAGAAGAACAGGGACCATCTGGCCTGACGAGAATTTAGCCGCTGGGCGGTCTGTAAATAGACCAAATTTTTGTGGTCAGTGAAAACTTGAAAGGGAAAGCGAGCCCCCTCCAGGAGATGTCTCCACTCAGAAAAGGCCAACTTCATGGCTAGCAACTCCCTATCCCCAATGGAATAATTCCTCTCCGCTGGTGTGAAGGTCTTGGAAAAGAAGAAACAAGGATGTTTCCGACCTTGAGCATCCTTTTGAAAAAGGACTGCTCCAGCACCAACGGACGAGGCATCGACCTCCAATAAAAAAGGCTTATCAACCTCGGGGCGATGTAAGATGTGAGCGCTAGCAAAATGGGACTTAATTGAAGTAAAGGCCTTGGAGACCTCCTCTGACCACAATTTGGGATTGGCTCCCTTCTTGGTGAGGGCTACCAAGGGAGCTACCAAAGTGGAGAAGTGGGGAATGAATTGGCGATAGTAATTAATGAACCCCATAAAGCACTGCACCGCATTAAGAGAATGGGGTTCTTGCCAATCCATCACAGCCTGTAGTTTGGCAGGATCCATAGCCAATCCCTGGGCGGAGATGATATAGCCCAGGAAAGGTAAAGACTCCTGCTCAAACATGCATTTCTCCAGAGCCGCAGAGACAAACTTCTGTGTCCTGTCAGGCACCCAGGTACACAGTTGACTGCTAAGCGAATATAGAACGTGATCATGCGCTAATGTCCTCGCGGGAGTCACCCGCAATCTATGGCGTTTGAACGCCAGGCCCTGAATACGGCAATCAAACTCCTCACCGGTTATGCCGGTAATCTAGGGCATCTAGGACACCGACCCTGACCAACTAGCATACCAAGCTCCTCACCGATTAAGTCGGTATTGTAATGGCATATTTCAGCCACCCTAACCACACACATGCATGACCACACTGGCTCAAAGCATATTACAGTTGATATTAGCGCATGGCGGCCCAGACATGCCACCCTTTTATAGTAACAGCTACAGGACCTGCCAGAAACAAGGACCAATGAGAAACTGTTCCAAAACACATGTAGTTTCAGGACCTTCCTGGCGGACCAATAGGAGCTGCTGCAGTACCTGAACATGTGACCCCTGATCTCCAATGAGAGATCTTACCCTGGGCATGCTCAGAAGGGGAAACGCAGAACTTCGTCCCAAAGACGTCTGCTCCAGCACTGGCTATAATAGCAGATCCAGGAGAGGCAGCAGCAAGTCTCTGCACAGTATTGGAATGGGCAAGACGCTGGGACCGACGTCTCTGCTGAGCAGGCTCCACTGTGGCCGGAGATGAATGGGGGACCGCAGCGGGACTGGTTCGAGACTTCCCTTGTGCAGCAGCGGGAACTTGAACCCTAACATGCGTGGGACTGCAATGGGCTCAAATGTAGCTCTGGCTTATGGCAATGCGTACATGGATCTAATTGAATCTGAGTATATTTATAACAATGACCTATTTCTACAGTACTCAATGCAATACCATTGCTCTATAGATGATATTTTTCTCATCTGGACGGGCACCTCAGCAACTCTACTATTGTTCCTTGAGTATCTCAATTCAATTTTCCCCGAAATTCAGTTCACTATACATTATGACACTTCACAGATTCCTTTTCTGGATACTATGGTATTAAAGGATTCTGAGGGACATCTTTTCACTAAGCTTTTCACTAAGACTGTAACAGTTTACTGCCTTATACAAGCTGTCACCCTAAGTCAACAAGGGATAGTTTACCGTGCTCCCAATTTAAGCGCGTTTCACGCATAGTTACTGATCCAGAATTACGTCACACCAGACTTAACACAGTGGCAGAAAAATTCAGGGATCGAAACTATCCAAGGAAACTCTTAGAGAAGGAACTGACACAGTCGCAAACCCCACTCTCCTCCCCCTCCTTCGACAACCTCAGGAAAGAATACCGTTTGTCCACACACATCATCCTTTTATGACTAAAATTTATTCTGTAATAAAAAAAACATTGGCCTCTTTTAACTCGAGCCTACCCGAATATTCCATCCTTCCAAAATCCAATACTGGTAAGCACCAGAAGGCCCACTAATATCAAAGAACAATTAGTGAGGGCTGATATTGGCAGCCCTCGTCCCAGCTCTACTCAAAAACTTTTCCATGCCTTGGCTGTGCAGCCTGCTCGAATGTGATTAAGTCTGACAGCGTACTACACCCTAGAACGGGGAAATCTTATCCCATCAATGGCTATTTCACGTGTGACTCAAATTTCATCATTTATGTCATTAAATGTCCATGTGGTCTCCTCTATGTAGGGGAGACCACCCAACACGTTAGAGACCGAATAGCCAATCACTAGTTTACAATACACTGTAGCAAAACATGGCTAACACTTCAGGATCACTTTAACACTTACAAACATTCAGTAGCACAACTTAAGTTTCAAGTCCAAGAGCAGGTCCCGTGCCCCAGGCGGGGAGGTAATCACATTAAACTTCTTAAATCTAGAGAAACATACTGGATTTACACTCTCGATACTCTATCACCACGGGGTCTCAACCGCGAGATTGATTGGTCTGATTAAATTTGCATTACTTTATTTATATATATTAACCATAATTTTATTTTATAGACTCACTGATCCTATTTCCCATCGGTGAGTCAAACCATATTTTGTCAGATAAACTGCCAAAGAACTACCTACTTGACAACTATAATGTTTTGATAGCCCTTACCCTTGTACCTAATTTCATTCAGTTGCATTTTTTTATATATATTTTTTATATAACTTATCTATGTTACTGCCCTTTTTGTGCCACGGTCACAAGTTAGTATAATGATCACGCTCCTTGTATATACATATTTTTTTCTGCCCCCGTACCTACCATTTTACTATTACAGATAGTGTGCCTACAAACATTCTTATTATTCATCTATAACGCCGTTCAGATAGTGCCTTTAACAAGAATCTCCACACTGATGATGCCACCTTGTTTTGCCTCATCAGCTGTCCTATACTAATACAGACCGCGCTCTCAGAGCGTCTCTGACGACCACCGTGCATGCGCTACTCTTCTTTCCCCGTCAGTATGGGCACTTCCGGTCCGGATGACGCACTTCCGTTCCGGCGGCTTTATACCCATTTATACCCAGCTCCTACACATAGCCAGCACGCCGCTTCACGGCAAGGCACGGGAGTGCCGCTTAGAAACCTACCACTCCAGGTAACTCCACTATACCCCACCGTGAGCCTTAATCAGGATACCCATATGTGTTTACCTACCATATGTAGATACTAATAGGCAACTTTAACCCTCATTGTCATTTATGCATCCCTGTTTCTTTAGGTTCTGTAAGCTTTTCAGGGGATATAGCTCTAGGATCGCTGTCTGGGTAGACAGAATGGCACAAAACAGTTCATTCAGACAGCAGTTCTGGTGTAAAACTGGCCGCAACCAGCTTTATTAAAGTTCACAGCAAACAGTAGGTGATAAAAAACGAAATCATAAACAGAAAACCTAGGCTTGTCTAGCCACTAATTACACACATGAAATGTCCCTTTCTAACAGGACCCCGGCTCTACCAGCCTGGGCCCAAACAACACATATGATATATGTTACCAGTCTGGAGTTTCACAGATACTCCTCTTTATGTCTGAAGGCAACTCCAACGTCCAGACTTGAGAGAGATCACCTCCTGTTCAGTAGTCACCAGCATGGAGTGTCGCAGAGTCTCCTCTTTGTGTCCGGGGTACCTCGAGCACCCAGACAGAGAGAGCCCACCTCCCGGAGTCTCCTTCCGTGCCTGGACTCCTGTCCAGACTGAATGAGCTCCCTGACTTGGAGACTGTTTCTTGTGCCGGGACACCTTCCTGGTGTCCAGACTAAACTAGCTCCAGCCCTGTCTGTATTCCCAGACACCTACTTCTGGTTTCTTAATTAACACCTGAGTGATTTCAGGCCTGAGCTGCAAGTGTTTACTGAATGTAAGGTGTAGTGACCTTTCCCTACCACTAGGTCTACAAAGCCACACACACCTCCCTTATACCAGTCAGTAAAGTAGCTAGGTGAAATATACACCCCATTCAATACACATACTCTCACTGTCTCACAGTTCATTATCTGCCTGGGCACATATTATTTTGCTATTTATTCCTATTTACAACTATACGGGTATTTTTCTGCTATTTGCATACTACCATTGTGGCTACCATCTCTCAGCAACAATAGCAACGCTGACATTAGCTTTCTCCCCCCCCTTTTTTCTTCATTAGAACTTTTTTCTTCTATTTTTCTACTGGATCATTATACTTAAGGTAATCTTTTTCCTATAAAATTCCAATCTGATTATTTACCTATTTGACTAAATCTACTATGGGCTTTGTTTGAAATCACCACTCCTTCACTTCAGAACTCTTACTCTCTAAACTGAGGCTATCAGTTGGTGCTTGTGTGTCTCTATGATGTTACACAGTGTTTTGGTCTATTTTTGGTTGTTTTTTTTTTTTTTTTTTCTTGAATATGTTCAATATTATGACATGTTTATTCGTATTTTGTTATTTATTTTGTCATCTTTTATCTTATAGCGACTTATGATTAAGACTCGGGAGAGTCGAAAAGTCAATGATTTGTCCGGTCCTTTATATTTATGTTATTGCTCCCTTATACGGTTGTATTAATAAACTCTTACTATTTTGCATGGAATTCCTATAGAGCGTGCAGTGTTTTATATATTTTCATCTCTTGATCCGTGGCATTTGGAGGAAGGATGCAAAATTCTGGAACAAATGAGGGCAGAGTTGACTGAACTTACACCACAACAGGTGCAACAGGTGGAGGCGTTAGTAGGAAAATTTCAGGATGTGTTCACAAGACAGGGAGATGATTTTGGGTGCACAATGGCCATTACCCATGAGATCCCCATTGGAAGTACTGCATCCATAAGAGAGCGTTACCGTCAAATACCCCCACATATGTATCAGGATGTAAAATGAATGCTTACTCAGATGCTGCAGAGAGGGGTGATACGCAAGAGCCAAAGTCCATGTGCTGCTCCCATTGTGTTAGTGCATAAGAAAGATAGAACGCTATGTTTCTGTGTGGACTACTGTAAGTTTAACGCCTGTACAGTACGGGATTCTTATCCGCTAACCAGGATTGAGGAGTCTTTGCCTGCTCTGGGATACGCCAAGTATTTCTCCAAGTTGGATCTCGCCAGCGGCTACTGGCAAGTACCTATGTCCAAACAAGACAGAGCGAAAACAGCATACTCCCCATGGGGTTGTACGAATTTGATCGCATGCCATTCGGCCTAGCTAATGCCCCGGGGACGTTTCAACGGCTCATAGAGAGGTGCTTGGGGGACCTGAACTTTGAATCCACCCTGATCTATCAGGATGATATTATCATTTTTGCCCTAACCTTTGAAGAGCATCTCTGGAGACTGGAACAGGTGTTGAGTCGCCTATTATAACACGGGCTGAAGGTAAAGCCGCAGAAGTGTCATCTGTTTCGTACTCAAATTGAGTATTTAGGACATGTGCTCTCAGCAGAAGGAGTACGTCCATCTTGGTAAAAGATTGCTGTGGTACAGGACTGGCCCACTCCAAAGACCGTGAAAGATGTGCGAGCCTTTCTGGGACTCACTGGATACTTCAGACGTTTCGTCAAGAATTTTTCTCGCATCGCTAACCCACTGTTGAAACTTTTCAAAGGAGTACCGTCCCATGCAAGAAACAGTCCTGTACAATGGGGCAGACATCACGAGGAAGCCTTCGGGCCTTTAAATTGGCCCTGACAGAGGCATCAGTGTTGGCGTATGCAGACTTCACACAACCTTCATCTTACACACAGACGGGAGTCTGCATGGACTCGGAGCAGTGTTGTCACAGATACAGAGAGGGGAGGAGTGAGTAATTGCTTATGCAAGTTGATCACTACATGAGTCGGAGAAGAACCTGGATAACTACAGTTATTTCAAATTGGAGTTGTTGGCGTTGGTGTGGACCATGATGGAGAAGTGTGCTGAGTACTTGTCGGCTCTGAAGTTCATGTGCGAACCAATAACAACCCAATAGCTCATCTGGATATAAAGCAAGATTGGGGGCGCTGGAACAATGCTGGGTAGCTCGGATGGCGAAGTTTCAGTATAACATCACGTATAAGAGAGGAGTAGAAAATGCCCATGCCGATGCTCTGTCCCGAGTAGACTATGGGAAGCCCGGACCAAATCGTGATGAAGAATTGCAGGCAGAAGAGATTCCTAGATTCAAGAATTCTGTCAGGACGGTGGCAGCCATGGTGGAACAGGAACAGGCAACAGCTCATACAGATCTTCTGAGGCAATCTTGTGATGAGTGGGTCCGAGTGCAGCAGGAGGACAGGGAACTAGCCCACCTGAGACAGTGGGTGCCGGATAGACAACTACCAAGCCAGCAAGAAAGAAGTACTCTGTCCCCGGATACGCTGCTGATGCTACGACAGTGGGAGAGTCTGCAGCTATATGACGGGATTCTGTACCGGAAAGTTCTCTTGCCGCATGAGCTGGATGTCACAGGGCAAATGGTGATCCTGGAAATGTTGTTGTCCCTGGTGGCTACATAAGCACACGAGAAAGGGGCTCATTTCGGGGTAGAAAAAACTTTCCAATGGCTGCAGCGATTAGTTTATCACCCCAATTTAAAATCATTGTGGAGAGAATCTGTCAACTTTGTCAAAACTGTGAGCTGGCCAAGCCCCTGAACAAAGAGCTCCGACACAGACCATCGTGACATCGACACCTTTAGAGTTGCTAATGATTGATTATCTGACTATAGGTCCAGCACATCAATGGTATGAACACTGCTTGGTGATGACAGATCATTTCTTGAAGTTTGCTGTGGTGACCCCAACGCTAGATCAAATGGCAGAGTCAGCAGCCTATGCCATATGTAAAAACCTTATTCAGGTGTATGGGTGTCCGAAGCGCAGTCATTCAGACCAAGGTGTTTGTTTTCTTGGAAAAGTAATGGAAGAGTTGCATTGGCTGTGCCGTATTGACAAATCCCGCACAACACCTTATCATCCTTTTGGGAATGGGGCCTGCGAGCAGTTCAATCGTACCCTAATTCAGATGTTGAGAACTTTGGAAGAAGACAAGAAGGCCCGATGGCCTGAATATGTGCCTGAGTTGGTATGGGTGTACAAAAACAGGAAGCACAGCACCATCAGGTATTCGCCTTACGCCCTCCTGTTCGGTCGCCCTGGTAAGGAGATTACGGAGCTAGAGCTAGGGCCTGAAGAGGACTACCCACAGACAGGGGTGTCCACTTGGGTTCGAGAACATCGACACTGACGACAGACACTAAATCGTTTGGTGAAAACTAAGCTCCAAGACTTGGACATCTTAGTGTCACACTTCTACTTGAGACAGCTCTGTGAGCTGGGGACCATGTCTTGGTACGAGAGAGGTGTCCCCGAGATAAGTTGGAGTCTCGTTGGGAAAAGAGCCCGTATCGGGTGAAGCGTAGAGTTGATGCTAAGGGACCCGTCTACGAGATTCTGCCCGAAGGAGCACAGGATGCCCCTACTTGAATAGTTCATTGCACCATGTTGCGGCCTTGTCTATCAAATGGCCCTAACCCTGAACCAGAAACAGTAAAGATGCCAAGGGTGGATAAAGAGGTTCCTCTTGAATAAGCAGAGGATGAGTCAGACGTCGACAGTACCGTCAAAGAAGTTTCCTCCATTCCCTGAAGACAGCCAGATTCAACCACTCCATGGACTCTACTACTCCTTCTATCCTACGGCGCTCCGAACGTTCCACCACATGTGTACCCCCTAATCGGTATAATCAAGATCAGTTTGTTTGGCAGCAGATAGTTCAAGGGCTAGAAGATTGTCAGCATGAACTTAAGAAACTCTTGCCATGGAATGGCGAGCTAAAAGAGGGGGAATGTAAGAGGATGAATAAACACGGGGTGCCTTTCCTGCTTCGGGTCTTGAACCATCGGGACTGTCACCTATGTTGCGGAGGGGAAGCTCTTTAGCAAAGGACCGGGGTCTCGTGAGGTCTGTTGGGGCGAAGTCAGGGTGAGCTGCGCTGCAAAAAAAGGGGGAAGCCAGCGCCGCACATGATCAGCATGAAATAATTTAAGTGCAACTGCACATGTATATTCTAACTGTTTTTTAAAATTGAGACATTTAGCAAATAATTGATCAATTCTTTGAGCTACCCCGCCACGACAAGGCATTCTCATATGGGGCAGTACCTACTCTACGTTTTTTATTATTTATTTTCACTGTGCCATTGCGGCCTCCTGAATTATTAAAAGCATAACTGCAAAAAAACTGTAAAAGCAGGACTGCAAAAACTGCAAAAGTACCTGAAGCATTGCTGAATCACCCCCATGGTGCCAGTAAGACGGATGCAGGTAAAAGCCGACCAGGTCCAAATGCTGATCATGTGCGGCGCTGGCTTCCCCCTTTTTTTACTTGTATTGGTAAGTGGCTGACCACCACTAGTTGCCGTGCGCGCCGGGTTATGCATGTTATTTTATCTGTTTTTTTTCTTTCTTATAATTGACTTAGGCTGCTGTACACACATACAGCAGCCCTGCCCTGCCCTGCCCAGGCTATATGTAATTGTGCACCTGTGCCTGTGCCTGTTTCACTCTTTATCTGTGGCTGCTGGTTTGGCGTATGTGGAGGTCAGATCTGAAATGTCCATCCCTGGACCTGGTCGGCTTTTACCTGCATCCGTCTTACTGGCACCATGGGGGTGATTCAGCAATGCTTCAGGTACTTTTGCAGTTTTTGCAGTCCTGCTTTTACAGTTTTTTTGCAGTTATGCTTTTAATAATTCAGGAGGCCGCAATGGCACAGTGAAAATAAATAATAAAAAACGTTAGAGTAGGTACTGCCCCATATGAGAATGCCTTGTCGTGGCGGGGTAGCTCAAAGAATTGATCAATTATTTGCTAAATGTCTCAATTTTAAAAAACAGTTAGAATATACATGTGCAGTTGCACTTAAATTATTTCATGCTGATCATGTGCGGCGCTGGCTTCCCCCTTTTTTTACTTGTATTGGTAAGTGGCTGACCACCACTAGTTGCCGTGCGCGCCGGGTTATGCATGTTATTTTATCTGTTTTTTTTCTTTCTTATAATTGACTTAGGCTGCTGTACACACATACAGCAGCCCTGCCCTGCCCTGCCCTGCCCTGCCCCAGGCTATATGTAATTGTGCACCTGTGCCTGTGCCTGTTTCACTCTTTATCTGTGGCTGCTGGTTTGGCGTATGTGGAGGTCAGATCTGAAATGTCCATCCCTGGACCTGGTCGGCTTTTACCTGCATCCGTCTTACTGGCACCATGGGGGTGATTCAGCAATGCTTCAGGTACTTTTGCAGTTTTTGCAGTCCTGCTTTTACAGTTTTTTTGCAGTTATGCTTTTAATAATTCAGGAGGCCGCAATGGCACAGTGAAAATAAATAATAAAAAACGTAGAGTAGGTACTGCCCCATATGAGAATGCCTTGTCGTGGCGGGGTAGCTCAAAGAATTGATCAATTATTTGCTAAATGTCTCAATTTTAAAAAACAGTTAGAATATACATGTGCAGTTGCACTTAAATTATTTCATGCTGATCATGTGCGGCGCTGGCTTCCCCCTTTTTTTACTTGTATTGGTAAGTGGCTGACCACCACTAGTTGCCGTGCGCGCCGGGTTATGCATGTTATTTTATCTGTTTTTTTTCTTTCTTATAATTGACTTAGGCTGCTGTACACACATACAGCAGCCCTGCCCTGCCCTGCCCCAGGCTATATGTAATTGTGCACCTGTGCCTGTGCCTGTTTCACTCTTTATCTGTGGCTGCTGGTTTGGCGTATGTGGAGGTCAGATCTGAAATGTCCATCCCTGGACCTGGTCGGCTTTTACCTGCATCCGTCTTACTGGCACCATGGGGGTGATTCAGCAATGCTTCAGGTACTTTTGCAGTTTTTGCAGTCCTGCTTTTACAGTTTTTTTGCAGTTATGCTTTTAATAATTCAGGAGGCCGCAATGGCACAGTGAAAATAAATAATAAAAAACGTAGAGTAGGTACTGCCCCATATGAGAATGCCTTGTCGTGGCGGGGTAGCTCAAAGAATTGATCAATTATTTGCTAAATGTCTCAATTTTAAAAAACAGTTAGAATATACATGTGCAGTTGCACTTAAATTATTTCATGCTGATCATGTGCGGCGCTGGCTTCCCCTTTTTTTACTTGTATTGGTAAGTGGCTGACCACCACTAGTTGCCGTGCGCGCCGGGTTATGCATGTTATTTTATCTGTTTTTTTTCTTTCTTATAATTGACTTAGGCTGCTGTACACACATACAGCAGCCCTGCCCTGCCCTGCCCTGCCCTGCCCCAGGCTATATGTAATTGTGCACCTGTGCCTGTGCCTGTTTCACTCTTTATCTGTGGCTGCTGGTTTGGCGTATGTGGAGGTCAGATCTGAAATGTCCATCCCTGGACCTGGTCGGCTTTTACCTGCATCCGTCTTACTGGCACCATGGGGGTGATTCAGCAATGCTTCAGGTACTTTTGCAGTTTTTGCAGTCCTGCTTTTACAGTTTTTTTGCAGTTATGCTTTTAATAATTCAGGAGGCCGCAATGGCACAGTGAAAATAAATAATAAAAAACGTAGAGTAGGTACTGCCCCATATGAGAATGCCTTGTCGTGGCGGGGTAGCTCAAAGAATTGATCAATTATTTGCTAAATGTCTCAATTTTAAAAAACAGTTAGAATATACATGTGCAGTTGCACTTAAATTATTTCATGCTGATCATGTGCGGCGCTGGCTTCCCCCTTTTTTTACTTGAGCTGCGCTGCGCACGGCAAGACAGGGAGACGAGGTCAAGAGATCTGTGTGGAGAGGCGTGTGCGGGTCTGATGGGAGAGACAAAGCACCCAGGTAGATCAGGCCTGTCAGACATTGCCTTGAGTGAGACACCTGTTGGAGCTAGACTACAGTGTGCCCCTGCTCCGTCATCCGTTCTGGCTATTAGTTTCGCTGACCAGCAGGCTGTGACTGTGAAACGTGGGCCGCGTGCAGTTAGACAGATGATCAGGCCTCAACCTTGTGAGCAGACTCCCGGACATACCACGGGGTGATGACTCATCCCATCAGTTCCCTCCTTTGGACTAAGTACAGTGCTTGACACTTTTGAGCACGGGAATCTTACTTTTACCTCAGAGATTGCGACGAGAGAACACGTGCCGCTGCTGTCAGCACCACCGTTGGATTCCCGCCTGTCAGAGACTTCATTCAGATGCTCAGCGCCGCTGTTGCCGGTGCCACTATTGGAACCCTGTGACGCCGCATGCCTGAGGATCATCGTCTGTTAAGTCATATTATTTTTATTCTGAACTACTGTCGCCCCTTATCCCACCTATCCCATCACTCATTCAATTCTGTCCCATTCCCTGCCACTTCCCTCCAGCCCTTTGCTCCCTGCATGGAGGTCATTGTTTGTTACAATAAATCTGTTAACTCTTGATCTGCCTCTTGTCCAAAGCGACATCCCGCGTTCCTGAGATAGCTACACTTACATACTTCTCTTCACTGCTATGTTGTCACACACACTTTCTGTACAAACTGATCATTGTTTTATGGCCTTTTCTCTCTATCTTTATGGCTAAGCTGTAACATTGTCTATCTAAACAGATTCACCACAATATGGCTACTGCATTTTCTGCTTCACATTTTATATGGGCTATGATAGTCTTTCCCGTTTGGCTGTCGTCTAGCATGTGATGTGATAGCTGCAAGGCATTTTAGGGAAGCCAACCTGGCAGCACCCAAAGTCATGTGATCTTCCTTTGGCTGAAGCAATCGTTTGCAGTCATCTTTGGCTTTTTCAGGTGATTTATGCAAAGCTAATTGCAAATTGTACAAATTTTCCAGGATCAGGAAATTTGTAAAAATCAGTTTGCCTATTTCCAGTACAGGTATATTCTTCTAAAGGAGAATAAGTGTATACAAATGACACCTGATGAAGTATTGCATGTAGGAAATGGAGCCTAGGCAGCTCTTATACAGGGAACTAAAGTTAGTCCTACTGAATTGAGAAATGCATATTTTTATAAATAAAAGAAAACTACATACAGAATTCTTTGTATTGCAGCTTTCACATTATAAGCAGCATTAGTATTCCAGTACATTGTAGAACATTCATTTCCAGTTAGGCACACAGGCATTGGTCATGACAGGGAACATTACACACAGTAAAGCAATGAGATACACACTGGTGAAGTTAGATTATACCACAATTGCACATCTAACCTTTGTTCGACCTCTGTCAGAAACTGTTTTGAGAATCAGCTCTCTGGGTAGTTACTGAACTGTAGCATATAGCCAGATCATTCACTGTCCCACATAGCTCAGGCATACCTTTATCTTTACATGGGTAGATTTTTTTTTCTATTTCTTAAATTTGATGGCAAAAATATCTACACACTATCAACACAACATATATAGAATTTCCAAAAATAATTAGAACTGAATCTAACTGTTTCTGATGAATAGCTAGAGTTTTGGTTCAGGGGCGTTAAAAACATCTGAGTGTGCCCCTAATCAGGTAACCCTGATTACAACTATGGTGGCGCACCCTAATAGTGGATGTAGGAAAACCTCAGCAGATGACCATGCAGTTACTGAAAATAATGTCTATACAAAGATCAACACTGATATTACTGTCATACGGTGACATATAGTGGTAGATATGAGTCCTGTAGAACATGTAAGAGATTACAGTACAGTTACAGATAGTGACTTATGTTGTGAATGTTTTAGAAATGAATTCTGAGCAGAAGCTCCCTCTGGTGGTTACAAACAGTACTGAACCATTCAATGAGGATTGGCAATCAGGAATCACAGACTGGTCTTATATAAGGGAGGTTCCCTCCCATCATGGTTGCCGGTGATCAATTGTTCTTGTCTCAACGTTGTTTCCTGGTTCACTTGTAAGCTTGCTGAGTCTTGCCTCTTCTCCTGTTCTCAGATAAGATATTTTCTGTTTTTTGTTTTTGTGCTTACCATTTGCATATTTCTCTGCATTTCTGTGAAGTTAGCCAGGTCCCCTCCCCGGGGGGCTTGGGCTCCTCTCAGTTCCTCTGGAGCCACTGTTATTTGTTCATTTGCCTCTTCCAGTTTTTTCAGTGGCTGCGGCTTAGTTTTGTTACACCAGAGAACTAATTTAGGTGGTAGAGGTCGTGTGATCTCAGGTGTTTTTGTAATTAGTAGCGTTGGCATTTTTTTTAAGTTTTTTTTTGGATTGCAGTAAGTATCCTTCCTATCCTTTTTCTTTCTAGGCAGATTGGGCCCCAATGTTTGCTCATACTATTTTCTGTCTGTGTCTGTATTTCCTCTTGTTTAACCGCCATTACATGTTTGGGGGCTTCCTATGTTCTTTGGGGATCTGCTCCGGGGCAGATAGCTTTCCTCTTTCTATCTTTAGGTGTAGTTAACCTCTCAGGCTGTGACGAGGCGTCTAGGACCAACGTAGAAACGCTCCATGGCTGCCTTTAGTTGTGGTGGTTAGTCAGGGTACTGCAATCCAGTAGATTCCAACCTCTCTGGTGTATTGCCGTTTTTGCCTGCTCTCCTCAGCTACCAAAACATAACAGACTTACAAATTACATTCTTTCCGATGGAATCATTCACTTTTCCTGTCTTTTCCATCTGGTTCAGACCAACATGACAACTTCTTCCAGCCAGGGCTTGGTTTCAGAGATTACAACAAAAACACATCTGATTTTCACATTTCCATAATGGCCCCATCTATTCCCAACCTGTACAAACTCCTCATCCTACTGATACCCCAGTACTGAGATGTCTTTGCCATATGTGTCCCTATTACTGCACCTACTATGTGGTACTGTGTGCTCTCTAGATGGTAAAATAAACTTCTAGAATATATTAATGTCATGTGCAAGTGCACAAAAAAGCAGTGTCCACATCTTACCCCCTACAAAGTAATGACAGTCACAATAACCCGAGTTTCCTTATAACAATAAGAGCCCACTTAACCTTTAATAATGTCCCGAATCTCCCCCTGGACAGCTCCCCTCTACACAGTATGATGCTCCCCTATACACAGTATAATGCCCCACACAGTACACTGACCCCTCAGTAGGTCCAAAACGGTTTGATGGTATCCACACTGTACAAAGACCCCATATTAGCTCCCACACCATATGGTGGCCCTCTTACTGCATAATGGCCCTTACTGTTATAGCTTCACTGTATAATACCATCCTAAAAAGCCTTCATATAGTTTAATGCACCTCATAGTCCTCCATATAGTATAATGCACACCTCATAAGCCTTTATAAAGTAGAATGCACTTCCCATAGGCCTCCATATAAATTATAATGCACTCCCCATAGGCATCCATATAGTTTAATGCACTTCTTATAGGCCTCCATATACAAGCAAATGGAGACAATAGCTAGAACATGGCAAATCAGAATGAAAAATATCCTCCGTGTAGAAGCCATCTAGCTTAGACTAATATAATTTACCCATCGTCCAATATAACATGCAGAAGAATAGTGATGCGAACATCACCAGAAATAAACGATAGAGGGTACTGATTCAAAACATGTATATAAATCTTTATTGACAAATACAAAAACAAGTGTAGGTATAGTAAAAACAAGGACAATAGATGGCAGATGAAATGGAACAAACAATTGCACCGCCTGTGAACGAGAGAGACACAGACCGATCCCAGCACCTGAATGAATAATAGTTGCCTCACAAATAAAATTAACAGGTGGGACTGGGTGAGCAAGACGAATATAACCCCAAATCGTATAAGACTAAACCACTACAAGGTTAATACCTCACAATCAAAGGAATGATATGGTTAAAATGAGCACACATCCCTGAATGCATGGACTATTAGCCAGAGGGGCAACTGTAATAAACACATTAAGCCATGAATGGCAGAAAAGACCAAGGCATGTGCCAGATAATTACCTCACAGTGGAGTGTGTAGTAGTCAGGGCCGGGATCGGTGCGTCTGCCCCGACGCGCGTTTCGGTGAAAACCTTCGTCAGGGGGCATGCTACATGTTGTGACCGGAGAGTTTAAAAAGTGGTAAGACCGGAAGTACGTCTGCCGTGGACCGGAAGTGAGGCTCACGTTGCTACAGCAACATGCTATGCTGAACGGCGCCAGCAAATCGTTGCCATGCCAACCCGTCACATAGAGACGCCAGGAACCGTCCAGCAAGCAGAGTGCAGCACGTGAGCGTACAAGACCACGGCAGTGAACCCCGATCTGATCACACTCCAGGTAATATGCATTAATACCAAAGCATCCAAATCATTCTAATGAATATAACATATAACTCTGACCAAAATCAGTAGGATTACATGTAAGAATCTCACGCATTGCGGAGAACCATATACATAAAAAATGGATCAGAATCATAGATGTGCAAATATGACAGACGTTCATGGTGGGAATATTAACAGCATAGCAAAGGATATAATCAATTTATATTCTTGAGAGTGGAGTCTGTTTTTAATATGGGCCAAGCCTTATTGAGCGCTCTTCTTACTCTCTCGGATTGTGAATGGAATGTTGTAATAAATCTAATAGGTTCTGATTTCTTATCCACCTCCATCTCCCTATAGAGGAGCGAATTTCTTGTACTATTTCTCGCCCTATTATAGGCCTTTTTAACGGTTCTACGACTGTAGCCCCTTTCATAGAATCTCTCTTTAAGAAGATCTGCTTGCGTTTCAAATTCCAAATCTGTTGAACATATCCGGCGTAACCATAGGAACTGTCCAACAGGTATGGACCGCACCATGTGCTGTGGATGAGAAAAGGAGGCGTGCAAAAGAGCATTGGTTGCAGTAGGCTTTCTATAAATACTAGTCTGTATTGATTGTTCCTCATCCCTCCTCAGCGTCACGTCCAGGAACTCGATCTTGTTGAAGTCAAATGAAAAGGTCAACTTAATGTTTAGATCGTTGCTGTTCAAACCAGAGAAGAATTCTCCCAACAAGGTGGAATCACCCTGCCAGATCAGCAGGATGTCGTCTATGTACCGCGTCCAAAGGAGGACACGGTCCATAGACGTCTGCTGACCTGACAGGAAGAGGTCCCTTTCCAACAGACCCAGGAACAGATTGGCATAGGAGGGCACAAAGGCCGCTCCCATGGCTGTTCCCTGGGTCTGTAGGAAAAAGGACCCCTTAAAAATGAAAAAATTATGCTTGAGTGTGAACTCCAAGAGTTCCAATACCAAACATCTCATATCTGAAGAAAACTTGGAAGAACTGAGGAAAAATTCAATCGCTCTCAGACCATCTACGTGTCTGATACTGTTGTACAGTGCCTCCACATCTGCTGTAACCAGCATTGAGTTAACATTTAAAGGGAGTCCGTCAACACTATGGAGGAGTTGATTTGTGTCTTTAAGAAATGACGGTAAATCCTCCACCATTGGTTGTAACATAAAATCGATCCATTGGTTAACGCATTCCAGATAGTTTCCCCGCCCCGAAATTATAGGGTGACCAGGCGGACAAAGTGCGTTCTTGTGCACCTTGGGGAGTAAATAGAATGTAGGGATTGTTGGTTCAGTAACAATCAAAGCTGTTTCAAGCTCTTTAGTAATTACTCCATCTGATCTAGCCCTTGCCAAAATCCCCCTGAGCTGCGAAGAGAAGGCAGACAAGGGGTTATATGTCAGTTTCTTATAACACACTTTATTATGTAACTGATGGAAAGCCTCTTTCTCATACATGGCTCAAGGCCATAAGACTATATTACCCCCCTTGTCTGCCGACTTGATCACAACGTCAGGGAGATTCCGCAAGTGCTTTAACCGGTCACATTCATCTCTGGTCAAGTTGTCATTCTGTATGAATGATGGAATTATGCCCAATTCATCAGTGACAACTTTCACAAAAAGATCAATTGCACTACAGTTAGAGAGGGGGGCGAAACTTCCTGGAACGCGGACGAATGGACGGAGGTATCTTACCTCCTGGTATAGAATTATGTTCCTCAGAAAGATCCTCCAATATTCTCAGAGCTGATTGTTCCTCCTCTGTAGGAAACATTTTTTTCAAATCATCATTATGAAAAAAACGTTTGAAGAGCAAAGATTGTGCAAATATATGCAGATCCTTGACTACAGTAAACCTGTCAAGGCCTGCTGAAGGTGAAAAAGAAAGACCTTTAGAAAGGAGAGAACAGTCTGCCCTAGAGAGGACATGTTGGCTCAAATTAATTACCTTATTTTTGCCAGGCTCATCATCAAAGTGCCGGCTGTCCTGTCTCCTATAGGGATGGTAGCTCTGATTCCGTGACTTCTTAGATATCGCCCCTGAATGAGTGACTATTGAGGAGGTTGAGATGTCTGATTGAGCACTAAGAGAGGAGACTGAAATACTGGATGAGGATCGTTGAAAATGCCGTGGCCGAGTGGATGCTTTCCTCCAACGATACACGTTATTGTATTGGTAATCTCTATTATCTCTATTGAATTTTGAAACTTGGGTCTCACTAATTTTCTTAACTGTCCCCTCCAATGATTTCTCAAGTTGAGTTTCATATGACTGCAGTCTCTCCCCAGTGCACCCAGAGCGCAATTCAGTCAATGTAGTAACAATCTCTTTGTCCAATTCATTAATTAAATCTGTATTATGTTTAATGAGTAACTGCATGAAGGTGTTGGAACACAAATTGCACGCCTCCTCCCACACAGCCACGAACACCTGGTCCTTAATAAAAAAGGTGGGTGTGATACGTATCCTTAGACCCCTGGGAATCATTTTGCGTGAAATATACTTTTCTAAAAAAAATGCGATACCACCATATTCTAGTGCGCTTAATAAGCAACACTTGTAATGAATCAAACGTGGAATCTAAATTGTGATCTCGAGCCTGCTGGGTGCCAGCACTGCCCTCGCCAAAAACCTGTTCAGCTTGTCCCAGCCAGGTTTTCTCCCTGGCCCTGTAGTCCATATCTCCAATATATAAACCTGTGCAAAACACAGAGAAATTAGAATACAAGCAAATGGAGACGATGGCTAGAACATGGCAAATCAGAATGAAAAATATCCTCCGTGTAGAAGCCATCTAGCTTAGACTAATATAATTTACCCATCGTCCAATATAACATGCAGAAGAATAGTGATGTGAACATCACCAGAAATAAACGATAGAGGGTACTGATTCAAAACATGTATATAAATCTTTATTGACAAATACAAAAACAAGTGTAGGTATAGTAAAAACAAGGACAATAGATGGCAGATGAAATGGAACAAACAATTGCACCGCCTGTGAACGAGAGAGACACAGACCGATCCAGCACCTGAATGAATAATAGTTGCCTCACAAATAAAATTAACAGGTGGGACTGTGTGAGCAAGACGAATATAACCCCAAATCGTATAAGACTAAACCACTACAAGGTTAATACCTCACAATCAAAGAAATTATAGGGTTAAAATGAGCGCACATCCCTGAATGCATGGACTAAGATTGAAAAATATTTAGACTTGAGAGTCCTCAGTGGTTGATACCTTTTAATGGCTAACTGAAAAGATGGTAACAAATTGCAAGCTTTCGAGACTACTCAGGTCTCTTCATCAGGCTAACACTAATACAAAATCTGAAGAATCACATATTTATATACACAACAGGACACAGGAATAATGCAATAGGTAAGACAGGTGACGTGAAGCAGAACTGTCATTATGGCAGAGGGATGAACATAAATATTGGAACAGTTCATAGATAAGGAGTGAAAGTTTTATTACCCTCTGATTGGGGTCTGGTATTGTGTTGTGATGCCCCCAGAAGGTCAGAGAAGCAGATTCCTTAATTGATATAGAAAGACATAAATCCATGTGACACGTTCATTCCAGCACTAAGAGTGTCAAAGGTCATCATAAGTTTATATTCCCAAACCTTTCTATCTTTCTCAGATTTGAAGTTAGATTTTAATACTAGTAATTCCATATCCATCATGCTATGACCGGGCATACAAAAGTGTTTTGCCACAGGTAAATCCATTCTTTTTTCTCTTATTGTGTGGCGATGAGAATTCATCCTTGTTCTCAGTTTTTGCCCGGTCTCCCCCACATGCGGACCCCCAGTTGGACATTTAGTACATATAATGAGGTACACCACATTAGATGTGATGCAGCTGAAAGTACCTGGGATCTTGTAGTCCTGATGTGAGTTGGGGATCTTTATCTTGTCCGTGGTCATTATAGATGCACAGGTTTTACATTTATTCTTGTTGCACCGTCCAACATACCTTAAATGGGACAGTTTCCATCCAAAACACATAAAAAACTCTATTGTCTACAGCCAAGCCATCAGATACAACCGTATATGTTCCAACCCCATGGATAGAGATGAACAACTTGGTCGCCTCAGAAAGACTTTTTTGAACCAGGGCTACCATCCAAGAACAATTGAAAACCAAATTACAAGAGCCACCAGAATATCAAGGAATCACCTGCTACATTACAAAGCTAAAGAAGAAAATAACCGGGTGCCTCTAGTGGTCACCTACAATCCAAATCTGGAGATGCTAAGGGGAGCTGCACGGAAACTACAACCTTTACTACAAAAAGATGCCCGATTACAATCCATATTTCCAGACCCCCCACTACTATGTTTTAGGCAGCCCCCAAATCTAAGAAGCATCATTGTCAGAAGCTCCCTGTCCTCCCCAACAGCTGCAGGAACCTTTCCTTGCAACAAGAAGAAATGTAAAACCTGTGCATCTATAATGACCACGGACAAGATAAAGATCCCCAACTCACATCAGGACTACAAGATCCCAGGTACTTTCAGCTGCATCACATCTAATGTGGTGTACCTCACTATATGTACTAAATGTCCAACTGGGGGTCTGTATGTGGGGGAGACCGGGCAAAAACTGAGAACAAGGATGAATTCTCATTGCCACACAATAAGAGAAAAAAGAATGGATTTACCTGTGGCAAAACACTTTTGTATGCCCGGTCATAGCATGATGGATATGGAATTACTTGTATTAAAATCTAACTTCAAATCTGAGAAAGATAGAAAGGTTTGGGAATATAAACTTATGATGACCTTTGACACTCTTAGTGCTGGAATGAACGTGTCACATGGATTTATGTCTTTCTATATCAATTAAGGAATCTGCTTCTCTGACCTTCTGGGGGCATCACAACACAATACCAGACCCCAATCAGAGGGTAATAAAACTTTCACTCCTTATCTATGAACTGTTCCAATATTTATGTTCATCCCTCTGCCATAATGACAATTCTGCTTCACGTCACCTGTCTTACCTATTGCATTATTCCTGTGTCCTGTTGTGTATATAAATATGTGATTCTTCAGATTTTGCATTAGTGTTAGCCTGATGATGAGACCTGAGTAGTCTCGAAAGCCTGCAATTTGTTACCATCTTTTCAGTTAGCTATTAAAAGGTATCAACCACTGAGGACTCTCAAGTCTAAATATTTTTCTATCTACTGGCTAACACGGTACGAAGATACACATCTTTCCTATGGACTAAGATTCTCATTTAAACCGATGGATGGACTGTGTTAAGGGTCCAAATCCATCTAGTCTCTAATTGTGTTAGGCGTTGAGTAATCCTCCCACCTCGTGTACCTAGGTCTAGGCAATCAATGCCCCTGACCCTTAACCCTTTGCTGTTGCAGCCATGATGTGTCTTAAAGTGTTTCGGTATGGTTTTCAATGTGGAAATATCGTCCTCATTCACCGCTGCCTCTATACCTAACACGTGCTCCCTGACTCTGATCTTTAGTTGACGAGTGGGAGTCCCACATATATAAGAGGGCAGGGGCACTCTCCATAGGCCTCTATAGTATAATGCACTCATGATAGGCCTCTATATAGTATAATGCACTCCCCTTAGCCCTCTGTATAATATAATGTACTCCCCATAGCCCTGTATAAAGGCTGGATCACGAGTGTCACAGCCATTATGCTTCCTTTAATGTAGGGATAGGAGTGAGGGACTGCGCACTCTTCAAAAAAATGCTGTGTGTGCTCTGTAACTCATCTGTGGTAGTACTGGGATAGTACTGTGCTAAATGCTGCTGTGTATACTCTGCACCCCTCTGCCAGTGACAGTATTGCCCTTTAAGCCGCTGTGTGTATTCTGCACCCCCTGCATGTGGGAGTGCTGTCCTTTAAGCCTCTATGTATACACTGCATCCCCTTGCTTATGGAAGTACTGTTACTTTAAGCCATTGTGTGGTTTCTAGAAGTCTGAGAAATAAATAGCTGGCATCAGCTGTCTCATTGCCATTAGGAAGGCCAAAGAAATAATTTTTCAGGAAATGCTGTGTGTTTTCTAATAATTTTGCAAATAAATATACTGCATCAGTCATCCCGTTGCCATTTCTAGGCCCCCAAAATAATTTTTCTCGACTGGTGTGTGTTTTTTATTAGTCTGAGAAAAAAATAATTTACATTAGCCGTCTGGTTGAATTTTTAGGAAAAATAAATAATTTTTCATGTGCTTTTTCTAGTACTATTGCAAATAAATAAATCTATTCTCACGCCATCTTTGTGATTAGCATTTAGAATATCAACTTCCAAAAATGAGCATCAAATAAGCGATTTGGACGTGGCCGTGGTGGTGCTGGTGTAGCTAATGCAGGGACAAGATGTCTCCATTCTGTGCCGGCTACGTGCACAAATACAACACCTTCCTCCCATGCCTGCAGGAGACAGGATGTTAGACGTCCCTTCATAGGCCCGAATACCGCTGCACAAATGGTGAGACCACAAGATGTTGAAAGAGTGTTAGATTGGATTGCTGAGAGTGACTACAGTTCCTTTACATTATCTTCCCCGCAGTCCAGTACAGAAAGTGCAGAGTTGGCTCCTGAGGACCATAGTCATGCTACAGTTTCTTCTGCTTTTTGATGACTCTGCTGGCTTTGGTTCCATGGCCAATCCACCTGCCCCTGCTCCAGAAGTGGAACAGACTGAGTGCACTTATGCAGAACCACTTGTAAGGTTGGAGGATGAGTACATGAGAGGGCTAGTTCACAGTCAGTTGACCACCGCAGCATGTGTCAGATGATGATGAAACTCAGTTGACAACTGCAGCGTCTTTCTGCAATATGCAGACTGACAAGGAGGGAAGGGTTGAGAAGTTGGTGTAAGATGTTAATGGGCATGATGACGTCCTAGACTGCTACTCGTCTGATACTGCTCCTCACTGAAATAAGCACACCAAAAGACAGCTCAAAAGAGCTCACTGGTGTGGCATTTCTTCAAGAATGTGCTGCTGAGAAGCGACAGGTGGCTTGCAGGCTGTGCTGTCAGACCTTGAATTGATGCATAAATATTCTAAACCTGAGCACAACCAGTTTGACGAGGCATCTGAATTCAAAGCATGAGGTGCAGCGTGAAAAAGACTTGGGTATACTAATAGATCACAGACTGAACATGAGACAACAGTGTGATGCAGCAGCAAAAAAGGCAAATACAATTCTGGGATGTATTAACAGAAGCAGTCTGGATCACGAGAAGTCATTATTGCGCTCTAATTCTCTTTGGACAGACCTCATCTGGAATACTGTGTCCAGTTTTGGGCACCACATTTTAAAAAAGACATAAACAAACTGGAGCAAGTTCAAAGAAGAGCGACCAGAATGGTGACCGGTCTGCAAACCATGTCCTATGAAGAATGGTTACTGGATTTGGGAATGTTTAGCTTGCAAAAAAGAAGACAGAGAAGAGACTTAATAGCTGTCTACAAATATCTGAAGGGCTTCCACATTGTACAGGATCATCTTTATTCTCATTTGCACAAGGAAAGGCTAGAAGTAATGGGATGACACTGAATGGGAGGAGACACAGATTAGATATTAGAAAAAAATGTTTGACAGTTAGGCTGATCAATGAGTGGAACAGGCTGCCACAAGAGGTGGTGAGTTCACCTTCAATGGAAGTCTTCAAACAAAGGCTGGACAGACATCTGTCTGGGATGATTTAGTGAATCCTGCTTTGAACAGGGGGTTGGACAAGATGATTCTATGATTCTATATCTACGCACCTTAAAAAGCATGACAAATCTAAGACTCCTCCTGCTCCCTCTTCTGATGCCATCTCAGCCTCTTCCTCCCACTCATGTTCAACAGAGCCTCTTGTCTCCCTGCAAAGAGCGGATGTGACAGCATCACCACCACTAGTGTCACCAAGCATCTCCACCCATCCCATGCCGGCTGGTAGAGATGGACAGTTTTAAAAAACAGCAGGCAATAGTGGAGTTTCAGCGGCATCACGCACGACTGAGTAGCTCTGCAGAACAACACCCCTCCACCACCAATGACTGGATCTTCATGTGGGACGTGTGTGCCAGGTTGCGCTGCTTCAAATATTCCATAAATATGGCCAACGCTGATGACTTCATCATCAGCGTTAATATACCACTTATATGCCTGCTGAAAAAATTATTCAGGCCATGATGGATGAGGTGGTGGCACAGGAGGAAGAGGAGCAGTAAAAGGAGCAGAATGTCACGCTGTATAGCAGATATATATATATGTGATGTCAGTAATCTATATCAAAAGGGCAACATCCTATATAACATGCGCATAGATATATGATAACATAGAATTACCTGACAATGTCCAGTGGGTCAATACGGAATCCGTTATACACTGTCTCCGGCTAGAGGGTGACCGGGGTCTATGCTGACCCTAAACTGGGGTCCTAACTAATCCCTCTACCTGGAGGTACTGTTAAAGGTACAGAGGTCCAGGCCACCAGCGTAAACCCTGTCTCCTATCAATCCCTGCCAACTGTAATCTAGTCCTAAGAAGGACCCTGATTACCACCAAAGGGAATGAACAGGTAACGGTTAATGAACAGAAAGACATACAAGAAAGACAAGAAATAAAGTAAATAAAGTCTTACATACAACACTCACACACAGTAGGAACACCTAAGGTCTCAGAGATAAACTATAAGCTGTAAGAGTAAAAACAACTAAGGAGCTCTTAGCTTAAGTATTCTCAGAACCGATCCAGTCTGCTAGACTACATGAATGCTTTCACCGGCATCTAACAAGCAGACTGGCAGGTATATGAAGGAATCCAATTAGAACATAATCAAAAGCAGCCGGGCGAGGCTGGACCTAGTCTTAGCAAAGAGCTAGGTAAAATTAACTCCCTCATTACCAAACACAAAGAAACAGCAACTCAGCTGTGAGAAGTCAGAGTGTGTAATCGCGACGATCCTCGTGGCGATACACCCATGACAGTACCCCCCCCTTACGAGGGGACTCCGGACCCTCAGGGCCAGGTCTGCCCGGGTGAGTTGTGTGAAAGGTCCGAACCAATCGATCTGCGTTAACATCAGACGCAGGGACCCACGTCCTCTCCTCAGGACCGTACCCCCTCCAATGAACCAAGTACTGAAGGGATCGGCGACTGAGACGTGAGTCAATGATTTTCGACCCATGAAATTCCACCTTATCATTGACCACCACTGAAGGAGGAGGTAGAGGTGACTGTATGACTGGTGCCACATACTTTTTAAGTAATGACTTGTGAAACACATTATGAATTTTAAACGTAGGAGGGAGGTCCAGACGAAATGCCACCGGATTAATTATGGAACTGATCCTGTACGGCCCGATGAATCTGGGACCCAACCTCCAAGAGGAAACTTTAAGTTTTATATTCCTGGTAGACAACCAAACCAGATCGTTCACCTTCAGATCTAGACCAAAAACTCTCCCCTATCAGCCATCCGTTTGTAACGGTTCCCGTAACCTTCAGTCTTAACCGATCTGGAACTATCAGTCTCCCTGGAAGTCCCACAGGGGCGTCCCCCTGAGCCCCCAATACCTCCCCCTCAAGCTCAGAGCATACAGCTGACACTACAACTCCCTCCTGAGGAATAGGAACCGGATCATCCGTCTTCCCGGCCCCTGGGAAAGTACGAGATAAGGCATCAGGAAGCAACTTTATTGAGCAGTCATATGCGCGATGAGGAGGAAACTCTTTACACCCCTCCTCTGAGAACATCCCCCCAAAGTCCTCCAGAAAAGGAGACAAAGTCCTAGGCACAACCGCACCGATGACCGTGCTCATGCAGTTATTCCTGCAAAATTCACCCCACTGGCTTATCTTTCTGGATTGCCAATCAATCACTGGGTTATGTTTAGCCAACCAAGGAAGTCCCAACACAATAGGAGTAGGTAGACCCTCCAACACATAACAAGACAATTGCTCTTTATGTATTGCCCCTACTCGAAGATCTATGTTATGAACAGCTTGTACCAAGCTACCTTGACCGAGAGGTCTAGAATCAATAGAGACTATAGGGACCGGTTTGGCCAATACACTCAGTTGCATACCATGCACCTGGGCAAACCGAGCGTCCACCAGATTAGCCCCGGACCCACTATCAAGAAAAACAGAAATCCTCTCAGTTCTAGTACCAATCACCACCTCCGCAGGCACGAGAAACTGAGAGGGATTTGGGGACGAAATACACACTCCCAGGTTAACTCCATTGCTCAAAGAGGCCCGGGATGGACACCCCCCAACAAAATGTCCCTCTCTCCCGCAAAAGAAACACCTTCTAGTCTTGCGGCGCACCGCCGATTCTCTCCTACAAAAAGATGTCCCTCCCAACTGCATGGGTTCCTCAGAACAGACCAGGGGAACCTCAGTATAAGGGACTTTAGTAGTAGGCGGAGTCATCACGGGAGGCGGAGTTACCTCGCGTCTTCCCCGAATTCGTCTATCAATGCGAATAGCGAGGGCCATAGCAGCCTCCAGTGATGGAGGAGAATCATACTGAGCCAACACATCTTTTAATTTGTCAGACAACCCTTGACAAAACTGGCTCCTAAGAGCTGGGTCATTCCACTGAGTATCTGTTGCCCATCTACGGAACTCAGAAGAATATTCCTCCGCTGGACGATTTCCTTGCCGTATTTTACGTAACTTTGTTTCAGCAAGGGAAACTCGATCCGGATCATCATATACCAGACCCAGGGCAGTAAAAAATCGATCCACTGACTGGAGATCTGGGGAGCCTGGAGGAATAGAGAACGCCCAAGATTGAGGGTCCCCTTGTAAGAGCGAGATAACAATTCCCACCCTCTGCTCTTCACTCCCAGATGACCGAGGCCGCAGCCAAAAGTACAATTTACATGCCTCCCGGAAAGTAAAAATTTGTCCCGCCCACCAGTGAACCTATCCGGGAGAGCAACCTTAGGTTCAGATCTGGTTTGCTCCGGGGGGGACAAAACCTTGGACTTAATGTCTGCAAACTCCATGGACAACCCCTGCAACTGCCGGGCCAGCTGGGCTACTGGATCCATGACAGCTGGGGAGAATCTTTAGTATGGGCCGGTGAAAATGTCACGCTGTATAGCAGATATATATATATATGTGATGTCAGTAATCTATATCAAAAGGGCAACATCCTATATAACATGCGCATAGATATATGATAACATAGAATTACCTGACAATGTCCAGTGGGTCAATACGGAATCTGTTATACACTGTCTCCGGCTAGAGGGTGACCGGGGTCTATGCTGACCCTAAACTGGGGTCCTAACTAATCCCTCTACCTGGAGGTACTGTTAAAGGTACAGAGGTCCAGGCCACCAGCGTAAACCCTGTCTCCTATCAATCCCTGCCAACTGTAATCTAGTCCTAAGAAGGACCCTGATTACCACCAAAGGGAATGAACAGGTAACGGTTAATGAACAGAAAGACATACAAGAAAGACAAGAAATAAAGTAAATAAAGTCTTACATACAACACTCACACACAGTAGGAACACCTAAGGTCTCAGAGATAAACTATAAGCTGTAAGAGTAAAAACAACTAAGGAGCTCTTAGCTTAAGTATTCTCAGAACCGATCCAGTCTGCTAGACTACATGAATGCTTTCACCGGCATCTAACAAGCAGACTGGCAGGTATATGAAGGAATCCAATTAGAACATAATCAAAAGCAGCCGGGCGAGGCTGGACCTAGTCTTAGCAAAGAGCTAG
>JARQOD010000001.1:822655421-822744523 GCA_033576555.1 Oophaga sylvatica | reverse complement strand
AACGAACCCCAGGGGGCCTAACAGGCGCCGGGTACGGGCCAGCTATCATTATCATGTCCATAGCTGGGGCTGCTGAGGAGACCACTGAGGGAGCTGGGGAGATTTACGGCGTGGGGTGGGCACTTATGCAGAGGCCTGGTTGGGGGAGGCTGAAGGCTCGTAGGGTCTGTCAGTTTCCTGACACTCTGGGGAGTAGGGGTCGCACCTGGTAACATTTAGGGTGTACCATCCATTGTAACCCCAGTGTCGGGTGTAAGTCACCAAGTCTCCTGGCAACAGGTCCCTCCCCGGGTGTCCTGGGAGTGAGCCTCCACGTCCCACCGGGTCACCAAAAACTCTAAATAAAGTCCAGGCTCCTGGATGAAGCCCCAACCACCTTTTAACTTAAAGTTCCGTACTGCACCCTACGCCGCGGCTCCCTCACCGTACTTTTATCCTTTCCATACGTGCCTTCTCTCCAGGTCCTTCTCCAGGTGACGTTGCCGAAGCTTTTGGGATTCTCTCTGCTCCCTTTGTCGCTCTGCTTCCCGCTCCCGACGTCTCCACTTTTCCCTCCTGACGCCGGTTGTAATTCTCCTCCACCAGCTGCTCCATGTCTCCACCATCAAATGCCAGCTTACGATGTCCGGTTTGCGGCAGCTCTCCGGGCGCCCGCCAGTCCTGGCGGCGCTCACCTGTGGCGGAAGCAGCCGGCTCTGGAACAGGTGACGTTGGGGGCTCCGGTACAGCAGGTAGTGCTCTGGTGCCTGCGCGGCCTCCTCCATGAGGACGGGTGTCGCTTCTTCTGCCTCAGCGACGGGGGCAGACAGCGGATCTGGGGTGCTGGTGCAGCGTTTTCTGCAGGAACGGGTGCCTCCACTGTGATACTGGCAACCGGTTCAGATTGCAAGGGCTGGGATGCCCGCACGGCCTTCTGTACTGGAACGGGTGCCTCCACTGAGATACTGTCAACCGGTTCAGATTGCAAGGGCTGGGATGCCCGCACGGCCTTCTGTACTGGAACGGGTGCCTCCACTGAGATACTGGCAACCGGTTCAGATTGCAAGGGCGGGGATCCCCGCACGGCCTCCTCTACTGGAACGGGTGCCTCACCTTCCGGTACAGACACTTCGGGGGGTAAGAGGGATTGGCGCCGCTCCAATTGTAGTTTGGGGCCTGCCAGCTCGCTTCCATCCTGGCGACCTCCTCCCGGTGCCGGGCCAGGTCTCTCAGGGTATCCTCCGCTTCTTCCAGCGTAGGAGGGTTTCCAGGCCGGGTGCCAAACGGTGGGCTCCGTGCGATCGGGTCGCTTCCGTGGGGAGAGAGCTCTGACTCCTCCATCCCTTCCCACTTCTGCTCACGTCCATTCGCCATCTCAGCAAAGTCACATGTGTCATTAGCATCAGGAGAGGCGACATCTTTTGTGGGGAGGCGGGACCTTCGCGTTCGTTTACGCCCACTGAGGAGGATGAGGAGGCGGAACTCCAGAGCTGTGGGGCACGATCTTACATTGCAGTAACATTTAGAGTGTGCGGACATCGTTTTCGCGCCACGGAGTGAGTGTACGCCCACGAGAGCACCCCCTTATTCTTCACCTGTGCCTCGTGGCGCAGATATGACGGAAAAATGGCAAATACAGTCTATGATGATTTTTGCAATTCTCAAGCAAAAAAAACAGTTCAATTAAGGCACACAGGACCGCTTATAGCGAGCTTCTGAATCCTGTTCGCTGGGTGCGATACAACATCTCTGTGGCGACTGGACCCTCGGGTGCTTCTGTCATTTCACAATGCCGGCTTTACCCGGCAATTGAATCACAGGCTATTTTACTATGTAGAAGTGAATAAACTATAAATATATGTATATATATATATGTCACAATGACATGTATATATATATATATATATATATTGTAGCATTTCCAGGGGGTTTAGCTCTAGGATCGCTGTCTGGGTAGACAGAATGGCATATAAACAGTTCATTCAGACAGCAGTTCTGGTGCAAAACTGGCCGCACCAGCTTTATTAAGTCCACAGCAAACAGATTAAAACAAAGCATAAACAGAAAACAGAAAACCTGGGGTTGTCTAGCCTCTAATTACACTTAGATAGATGGCCCTCTCTATCCGGGACCCAGACTCTACCAGTCTGTGCCCAAAACAACACATATCACATATGTTACCAGTTTGGAGCTTCACAGATACCCTCCTTGTGTCTGAAGGCACCTTCCATGTCCAACTTGAGAGAGATCCACTCCTATTCAGCCGCTCTTCACACGGATTCGCACTGAGACTACTCCTATGTCCGGGTCCTTCCTGCACCCAGACTGAGATAGCACAAACACTCTTGGAGACTGTTTCTTGTGCCAGGACACCTTCCTGTGTCCAGGCTAAACTAGCTCTAACACTCTTGGAGACTGTTTCTTGTGCCGAGACACCTTCCTGTGTCCAGGCTAAACTAGCTCCCAATCCTGGAGACTGCTTCCTTGTGCCAGGACACCTCCCTGTGTCCAGGCTAAAGACAGCTCTAACACTCTTGGGGACTGTTTCTTGTGCCAGGACACCTTCCTGTGTCCAGGCTAAACTAGCTCTCAGATTGTGTTTGCAGACACCTACTTCTGGTCTCCTAATTAAGACCTGAGTAGTTTCAGGCTTGTGCTGCAAGTGTGTGCTGAATGTGAGGTGTAGTGACCTTTCTCTACCACTAGGTTTACAAAGCCACACATTTCCCTTATACTAGGTGAAATGTACACCCCATTCATCACATATTCACTCACTGTCTCACATATCCCCTCCCTCTTCTCCAGACCGGAGGGCTGGTCATCCAGACCGGAGGGCTGGTCAACAATCCAACAGAGACAGTGAACTCTGGACCAGTCATTGCCCTCACCAACTTCATCTCCACCACTGTCATTTGTATCTTCACCTGAGTCATAGCCAACACATCAGCTTTCTCTTCATCTGAAGCATCCGCACTACCCTGTACCCTCCCAGGCCTATACTCTCTGCGGGCCTCGGGTATCCTGCACAGTTTCATCTTGACCTTAGGGCTGGGCTCATTTTCGATATAGTGCCTGGCCAGAGAAGTACGACCCGACACATCAGAACACTTCTGCTGATTCTTCCTCAGAAACTCACGTACCTCCTGTCCCTGGTGCACTGACCATGTGTCACCAACTATCACAGAAGGTATAGGGGGTTTTTCACTTTTCTCCAGTTCCCCACTTTCAGGCTCTTCTGGCAAGACATGCCCAGAAGCCCCACCGTCCGTCCCACACTCTACTTCCTCAGTCACATCTGGCTCACTGTCAGGGCTATACCCTTCATTTTCATTCACATTCTGCTCACTGTCAGTGTTATACAATTCATTTTCATTCACATCCGGCTCACTGTCAGTGTTATACAATTCATTTTCATTCACATCCGGCTCACTGTCAGTGTTATACAATTCATTTTCATTCACATCCTGCTCACTGTCAGGGTTATACAATTCATTTTCATTCACATCTTGATCTGGAACCTGAGTTAACATGTCATCCACAACATTAACTACACCATCTGGTCCCTCAAGTATGTGACTATGTGACAACCCAGCACTATACTTCTATATAGCTCAGGCACCAGGAGCTGACTCATGACCTCTCCCTGGACTTCAGTGTCCCTATACAATAGGCTATTGTCCATGGCAGCATGAGGAAACCTCTCCTCAGAGCCAGGCTCCTGGGAAACCTCATTTAGAACACTCATATTTTCCTGTGCCGTCCCAAGAGTGGGGTCTCGCCACTGCTCACTCCCAAAATTGTCACAGGACACAGGCAAGTCAGGGACACTCGGTTCCCGAGAACCACCATCCTCGTCTCCCAACATCACCTGCAAAGGAATTTCATCACTATCACAGTCATCATTATTATCAATATCATTATCATGACTATGATCAGTATCATCATCACTATCATTATCAGCATCAGCATCATTATCATGGTCATCATCATTATCATGATCATCATCATCATTATCATGGTCATCATCATTATCATGATCATCATCATCATTATCATTATCACATAAATTTAACGTCCCACTAGCATTGTGTTCCGCCCCTCGGGACTGCGCACCCTCAATAGGAGCTTCATCACACTGTCCATCAGAAACATTTCTCCCCCAGAGATCCTTAGACCGGGAAAGTCATTACCCAATATAACGGGTGCACCAGGGTCTTCACTACCCCCACTTCACATGAAATCTCCCCGAGTTTGGGGACCAAGTCCACGGCAGTCTCTGGGTAGACTTTGGTGTCTCCATGGATGCACACCACACTCAGGTGCTTATCGGGGATGAAGTCCCTATAAATCAGGCTGTCACATACGGAAGTCACTGGACTCTCTGAGTCCAAGAGGGCCTGTGCTGGGCAGTCATTTACAACCACCGGGGACCCCTGTGGTCCAGTCTCTTCGGCTGAGGTGGACACACACACAGGCTCTGCGCAGGGAGAGAGGGACCTGCCAACATCACGGCACATAGGCTCCCCCTCTAGTGAACAGCCGGCAGCAATTTCACGACATCTCCAACACTGTCCACCACAATCACCCTCCCATATGTCCGCTCGGGCCTGAACCCGCTTATCAGCATACCCCATGTCCCCAACAGCTGGAACGCTCTTACCGGGAGAGTTCGGCGTCCGGGAACTCTGAAGTGACGACCTCTCAGACGGCTGTACCTCAGAGGACATGCTCGGGTGTAGCGGTTCACTATCACCTTTTCAACTCCATAATCAGGTTTGCTGACTGCAGACTCCCAACTGTATCTCCAGTCATGAACTCCCCTGGCATGGGTTGTCACCGTAACACCCAGCCGGGCAAGAATCCCCACTTTCATCTTAGCATAGTCTTGGCGGTCCCGCTCGCTCAGGTCAGCATAGGCCCTTTGGGGCTCTCCAATCAGATAGGGTGCGACCATCATGGCCCATTCAGATAGGGGCAGATTCTCCTTCTCTGCCAATCTCTCAAACCTAGTGAGATATACCTCCACATCATCAAGAGGTGTCATCTTTTTCAGGGACCGTCTTACCGCCTTCTTTACAGCGGACAATGCAGGTACCTTCACAACATTACTCGGGTACAAGGTGCTGAGAGCTGCAATCTGCTCCAACACCCGGTTATTCTCCTGCTGCTGCTGCAGGATTTGCTGCTGGTACTGCTGCATGCACTGCTGGTGCTGCAGCTCCATGGTCCGCTGGGCCTGGACCAGGTACTCAATGAGCTCCTTCATACTGCCGGACTTATCTGTCTCAACCACGGCAGTTTTATGTTGCACATTAACTTGTGCCATTTGTTCAAACAGCGCCTCCATGCTGTCATCCATGCTGTCAGACTTCTCTGTCTTAACAACGGCAGTCTTCACTCAAGACATACACACTCTACAGTCTTGTCCATAGAAAATTCAGCTCTGCTGTGCAGACACTTTTTTTTTTTTTTTTCTTTGCAAAGTCTATTAGGGCTCCTGTCTCTTTAAGACTGCTCCACAGACATTTCTTTTGCTGCTGCACATTCCACAGTCATTTTCACAACAAGTTCAGCTTTGCTGTGCATACATTTTCTCTCTGCAGACCCTATCAGGGCCACTGTCTCTCCAAGACTGCTCCAAACAGACGTTTCTGCTGACACACTTTTTTTTTTTTTTTCCTCTGCTGCTATTTCAACAGACTACACCTTTATTGCTGTCTCTAAGCCTCTGTGCTGCATGCACACTCCAGCACTAACTGTATCAGCCACTGCGCTGCCCCAGCATTCTCCGCCAATTGTAGCATTTCCAGGGGGTTTAGCTCTAGGATCGCTGTCTGGGTAGACAGAATGGCGTATAAACAGTTCATTCAGACAGCAGTTCTGGTGCAAAACTGGCCACAACCAGCTTTATTAAAGTCCACAGCAAACAGATTAAAACAAAGCATAAACAGAAAACCTGGGCTTGTCTAGCCTCTAATTACACTTAGATAGATGGCCCTCTCTATCCGGGACCCAGACTCTACCAGTCTGTGCCCAAAACAACACATATCACATATGTTACCAGTTTGGAGCTTCACAGATACTCCTCCTTGTGTCTGAAGGCACCTTCCATGTCCAGACTTGAGAGAGATCCACTCCTATTCAGCCGCTCTTCACACGGATTCGCACTGAGACTACTCCTATGTCCGGGGTCCTTCCTGCACCCAGACTGAGATAGCTCAAACACTCTTGGAGACTGTTTCTTGTGCCAGGACACCTTCCTGTGTCCAGGCTAAACTAGCTCTAACACTCTTGGAGACTGTTTCTTGTGCCGAGACACCTTCCTGTGTCCAGGCTAAACTAGCTCCCAATCCTGGAGACTGCTTCCTTGTGCCAGGACACCTCCCTGTGTCCAGGCTAAAGACAGCTCTAACACTCTTGGAGACTGTTTCTTGTGCCAGGACACCTTCCTGTGTCCAGGCTAAACTAGCTCTCAGATTGTGTTTGCAGACACCTACTTCTGGTCTCCTAATTAAGACCTGAGTAGTTTCAGGCTTGTGCTGCAAGTGTGTGCTGAATGTGAGGTGTAGTGACCTTTCTCTACCACTAGGTTTACAAAGCCACACATTTCCCTTATACCTAGGTGAAATGTACACCCCATTCATCACATATTCACTCACTGTCTCACAATATATATATATATATATATATATATGTATTCTAAGTGTGTATATTTTGTGTTTACAAGGAAAGAAAGTGTTTTTTTAGTTGCGATATTTTGTTCCCATAGACTTACATGGGACTTCCGGTATCGGAATCGGATATCGACGATATTTAGTGATATCGGCGATACCATTCCGATCCGATATTTTTAGATATCGAGCAGTATCGCTCAACACTAAACCGGATTAATTATAGCACTGATCTTGTATGGCCCGATGAACCTGGGACCCAGTTTCCAGGAGGGAACCTTAAGTTTTATATTTTTGGTAGACAACCATACCAGATCGTTCACACTTAGGTCCGGACCAGACACTCTCCTCCTATCAGCCATACGTTTGTATCGGTTCCCCATAGTACTCAGATTATTCAGCACTCCTCTCCACACTGAAGCAAGTGACGACGAAAATCGTTCCTCCTCAGGAACCCCAGAAGAGCCCCCCCTATTGAAAGTACAAAACTGGGGGTGAAAACCATATGCCCCAAAAAACGGGGACTTACCCGTGGATTTGCTCTGCCTATTATTTAGAGCAAATTCCGCCAGAGGCAAGAAAGAAGCCCAGTCCTCCTGGTTCTCTGACACAAAACACCGGAGATATGTCTCCAAGCTCTGGTTCAGACGCTCTGTCTGACCATTGGTCTGCGGGTGAAAAGCCGATGAAAATGACAACTGCATCCCCCGCCGTGTACAAAATGCTTTCCAGAATTTGGACACAAACTGAGACCCCCGATCCGACACCACATCGGGGGTACCCGTGAAGCCTTACAATCTCCCCAATAAACACCTGCGCAAGAGTTTTAGCATTAGGAAGAGCAGGAAGAGCGATAAAATGTGCCATCTTGCTGAACCTGTCCACTACAACGAGTATGACTGTTTTACCCGAAGATGGCGGGAGGTCCGTAATGAAGTCCATAGACAGATGAGTCCACGGACGCTCCGGAATCTTCAAAGGTAAGAGGGTCCCCGACGGACGGGTATGTGGGGTCTTAGAGCGCGCACAAACCTCACAGGACGCGACAAAAGTTACCACCTCCCTATGTAAGTTAGGCCACCAAAACCGGCGCGAGAGGAGATCCTCAGTTGCTTTACTCCCTGGATGTCCTGCCAAAGCAGAATTATGGTGTGCCTCGATCACCTTTTGTCGCAAGTGATTTGGAACAAACAGTCTCCCTGGAGGTCCTACAGGGGCGTCCCCCTGAGACTCCAATACCTCCTCCTCAAGCTCAGAGCATACTGCCGACACCACCACCCCCTCCTGAAGGACCGGAACCGGGTCCTCCGTATTCCCAGCCCCTGGGAAACAGCGAGATAAGGCATCCGCCTTAACATTTTTTGACCCAGGACGATACGTGACGACAAAATTAAACCTGGTAAAAAACAACGACCACCTAGCTTGTCTGGGATTCAGACGTTTAGCGGACTCTAAATATAGCAGGTTTTTGTGATCGGTAATGACGGTGACCGGGTGGACTGCCCCCTCCAAAAAATGACGCCACTCCTCAAAAGCCAACTTAATGGCCAAGAGTTCCCTATTGCCGACATCATAATTCCTCTCAGCGGACGACAATTTTTTAGAGAAGAAGGCGCACGGATGCCATTTACCAGGGGACGAACCTTGTGACAATACTGCTCCCACCCCTACCTCGGAAGCGTCCACCTCAACAATGAACGGCTGTGACGCATCAGGTTGAATAAGTATGGGTGCTGAAGCAAAACATTTTTCAAAGAGGAAAACGCTTGACAAGCCTTGTCAGACCACTTTGAAAAATCCGTCCCTTTTTTTAGTCATGTCTGTGAGAGGTTTAACTATGGACGAAAAATTACGAATGAACTTCCGGTAGTAGTTAGCAAACCCCAGGAAATGTTGTAATGCCTTAAGATCCTCTGGCAGATCCCACTCAAGAACTGCCCGCACTTTCCCAGGGTCCATACGAAAACCGGATGCTGACACCAGGAACCCTAAAAACTGAAGTTCCTGTACGGCGAACACACACTTCTCCCATTTGGCGTACAGTTTATTATCCCGCAAGATCTGTAACACCTGCCTAACATGCTCCTGATGAGACACAAGATCCGGCGAGTAAATTAAGATATCATCCAGATATATGACCACAAACTGTCCCATTAGGTGGCGAAAGATGTCATTTACAAAGTGTTGAAACACCGCCGGGGCAATACTCAGACCAAATGGCATGACAAGGTTCTCATAATGCCCCTCCGGAGTGTTAAACGCCGTCTTCCACTCATCCCCCTCCTTCATCCTAATCAGATTGTACGCCCCCCTGATATCCAACTTAGAGAACCATTTGGCACCCACGATCTGATTGATGAGATCGGGAATAAGTGGGAGCGGATACGGATCTCGGACCGTAATCCGATTAAGCTCACGGAAATCCAGGCAAGGGCGTAGGCCTCCATCTTTTTTTTTCACAAAGAAGAACCCCGCGGCCACCGGGGAAGATGAAGGTCTAATGTGCCCCTTAGCCAGACTCTCTGAAATATAATCCTTCATGGCCTGTCTCTCAGGACCAGAAAGGTTATACAACCTAGATTTCGGTAACTTGGCCTCAGGGAGCAGGTTAACAGAACAGTCATACTCGCGATGAGGAGGTAGTTCTTGACACCCTTTTTCCGAGAATACATCCTCAAAGTCCACCAGAAATGGAGGTAAGGCCCTATGAGCGACCGCCTCAATGACCGTATTCATGCAGTTTTTATTACAGAATTCACTCCATTGGCTTATCTCTCTGGATTGCCAATCAATAACCGGGTTATGCTTAGTTAACCAAGGAAGGCCCAGCACTATAGGAGTGGGAAGACCCTCCAACACATAACAAGACAACAGTTCTTTATGTAACGCCCCCACTTGAAGATCTATGTTATGCACTGCTTGCAAAAAACTTCCCTGACCGAGAGGTCTGGCGTCGATCGAGAATATGGGGACGGGTTTAGTCAACACACTCAATCGCATACCTTGAACCCGGGCAAAGCGAGCATCCACCAGGTTAGCCCCGGAACCACTATCCAGAAGAACAGATATCCTCTCAGTTCTCGCACCCACCACCACCTCCGCCGGTACGAGAAACTGAGACGAAGTTAGGGACGAAATACTTACTCCCAGATTGCCGTCCACCACACAATCTGGGATCAATAGTTTTCCGGCGACTTCTCACTCTGCAAAGGACTGGATGGACACCCCCTAATAAAATGTCCCTTTTTTCCACAGAAGAAACAACCTCCTGTTTTGTGGCGCCCCACCGATCCCCTCCCCCGGAATGATGTCCCTCCTAATTGCATAGGCTCCTCTGGACTGACCAGGGGAAGCTCCATATAAGGGACCCTTGAGGAAGGTGGAGTCATCACAGGGGGCGAAGTTACCCCGCACCTCTCCCGAAGACTTCTGTCAATACAAATAGCAAGGGCCATAGCGGCTTCCAGTGACGTGGGAGGGTCATACTGTGCCAGCACATCCTTTAATTTGTCAGATAAACCTTGACAAAACTGGCTCCTAAGAGCCGGATCATTCCACTGGGTGTCCATGGCCCATCTACGGAACTCCGAACAGAATTCCTCTGCCGGACGATCTCCCTGCTGGATCCTACGTAACTTAGATTAAGCAAGGGAGACCCGATCCGGGTCATCATACACAAGACCCAGAGCCGTAAAAAACCCATCCACTGACTGGAGAGCTGGGGAGCCCGGGGGAAGAGCGAACGCCCAGGATTGGGGGTCTCCTTGTAGGAGCGAGATGACAAAGCCCAACCCTTTGTTCCTCACTCCCAGATGACCGGGGTCGCAGCCGGAAGTACAATTTACATGCCTCCCAGAAAGCAAAAAACTTGTCCCGCCCCCAGTGAATCTGTCAGGGAGAGCTACTTTAGGTTCAGGTCCGGCCTGCTCCGGGGGGTACAAAACCTTGGACTTAACGTCCGCCAGCTCCATGGACAGACTCTGCAACTGCCGAGCTAGACTGACTACTGGATCCATAGTGACTGGAGAAAATCTTTAGTGGGTCGGTGAAAATGTCACTCTGTTACTGCATACAGGAGGTCTGGGGTCTATGCGGACCCTAAGCTGGGGTCCTGACTAATCCTCTACCTGGAGGTACTGTTAATGGTACAGAAGTCCAGGCCACCAGCGTAATCCCTAGCTCCTGAGGATCCCTGAACCTCAATGATCCAGTCCTGAGAAGGACCCTGATCACACACCGGGGACTGGTAGGTATATGCCTAAACACAGTAATAAACGGACGAGACAGTACAAGGGGTAAACTAAAATCCACCTTGCATACAAAAATCACACCACAGGAAACAGATGGGACTCCAACGGGTACAGAGATAAATGATAAAGCGAGGAGGGGGAAAAGACCACACAGGTACTCTTAACTTCAGCCTTCACCATACAACGATCCGTTCTGCTGGTCTGCATGAATGCTTTCACCGACACTTCCCCAGCAGACAGGCAGGTATTTGAAGGAAACCAATTATCACAACATTAATTGCAGCTGAGGGAGGCTGGTCTAGTCCAGCACAGAGAGAGGAAGAATTAACTCCCTCTCTGCCGAAAAACACCCAGCACCAGAAACTCAGCTGTGAGAAGTCAGGGTGTGCAATCGCGACGATCTTCGCAGCGACACACCCGTGACAGTTATATTGGGAAGTCGGATTATAGGCAGCCATTTGACCCGTTGTTGCCAACGTTGTTTCGGTGGGGGAATGGGTAGAGGTGTAGGCGCCCGTGCAGGAGGATCATCAGATCTGTTGGGAAATGAAAGGGGATTAGAACATGTTGGAGAGGTGAGCCTAAACTGCATATGTGGTATGTGGTGTGATGTATGTACTTACGGTTTGAGATCCAGAATAGGTGCAAGAAAACCCAGCCTGTCAAAGTAAACGTACTTTCGCTTTCTGGGTGCTGCTGACCTGCTCTTGACCCTCTGCTGGCGTTGGCGCCTGTATTGGTAGCGGCTGCTTCTCCATCTTCCCATAACATCATCCACTGCAATGAGACATATAATGTAATCATTTAGCTAGCTGGACAAAGCCTAATTATTCTGCAGACACGTTATATAGTCATGGGGGTCTAGTGGGATGTGACTATACTAAAATTTTACCAGAAAAAAAAAACATGGGTGGCTAATTCTGCGCTAGAACTACGCTGTGACCGTTAAGAAGATTGTAAAAAAATCAACTAACTTACTGATTCGCTGATGCTCCTCGCATGGGCTGTTGCAAAGTGGGGAAACATCTGGCCACAGATGCGCCTCCATCCCGCCTCTTTCCTTGCACGTTCAGTGTAATGTGCATCTCTTTGTGGCACATTTCAGCCCTCTCCTGCAGCAAGACTCTCAACATGTCCACATTGATGAGCATAGGCATCATGGTCGACTCCGTGGAGGCGTTCTTCCGGGATGTCTGGCGCTCTTTTTGAGCTAATTTGCATGTGGCAGCTTCCTTCTGCATGTGTTGCACCATTTCCTGTGAGCTGCAGAAGTCTTGCGTATTTCTCGCAAGTCACACACGCCTGGTCCGTGTGTAATCCGTTTTTTTCTCACACCCATAGACTTTCATTGGCGTACAACGGGCGTAATACGCATATAATCGCAGCATGCTGCGGGTGTCTCGCACCGTAAGATACGGCTGAGAAAAATACGCATGATCAGAGCTGCCCCATAATGAAATATGGGTCCGTGTGTAATGCGTGCTTTTCACGCCTCTCACTCGTCCGTATTCCTCCTTAGTGTGACGCCGGCCTTAGATTAAATTCTGAATACACTATATGCAAGCTAGGTCCTGTATTGTAGTCAGTCTGTCAGGCCTGAAACCCATGTCAGGAACATGTACAAGCTTCATTTTACTTGGAAGCAGCCTCCTCAAGGGAAAGAGACTGGAGTGCCTTTGACCAATCTGCACAAGCTTACACATATTCTATTGGTTTAATAAATAGCATATGTTTATCTGGCAGTTGTGCGACTGGCGCAAAGCCTGCAGAGATACGCAAACGTGACTATTTATCTCTAATTTTCGGGAGTCTGCTGTTTCTGAGTGTAATAAAGCTGATATCTAAAAAAAATTGCCACACATTGCTAGTGTAGCGATACTAATGGTCGCATAGTGAACGGAAGGTATGTATCACAGGGATGGCAGCTCCCTGTGATGTAATCCGGGTTAAGAGCAGCACTGAGAGATGGGAGGGTTGGGTTGCCCATATACCTCAGCCCTGTGTAGGGGCATCACCATACCTATGTGTGTTTTAGGACCTTTGGTGATGTCACTACCACATGAGTAGTCATGTGACATGTGTAAGGCCTCTTTCACACATGGCGGCGCCCCCGGCATTTTGCCGCAGCGTCGCATGTTAAAAGCTTTCACACTTCCGGCGCCCAAAATGCGATTTTTTGCCGGATGGTTTCTGATGCTTGGAGAGATAAGAGACCATCCGGCAAAAAAAAAAAAACGTTACATGCAGCGTTTTGTCTGGCCGCCGCAATGTACATTTGCGCCGCATCCGGACAAAACCACATGAAACGCATTGACATGCGGCGCCATCCGGCGCTAATGCATGTCAATGCGAAAAAAGCCGCATGCGGCGCATCAGATTTTCAGATGCGGCGCTGCGGGAAAATGCCGGGGGCGCCGCAAGGCGCCCGCCGGATGTGTGAAAGAGGCCTTAGCTGTGGGTGTTAGCTTTATAATGGAGGCTATGGCGTAACACAGGCTGTATGTGGGGAGGTGGAAGCCTCCTGTGTGTGTATGAGGCTCCAGGACAGAGCCTGAAGTACTGGATATGTGTACTTTGTGTTGCTTTGATGGTTTATGAAGCAATAAACCCCCCACAAACTTTTAAAGGAACGTGCCGCCTGATTGCCTTCGTCGCAGCTGAGCGAGTCAAAAGCCTACACTAGATATATTGAATTTGTACATAACACCTCTGCCAGGATTTTTTTTGTCATAAGCATAAAGAATTCAATATGAGAAACTGTGATGTTAAGGCACGTGGAGGTGGTGGTGCCCGCCAAGGCCGTGTTACAGATCAGAAGGTGACTGGATCTCGTTCTAGCTTCCTGTCAAAATGTGGTCAGCGTGGTACACCACTGATGAACCCAGGCAATTGCCAGGATGTTGTGGGTTGCATGGCAGACAAGGGCTCCAGTGTGTTGACAAGCAGCATCACAAAGTCTTCCACACGGTCCAGTCTCAATAGCCAAGAGGCTGGGCCTCTGAATCCTCCACCTGGTCCTCCTTCCTCACATCATCAAGAGTCCCAGGAGACATATGACCCCACTAGCCACTGTGAGGAACTGTTTACGTTCCCATGTAATTTGTCAGGCATATCAACGTGCACCATTAAAAGGGTCATGAGGAGGTGGAGTGCAGTGATGCCCAAACATTTGGGCACCCATGACCAAGAGAAAGCCACGTTGGGGAAGGTCAATTCATATCTGAAGAGGTGGAGGATAATCATGATGCAGAGTTGCTATGAGGTCAGCCTAAAATCGCAACTCAGGAGAATAAGATTGAATGGAATCTGGAAGACGGCATGGTCAATGATGATCCAACCTGATACAGTAGCATGCCTAGTGAGCACAGCAGTGCAGACATGGATGGATCCGTAGCACAAAAGCAGGCAAGGAGAGGTAGTGGTTTGACCAGAGGGAGAACTCGGGCAACTGTTTCATAGAGCCCTCCGCGCTCGACTTGATAACAGGCCATGGGTGTATTGTTCCCCAGTCCTGCAGTTTTTTTTTCTGAAATTCCTTCAGACAAAACAACTGGAATTTGCATCATCTGCCAAACCAAGTTAAGAACAGACAAGAACACTGCCAACCTAAGCACCACCAGCATGCAAAAGCACATGGCAGCCAAGCACCCCAGTAGGTAGGCTTGAATGCCTGGGTACAAGATCTCTGTCTGATGGTGAAACCACTGTCCTTTCCCCTTTGTTACGGCTTTCTGAATCTGCTGTCCATGAAGCAGGTGCTGATGCCCACAACCTGCAGTTTCACAGACACAACAGTCAGCAACCACGTCCAGTTCATTGTCCCAGTGCAACGTTCACTTGTTCCTGCCCCAGACGTTTAACAGAAAGCAGAAATATCCACCCACACACAGGCAAATCCTATTATCACTCACATTGGCAGATTGGTAGTCCTGGAAATATAGCTGTTTCGACTTGTTGGAACTGAGTCTTTCTGCAACCTCTTGGCGGTAGCAGCACCACGGTACTCAATTATCATCCGACACTATTTTTCACAATGTGCCATCAACGCGTTACATAAGCAAGCAAGTGTTACACAATATCAGCCGTGCTGTGGCAAACTCAGCCTCAGGAAAGGTCTACTTTACCACTGACATTTCTAGGGTTCTTCAAAACTTTGAGTACTGCACCAAGATGGTGAGCGCTGATGACGCTATTGTCAGCATAAGCATCCTGCTGCTTTGTCTACTAAAATGTTTGCTGTAGAATCTTAAAGAGGAAACTTTGAATGCCAAGCAGGTGGCTATGGAGCAGGATTTTACAGTGGCTGAAACCTCACAGCTCAGCATCACACAATATTCTCAAGCCACATTAGGTGATGACAAAGAACAGGAGGGGAGGAGGAACAGGAGTTTTAGGTCTGAGTTACAGAGGGGACAGGCAATCCCAGTTTCATGCCTGTCCAGCATGGATAGCCTGAAGAATAGAGTAGAGAGAAACAGGTCGGTCAGATTCATAAGTCGCCGACTTTCGTTAAAGTCGAGTTTCCCCGAGCGAAACCTGACCATAGCGTGAAGTCGGCCATGCGGTCGTCGACCCGAGTGCCAAAGTCGGTTTTCACATAATGCTTGCAGGCGCCTTTTTTCAGCCAATGAGCAAGGACTTTTTTTTCATCCGAAATGCGCTTCGGGGCGCTTTCTTCTCACACCGACTTCATCACCCAGGTATATATATATATATATTTGGTAGTGTCCCTTGTTGCTTTTACATTATATGCAGTCCAGCATATGGCACGGAGTTGAATACCAGTTCAATTCCAATACAACTTTCTTTTGTGTCATTCTATTGTGTTTTTTTGTTGTGGACACTAGAGTTGAGCGAAACAGGTCGGTCAGATTCATAAGTCGCCGATTTTCGCCAAAGTCGGGTTTCGCCGAGCGAAACCCGAGCATAGCGTGAAGTCGGCCATGCAGTCGGCAAAATGAGCGCCAAACTCAGATTTCCCAGAATGCTTGCAGGCGCCTTTTTTTTAGCCAATGAGCAAGGACGTACACTGTGGGCAACGAGATGACATGTGCAGCGTCCACCACCATCTTAGAGAAGGGCATTGCAGTGATTGGCTTGCATTGGGGGGCGTCATAGTGTCTATAAAAGCCCTGACTGCCGACCTCCATTTTACTTCTGCCGATCTTAACAGTAGGGAGAGGTTGCTGTTTATCAGTAGGGAGAGAGTTAGGGCAGGAAAGAGAAGTTCTTCTGTGCTTGTGCTGATATCAATTGTGCTGTACAGTTAGTGTGCAGTGACAGGGGAGGATTTTCTTGTGTGCAGCAGCGCTGGTTATTAGACTGCCTGCCAGTGACAGGGAGGATTTTCTTGTGTGCAGCAGCGCTGGTTATTAGGCTGCCTGCTAGCTGTATTGCTGTGTGTACACTGCTGTGCAGACTGCTTTTTACATAGCACTAATAAGTTTATTCTTTTTTTCTGCACAGTTACCGAGCGTTCATTTTTTCCCACACCGTATAGAGCTGTACGCGCCTCACACACTACCGTGTACCGGCTGGTATCACGGACAAATACATGCTGACTATCTGTGTGTGACTCCGGAAATATATACGGAGATTGCAATTTTCCCCTACACTACATACACCTGGTATCTTCTAACACAGTACCTTTTTTCTGCCTTTTGTATTACAGTTAAATCCATACTGAGAGAACGTCTGTGTGTGACTCCGGAAATATATACGGAGATTGAAAATTTTCTTCTATACTATATACACCTGGTATCTTGTGATACAGTACCCTTTTTCTGCTTTTTATATTCTGGTATAATCCATACTGAGCCTGAGAGCGCATGTCTGTGACTTCGGAAATATATACAGAGATTTACAATTTTCCCCTATACTATATGCACCTGGTATCTTGTGCTACAGCACCCTTTTTCTGCCTTTTATATTCTGGTCTAATCCATACTGAGCCTGAGAGCGTCTGTCTGTGACTATGGAAATATATACGGAGATTGAAATTTTCCCCTATACTATATACACCTGGTATCTTGTGATACAGTACCCTTTTTCTGCTTTCTATATTCTGGTATAACCCATACTGAGCCTGAGAGCGTCTGTCTGTGACTATGGAAATATATACAGAGATTTTCAATTTTCCCCTATACTTTATACACCTGGTATCTTGTGATACAGTACCCTTTTTCTGCTTTTTATATTCTGGTATAATCCATACTGAGCCTGTGAGCGTCTGTGTGTGACTCCAGAAATATATAGGGAGATAGAAATTTTCCCCTATACTATATACACCTGGTATCTTGTGATACACTTCCCTTTTTCTGCTTTTTATATTCTGGTCTAATCCATACTAAGCCTGAGAGCGTCTGTCTCTGACTCCGGAAATATATGCAGAGATTTAAATTTCCTCCTTCATCGTATACAGCTGTACGCTTCTGATACAGTAATATATATCTGCTGGTATTTTTGGTGCATTTTCCCAAACATGAGGAAGTATGGTGGAAGAGGCAGCGGACGTGGCGGGGGGGCCAGCTGGTACTGATGGTGGTGGTGGTGCATCTGCTGGTAGTGCCAAAAGCACAATAGCACCTAAGGCAGGAGGTGTTGTGCCTGCGTCATCGTCTGGCTCCAGAAGGCCTGGAAGGCTTCTTTTTCTGGGACTACATAAACCGCTTTTAAAGCCGGAGCATCAGTAACAGGTTTTGGCTTACATTGCCAAAACAGCCTCCATCTCTATCGCCTCCTCTTCTGAAGTTTCAAAAACTGCAAGCACTGAGTCGTCAGTGCAGGCTCCTGGTCAGGAACAACACCTTTCCTTGTGTCCTTCACCCCCACCAAAAGTGAAGGATGCGGCAGGCCACACTTCAGATTACTCCATGAAGCTCTTTTCACATACCATGCCTGGGTTATCAAGTCAAATCCTGAAATCCCCAGTCCAAGATGAATCTGACATAGAGTGCACTGATGCACAGCCAGTGCTATATGATTCTGCTGGAACATTCACCCAGAGCACTGCATTGCCCTCGCAGTCTACTGAGCCAGATTTTGACCCTGATGAATCTCAGGTGCCCCTTCTCACATACTATACCACCTTACACGGTGACACAGAGGAAGGTGCAGATAAAATTGAAGAGGAGGTGATGGATGACCCAGTTGTTGACCGGGATTGGCATCCATTGGGGAAGAGGGTGCCGCTGGCAATAGCTCAGAAGAGGAGGAGGATCCGCAGCAGGCATCGACATCACAGCTGCAGATTATCTGGCAGGCCCGTAGCAGTCCAAAAATGTGTTTAAAAAAAAAAGAGTTGCAGGACAGCTTGGCCAGATCGTCAAATTAGCACAGCGTGCAAGCCCTGAAAATTTATCCCATAGTAGGAAGAGTGCAGTGTGGCACTTTTTTGACCAAAATCCTATTGATGAGGCAAAGGTTATCTATAAGAAGTGCGGAAGGACCTTTAGCCGAGGGAAAAATCTCAGAAATTTGAATACCAGTTGCATGCTTAGACATTTAATGACCATGCACTTGCAAGCGTGGACGGACTACAAAACCTCAGGTAGCACATGTGCACCTGCTCCGACTGAAGGTTGACAGCAACACTACATCGCTTCCCCCACTGTAAGCCCACCGGTTAGCTTACCACCAGCAAGAAATGTTGAGGTTTCGTCCTAAGGCCAAAGCAGTCAGGGAATCCCAATATTTTTGCAACGAAATACTGAATCTAGGCCATCACCACCACCATCACCATCACCAACCCCCTCTCAGTCCGTATGTCCACCACTAGTTCCCCCATATGCAGCTCTTAAGTCCAGTTCACCCTAGCAGACACTCTGAGTAGGACAAGAAAGTACTCATCCTCTCATCCGCGTACACTGGCTTTGAATGCCTACATTGCCAAACTGATTTCATTAGAGATGATGCCCTTCTGTTTGGTTGAAAGCGCAGCGTTCCGAGAGTTCATGGCCTACGCTGTTCCACTCTATGACCTACCCAGTCGGCACTTCTTTTCTAGAAAAGCCATCCCTGCTCTCCACCTGCATGTGAAAGACCGCATTGTCCATGCACTCAAACAATCAGTGAGTAGAAAGGTGCACCTCACAACAGATGCATGGGCCAGTAGGCATAGCAAGGGTCGTTACGTGTCCATCACTGCGCACTGGGTTAATGTGGTGGATGCAGGGTCCACAGGGGACAGCAATGGTGAGACAGTGCTGCCTAGCCCACGGTATAGGCAACAGTTGTCTGTAGGAGTTCGACCCTCCTCCTCCTCCAGAAGCGAAAGCTCGTTGACAGAGCGCAGTCACACGAGCACTCCATCCGCAGCTGCCAGTGTTACACACGAGGTGTCACACTATCAAACAGCTAGTGGTAAGCATCAGCAGGCTGTTTTAAAGATGATGTCTTTGGGCGACAACAGACACACCGCGGAGGTACTGGCCGACTACTTGCAGCGAGAAACTGAGTCATGGCTGGGCTGTCTACATCTTGAGCCAGGCAAGGTAGTCAGTGATAACGGCCGTAATTTTGTGGCGGTCATAGCCCTGGCAAAACTCAGACACATACCTTGCCTGGCTCACACCTTGAACCTGGTGGTGCAGTGCTTCTTAAGTAATTATCCGGCGTTAACAGCCCTGCTACATAAGGTGTGAAGACTGTGCACGCACATCCGTTGCTCGCCCGTAGACTCCAGTCGTATGCAGAGGCTGCAGCTATCGCTCCACCTCCCCAAGCACCGCCTAATCATAGACTTTGCAACAAGGTGGAACTCCACCATGCACATGGTTGCCAGGCTGTGCAAACAGAGGCAGACTGTAATGCATTTGTAGGAGGATACACGGGCAGGCAGTTTGAGGGCAGACATCGAGTTGTCAGGTGTGCAGTGGTCAAAGCTGAAAGACCTCTGTAAAGTCCTTCAGTGTTTTGAGGAATGCACATGGCTGTAAGCGCAGACGACGTCATCATAAGCATGAGCATCCCACCTATGTGTCTGCTCATGCAAACTTTGACGCACATTAAGGATTAGGCGTCTGCAGCGGAGGAGGAAGAGGAGGAGGAGGGAAGCCTTGATGACAGTCAGCCATTGCCTGCTCAGGGAACTGTCCTGGACGAGGTGGAGGAAGAAGAGGAAGAGGAGGAGGATGAAGGGGTTGATGTTTCTCAGGGGGCAAGAGAAAATGTTGGCTTGCCAAGGTCAGGTGCAGTTTTTGTCCATGACTGGAGGGATGTGGATTTGGCAGAAAGTGCTCCTCCACCCACCACTGGCAGTGCATCATTGACACCTGGAACATTGGCCCACATGTGTGACTTTGTCTTGCAGATCCTAAAAAGGGACCCCAGCATTGCCAAAATGATGAAGGATGACTACTACTGGTTGGCCAGCATCCTCAATCCACGCTATAAAGGCAAATTACAGAATATCATGCCACAGGAGAGCCTAGAGCTAATATTTGCGCATTGGCAAACAAACAAGCAACTCTTGTTAGAGACATTCCCAGCACACAGCAGTGATGCAGGTTCTACCACGAGCCGTACTGGGCCAAATGGAAGAGGTGTTCATGGTGCACACAGCCGAAGTGGCATTGGAGACAGGGGTTTCAAGACCATGTTGTGGACTGATTTCTCAAGTACTGCTCACACGACTGTTATTACTGAATCGATTGCAGCAGACAGGAGACAGCAGTTGTCAACTATGGTACAAAATTACCTCTCCTCCCCTATCGATGTTCTTCCCCACAGTTCATTCCCCTTTGACTACTGGGCCTGTACAGTCATGGTCAAAAGTTTTGAGAATGACAAAATATTAATTTTTACAAAGTCTACTGCTTCACTTTTTCTAATGGCAATTTGCATATACTCCAGAATGTTATAAAGAGTGAACAGCTTAACAGCAATTACTTGCAAAGTCAATATTTGGCTAGAAAATGAACTTTATCCCCCAAAACACATTTCAACATCATTGCAGCCCTGCCTTAAAAGGACCAGCTAACCTCTTTTCAGTGATTGCTCCATTAACACAGGTGTGGGTGTTGATGAGGACAAGGCTGGAGATCAATCTGTCATGATTAAGTAAGAATGACACCACTGGACACTTTAAAAGGAGGCTGGTGCTTGGCATCATTGTTTCTCTTCTGTTAACCATGGTTATCTCTAAAGAAACACGTGCAGTCATCATTGCAATGCACAAAAATGGCCTAACAGGGAAGAGTATCGCAGCTAGAAAGATTGCACCTCAGTCAACAATCTATCGCATCATCAAGAACTTCAAGGAGAGATGTTCTATTGTTGCCAAAAAGGCTCCAGGGCGCCCAAGAAAGACCAGCAAGCGCCAGGACCGTCTCTTAAAAGTGTTTCAGCTGCGGGATCGGGCTACCAGCAGTGCAGAGCTTGCTCAGGAATGAGGCGGAGACTCTTGGAGCAAGGCCTGGTCTCAAGGAGGGCAGCAAAGAAGCCACTTCTCTCCAGAAAAAACATCATGGACAGACTGATATTCTGCAAAAGGTACAGGCAGTGGACTGCTGAGGACTGGGGTAAAGTTATTTTCTCTGATGAATCCCCTTTTCGATTGTTTGGGACATCAGGAAAACGCCTCATTCGGAGAAGACAAGGTGAGCGCTACCACCAGTCTTGTCTCATGCCAACTGTTAAGCATCCTGAAACCATTCATGTGTTGGGTTGCTTCTCAGCCAGGGGAATCGGCTCTCTCACAGTCTTGCCTAAAAACACAGCCATGAATAAAGAATGGTACCAGAATGTCCTCCAAGAGCAACTTCTCCCAACCCTCCAAGAGCAGTTTGGCGATCAACAATGCCTTTTCCAGCATGATGGAGCACCTTGCCATAGAGCAAAGGTGATAACTAAATGGCTCAGGGAACAAAACATAGAGATTTTGGGTCCATGGCCTGGAAACTCCCCAGATCTTAATCCCATTGAGAACTTCTGGTCAATCATCAAGAGACGGGTAGACAAACAAAAACCTAAAAATTCTGACAAAATGAAAGCATTGATTGTGCAAGAATGGACTGCTATCAGTCAGGATTTGGTCCAGAATTTGATTGAGAGCATGCCAGGGAGAATTGCAGAGGTCCTGAAGAAGAAGGGTCAACACTGCAAATATTGACTTGCTGCATTAACTCATTCTAACTGTCAATATAAGCTTTTGTTACTCATATGTTTGCAATTATTATATTTCTGTCTGTGATAAAAACATCTGTCAAACACACATAAAAACCAGAGGGCAGCAGATCATGTGAAAATATAATATTTATGTCATTCTCAAAACTTTTGGCCATGACTGTAAACTGAACACTTGGCCTGAATTGGCACAATATGCCTTACAGGAGTTTGCTTGCCCTGCTGGTAGTGTGCTATCAGAAAGAATCTTCACAGTGCTGCAGGATCAATCCTGACAGAAAGAAGGACCCGGCTGTCGACCCAAAATGTTGATGATCTCACCTTCATTAAATTGAACCATGCCTGGGTTTCAAAGGATTTTGTACCACCTTCCCCTGATAACACATAAGTTGCCAGCAAAATGGCTCGCATTTTTGCACCTCCCTAACTGGGTTGTCCCCCCCAGGGCCGGCGTCACCACATGGCGCACCCAGGCAAGGGGGGGCCCACTCATGGGCGACGGAACTTGCACAGGGCCCCTAATAGTAAGCCGGTGTCTCTGACGGTGGGGGGGCCCTCTCGCCATCAGAGACACCGTCGTACTATGAGGGGGCCCCCGTGCTTGCTCAGGTCCCCAGCAATTGCAATACTTACCTCTCCCTGCTCCACCGCTGTGTTGTCTTCCGCGATACCTGACAGTGACATTCAGGTCAGAGAGCGCGATAACGTCACGTCTGTGCGCCCTCTGCCTGAACAGTCACAGTGCAGAGAGCTGGAAGATGGCGACGCTGAGGAGTCCAGAGTAGAGCAGTGCCCAGCCAGGAGAGGTATTTCATTTTTTTCTGTAAATCAAGTTTATTTAGGTATTTACACACATCAATCATTAATAACAGTAAGAGAAAAGAACATACCTCTTCTACTATCACATGCAAAATAAAGTTATATAGCAACTATAACTTTTCCCCTGAAAGTCATACATATAAAACAAATGTTGGATGAGCGCCTGAGGTGTTTGCTCATGTAGGCAATTAACATCAGTATTACTTTGTTTATAAATTTTAAAGAAGAAGGTACCTAGACTAAGACTCTAGGTCTACAAAAGAAATTAAGATAGAGAAGAAACAAGGGGGAAAGAAGGGAAAAGAAGAAAAAAAAAAAAAAGAGGGGGGAGCGTTTAGGATTTTAAGGAGTGGGGTAGGAAATGTGGCTCCATCCAGTAGGTAAACTCGTTTGACCCATCATCTATGGGTCTATCAACCAAGAGGCCCATTCCGATGATTCTCTAAACATAACCCAGGGGGCCCAAGTGTTATATACCTTTCCTGTGGTACCATTCAGTTGTCCCATCAGCTGTTCCATTCTATATATGTCATTGAGTTCCATCACCAAATCAGAACGCGAGTGAACCTTTTCCTGTTTCCAAAATCTAGTAATCACGTGATAGCAGTGAGAATATGTCTAAGAAGACCTTTCTTAAATCTAGAAATCGAGAAGCTACAAAAGGACAGCAAGGCCACCTCCATTGTGGGTGTGTAATTTTGGTTATAGAACAGCTTGTTGCCGAGATCAAAGTACTTTGCAAGCTCTACGAATGACAGCAATGTAATGTAAAAGCAGCTCAAATGTTTTGTTTGGTAAGCTGTATTAACATCCATCCCTTACCATCCAAAACCCATTTTGTTCAGGAAATCACCTCCTCCTCCTCCTCCTCTTGCTTCTGCATCAAGTACTTAGTGGTCATATATCAAAGAAGGAAAGGTGTACAGCAACAGATCAATCTGTGAATAATTATTTAAAAACAAAAATCTTTAATGTAAAACATGGTTAAAATTATGATATACAACCATTAGTTTAGAAGAAATGCAAGTAACCCTGGAAACTCCTGGCCTTTCGCGTTTCAAGCCGACTGGTTCTTAATCATAGTTCAGGTGGGCATGTATGTATACCCCACGTACGTAGCTGATGTTTTATACTTTGTGAAAGCTTGGCACATTGTGCAATGGTGAAACTTGTACTCACTATTGATTCCCTTGCCGACACACTCCAACAGCAGAGTAATGAAGAATATTGCCCCTTCTAAATTGTCACTTACTATTATCTCTAACCCGATTGCGCTAGTCGCACAACTGCTAGATACAGAAATGCTATTTTTTGAACCAATAGAAAATTATGATTTATTTTCTATCGCTTTGCTGACACACTCCAAATGCGGAGTAATGAAGATTATTGCCCCTGCTAAATTATCATTTAACATTATCTGTACCTGGATTGTGCCAGTCGCACAAGTGCTAGATAAAGATACGCTATTTTTAAAACAATAGAAAATTATGATTTTTTTTCAGTTGTCTTGTTGACACTCTCCAAATTCGAAGTAATGAATATTATTGCACCTGATAAATTGTCAGGTAAGATTATTTGTACCCGGATTGCGCCATTCGCACAATTGCTAGATAAAGATACGCTTTTTTAAACCAATAGAAAATTATGATTTTTTTCAATCATCTTGCTGACACACTCCAAATATGAAGTAATGAAGATTATTGCCCCTGCTAAATTGTCAAGTACGATTATCTGTACCCAGATTGCGCCACTCACACAACTGCCAGACAAATATTAGATACTTTAAGTGGAAAATAGCAGAAAGCTGCAGAATGTACTTGCAATGATGAAAACACCCTGTTGCCTGCCTTTCACCCTCCCTCCTATTAAATCTCTTCCTACTTACAGTGAGGGAAATAAGTATTTGATCCCTGGCTGATTTTGTAAGTTTGCCCACTGACAAAGAAATGAGCAGTCTATAATTTTAGGCTAGGTTAATTTTAAAACCGGGAGATATACAGTAGTATAACAAAAAAAAATCCAGAAAATCACAATGCATAAATTATAAAAATTTATTTGCATTTTGCAGTGAGAAATAAGTATTTGATCACTCAGGCAAACAAGACATAATACTTGTTGGCAAAACCCTTATTGGCAAGCACAGCAGTCAGACGTTTTTTGTAGTTTATGATGAGGTTTGCACACATGTCAGGAGGAATTTTGGTCCACTCCTCTTTGCAGATAATCTCTAAATAATTAAGATTTTGAGGCTGTCGCTTGGCAACACGGAGGTTCAACTCCCTCCATAAGTTTTCTAATGGAATAAAGGTCTGGAGACTGGCTAGGCCACTCCATGACTTTAAAATGCTTTTTTTTGAGCCACTCCTTTGTTGCCTTGACTGTATGTTTTGGGTCATTATCTTGCTGGAAGACCCAGCCACGAACCATTTTTAATGTCTTGGCGGGGGAAGGAGGTTGTCACTCATAATTTTAAAGTACATGGCTCAATCCATTCTCCGATTGATGCGGTGAAATAGTCCTGTGCCCTTAGCAGAGAAACACCCCCAAAAACGTAATGTTTCCACCTCCATGCTTGACAGTGGGGATGGTGTTCTTTGGGTCAAAGGCAGCATTTCTCTTCCTCAAAACACGGAGAGTTGAGTTAATGCCAAAGAGCTCAATTTTTGTCTCATCTGAACCAAAGCACCTTCTCTCAATCAATCACAGATCACAGAATCATCTAGATGTTCATTGGCAAACTTCAGATGGGCCTGCACATGTGACTTCTTGAGCAAGGCGGACCTTGCGGGCACTGCAGGATTTTAAACCTTTACGGCATAATTTGTTACCAAAGTTTTTCTTGGTGACAGTGGTTCCAGCTGCCTTGAGATCATTAATAAGTTCCTCACATGTAGTTTTAGGCTGATCTCTCACCTTCCTCATGATCAAGGATACCCCCCGATGTGAGATTTTGCATGGTGCCCCAGATCAATGTCGATTGACAGTCATTTTGTATTTCTTCTATTTTCTTACTATTGCACCAACAGTTGTCTCCTTCTCATCCAGCGTCTTGCAGGTCTATGATCATGTCCCTGACATCCTTATAAAGCTCTTTGTTCTTGCCTATGTTGTAAAGGTTATAGTCTGACTGATTAATTGAGTCTGTGGAGAGGAGTCTTTTATAAAGGTGACTATGTAAGACAGATGTCTTTAATGCAGGTAGCGAGTTGATAAGGAGCATCTAACTGGTCTATAGGAGCCAGAACTCTTAATGGTTGGTAGGGGATCAAATACTTATTTCTCACTACAAAATGCAAATAAATTTATATGATTTACACAATATGATTTTCTGGAATTTATTTTTTGATATTCTATCTCTCAATGTTAAAATTAACCTACTCTTAAAATTATAAACTGTTCATGTATTTGTCAGTGGGCAAACTTAAAAAGTCAGCAAGGGATCAAATGCTTATTTCCCCCTACTGTAAATCCTCACCTATCAAACAAGTAATCTCTTGACAACAGGGCTGCCACTAGGAATTTCGGGGCCCCATACTGGAAAAATTTATGGGGCCCCCCTTGAGACTCCGCCCAGGCTCCACCCCCCAGTTCCGCATCCACCCTAGCTCCTCCTCCACCACGCAAACCTTCCAAAATCCCTCCGCCCTTTCATGGAAAAACTTCACTTCTGCACCATGCCCTCACCAATGACACATTAACACCAATCACTCGATGAATATGCAGCATTTTGCTTGTTTAGTATAATACACCCCATAGTCCTCCATATATTATAATGTGCACCACAGTCCTCCATATTGTAAAGTGCACACCACATAGTCTTCCATATAATAGAATGTATCCATAGTCCTCCATATAGTATAATACACTCCTAATAGCCCTCCATATATTAAAATACACTCAGTCATCCATATAGTATAATACACTTCTCATAGTGCTCCATATAGTATAATGCACCGCCATAGTCATCCATGTAGTACAATTCACTTCCCATAGTGTAATGCACCCCATAGTTCTTCATATGGTATAATGTATTCCCCATAGTCCTCGATACAGTATAATGCAGCCCACATATAGTATAATGCAGTCACCCTATAGAGCATAATGCAGCCACCCCACAGAGCATAATGCAGCCACCCCACAGAGTATAATGCAACCACCCCACAGAGTATAATGCAACCACCCCACAGAGTATAATGTAAACCCCCATAGAATGTAATTGAGCCCCCTTACATAGTATAATGTAGCCCCTCCATAAAATACAATGTAGCCCTCCTCATATAGTATAATGCAGCCCCCATAGAATATAAGGTAGCCCCCTCATAAAGTATAATGAAGCCCCCATACAATATAATCTAGCCCCCATAGAATACAATGTAGCCACCTCATACAGTATAATGTAGCCCCCTCATAGAGTATGATGCAATCACAACTCATAGAATATAATAAATATAATACAGCCCCCCATAGAATATAATGTATCCCCGAATAGGTTATCATACAGCCAGCCTCCCCAAAGGAATATAACGTAGCCCCATAGTATATAACACAGCCACAAAGTATATAACACAGCCACATATTATATAACACAGCCACCCTATAAAATATAATATATCCCCCAATAGTATATAACACAGCCCACATAGTGTACAGCGTGGCCCACATAGTATACAGCAGGGCCCACATAGTGTACAGCAGGGCCCACATAGTGTACAGCAGGGCCCACATAGTATATAGCAGGGCCCATATAGTATACAGCAGGGCCCACATTGCATACAGCAGGGCCCCCATAGTATACAGCAGGGCCCACATTGTACATAGCAGGGCCCCCATAGTATACAGCAGGGCCCACATTGTACATAGCAGGGCCCCCATAGTATACAGCAGGGCCCACATTGTATATGGCAGGGCCCACATAGTATACAGCAGGGCCCACATTGTATATGGCAGGGCCCACATAGTATACAGCAGGGCCCACAATGTTTATGGCAAGGCCCACATAGTATACAGCAGGGCCCACATTGTATATAGCAGGGCCCCCATAGTATATAGCAGGGCCCACATAGTATAGAGCAGGGCCCACATAGTATACAGCAGGGCCCACATAGTATACAGCAGGGCCCACATAGTACAGCCTTCATCTCTCCTCCCCCCCAGGAATGGCCCCACAGCAGGACACATTGACAGATTTATAAAAAAAAAAACTCCTCACCTCATCCTCGTGCCAGGGCTGCTCCTGGCTCCTGTCTCCTGCTCTGCCCGGCAAACAGGACGCGCTGTGTCAGAGGCAGAGCGGGGAATGATGGGAGAGGGAGCGTCAGCTGACGCTCTCTCCTCCATCATTGCTTTGAACTGTACCGGCGGAAGCCGGTATAGTTCAATGCAGCGGTGGGGGGAGTCTGCGCTGGGGGCAGGCGGGCCCCCCTGCCACACAGGGGCCCCCATAGCGGTTGCATGATGTGCCGCTAGCTGAGGGCCCCTTGGGGAGCAGGGGGAGCCTCAAAATGTTGGGGGCCCCCGGGCCCGAGCGCGGACCTGCGTGCTCGGGCGGCCGGCCCCCCTAATCACCGGGCCCCATACATCGGTGAGGGTTTCATGCCCTGATGGCGGCCCTGCTTGACAATCTTCAGCTCTTAAAAGAGCTTTTTGGAATAAATACCACTCACGGTAACCTCCTATCACTCTCCCTACGCTACTTTCACTCTCACTACGGTGAAACTACACTCTCCCTACACTATTTCCGGCTGCAATGTGTGCAAGATGGTGCCGGCAGAGTTTAAATAGTCCCTATGATGCTGGAAGGCCAGCCAATCACAGTAATGAAACATCAAAGATGGCACCAGCATTACTGTGATTGGCAAACCAGCCCAGCATGTTCATTGGCTGCAAATAAAGCACCAAAAATGCTCGGCTGGTCAGTCAAATATACCAAGGCGAATACCTAATTACTCGCTGAGTAACGAATAGCCCGAATAAAGTACTATTTGTGCAAGTAACGAATAGTGCCATATGTATTCGCTTATCACTAATTCTGACCTAATACTGATAGTGTGATTGTAGCCTTACAGACATTATCCACATTGCCCCCATTGGGACTTACAATCTAATTTCCCTATCAGTATGTCTTTGGAGTTTGGGAGGAAAGCCAGAGTACATGGAGAAAACTCAGGCAAACATGATGAAAATATGCAAACTCCTTATAGATATTGTGCTTGGTTGGATTTGAAAACAGAACTACAGCACTGCAAAGCTGCAGTGCTAACAACTAAGCCACCATGCTGCCCTGCCTTTTCCACTTAAACCACCACGTCCACGTACATCTCCACTTTGACCTATTCCTGTTGGTTCAAGATCCTTTATTTCTACTCTGCTTAGTGTAGGAACAGGATGTAGCTGTTGTGAGGGACAATATTAGGTTTTGCGTGTGCACCATTTTACAAAAAAACACTCTCGATGTGTACTCTGCACCCAATTCTGTGATAGTACCGTGCATTAACAAAAGTTTTTGTGATCTTCAACTGTGTTGGTGGGAGTGATGTGTCTGTTAGCATATTTTTTAGCCTTGCTGAAGCTGAAAGCTGAGAGTTGCAGCCCGCAGCCGTCAGTTTTGTCTGGCTTGCTAACAAAAATACAGGGGAACCCTCGTCTTTTTTTATTATTTATTAATAGCGCAGGCAGTGGCTGATGAATGCTCCCATCAGCCGCTGCCTGCTCTCGCTTTTAACAGTTGAATACAACTCTCAACATTGTCCCCTGCTAGCGCCGATCACAGATGACAGTGACTGAACGGTTTTCACTTTAGCACCCAAAGCCGGGGAACAGAGAGAACAGTACAGCTGATTTCCAGGCCCCGATACATGTCACATTGATGACACACACACGTCATCCGTGTGTTATCACTGTGCACGTGAGTGAGACATTTTGCGGTCTGTGCTGCTACCGGAAACACTGAGGTCTGAAAGGGTGTTTAGTGAACACGATCAGTTACCGAACTTTGAACGACTTTTGCCGATTTTTAGGGAAAAAGCTTGGGAATCAGAACACGAAACCGAATGTGCAACGTGCGTGACAAATTTGAGATTGTCTAATTAAGACAATCAAGCCACTTTGATGGTGATTATTACATTTTATGGCTTTGTTCACATCTAGCACTGTCAGTCATTGTCAGGTTGTGATAATATTTGACACACATAGCTATTTTAATGGTCAAAAAGGCGGATAGACAGAATAAAACCCAATTGTGGAGGCTGATCACTGGCACATATTTATGACTTCCATTATAAATGGAAACCATAATAAAGATGCTGACAAAGGCTAAAACTTAAAATATGATATCCATCAGGCTTGGTATCAAATAGGAATGACATAGGTAGATATATTTAAAGCTTTCCTACTTCAGCTGCCGAACACATTCATCAAGAAGGCAATAAATTGCAATCTTAGCAATTCACCTGCCCAGAGTCTATAATGTGAAGTATCCCTGAGAGGCAGTAAAAGAAAGGACATGGGCAGTGAGAATTGCAGTAGTTGACAAAACGGTTGCAAATATGGCTATTTCCAGTTGGATATGAAGGTAAGCAACTGTTGGCAAACACAAAGAATTTCCTCATTGACAGTATCATCTGCCTTACAGACTTAATAATAACTTCTGAACAAGTCTCCAAACATTTATATCACCAAATAATTTATCCTATTAGGAACATTAAAGTGGGCAAGGTTAGGATGATTCCAACTTGGTGGCAAACTGTTGCATTATATACACGTGGTCAAAATTGTTGGTCACAAAAATAACTTGAATCTGACAAAAGTAATAATAAATCAAAAATCTATGAAAATGAACAGAAGAAAGTCAGATTGCCTGTTTGTTAGGAAATCCCCACATGCATTCAGGCTGTCTAGCAGCTGCATATCATGCAGCTGCGGCGATGCAAACTAAATCTCCGAGCACACCCAAATACTCGGAGGACACCCAAGCATGCTCGATCATCACTACTAATAATGTATTAATAAATCCAACTTAAATTTTCAATATAGAGCCTGTGGTCTTTTCTTTGCACTGTAAGGTTAAGTTCCCACGATGAGTTTTTGATGCTGTGTACTTGCACTTCTGAAAAATACAGCATCTTATAGTTTGGAATCCAAAGAGTAAAGACCAAACAAATAATGGTGTGCACATCCACATGATGATAACTAATATTAAAAACACTTAAAAACATGTATAAGAACATGGCAAATGAACCACACCCCCGAGAATTGAGCTGTATGAGACATGATAAATAAAGCTCAACTGTAAACTAAATAAGCCAGGCAATAGAAAATGCAAGTGTTGAGAATAGACCGCAAGACATCAACAATGCAGCATACAAATATAATACACGTTCACAATTAGGACAAGCCAAGGGTTAGAGGATATGTACATAACAAAATGCAGACAGCAGAATATAATGTACAAATTGGGACATTAACCCCTTCACCCCCAAGGGTGGTTTGCACGTTAATGACCGGGCCAATTTTTACAATTCTGACCACTGTCTCTTTATGAGGTTATAACTCTGGAACGCTTCAACGGATCTTCGCGATTCTGAGATTGTTTTCTCGTGACATATTGTACTTCATGTTAGTGGTAAAATTTCTTCGATATACCTTGCGTTTATTTTTGAAAAAAACGCAAATATGGCGAAAATTTTAAAAATTTTGCAATTTTCAAACTTTGAATTTTTTTTCCCTTAAAACAGAGAAATATGTCACACAAAATAGTTAAGAAATAACATTTCCCACATGTCTACTTTACATCAGCACAATTTTGGAACCAAAATTTTTCTTTGTTAGGAAATTAGAAGGGTTAAAAGTTGACCAGTGATTTCTCATTTTTACAACAAAATTTACAAAGCCATTTTTTTAGGGACCACCTCACATTTGAAGTCACTTTGACGGGTCTATATGGCAGAAAATACCCAAAAGTGACACCATTATAAAAACTGCACCCCTCAAGGTACTCAAAACTACATTCAAGAAGTTTATTAACCCTTCAGGTGCTTCACAGGAGCTGAAGCAACGTGGATGGAAAAAATTAATATTTAACTTTTTAGCCACAAAAATGATCTTTTACAAACTTTTTTTTATTTTCACAAGGGTAAAAGGAGAAAATGGACAGAATAAGTTGTTGTGCAATTTCTCCTGAGTACGCCAATACCCCATATGTGGGGAAAAACCACTGTTTGGGCACACGGCAGAGCTCGTAAGGGAAGGAGCGCCGTTTGACTTTTTCAAACTAAAATTGGCTGGAGTTGAGATTGGACGCCATGTCGTGTTTGGAGAGCCCCTGATACGCCTAAACAGTGGAAACCCCCACAAGTGACACCATTTTGGAAACTAGACCCCCTAAGGAACTTATCTAGATCTGTTGTGAGCACTTTGAACCCCAAAGTGTTTCACAAAAGTTTATAATGCCTGGGTGTGAAAAAAAAAAAAAACAATTTTCCACAAAAATGATTTTTTAGTCCCAAATTTTTGATTTTTCCCAAGGAAATTGGACCCCAAAACTTGTTGTCCAATTTGTCCTGAGTACGCTGATACCCCATATGTGGGGGGGGGAAACTGTTTGGGCGCACGGCAGGGCTTGGAAAAGAAGCAGTAACGTTTTGGAATGCAAACATTGATGGGGGTCATGTTCCGTTTGTAGTGCCCCAGATGAGCCTAAACAGTGGAAACCCCCACAAGTGACCCCATTTTGGAAGCTAGACCCCCTAAGGAACTTATCTAGATCTTTGGTGAGCACTTTGAACCCCCAAGTGCTTCACACAAGTTTATAATGCCCGGGCATGAAAATAAAAAATCCTATTTTTTTCCCACAAAAATTATCTCTTAGTCACTAATTTTTTATTTTCCCATAGGTAACAGGAGAAATTGGACCACAAAATTTGTTGTCCAATTTGTCCTGAGTACGCTGATACCCCATATGTGGGGGGGAACCACTGTTTGGGCGCATGGCAGAGCTCGGAATGGAAGGAGCACTATTTGACTTTTTCCAACCAAAATTGGCTGGAATTGAGATTGGACGCCATGTTGCATTTGGAGAGCCCCTGATGTGCCTAAACAGTGGAAACCCCCCACAATGACCCCATTTGGGAAACTAGACCCCCTAAGGAACTTATCTAGATCTTTGGTGAGCAATTTGAACCCCCAAGTGCTTCACACAAGTTTATAACGTAGAGCCGTAAAATTAAAAAATTATATTTTTTTCCACAAAATTGATCTTTTCACCCCAATTTTTATTTTCCCAAGGGAAACAAGACTCCAAAAGTTATTGTGCAATTTGTCCTGAGTGCGCTGATACCCCATATGTGGGGGTAAACCACTGTTTGGGTGCATGGCAGAGTTTGGAAGGGAAGGAGCGCCGTTTGACTTTTTCAACGCAGAATTGGCTGGATGCCATGTCGTGTTTGGAGAGCTCCTGATCTGCCTAAACAGTGGAAACCCCCCACAAATGACACCATTTTGGAAACTAGACCCCTCAAGGAACTTATCTAGATGTGTGGTGAGCACTTTGAACCCCAAAGTGCTTCACAGAAGTTTATAACGTACAGCCGTAAAATAAAAAATTCTTTTTTTTTTTACAAAAATGATTTTTAGCCCCCAATATTTTATTTTCACAAGGGTACAGGAGAAATTGGACCCCAAAAGTTGTTGTCCAATTTGTCCTGAGTATGCTGATACCCAATATGTGGGAGTAAACTACTGTATGGGCGCACGTCGGGGCTCGGAAGGGAAGTAGTGACGTTTTGGATTGCAGACTTTGATGGAATGGTCTGGGGGAGTCATGTCGCATTTGGAGAGCCCCTGATGCGCCTAAACAGTGGAAACCCCCCACAAGTGACCCCATTTTGGAAAATAGACCCCACAAGGAACTTATCTAGATGTGTGGTGAGCACTTTGAACCCCGAAGTGCTTCACAGAAGTTTATAACGTACAGCCGTAAAAATAAAAAATCCTTTTTTTTTTTACAAAAATGATTTTTTTCGCCCCCAATATTTTATTTTCACAAGGGTAACAGGAGAAATTGGACCCCAAAAGTTGTTGTCCAATTTGTCCTGAGTACGCTGATACCCAATATGTGGGAGTAAACTACTGTATGGGCGCACGTCGGGGCTCGGAAGGGAAGTAGTGACGTTTTGGATTGCAGACTTTGATGGAATGGTCTGGGGGCGTCATGTCGCATTTGGAGACCCTGATGCGCCTAAACAGTGGAAACCCCCCACAAGTGACCCCATTTTGGAAAATAGACCCCACAAGGAACTTATCTAGATGTGTGGTGAGCACTTTGAACCCCGAAGTGCTTCACAGAAGTTTATAACGTACAGCCGTAAAAATAAAAAATCCTTTTTTTTTTTACAAAAATGATTTTTTCGCCCCCAATATTTTATTTTCACAAGGGTAACAGGAGAAATTGGACCCCAAAAGTTGTTGTCCAATTTGTCTTGAGTACGCTGATACCCAATATGTGGGAGTAAACTACTGTATGGGCGCACGTCGGGGCTCGGAAGGGAAGTAGTGACGTTTTGGATTGCAGACTTTGATGGAATGGTCTGGGGGAGTCATGTCGCATTTGGAGAGCCCCTGATGCGCCTAAACAGTGGAAACCCCCCACAAGTGACCCCATTTTGGAAAATAGACCCCACAAGGAACTTATCTAGATGTGTGGTGAGCACTTTGAACCCCGAAGTGCTTCACAGAAGTTTATAACGTACAGCCGTAAAAATAAAAAATCCTTTTTTTTTTTACAAAAATGATTTTTTCGCCCCCAATATTTTATTTTCACAAGGGTAACAGGAGAAAATGGACCCCAAAAGTTGTTGTCCAATTTGTCCTGAGTACGCTGATACCCAATATGTGGAGTAAACTACTGTATGGGCGCACGTCGGGGCTCGGAAGGGAAGTAGTGACGTTTTGGATTGCAGACTTTGATGGAATGGTCTGGGGGCGTCATGTCGCATTTGGAGAACCCCTGATGCGCCTAAACAGTGGAAACCCCCCACAAGTGACCCCATTTTGGAAAATAGACCCCACAAGGAACTTATCTAGATGTGTGGTGAGCACTTTGAACCCCGAAGTGCTTCACAGAAGTTTATAACGTACAGCCGTAAAAATAAAAAATCCTTTTTTTTTTTACAAAAATGATTTTTTCGCCCCCAATATTTTATTTTCACAAGGGTAACAGGAGAAATTGGACCCCAAAAGTTGTTGTCCAAAATGTCCTGAGTACGCTGATACCCAATATGTGGGAGAAAACTACTGTATGGGCACACGTCGGGGCTCGGAAGGGAAGTAGTGACGTTTTGGATTGCAGACTTTGATGGAATGGTCTGGGGGCGTCATGTCGCATTTGGAGAGCCCCTGATGCGCCTAAACAGTGGAAACCCCCCACAAGTGAGCCCATTTTGGAAAATAGACCCCACAAGGAACTTATCTAGAAGTGTGGTGAGCGCTATGAAGCCCCAAGTACTTCACAGAAGTTTCATAACATACAGCCGTAAAAACAAAAAAAAATCATTTTTTTTTTACAAAAATGATTTTGTCGCCCCCAGTTTTTTATTTTCCCAAGGGTAACAGGAGAAATAGGCCAAATTGCACAATAACTCTTGGGGTCCAGAATATGCTGATACCCCATATGTGGGGTAAACTACTGTTTGGGCGCATGGCAGAGCTCAGAAGTGAAGGAGCACCATTTGACTTTTTCAACGCAGAATTGGCTGGAATTGAGATCAGACGCCATGTCACATTTCGAGAGCCCCTGATGTGCCTAAACAGCAGAAACACCCCAATTCTAACTCCAACCCTAACCCCAAACACCAATAACCCTAGTCCCAACCCTAACCACAAACCTAACCCTAACACACCCATAACCCTAATCTCAACCCTAATACTAACGTTAGCGCCAACCCTAACCCTAATACTAACGTTAGCGCCAACCCTAACCCTAACTTTAGCCGCAACCCTAACCCTAACGGGAAAATGGAAATAAATACATTTTTTTAATTTTATTATTTTTCCCTAACTAAGGGGTGATAAAGGGGGTTTGATTTACTATTTATAGCGGGTTTTTGTGATTGGCAGCTGTCACGCTAAAAGACGCTTTATATTGCAAAAAAATAGTTTTTTGCATCACCACATTTTGAGAGCTATAATTTTTGCATATTTTGGCCCACAGAGTCATGTGAGGTCTTATTTTTTGCGGGACGAGTTGACGTTTTTATTTGTACCATTTTGAGCACGTGACATTTTTTGATCGCTTTTTATTTAGATTTTTGGGAGGTTAGAATGAACAAAAATCAGCAATTCATGAATTTCTTTTGGGGGAGGCGTTTATACCGTTCCGCGTGTGGTAAAATTGATAAAGCAGTTTTATTCTTCGGGTCAGTACGATTATGGCGATACCTCATTTATATCATTTTTTTAGGTTTTGGCGCTTTTATAGAATGAAAACAATTTTATATAAAAAATCATTATTTTTGCATCGCTTTATTCTGCGAGCTATAACTTTTTTATTTTTTCGCTCATGATGCTGTGTGATGGCTCGTTTTTTGCGGGACAAGATGACGTTTTCACTGGTACCATGATTATTTATATCGGTCTTTTTGATCGCGTGTTATTTCACTTTTTGTTCGGCAGTATGATGATAAAGCATTGATTTTTTGCTTCGGTTTTTTTTTTTTTTTTTAAGGGGTTCACTAAAGGGGTTAACTAGTGGGACAGTTTTATAGGGGGGGTCGTTACGGACGCGGCGATAGCAAATATGTGTACTTTTATTGTTTTGTTTTTTTTATTTACAGGAAAAAATGAATTTATTGGGGAATTTTTTTTTTTTTTTTATGATTTTTTTTTACACTTTTTATTTTTACTTTTTTTACTTTTTTACTTTGTCCCAGGGTGGGACATCACAGTATTTTATCAGATCGCTGGTGTGACAGTGTGCACAGCACTCTGTCACACCAGCGATCGCTCTGGCATCGCTGCAGGCTTCCCCAGCGCCTGCTCTCAGCAGGCACTGAGGAAGCCGCCTCCCTGCAGGACCCCGGTGCCATCTTGGATCCAGGGACCTGGAGGGAGGACGGACCCTCGGAACAGCGCGACACATCGCGCTGCTCTGAGGATCTCAGGGGAGCGCGCAGGGAGCCCCCTGCCTGCGCGATCCTCCCCTGTGCCCCGGGTACACCGCGATCATGTTTGATCGCGGTGTGCCAAGGGTTAATGTGCCGGGAGCGGTCCGTGACCACTCCTGACACACAGTCACGGGTGTCAGCTGTGATAATCAGCTGACACCCGGCGGCGATCAGCTGCGCTCCCCCCGGGAGCGCAGCTGATCGCCCATGACGTACTATTCCGTCCATGGGAATTAGGTCCAGGGTCACATGGACGGAATAGTACGTCTGATGGCAAGAGGGGTTAATGTGGTAAATGACTATTCTAGCGGCAAACGTCTAGTTTGTAATGCAATATCTTCATAGGTGTATAGAGGTCCATTTCCAACAACCATCACTCCAGTGTACTTATGGTATTTTGTGTTCGCTAACTGTGTAAGAAGGCTAATAGATGGTTAAAATACCCCTTTAAAACCCTTGTGCAAGTATGTTAACACACCTGAAAACCGTTTGGTTGATTAGAGAAGCTATAAACCTGACCTTCCTTTGAGCTTGTTGAGAATCTGGAGCATTACATTTGTTGGTTCCATTAAACTCTCAAAATGGCCAAAAAAAAAGAACTTTCTTGTGAAACTCGACAGTCTATTCTTGTTCTTAGAAATGAAGGCTATTCCATGCGAAAAATTACCAAGAAACTGAAAAATATTTAGACTTGAGAGTCCTCAGTGGTTGATACCTTTTAATGGCTAACTGAAAAGATGGTAACAAATTGCAAGCTTTCGAGACTACGCAGGTCTCTTCATCAGGCAAAGACTTTCTTTGCCTGATGAAGAGACCTGCGTAGTCTCGAAAGCTTGCAATTTGTTACCATCTTTTCAGTTAGCCATTAAAAGGTATCAACCACTGAGGACTCTCAAGTCTAAATATTTTTCTATCTACTGGCTAACACGGTACGAAGATACACATCTTTCCTATATACAAGAAACTGAAGAATTCATACAATGGTGTGTAGTACTCCCTTTAGAGGAGTGCACAAACAAGCTCTAACCAGAGAAGAAAGACAAGTGGGAGGCCCCGCTGCACAACTGAGCAACAAGACAAGTACATTAGAGTCTTTAGTTTGAAAAATTGACGCCTCACAGGTCCTCAACTGGCAGCTTCATTAAACAGTACACATTAAACGCCAGTGTCAACATCTACAGTGAAGAGGCGATTTGGGGATGCTGGCCTTCAGGGCAGATTGGCAAAACAAAAGCCAATATTCCTCTGTCCAATGTCTGTGTTCTTTTGCCCATATTAATCTTTTCCTTTCATTTAAGCCAGTCTTAAATATGGCTTTTGTTTTGCCAATCTGCCCTGAAGGCCAGCATCCCCAAATCGCCTCTTCACTGTAGATGTTGACACTGGCGTTTAATGTGTACTGTTTAATGAAGCTGCCAGTTGAGGACCTGTGAGGCGTCAATTTTTCAAACTAAAGACTCTAATGTACTTGTCTTGTTGCTCAGTTGTGCAGCGGGGCCTCCCACTTGTCTTTCTTCTCTGGTTAGAGCTTGTTTGTGCACTCCTCTAAAGGGAGTACTACACACCATTGTATGAATTCTTCAGTTTCTTGGTAATTTTTCGCATGGAATAGCCTTCATTAGAGTTGAGCGATACTTTCCGATATCCTAAAGTATCGGAATCGGAATGGTATCGCCGATATCACTAAAATATCGGCGATACCCGATACCGATACCGGAAGTCCCATGTAAGTCTATGGGAACAAAATATCGCAACTAAAAAAAACCCATTCTTTCCTTGTAAACACTAAATATACACACATAGAATACATATATATATATATACATGTCATTGTGACATATATATATACATATATGTATAGTTTATACACTTCTACATAGTAAAATATCCTCTCATTCAATTGCCGGGTAAAGCCGGCTTCAGTGAAAAGACAGAAGCACCCGACATGAAATGACACTTGGTGTACATAGGGTTAACCATGTCTTTTCATGTCGTTTGCTATCTGATTTGCACAAACAATTAAATCAGACTATGTGTGCAAAATTTCACACCTGTAGGGGTTAATTAAAGGTGTAAATTCGTTGTAAAAAAAACGGACTTTTTTTGCTACAAATTTACACCTTTAATTAACCCCTACAGGTGTGAAATTTTGCACACATAGTCTGATTTAATTGTTTGTGCAAATTAGGCTGGAGTCACACACAACCACAAAAAATCGGTCCGTTTTAGACGGTCGACAATCGGATCAAAATAAAAACATCACACATCCTTCTGGCATCCGATTTTCCTTCAAAGATGCGATTTAATCGCATGTGTGTGTACCTTGTAACATCCGATTTTCATCCGACTTGCGAGATTTTCTCGCAGGCTTGCAAAACTGACATATAATGGATCCAAAAGAATAGTATTTAAATGCCAAAAGAAAGAATAGATATATACACATATATATATATATATATATATATATATATGTCATTGTGACATATATATATATACATATATTTATAGTTCTTACACTTCTACATACTGTTATAGCCGCTAATTCAATTGCCGGCTTCAGTGAAATCACAGAAGCCGACATGAAATGATACATTGTTTCCACACATTTAACCATGTAATTTCATGTATTTTTATATATGTTTGAAACATACAATTACATGAGTATATGTGTGCTAAATTTCAGACATGTAGGGGTTAATTAAAGGTGTAAATTCGTTGTAAAAAAAACGGACTTTTTTGCTACGAATTTACACCTTTAATTAACCCCTACAGGTGTGAAATTTGCAAACATAGTCTGATTTAATTGTTTGTGCAAATTAGGCTGGAGTCACACACAACCACAAAAAATCGGTCCGTTTTAGACGGTCGACAATCGGATCAAAATAAAAACATCACACATCCTTCTGGCATCCGATTTTCCTTCAAAGATGCGATTTAATCGCATGTGTGTGTACCTTGTAACATCCGATTTTCATCCGACTTGCGAGATTTTCTCGCAGGCTTGCAAAACTGACATATAATGGATCCAAAAGAATAGTATTTAAATGCCAAAAGAAAGAATAGATATATACACATATATATATATATATATATATATATATATATATATATATATATATATATATATATGTCATTGTGACATATATATATATACATATATTTATAGTTCTTACACTTCTACATACTGTTATAGCCGCTAATTCAATTGCCGGCTTCAGTGAAATCACAGAAGCCGACATGAAATGATACATTGTTTCCACACATTTAACCATGTAATTTCATGTATTTTTATATATGTTTGAAACATACAATTACATGAGTATATGTGTGCTAAATTTCAGACATGTAGGGGTTAATTAAAGGTGTAAATTCGTTAAAAAAAAATGCGTGGGCTCCCGCTGTATTTTCTCCACCAGACAGACAAAGCAAGCGAGTGGGGGCAGATAATAATAGCCTAGGGAGGGTACATTTTTTTTGTGCCCCCCCCTGGCTACTAACATCTGCCCCCAGACACCCCAGAAAGGGCAAATCTATAATTAGATTCGCCCTTTCTGGCACTTTGCCCGTCTATTCCCATTGCCCTGTAGCGGTGGCGAATGGGTTAATAAGGGGTTAAAATGACCTTGCAATTGAAAGGTCACTTTAAGCCAGGTTAATGATTGATAGCTGTCAATTAGGCAACTATCAATTATTAATCCTATTGTATGAAAGAAAAATCAAACACACACACTTTAATAAAAAATAAGTTTAATGAAATAATCACACAGTTTTTGACCATATTTTATTTTCCTGCTAAAACCATTTCCTGTAATAAAAATAAAATAAAAAAGCAAAATTATACTTACCAATCCGATGTACAGTCAGGTCCCACGGTGTAATCCATCAGAAAGGGTTAACAGGTTAAAGGTCGCAGAGAGCTAATAATGCTGTCTCAGACCTGTATTCCCCTGAATGAATAACTTCCTCTCCCAGCGAAAGTAGAGGAATAGATTCATGAATGGAGCTTAATTGATTTCTTGCCAATTTAACTGTAGTGACCTGACCTAAAGGGAAAGTGGACACAATCAATTAAGCTTCATTCATGAAACACATCCTCTCCTGTCGCCAGGAGAGGAACTTATTCATTCATGAGCTTTGAGCTGAGCATGCAGGATTACTTGCACTGCTTGGCTCAAAGCTAGTTAACCCTTCGTGAAGGATTACAGCGTGGGACGTGACAGATCGGAGGAATAGGTAAGAATAATGTTGTTTTATTTCTTTTTTTATTTTAGGAGATCAATGGCTTCGCACGGATTTAGTGTAAAATAAAATATGGTCAAAAAAATGTGTTTTTATTTCATTAAAATTATTTATTCTTAAAGTGTGTGTGTTTTTTTATTTACTTCAATAGGATTAATAATTGATAGTTGTCTAATTGACAGCTATCAATCATTAACCTGCCTTAAGGTCACCTTTCAATTGCAAGGTGACAGTAAGGTGAGATTAACCCATTCGCCACCGCTACAGGGCAATGGGAATAGACGGGCAAAGTGCCAGAAAGGGCGAATCTAATTATAGATTTGCCCTTTCTGGGGTGTCTGGGGGCAGATGTTAGTAGCCAGGGGGGGCACAAAAAAATGCACCCTCCCTGGGCTATTATTATCTGCCCCCACTCGCTTTGCTTTGTCTGTCTGGTGGAGAAAATACAGCGGGAGCCCACGCATTTTTTTTCAACGAAATTACACCTTTAATTAACCCCTACATGTCTGAAATTTTGCACAAATACACTCATGTAATTGTATGTTTCAAACATATATAAAAATACATGAAATTACATGGTTAAATGTGTGGAAACAATGTATCATTTCATGTCGGCTTCTGTGATTTCACAAAACCCGGCAATTGAATTAGCGGCTATTACAGTATGTAGAAGTCTAGGAACTATAAATATATGTATATATACATGTCACAATGACATGTATATATATATGTATGTGTTCTATGTGTATATATCTATTCTTTCTAGTCTTTATTAAAGCTGTCAGTGTGATTTTACAGTATAGGCGGGGATGAATTGCCGGCTTTTCTAAAGGACACCGATGCGATTTCATCGCAAGTCACACAGTGTGGTCCGTTTGTAATCAGATTTTTCATCGCTCCCATAGACTTGCATTGGCGATTGTCGACCGACAATCGGTGACAATCGCAGCATGCTGCGATTGTACACGGACGTTTAAAACGGACCACAAAAAATCTGATACTGGGAGCTGCTCCATAGATTAACATAGGTCCGACTGCAATGCGATATTTCATCGCATTGCAGTCGTCCGATTTTGTCGCCAGTGTGACTCCGGCCTTAGATAGCAAAGGACATGAAAAGACATGGTTAACCCTATGTACACCAAGTGTCATTTCATGTCACCCGACATGAAATGACACTTGGTGTACATAGGGTTAACCATGTCTTTTCATGTCCTTTGCTATCTAATTTGCACAAACAATTAAATCAGACTATGTGTGCAAAATTTCACACCTGTAGGGGTTAATTAAAGGTGTAAATTCGTTGTAGAAAAAACGGACTTTTTTGCTACGAATTTACACCTTTAATTAACCCCTACAGGTGTGAAATTTTGCACACATAGTCTGATTTAATTGTTTGTGCAAATTAGATAGCAAAGGACATGAAAAGACATGGTTAACCCTATGTACACCAAGTGTCATTTCATGTCGGGTTCTGCATTTTCACAAAAGCCGGCAATTGAATTAGCGGCTATTATACTATGTAGAAGTGTATGAACTACAAATATAAATATATATATATATGTGTCACAAATTCAATGACATGTATATATATATATATGAGGTGTAAAATTGCTGAAAAAAAATGCGTGGGCTCCCGCCCTATTTTCGCAACCAGACAGACAAAGCCAGTGAGTGGGGGCAGATAATAATAGCCCAGAGAGGGACCATTATTTTTGCCCCCCCCCGGCTACTAACATCTGCCCCCAGACACCCCAGGAAAGACAAATCTATAATTAGATTCGCCCTTTCTGGCACTTTGCCCGTCTATTCCCATTGCCCTGTAGCGGTGGCGAATGGGTTAATATGGGGTTAAAGCCACCTTGCTATTGAAAGGTGACCTTAAGCCAGGTTAATAATTGAGAGCTGTCAATTAGACAACTATCAATTATTAATCCTATTGCATGAAATAAAAATAAAACACACACACTTTAATTAAAAATCATTTTAATGAAATAAAGACACATGTTTTTGACCATCTTTTATTTTACTGCAAAAACCATTTCCTGTAATAAAAATAAAATAAAAAAGCAAAATTATTCTTACCTATCCCATGCACAGTCAGGTCCCACGGTGTAATCCTTCAGAAAGGGTTAATGTTTACTGCAGGGACCGCAGCTAATGCTGCAGCCTCACAGTAAACCCCAAATGAATGAGTTCCTCTCCTGCCTGACAGGAGAGTAAAGGCTGGGTGTCACATAACGATACACCAGCGATCCCGACAACGATATGCACTTGTCAGGATCGCTGGTGTATCGCTACATGATCGCTGCTGAGCTGCCAAACAGGCAGCTCAGGCAGCGATCTGGGACAGCGACACTGCGGGTAACATCGCTTAAGGGCCCGTCTCACATAGCGATATCGCTACCGAGATCGCTGCTGAGTCACTAGTTTTGTGACGCAGCAGCGAGCTCACCAGCGATATCGCTGTGTGTGACATTCAGCGACGATCAGCCCCCCTGCCGGGTATCGCTGATCGTCGCAGAAATGTCAGGACCTTTTTTTGATTGCTGGTTTCCCTCTGACAGGCACGCATCGCTGCGTGTGACAGGCGGGAAACCAGCGATCAAAGGTCCTGACATTTCAGCGACGATCAGCGATACCCGGCAGGGGGGCTGATCGTCGCTGAATGTCACACACAGCGATATCGCTGGTGAGCTCGCTGCTGCGTCACAAAACTAGTGACTCAGCAGCGATCTCGGTAGCGATATCGCTATGTGAGACGGGCCCTTAAGTGGAAAGCTTAATTGATTGCTTTCCACTTTCACTTCAGGTCAGCCAGGGACACAATCAGTGACGTCAGAGGGAACTGATTAACAAAAATAGGGGATCCCTTTGAAAAAGAAATGGCGTGGGGTCCCCCCTATTTTTGTTAACCAGCCAGATGAAGCAGACCGCTGAGGCCTGGATTTTCAGGCTGTTAAGGAGCCAAGATCCATGGACCTTGCCAGCCTGATAATACCAGGCCACAGCAGTCTGCATATCTTGGCTGATTAACAAAAATGGGGATCCCCTCAAAAAAATTGGCGTGGGGTCCCCCCTATTTTTTGTTAACCAGCCAGATGAAGCAGACCGCTGAGGCCTGGATTTTCAGGCTGGTAAGGATCCAATATCCATGGACCTTGCAAGCCTGATAATACCAGGCCACAGCAGTCTGCTTAGCTTGGCTGGTTAACAAAAATAGGGGATCCCCTCGAAAAAAAAACGGCGTGGGGATCCCCCCTATTTTTGTTAACCAGCCAAGTAAAATGCAGACTGCTGCGGCCTGGTATTAAAAGACTGTCAAGGCCCATGGATTTTGGCCCTCAACAGCCTGATAATACCAGGCTACAGCAGCCCCACATTTGGCGCATCAAAAGATGTGCCAATTGTGGCACTTTACCCGGCTCTTCCCACTTGCCCTGTAGCGGTGGCAAGCGGGGTAATAAGGGGTTATTGTCACCGTTGATTGCACGGTGACAATAAGCCCGGTTAATAATGGAGAGGCGTCAATAAGACACCGATCCATTATTAATCCCAAAGTTATTAAATGTGTAAAAAAAAGACAAAGCAAGAAAAAAGTCTTTTAATGAAATAAAAGAGACAACACAGTTTTCATTAATTTTATTACACTCTCATTCCTGCGACGCCATCGATCTCCTGTAAAAAAAGAAAAAAAACAAACCAACAGTATACCACCTGTCCGACGCAGTCCATAACGATAGTCCCACGACGATCCAGCTCTGCTACATCGCAATGACAGGCAGAGCCTGTCATTGCAACGCAGCACAGCTGATTACCTGCTCCCCGGCGGTGACGTCATCGGACTGACTGCTTTACGGCCGGATTACCCAGCAGTCACTGCAGTTATCGCGAGAAACTGCATGTGACCGCCGGGGAGAAGAGGATGGCGGCCATGAAGCAGTCCAGGACGTGACCGCCGGAGATCTTCTGCCAGGTAAGTGCCGCTGACTCCTGACAGACCCGACAGACGGACACTGACAGTGACAGTGACATCCCGATTCCGGTATCCGATAAGACGAAAATATCGGAACTCGGAATCGGAATTCCGATACAGCTAATATCGGCCGATACCCGATATTTGCAGTATCGGAATGCTCAACACTAGCCTTCATTACTAAGAACAAGAATAGACTGTCGAGTTTCACAAGAAAGTTCTTTTTTTTGGCCATTTTGAGAGTTTAATGGAGCCAACAAATGTAATGCTTCAGATTCTCAACAAGCTCAAAGGAAGGTCAGGTTTATAGCTTCTCTAATCAACCAAACGGTTTTCAGCTGTCTTAACATACTTGCACAAGGGTTTTAAAGGGTATTTTAACCATCTATTAGCCTTCTTACACAGTTAGCGAACACAAAATACCATAAGTACACTGGAGTGATGGTTGTTGGAAATGGGCCTCTATACACCTATGAAGATATTGCATTACAAACTAGACGTTTGCCGCTAGAATAGTCATTTACCACATTAACACTGTATAGAATGTATTTCTGAATCATTTAATGTTAGCTTCATTGGAAAAAAAAATGCTTTTCTTTCAAAAATAAGGAAATTTCTAAGTGACCCTAAACTTTTGACCGGTAGTTAGTGTTGAGCGATACTGCTTGGTATCGGAAAATATCGGATCGGAATGTAGTCGCCGATATCACTAAATATCGCCGATATCCGATTCCGATAGCGGAAGTCCCATGTAAGTCTATGGGAACAAAATATCGACATAAAAAAAAACATTCTTGCCTTGTTGGTTAATTGTACATGAAGGAAAACAACAAAGAGTAATGTAGAATGTATTGGGGGAGTTGAGGAGACAATAAAGGCATACATGTTTAACCCAATGCATTGGAATAGCATTAATATATATATTTTTTTAAATACGTTTGCATTGACTAACAAATTGACAATGTTGTTAACCTTTTTTCTATTTTGGCAAATATGTATGTTTCACAACTTCCATGCTCTTCACCTTTTTAACTTTTGCCAGTGCCACACTTTCTCCTTCATAATCTTCATCAGCATCATCATCTTTCTCATCAAATTATTCTTCATCTTCACCTTCTTAATCTTCTTCTTAAACTTCTTGCTATTCATGTTTTTGTTTACATTACTCATATTGTTATTATTAAACTAATTAATCTTCTTCATATTCAAATTATTCATCTTCTTCCTCTTCATCATATTAGAATTTCTTATTTGTGACAGAGATTCCTGTACTTGTAATCTGTAAAAGTATGAATTGTTCATCCTTCCGTTCTTGCTGTCACAAAAGATTTAAATTACAACAGTATTTGTCCGTGTTCAGTTTAGCCTGCAGCAGCAGGCATTTTCCAGGGGCACCACGAGGAGGAACGGACTCACCCCCATACACTGCTTAGTCTTCTTCTGCTTAGAATTTAGAGCATATATTTTGCTCTTCATTTTGGTCTTATACTTCATGTTCTTCTGCTTTTTGATCTTCTGCTTATTGTTCTTCTGTCTCTTGTTCTGTATTTTGTAGTTTGTCTTAACCTTCTTTGTCCTGTTGGTGATCTTCTTCTGGGTAATCTTTTATTTTTTTTTGTGATGGTGTTCAGGCTGGTTGGCTTCCTGATTGTCGTCCTTGTTGTCATCATCTTCTTCTGGGTGGTCTTTAAGGTCGTCTAATTTCCGAGAACCAGCTGACGTTACTGGAACCCTGACGGGTATGACATGGAGCAAGAGACAATGGAAGTAACGAGGACCAGCTGACTGTGCTGGACCCCGGACGGGTAGCAGAAGGAAAAGAGGCAATGTCACAACCGAGTACCAGCTGACGTTACTGTGACACGGTTACTAAGCAGGAGGTACCTGTGCTCCAAAGCACTACCAAGGACCAGCAGACGTTGCTGGAACTCGGATACGGAGATGGAGGCACCTAGGCCAAAGGCACTGGGGAGAACCAGTTGATGGTTCTGGACCCCGGACGGGTAGCAGAAGGAAAAGAGGCAATGTCACAACCGAGTACCAGCTGACGTTACTGTGACACGGTTACTAAGCAGGAGGTACCTGTGCTCCAAAGCACTACCAAGGACCAGCAGACGTTGCTGGAACTCAGATACGGAGATGGAGGCACCTAGGCCAAAGGCACTGGGGAGAACCAGTTGACGGTTCTGGACCCCAGACGGGTAGCAGAAGGAAAAGAGGCAATGTCACAACCGAGTACCAGCTGACGTTACTGTGACACGGTTACTAAGCAGGAGGTACCTGTGCTCCAAAGCAATACCAAGGACCAGCAGACGTTGCTGGAACTCGGATACGGAGATGGAGGCACCTAGGCCAAAGGCACTGGGGAGAACCAGTTGACGGTACTGGACCCCGGACGGGTAGCAGAACGCACCCATGAAAATGTAAGTTGACAGGACGCAAGAAATCCGCAGTTACCGAATCACACAGTCCTACAGTGGGTGCTTGTCCTATTGTCACAATGGAAACAGCCTTTATTTACATATCCCACAGCACACATAGGAATCACCTAAACTGCAGGCACCATAGAGTCGGCTAACCCGAATGCAACACGACAGCACAACTTATTGGAGGATAATTGACGTTCACACTGCCAGGAAACAGCTGTCGTGCTGTAACCAGGCTGGCCAGGAGTCAGTACCCCTGCCAATTACTTACGAGCAACAAATGGCGGTGTTGTAGCCCAGGGAGTAGAGTTCAGGTGGTAGAAAGATGAACATAACAGGAGACATGGAAAACGTTGCCAAACAGTTATTTAATCTGAAAACGGACAGGCAAATTCAGGTGAGATCCATGCCTTGTTCATTTTCAGAAAAGTAAGCCGGTCTACATTCTCTGAGGATAGTCGCATGCGACGTTCTGTTATTACACCACCTGCAGCACTAAAGACGCGCTCAGATAATACACTGGCAGCAGGGCAAGCCAGCACCTCCAATGCATACTGGCTAAGCTCTGGCCATGTATCCAACTTAGAGACCCAAAATTTGAAAGGGGAAGAGGCATCTGGGAGTACACTTAGAGGGAAAGCCAAATAGTCTGTCACCATCTTACGGAAAAGTTTCTTCCTGGTGACTGGAGCCGTCTCGGATGGTGTAGACCTTGCTGGCGCTGTCACAAAACTTCGCCACATTTCTAACATACAGCTCTTGCCCTGTGCAGAGGCGCTGCTTCTGCTCCCTCTTGTTGTAGAGGTGTCTACACTGCCTCGACGCACAGAGCTGCTTTGTAAAGCAGTAGCAGCAGCAGCTCTCTCGGCTGGAATGTACAACAGTATGGATTGCACCAGTGTGTCTTGGTACTCCTGCATTTTACGGTCCCGGTTCACCGGTGTGATGAGGGTTTGTAAGTTGTCCCGGTATCGAGGGTCTAGGAGGGTGTACACCCAATAATCTGACGTGGTGAGAATGTGGGCGATGCGGCGGTCGTTTCTCAGACAATGAAGCATGAAATCAACCATGTGCTGCAGACTCCCAACTGGCCAACAAAAGCTGTCCTCTGGAAGAGGCGTCATCTCTGCCTCCTCTGCATCACCCCACCCTCGCTCTACATACTGACTACAGCGTTGTGTACCTCCCTCTGTAGGGATTTCTTCCTCCTCCATTGACTCCTCCTCCTCATCCTCCTCACAAAGTGAGCCCTGCCCAGACCTTTGTGAGGAACCACGGTGCGCTGACTGTCCTGAAGGTATTTTAATTTGTGACTCCTCATCCACCTCTTCCAAAACCTCTTCCTTTAGTGCTTTCAGTGATTTCTGAAGCAGGCAGATAAGGGGAAAGTCATGCTGACTAGTGCATCATCTGCACTCGCCATCCGCGTTGAGACATCAAACGCACGCAAAACGTCACAGATGTCCTTCATTGATTGCGCCTGTTGCAGCTGATACTCCATTACTGCTGGCTGCTGTTCACACAACCGCTCCAACATATGTAACGTGGAATTCCACCTGGTGGGTACGTCACATATGATGCGATGTTCAGGAAGGCAAAATCTGACTTGCAGAGCTGCAATGCGCGATCTGGCCATGCTGGAACGTCGCAAGTGAGCGCACTCTAGGCGGACCTTGTGCAGCAGTGCATCAAGATCCGGATAGTCCCTCAAAAAACTCTGCACGACCAAGTTGAGCACATGTGCCAGACATGGTATGTGAGTGAGGTTGCCAAGGCCCAGAGCTGCCACCAGATTTCGGCCATTGTCACATACTACCAAGCCTGGCTGGAGATTAGCTGACAAAAACCACACGTCGCTCTCCTGCTTGATGGCATCCCAGAGCTCCTGCGCTGTGTGGCTTCGATTTCCCATGGGAATTAATTTCAGGATAGCCTGTTGACGTTTGGCCACGGCTGTGCTCATATCGGTCGCAACAGGTAAGCGTTCACGGGTCCATGTGGAGGTATACCGTGACGGCTCGTGCAGCGATGATTCTGAGGAACTGGAGTAGGAGGAGGAATCAATGTGTACAGACTGGATTCCTGCATCCCTTGGAGTTGGCAGAACACGTACAGCGCCACTGGCAAGATCTGTACCCGGCTCCACAACATTGACCCAATGGGCAGTGAGGGAAAGGTATCGTCCCTGGCCATGGGTACTGGTCCACGCATCGGTGGTCAGGTGGACCCTGCTACTGACGGCGTTTAGTAGCGCATGTTTAATGTTTCCCTCGACATGTTTTTGCAGAGCAGGGACGGCTTGCCTGCTGAAATAAAATCGGCTTGGCACATTATATTGTGGGACTGCCAATGCCATAAAGTTCCTGAAACTGTCAGTCTCCACCAGCCTGAATGACAGCATTTCAAGGGACAGGAGTTTTGCAAGGCCAGCATTCAGAGCCTGTGCTCGTGGATGGTTTGCCGAGTATGGCCGTCTTTTATCCCATGCCTGTGCTACCGATGGCTGTTTTGTGGCCTGGGAGTGTGAGGATGACAGGGAACTTGCAGCTGTGGGTGCAATAACACTGGGTCTCTGGACAACAGTGAAAGAGGTTCTTCCATGCCGATCCTATGAGGAAGCCGAACCAGCTGTGTGTGAGCTGGAGTAAGAGGCTCCAACACGACCTGAAGATGTAGGTGCTGCTGAAGGTTGGCCTACATCTCCAGTGTGTCTTTGTAACTCAGCTACGTGCTTTGTCCGTACATGTTTCCACATATTTGTGGTATTCAGGTTACTGATATTTTTACCTCTTTTAACTTTTTGCTTACACAGCTTGCATTGAACATAGCACATATCATCTACAACTCTGTCAAAAAAGGACCACGCAGTGCAAGTCATGGGAGCGCCAATTTTGACATTTCTAACACAACTGCTCCCAACAGGTGGCAAACTGGAGGCTACAGGCAAGCGAGTCTGCAGCCTACCTCTCCCTCCTCTTTGTACCATTGGGCCAATCTCTTCCTCAGAGCTGCTCCCACCACCTTCCTGCTGTTCACGCCATGTTGGGTCTCGGACTTCATCATCTCCAGTACCCTCTTCCAACACCTGCTGCTGTTGGGTGGTCTGGCCAGCACCATGCTCAACAGAAAATGGCAACTGAGTCTCATCATCATCAGATGCGTTCTGCGGTGTGCTGACCATCGGCACTGGCTCACCCGCCTCTTCACATTCAGAGAGACACAGCTGTTGCGCATCACTGCATACTGCCTCTTCTTCACATTCCAGAATGCTGCTTGGCTGGGCCCCTGTTTGCAAGCCAACAGATTCTGAGAACAGAAGCAGAGACTCAGCTGGCTCCAGTTCAGAACTCTCTGACTGCCTGGTCAATTTGGCAGGCGGTGAAGAGACAGATGGTTGTTCAACAGTGCTGTGTTCCTGAGAGGAGGTGGAAGGAATTGAAGTCGATGCATTGGCTGCCATCCAACCAACAACGGCTTCAATTTGTTCTTCCCGCAGCAGGGGGGTACGCTGAGCTCCTACCAAAGTGCGCATAAAGGAACGCTGACGGGGAAAACTGGTGGATGCTGTGTCACTGGGTGCGGCAGCAGCCACAGAATCCCCACGTCCTCTCCCTGCTGAAACTCCACGGCCACGACCACGTGCCTTACTCCCTGCCTTCTTCATCTTGGTAGATTGATAAAGAAAGTCAGAAAAGTTATAAGGCCTAAGTGTGGTTATTACGCAGAGACTGAAGTGAACACTGAAACACAACTGTTCACAATCTGTGAAAGGCTACTCCTTTGTCTACTTCTATAGTGTTTGCAACCAATGTATTGGATACGGATGGAAGCGCGTCACACTAATAGTTAAATTGCATGGAGCAGCAAGAATTACACTGAAGAAAAAAAAAAAGAGTCTGTGAGTGACACGTGCAGATGCCTACAGACAGCGTTGCATACAGAGCAAACTGCAGCGTCACCTGCACTCACACACACCTTGCAGAGCTGTTAAAACAACACTGCAGGCAAAAGGAAGCTTTACACAGCGGTTGGTGCTAGCCTGCCTACAGCACAGTACAGTAAATCGCAATCTCTAACTGTCCCTCAGAGTCAGCACAGTAGCGTTCTGTCCCTTACTGAATTCACAGCACAGTGACGCTAAAATGGCGGCGGCGCCTTTTATACACTGAAGAAAAAAAAAAAAGAGTCTGTGAGTGACACGTGCAGATGCCTACAGACAGCGTTGCATACAGAGCAAACTGCAGCGTCACCTGCACTCACACACACCTTGCAGAGCTGTTAAAACAACACTGCAGGCAAAAGGAAGCTTTACACAGCAGTTGGTGCTAGCCTGCCTACAGCACAGTACACTAAATCGCAATCTCTAACTGTCCCTCAGAGTCAGCACAGTAGCGTTCTGTCCCTTACTGAATTCACAGCACAGTGACGCTAAAATGGCGGCGGCGCCTTTTATAGTGCATTCTGACATCATTTCAGCATCCAATCACAGCCATGCCATTAGTTAACATGACCGCAGCAGTACAGGATGTGCCCACACTTCTTAGGATTCCTCATTGGCTGACTAAAATCACATTGCCTCTCAAAGAATTATGGGAACTTCTGATTCCGGTATACGATATATGGAAAATATTGAAACAAATTATCGAAAGGCCGATAGAGCTAATATCGGCCGATACCCGATACTTGCAGTATCGTATCGCTCAACACTACCGGTAGTGTATGTATTGAACTATAATCAATACAATAGTACCCAGACTAAAAACATACACAAGGTATGTGTGTGAGGGACCAGTGGGACCTCAGGTGTTAGAATAAGCCTGGTTGAATGGAGGGGAGACCAAAGGTAAAGGTAAGAAGTTCCCTGGAATAAGACCAAATGGTAGAATATATACAACATGATGATATGCTGCCTGAATGTGTAGCAAGATGCAGAAGAGTAATGTCACGATGTGTGACACGACCCAACGGGTGGTCGGTAAGCGGATGGCACAACTCACACACAACGGGATGGGAAAGGTAAGAGGAGGGCCCTAACAATAGGGAATGAGGTATGGTCACCACCTGAGCTCAAACCTGAGCCTGTCCCTGTACTCACCTAACGCCGTATGCGGGTCCATCCCCCACCGCTATCAGGATACCTCATTCTTAGATGTCACCTATAACTGTTACGTTTCGGTAGCTGAGGAGTGCAGGTAAAAAAGGCAATACACCAGAGAAGTTGGAATCTATGAGATTGCAGTACCCTGACTAACCACCACAACTAGAGGCAGCCGTGGAGCGTTCCTACGTTGGTCCTAGATGCCTCGTCAGAGCCTGAGAAACTAACTACATCTAAAGATAGAAAGAGGAAAGCTATCTGCCCCGGAGCAGATCCCCAAAGAACATAGAAAGCCCCCAAACATGTAATGGCGGTTAGACAAGAAGAAATACAGACACAGACAGAAAATAGTATGAGCAAACGTTGGGGCCCAAACTACCAAAATAGAAAAGGATAGGAAGGGCTCTTACTGCAATCCCAAAAAACCCTGAAAAGCACCAACTCTACTAATTTCAAAAACACCTGAGATCACACGACCTCTACCACCTAAATTAGTTCTCTGGTGTAACAAAATCAAAACAGCAGCCACTGAAAAAACTGGAAAAAGCAAATGTACAAACATCAGTGGCTGAACTAAACTGAGAGGGCAAAAGCCCCCGGAGGGACCCTGAAGGCCCCCACAGAAGTGCAGGACAAAATGCAAAAATCAAGCACAAAAACAAAAAGAAGAAAATGTCTTATCTGTTAGCAGGAGATGCAGACACGACACAGCAGGCTACAAAGGAAACAGGAATCAAGGATTGAGACCAGAACAATTGATCACCGGCAACCCTGATGGGAAGGCGACTCCCTTATATAAGACCAGTCAGTAACTGTCACGCTGTCTAATGATATGAATACAATGTCAGTAAACTATTTATACAGGAACCACACTCAATACAACATATAGTTTAGCAACATCAGAATGTAAGTATAAAATAGATTTACCTGACACAATATCTGCAGAACTTAGGGTTAATCTTGAGGACTAGATGTGCAGAAACGATATAGTTGAACTCAGGGTTAATCTTGAGGACTTGATGAGCTGTAACAGGAAAGAGGAGGACCGGGGTCTAACCTGACCCTACACTGGGGTCCTAACTAATCCCTTTCCTTGGAGGTACTGATAATGGTTCAGAGGTCCAAGTCTCCAGCCTAACCCTGTCTCCTGTCAGACCCTGAACCCTGTAATCAGTCCTAAGAAGGATCCTGATTACCGCCAAAGGGATATGGGCTGATCTCAGCTAAATACACAGATTAGACATATAAGACAGACAGGATAGCACTCACTTGCATACACACTCAAACACTGAAGGAACATAAATGGTCTGGGAAATAAACTCTAAACAAGTTGAGCTTAAAACAGCTAAGGAGCTCTCAACTTAAGTCTATACAGATTCATTCCTATCTGTGGTCTGCATGAAGGATTTCACTGGCAACTCCCAAAGCAGACAACCAGGAATTTAAAGGAAACCAATCAACAAATAATCAATTGCAGCCGGGAGAAAATGCACCCAGTCCCAGCACCGAGCACAGACAGAATTAACTCCCTAGCTGCCAAACACAAAGAAACAGCAACTCAGCTGTGAGAAGTCAAAACGTGCAACAGCGACGATCTTCGTGGCAATGCACACATGACAGTAACACCTGATTCCCAATCCTCACAATCTTCACTGGACAGTCCAGTACCGCTTGTAACCACCAGAGGGAGCCTCTGCTCAGAACTCATTTCAAGTCCTTTCACAACAGTACCCCCCCCCTTGAGGAGGGGTCACCAAACCCTCACCTGAGCAACCAGGTCGGTCAGGATGAGTTCTATGATACGCACGGATGAGTCTCCTAGCATGGATGTCCGAAGCAAACACCCAAGAATTGTCTTCCTGACCATAACCTCTCCACTTAACCAAATACTGGAGTTTCCGTCTAGAAAAACGAGAATTCAATATTTTCTCAACCACAAACTCCATATTGCCCTCAACCAGAACAGGGTCAGGAGGCAAAGCAGTAGGAACCACTGGCTCAACAAACCTCTTCAACAAGGACTTGTGGAACACGTTATGGATCTTAAATATCCCTGGAAGAAGCAAACGAAAAGAAACAGGATTAAGAATCTCCATGATCTTATAAGGTCCAATGAACCTAGGCTTAAATTTAGGAGATGCCACTCTCATAGGAATATTTTTTGAGGACAACCAGACCAAGTCCCCCACTTTAAACCGAGGACCATCAGTCCTATGCCGGTTAGCAAACCGCTGGGCCCTCTCCTGAGAGAGGGACAACCTCTCCACTACCTGGTCCCAAATCTGTTGCATACGCTCCACAACAGAGTCAACACCTGGACAGACAGAAGCCTCCGTCTGTCCTGAAGAAAATCGAGGGTGAAACCCAGAATTACAGAAAAACGGAGACATCAAAGTGGCAGAGCTAGCCCTATTATTAAGAGCAAACTCAGCCAAAGGCAAAAAAGAGACCCAGTCATCCTGATCAGCAGACACAAAGCATCTCAGATAAGTCTCCAATGTCTGGTTTGTTCTCTCAGTTTGACCATTGGTCTGAGGATGAAACGCCGAGGAGAAAGACAATTGAACACCAAGTTTAGAACAAAAGGTCCTCCAAAATCTGGAAACAAACTGGACTCCTCTGTCAGACACAATGTTCTCAGGAATGCCGTGTAAACGAACCACGTGCTGAAGGAACAAAGGCACCAATTCAGAAGAGGAAGGCAACTTAGGTAATGGCACAAGATGTATCATCTTGGAAAACCTATCACAAATCACCCAGATGACGGTCATTCTCTGAGAAACAGGGAGGTCGGAAATGAAATCCATAGAGATATGGGTCCATGGTCTCTTGGGCACAGGCAATGGCATCAACAAACCACTAGAGCGAGAGCAAGGCTTGGAGCGAGAGCAAGTCCCGCAGGACTGCACAAATTCCCTGACATCACGAGACAAGGTAGGCCACGAAAAGGACCGACTAACCAAGTCTCTGTACCAAAAATTCCGGGATGACCGGCCAACGCGGAACAATGAATCTCAGACATCACACTCTTTTTCCACTGGTCCGGGACAAACAATTTACCAACAGGGCAGCGCTCGGGCCTATCCTCCTGACACCTCTCCAGAGCCAGTCTCAAATTGGGCGAGATGGCGGAAAGAACTACACCTTCTTTCAAAATAACAGAAGGATCAGATAACTCAGGAGAGTCCGCAAGGAAACTCCTCGAGAGGGCATCCGCCTTAACATTCTTAGTGCCAGGAAGAAAGGAAACCACAAAATTAAAACGTGTGAAAAACAAGGCCCACCTGGCCTGTCTAGGATTAAGACGCTTGGCAGATTCCAGATAAACCAGATTCTTATGGTCAGTAAGGACCACCACCTGATGTTTGGCTCCCTCCAGCCAATGTCTCCACTCTTCAAAAGCCCACTTCATGGCCAATAACTCCCGATTACCCACGTCATAATTACGTTCAGTAGGAGAAAATTTTCGAGAGAAAAAGGCACAAGGGTTACATTTAGAGGTCTCTGGATCTCTTTGGGACAAAACGGCACCTGCCCCAATTTCAGAGGCATCAACCTCCACCTGAAATGGCAGAGAAACATCAGGCTGCCGTAGAACAGGAGCAGAAGTGAATCTCTGCTTAAGTTCCTGAAATGCAGAGACTGCCTCAGGAGGCCAATTCACCACATCAGAACCCTTTTTGGTCAAATCAGTTAATGGTTTAACAATAACCAAGAAATTACCAATAAATTTACGATAATAATTGGCAAAACCCAAAAATCTTTGAAGAGCCTTTAATGAAGTAGGTTGGACCCAATCACAGATGGCCTGAACCTTGACCGGGTCCATTTCAATAACAGATGGGGACAAAATGAATCCCAAAAATGAGATCCTCTGTACGCCAAAAAGACACTTTGATCCCTTCACATACAGAGCATTCTCTCTCAAAATCTGGAATACAGTTCGAACATGTTTCACATGAGAGTCCCAGTCATTGGAAAAAATCAAGATATCATCCAAATAAACAATCAGAAATTTATCCACAAAATCCCTGAAAATGTCATTCATGAAGGACTGGAAGACAGAAGGAGCATTAGTGAGCCCAAAGGGCATCACAAGGTACTCAAAATGCCCCTCAGGGTATTAAATCCGTCTTCCATTCATCCCCGTGCTTAATGCGAATAAGGTTATATGCCCCCCTGAGGTCAAGCTTGGTAAACCAAGTAGCGTTTTTCACCCTAGAAAACAGGTCAGAAATCAAGGGTAACGGTATTGATATTTCACAGTAATATTGTTCAAAAGACGATAATCAATACACGGCCTTAATGAACCATCCTTTTTGGCCACGAAGAAAAAACCGGCACCTAAGGGTGAAGAGGATGGTCTGATATGACCCTTCTCCAATGACTCCTTGATATAAGACCGCATAGAGTCATGTTCAGGTACAGACAAGTTAAAAGGCGACCTTTAGGGAATTTACTACCAGGCACTAATTCAATAGCGCAGTCATAGCTCCTATGGGGAGGCAAGGATGCAGATTTACTTTCGCTAAACACATCAGAAAAATCAATCAAAAAGTCAGGAACATCCTGAGCCTGGGGGGAGGCAGAAAAAACAGGAGTGTTGGTATTAACACATTGGCAGCCCCAACTGGTTACAGACACAGATTTCCAATCCAAAACAGGATTATGAGACTGTAACCAAGGGAAACCCAGCACGATAATGTCATGCAGATTATACAGAACCAAAAATTTGCAGCTCTCCTGATGATCAGGTTCAACCCTCATTATCACCTGAGTAGAGAACTGAGGTTTATTCTCAGCCAAAGGGGTAGAATCGATCCCCAGTAGGAGAATAGACTTCTGTAGGGGTATCAAGGGAAACCCACAACGTTTAGCAAAATCAAAATCCATCAGGTTAATAGCTGCTCCCGAATCAACGAAAGCCTGAGCAGAAAATGAGGACAGAGAGCATATCAGAGTAACAGTTAATAAAAACTTAGTCTGAACACTACCCAAGACAACTGAGCGTGCAAAAACGTCTTCCCCGCTTAGGGCAGACTGAAATAGCATGAGAGGCATCACCACAGTAGAAACATAACCCATTGCGCTTTCGAAACTCATGACGCTGTGCCCCAGAAACCACTCTATCACACTGCATGGATTCAGAAGCAGGTTCACAAGGCAACACTATTTCACGCATACTTCTCCGCTCACGCAAACGTCTGTCAATTTGAATCGCTTATGACATAGAATCATTGAGACCAGAGGGGACAGGGAATCCCATCATAACATCCTTTACATTATCTGACAGACCCTTCCGAAAAAGGGCTGCCAAAGCGTCGTCATTCCATTTGGTCAGGACTGCCCACCTACGGAATCTGACAGTATAACTCAGCGTCATCAAGCCCCTGATTTAATGCCAACAAGGCTTTTTCAGCTTGATCAGTGACATTAGGCTCATCGTACAATAACCCCAAGGCCTGAAAAAATGCATCAACATCACTCAAAACAGGATCCCCAGGTGTCAGGGAAAAAGCCCAATCCTGAGGATCGCCGCGCAGGAGAGAGATGACAATTTGAACCTGCTGCGCTGCGTTCCCTGAGGACTTAGATTTTAAGGCAAAAAACAATTTACAATTATTTTTGAAATTCAGAAACTTGGCTCGATCCCCCAAAAACAAATCTGGCATGGGAATCCTAGGTTCCACAACAGGCAACCTAGCAAGATAGGCAGCAACACTCCGAACCTCAGTGGCAAGCTGATCCACACGGCCAGACAACTGTGCAAACTCCATTGAGAGAAAAAATCCTCCCCAGCACCCAGAGATACAGAGGGAAAAAAAAAAAAAAAATGCAACAAACAGAAAAATATCTCTGACAACTCTGACAACCCTTTTTCTTTCACAATATTTTTCCCTTCTGTGAGTACCATACAATTTTCAATTTTTTGGGCCGGTGATACTGTTACGTTTCGGTAGCTGAGGAGTGCAGGTAAAAAAGGCAATACACCAGAGAAGTTGGAATCTATGAGATTGCAGTACCCTGACTAACCACCACAACTAGAGGCAGCCGTGGAGTGTTCCTACGTTGGTCCTAGACGCCTCGTCACAGCCTGAGAAACTAACTACACCTAAAGATAGAAAGAGGAAAGCTATCTGCCCCGGAGCAGATCCCCAAAGAACATAGAAAGCCCCCAAACATGTAATGGCGGTTAGACAAGAAGAAATACAGACACAGACAGAAAACAGTATGAGCAAACGTTGGGGCCCAAACTACCTAAATAGAAAAGGATAGGAAGGGCTCTTACTGCAATCCCAAAAAACCCTGAAAAGCACCAACTCTACTAATTTCAAAAACACCTGAGATCACACGACCTCTACCACCTAAATTAGTTCTCTGGTGTAACAAAATCAAAACAGCAGCCACTGAAAAAACTGGAAAAAGCAAATGTACAAACATCAGTGGCTGAACTAAACTGAGAGGGCAAAAGCCCCCGGAGGGGACCCTGAAGGCCCCCACAGAAGTGCAGGACAAAATGCAAAAATCAAGCACAAAAAGAAGAAAATGTCTTATCTGTTAGCAGGAGATGCAGACACGACACAGCAGGCTACAAAGGAAACAGGAATCAAGGATTGAGACCAGAACAATTGATCACCGGCAACCCTGATGGGAAGGCGACTCCCTTATATAAGACCAGTCAGTAACACCTGATTCCCAATCCTCACAATCTTCACTGGACAGTCCAGTACCGCTTGTAACCACCAGAGGGAGCCTCTGCTCAGAACTCATTTCAAGTCCATTCACAACATATAACTGTCCTGGCTAGTGAACTGGCCAGCAAGGAGGACTAGCCTCACCTCTGCAGATAATAAATACAGGGGGAAGTGACAAACACCAAAGGGACAAGGTAACACAAAATCCATACTTAGCTTGTGAACACCGCTGCTAAGCTCCACACAGCAGAAAACACAGCAACTGGACTCCAAACACCAGACATGGCTGACACCAGAGAGCCGCTCCTGCTACGCTGGTTTTCAGAAAGGACCTGTATCACCAACAGTCAGCTGATGCATCAGGTGACCTTTTAAAGGATGGTGGGAGTGGTCACCACCCATATCAGCTGACCCAGCAGCAGTGCAATTACACCAGATTGCCAGCAGGGGAAAACTGACATTAACCCCCGATGGTCCAAAAGGAAAAAAGTTTTAAACTGAGTGGAACCAGCTATGCCACAAATCCAAAAATGGATCGTGTCAAGTAGAGTAGTTTGTTAGGTGGTGATATCACGGTCGCCTGGCTGGCTCAGAAAAGGCTCATATGAAAAGCCATAATAGGAATACGGACCCAAAGGGAATAGGTGTGGGGAGGCCCCATGCATATCGCTGCTGCAAGCATCTTCATCAGGGAAAGTGTGTCAAAGGTGTCAGTGCCGGGGAATAAATTTGTGAGGTAATAAGAAGGAAAACGTTACAGGTGTGATGCGCTGGTCTGGTTGGACAGAGTGAAAGAGCCGGCTGTGCTGAGAAGATGGTTGTATCCGCTGTGCTGCGCAGGCGTAGTGCCATATCCCGGCCTGAAATAAAAATAAAGCAAGCAAGAGGCAGCTTGTAGCGCGCGTGCGCGAGAATGAAAGAACAAAAATCAAAAAAACGCATAAGCTGGTACCAGCGAACACGACACGGCCTGAAAAGAAGGGATTACTAGTGCGCCTGCGCAGAAGCTAGAATCAAAGACCCAGATTAGAGAACAGCCTGTTTAAATGGAAAATACATGTTCCACAATACTTCAAGAGAGCGGAGGCATGCTGTGAATGTATACTGGAATAGGCATATATGAAATAAAGAGGTAGTACCCTCAGGCCATGTGGCAGCATTTACTATAATAATTTGAAAGGGCAGATTCATACAATAAATGAGAAGAACGAGTGATGGAATAGGCATATGCAAATAAGGCAGATGATGGCCACAGAACCTGTGCCAACATGTGCCACAATAATTAGAAAAAGCAGAGAAATACAATAAATATTAAAAGTGTGTAATATAATGGGCATTTATAAATCAGGCAGATGATAGCCACGGAGCCTGTGCCAGCATATGCATGGATGTCTTAATGATTGAAGTAAAAATATTTTGCATGAGAATCCCAAGAGAATGTAAAAGTAAATGGAATAAGGTGACAAAAAAGGATTAAATGGAATCAAGACCTCAATTGGTTAGGGTAAACAAAGTAAACAGTTTAATATGTCTAAGAATCAGACAGGATGCGAACAGCGTTCCTGTTAGTGTTTGGACACACTTGAAGAAATGACTAATATACATTAAAGACACATGTATTATGTGAAAAAAAGGAGACGCCAAAGGAGAGTAATCAAAGCACCAGACATAGGAACATGAAATTAAGGAGGGGGTTAGAGGTACCAAGCAAGTGTATCATGGAGTTCAAATCGTCCAAGTCCATGGGCATAGGGATAGCACCCGGATCCATAAACTGTCACGACGTATAACAGATATATTCAATGATAGTAACCTATATCTAATGTGACATCATTCCAAATTTCATATAATAGAGAAAATCAACATGTATACATAGTATCTGCCAGCAATGTCTTACCTGACATAATATCCTATGTATTGTGGGTCAATACTGTGTACGTGTCACGCTGTCTCTGGATAGAGATGGACCGGGGTCTATGCTGACCCTGAACTGGGGTCCTGACTAGTCCCTCTACCTGGAGGTACTGTTAATGGTACAGAGGTCCAGGCCGCCAGCGTAACCCTGTCTCCTGTAGATCCCTGACCACTGTAATCTAGTCCTGAGAAGGACCCTGATTGCCACCACAGGGAATGGGCAGGTCACAGCTTACACACAGTCTAAGACAAACGAGACAGACAAGCTTGCCTCTCAGGACCAGAAAGGTTATATAACCTAGATTTTGGTAACTTAGCATCAGGAAGCAATTTTATAGCACAGTCATATGCGCGATGAGGAGGTAATTCTTGACACCCTTCCTCTGAAAACACATCCTCAAAGTCCTCCAGAAAAGGAGGTAAGGTTCTAGGCACGACCGTACCGATGACCGTGTTCATGCAGTTACTATTGCAAAATTCACCCCACTGGCTTATCTCTCTGGATTGCCAATTAATAACTGGGTTATGTTTAGTTAACCAAGGAAGTCCCAACACAATAGGAGTGGGAAGGCCCTCCAACACATAACAAGACAATAGTTCTTTATGTATTGCCCCCACTCGAAGGTCTATGTTATGCACGGCTTGCACAAAGCTACCTTGACCGAGAGGCCTGGCGTCAATAGAGAATATAGGGATAGGTTTGGCCAATACACTCAGTTGCATACCTTGCACCTGGGCAAACCGAGTGTCCACCAGATTAGCCGCGGCCCCACTATCCAGAAGAACAGAAATCCTCTCAGTTCTCGTACCTACCACCACCTCCGCTGGTACGAGAAACTGAGACGGACTTGGGGACGAAATACATACTCCCAGATTGTCGTCCACCACACAACCTGGGATTAATAGTTTTTCCGGCGACTTTTTGCTCAGTACAGTACGGGATGGACACCCCTCAATAAAATGTCCCTTTCTCCCGCAGAAGAAACACCTTCTTGTTTTGCGGCGCACCGCCGATCCCCTCCCTCGGAATGATGTCCCTCCCAACTGCATAGGTTCCTCGGAACAAACCAGGGGAACCTCAATATTAGGGACTTTAGAAGGAGGTGGAGTCATCACAGGGGGCGGAGTTACCCCACACCTCTCCCGAAGCCGTCTATCAATGCGAATTGCAAGAGCCATAGCGGCCTCCAGTGACGGGGAGAATCATACTGAGCCAACACATCTTTTAATTTGTCAGATAAACCTTGACAAAACTGGCTCTTAAGAGCCGGGTCATTCCACTGAGTATCCGTGGCCCACCTACGGAACTCTGAAGAAAATTCCTCCGCCGGACGATCTCCCTGCTGTATCCTACGTAACCTCATTTCAGCAAGGGAGACCCGATCCGGGTCATCATATACCAGACCCAGGGCTGTAAAAAATCGTCCACTGACTGGAGAGCCGGGGAGCCCGGGGGGAGAGAGAACGCCCAGGATTGAGGGTCCCCTTGTAAGAGCGAGATGACAATTCCCACCCTCTGATCCTCACTCCCCGACGACTGCAGCCGCAGCCCAAAATACAATTTACATGGTTCCCGGAAAGTAAAAAACTTGTCCCGCCCACCAGTAAACCTGTCCGGGAGAGCCACTTTAGGTTCAGATCTGGCTTGCTTCCGGGGGTACAAAACCTTGGATTTAACGTCCGTCAGCTCCATGGACAAACACTGCAACTGCTGAGCTAAATGTGCTACTGGATCCATGGTTGCTGGGGAGAATCTTTAGTGTGGCCGGTGAAAATGTCACGACGTATAACAGATATATTCAATGATAGTAACCTATATCTAATGTGACATCATTCCAAATTTCATATAATAGAGAAAATCAACATGTATACATAGTATCTGCCAGCAATGTCTTACCTGACATAATATCCTATGTATTGTGGGTCAATACTGTGTACGTGTCACGCTGTCTCTGGATAGAGATGGACCGGGGTCTATGCTGACCCTGAACTGGGGTCCTGACTAGTCCCTCTACCTGGAGGTACTGTTAATGGTACAGAGGTCCAGGCCGCCAGCGTAACCCTGTCTCCTGTAGATCCCTGACCACTGTAATCTAGTCCTGAGAAGGACCCTGATTACCACCACAGGGAATGGGCAGGTCACAGCTTACACACAGTCTAGGACAAACGAGACAGACAAGGGGTAAAGGAAACACAGCCTTGCATACAAAACTTCCACTACAGAGGAACACAAAAGGTTAAGGAGATAAACAATAAGCGAGGAGAGGAAAAACCACAACAGGCACTCTTAGCTTAAGTCTTCTCAGAAACGATCCGTTCTGCTGGTCTGAATGAATGCTTTCACCGGCAACTTCCCCAGCAGACCAGTAGGAATAAGAAGGAAGCTAATTAACAAAACATCAATCGCAGCTGGGTGAGGCTGGTCAGTCCAGCACCGAGAGAGAAAGAATTAACTCCCTCAGTGCCGAAAAACACCCAGCACCAGAAACTCAGCTGTGCGAAGTCAGGGTGTGTAATCGCGACGATCTCCGCCGCGACACACCCGTGACATAAACATACCGAATGGTAACCTCCAGAACCATTAAACGATAAGTGAAACACTATACGACATGGTAGGTAGGTTGGTTATTGCCATGCAATGGTGATCAAGAGGCATTCAAAAAGTAGAAAGATGGATCCCAGGCAAATATATCATCAGACAACGACCATCAAGATCCATAGATATAGAGATGATGTCATAATCCATGGGTATATTGGGTGACAGCAGCCAAAATGTTGGTTCGATGAGTTGAGCGGTGTGAGAAGAATGGGATTGAATAAAACAGTGATGCCATAAGATGTAGATGTCGGCCTAATCATATGAAGAAGACAACATAACGTAGTTACTGCAAAGGTTACCTGGTATGGAAAGAGTGAAAAAAGAGACAAAAATGATGGAAAGGAAATTAATAATTATATTTCCCTGATCTACACAAATGAAGTCACTATGATATAACTGATCAACCCCAAAAAACAGTAAAAAGAAGCTCTTAATTAAGCCCAGTTGGTGCCACAGATTGACGTTCAAAGATTCACCTAGATTCAATTTGCAGAAGACATTTTGGTTACTGCCACCTCTGCCATTGTATGGAACTTTTTGCAGGTCAATAATCCTGATGTTAGAAGCAGAGCCCCCATGAGTAGATATCGGGGTGAGAGTTTTGCCTTTCCTCTGATCAGCCGCTGCCCAATGGATGGTGGTGGATATATGCTTTTGAGCCCTCTTTCTCAATTCCTGAGACATCTGTCCCACATATACCTTGTTACAAGGGCAGATTATGGCATATATCACATCCCTAGTCTTGCAGTTGATGTATGATTTTAATGGGTGGCCTGTGGTCTTTTCCTTGCACTGTAAGATTAAGTTCCCACGATGAGTTTTTGATGCTGTGTATTTTCACTTCTGAAAAAAGGCAGCATCTTATAGTTTGAGCAAAGGGAATGGGATTTACAGAAACCTCATGCCCACTGTACTTTTTTTTATGTTGCATAAACTGACCTTCAGTGCATTTCCACATGTAAACCACATATGTCTGTAAAATAATAGTTTTGTCAAACCCAAATGGAAGAAAATTTCAAAGACAAAGAAGCTTTATTTAAAGCATGGCCATAAAGAAACGAAAAATGCAGCAGAAAAAACATGAAAGAAACGCATGCGAACAACTGGCTAAGACGATGGTACAGGCAACAAGGATTTGGATTCTTGGACCATGGTGTGAATTACCTGAATGACGGATTCCTCACCAGAGATGGACTACACCCCAACAAAGCTGGGAAACACATAATCGCCAGAAGACTCGCTACACTCATCAGGAGGGCGTTAAACTAGAAGAAGAGGGGACGGGAAGAAAAACGTTAGACATGAACATGAAGCCAGAAATTATACTGATGAAGGATATGAGGTGCGGAAAAGAAGAACCAAGACAACATACTCAGAAGGGAGGTAAGAAAATTCCTAAAACAATCCACAGGGAGGAGATTAAAACAAAATAAAATCCTGTAAACTGCATGTTTGCAACGCTAGAAGCCTGACAAACAAGATGGAAGAACTAGAAGCAGAAATATCTACAGGTAACTATGATATAGTGGGTATAACCGAGACATGGTTAGATGAAATCTATGACTGGGCAGTTAACTTATAGTGTGCTAGTCTGTTTAGAAAGGATCATAAAAATCGGAGATGAGTAGGGGTTTGTCTTTATGTAAAGTTTTGTCTAAAGTCCACTTTAAGGGAGGATATTAGCAAAGGAAATGAGGATGTCGTGTCCATATGGGTCAAGATACATGGAGGGAAAAACAGTAACAAAATTCTTATTGGGGTCTGTTACAAACCCCCAAATATAACAGAAATCATGGAAAGTCTGCTACTAAGGTAGGTAGATGAAGTCGCAACCCATAATGAGGTCCTTGTTATAGGGACTTTAACTACCCTGATATTAACAGGGAAACAGAGACCTGCGAAACCCATAAAGGCAACAGATTTCTGCTAATAACCAAGAAAAATTATCTTTCACAATTGGTGCAGAATCCAACCAGAGAAGCAGCACTTTTCGACCTAATACTATCTAATAGACCTGACAGAATAACAAATCTGCAGGTCGTCGGGCATCTAGGAAATAGCGACCACAATATTGTACAGTTTCACTTGTCTTTCGCTAGGGGGACTTGTCAGGAAGTCACAAAAACATTGAACTTTAGGAAGGAAAAGTTCGACAAGCTTAAGGGTATGCCACACTAAACAAGGTTGTTAACGAGATCGCTAAAATACGTCACTATTTAGCGATTTCGTTAGCGACGTAGTTGTGTGTGGCATGTAGTAACGACGTGGCCCCTGCTGTGATCTCGCTGATCGTTCACTAGAGTTCTGGACCGTATTTTGATCGTTGGCGTCCCGCTGGTGACGCTATATCGCTGTGTCTGGCACCTTTTGTGAATGATGTGCGACCTCGTTAACGACGTATTAGTCAGTGGCGCAGGCGGGACTTTGTTTTCTTTTGTTAACGCCCTACAGCTCTGATTGGTGACCACAACATCACCTCAGCTATAATAACTGCGCCCCCATCCATTGTTTCCAGAGCACTTTATGGGTCTCTTTTTGCGTTGTTGCGAGGATAGTATCGCGTGTCGGAGTTTTGCGATCCTGTTTGTGGCGCAGTGGTGGGTTTTTGCGATCCTGTCTGAGTCGCTAGAGCACCATCCATCCTCATTTGGATCTTCGGGATATTTTGATTCAAGGTACATATTATTTGTGATGTTGTTTGATAATGTTTTTTTAACCTTATTTTTTTTTTTTTGTCTGCTTTATTTATTTTACATCCCTGACCTTATTTTTTTTTTTTTTCGTCTGCTTTATATATTTAACACCCCTGACCTTACTTTTTTTTTTCGTCTGCTTTATTTATTTTACATCCCTGACCTTATTTTTTTTTTTTCGTCTGCTTTATAAACACCCCTGACCTTATTTTTTTTTTTTTTTCGTCTGCTTTATTTTTTTACACCCCCCACCATTGTAGACACTTGTAAACTGTATATTAAATGTTAACAGAAAAGTTTAATTTTTTTTTATATATTTTTTATTCTATTCTTTATTTTATTTTGTTTAAACACTTTATTAATAGTAATTAATTAGTAATTAACTTTTCTCTTCTTTACCGTACAGGTTACATAATGAACCTGTCCACCGCGGAGCGTATGATTGTGGCAGTTGCACTGTCAATGGAGGCAGATCGTCAGGAAGAGGCGCGGGTGGAAGAGAGGCGCTCCAAGCGAAAGCGTCGCATGTGGACCAGGGAATGGCTGGAGCAGAGGTCCAAATTCTCACACATGCATCTAGTGAGGGAGTTGCAGGAGAAGAATCCGCAGGATTTCCGGAATTATCTACGGATGTCGGAGGATTCATTCAAGCTCCTACTGGAAGCTGTGAGGCCACTCATTGAACGGCAGGATACCCGGATGCGTGCAGCTGTTTCAGCAGAGGAACGTTTGGCAGTAACGCTGCGATTTCTGGCAACCGGACGTTCAATGAAAGATTTGCAATATTCTGCTGCAATTTCTCGGTCGCTGCTTGGAGAACTAATTCCGGAGACATGCAACGCCATCGTCCGCAGTTTACGGAGCTACATGCCTTTTCCCAAATCAGTGGCGGAATGGCAAATTATTGCCTCTGATTTTGAACGGATTTGGCAGTTCCCAAACTGTGGTGGTGCCTTGGATGGCAAACATGTGCGGATCACGCAACCAGCCAAAAGCGGATCCTTTTTTCATAATTACAAGGGCTACTTCAGCGTGATCCTCATGGCCCTTGTTAATGCCAATTATGAATTTATTGACGTTAATGTTGGCATTAATGGAAGGGTTTCTGACGGTGGCGTTTTGGAGCACACAAGTTTTGGTGAACGGTTGTTGAATAATAAACTTAACTTGCCAACCAACATGGACACCACAGCCAACCTAAACTTTGTGTTTGTGGGCGATGAAGCCTTCCCCTTCATGAGCATCTTGTTAAACCATACCCACAAAAGACTTTGACAGGGGAAAGGCGGATTTTTAACTACAGACTGTCTAGGGCACGGCGCGTTGTGGAGAATGCCTTCGGCATAATGGCCAACCGCTTCAGGGTTTTCCACACTCCAATCAACATGAAGCTGGAATCCATAGACTCTGTGGTGTTGGCCTGTTGTGTGCTGCACAATTTTCTAAGAAAACGCGATGCAGGTACTTACAGTCCGCCAGGATTCATGGACTCGGACAACAATGGTGACGTGGTGCTCGGAGAATGGCGTGACAATGATCCCGCTATTGCAGGCCTTCAACCTGTCAATCAAGGCAGGAGCAAGGACAATGCGAAGGCCGGCCGAGACAAGTACTGCCATTACTTTAATGGGCCTGGTGCAGTGAGTTGGCAGCATCAGGTCTAGTTTGATTTTGAGAATGTTTTACTTTACCCTTTTTTTAACAATGTTTTGATAATAAAATATTTTTATTTTAAAAATGCATTCGTGTTTTTTTCAATTATTTTACCAATATGGGAGAAGGGCTAATGATGGGTGAGATGTGGGGAGGGAGTAATGGGGATGGCAACGAGACATGTTACCAGCTGCTGTAGTTTTTAAAATCTTTTCAAAGGCTTTTTTGTTGTCTATTTTTTGTTTTACATTGTATCTACTTGTCACACACATGCTCATGGGAATACCATCAGTCATAAAGGAGTTAATTGTTAAAAAAATAAAGAAAAAAGTTTCAAATATTTTCAATTATTTTAAGGGCATATGGTCTCAGTAGCGTTCAAACATTATAATTATATATAACAGATAATACACCACAGCTGCATATATAAAGTTTAAATATATAATATATATATTTTAGTCATAATATGAAAGATTAAAAAATTGTTATACATATATTTGAAAATTCTGGGGAGGTAAAGGTCAACATTCACCAGGGAATCAGCTATTCACAGATATGCGACGTCATTGTGATCGCAATGTGACTACTCACACACAGCTACACAGATATGCATACAGATATGCAAAAAGCCATTGTGATTTGCAAGGGGATTAGCGAGCCCCAGCCATCAAGATATGCGACGTTATTGTGATCGCAATTTGACTACTCACGCTATGCAAAAAGCCATTGTCTTGCAGGGGATTAGCGAGCCCCAGCCATCAAGATATGCGATGTTATTGTGATCGCTATTTGACTACTCACGCTATGCAAAAAGCCATTGTGACTTGCAAAGGGGATTAGCGAGCCCCAGCCATCAAGATATGCGACGTTATTGTGATCGCAATGTGACTACTCACACACTGCAGCTACACAGATATGCAAACAGATATGCAAAAAGCCATTTGTGATTTGCAAAGGGGATTAGCGAGCCCCAGCCATCAAGATATGCGACGTTATTGTGATCGCAATGTGACTACTCACACACTGCAGCTACACAGATATGCAAACAGATATGCAAAAAGCCATTTGTGATTTGCAAGGTGAAAATTGTCACGAGCCCCAGCCATAAAGACATGACACGCCATTGTGATCGCCTACCTTGGAACAGTGGTATTGCGATTGCAACAGCATCTCATATCAGTGCTTGGCTGCCGCATGGCTGCTGCGGTCACTTTTCAATCGCAAAACCGTTTTGCGTCGCGGTGCGGCCGCACGTAACGTGCGCACACTGTGACGTCATGGCGCTGGGTCGCCCAATACGCTGGTTTGTTAATGGCGGCAATGGAGGCGAGGAGACAGCGCGGGCCTAAATGGTCCGATGAGGAGGTCCGTTTTCTGATTAAGAAGACGGACCGGTGGGACTACCACTGCAGGCTACCTGTGGCGCATCCAATGCGCCACAAAAGGGTATGCCTGCAGAGGATCCAGCGGGGCCTGCAGAGGAGGTATAATGTGCTGCGCACAAAAGCGCAAATCAGGAAGAAGCTGGCGGACCTGCGATAACCGCTCACGCGATAGGGTCGCCAGAATCCGGGCCCAGCTCCGCAGGCCTCTGAGTGAGTATTCATGAGGGTATCTGGATAGCGCAGCGCAGCGCACGACAAACGCACATGAACGCGTGCAAGCGCGCCCGCCGTGGGAGTACCGCCAGTGATGTTGCATGTTGCAGGCAGCGATGGGAGTACCGCCAGTGATGTTGCAGGCAGCGATGGGAGTACCGCCAGTGATGTTGCATGTTGCAGGCAGCGATGGGAGTACCGCCAGTGATGTTGCATGTTGCAGGCAGCGATGGGAGTACCGCCAGTGATGTTGCAGGCAGCGATGGGAGTACCGCCAGTGATGTTGCATGTTGCAGGCAGCGATGGGAGTACCGCCAGTGATGTTGCATGTTGCAGGCAGCGATGGGAGTACCGCCAGTGATGTTGCATGTTGCAGGCAGCGATGGGAGTACCGCCAGTGATGTTGCAGGCAGCGATGGGAGTACCGCCAGTGATGTTGCATGTTGCAGGCAGCGATGGGAGTACCGCCAGTGATGTTGCATGTTGCAGGCAGCGATGGGAGTACCGCCAGTGATGTTGCATGTTGCAGGCAGCGATGGGAGTACCGCCAGTGATGTTGCATGTTGCAGGCAGCGATGGGAGTACCGCCAGTGATGTTGCATGTTGCAGGCAGCGATGGGAGTAACGCCAGTGATAATGGGGATTCTGAATTGTATATTTCATTTACAGCACCACCTTCACCAGCACCAGCTGCTCCACCGTCCCCAGCTACCCCTCCACCTCCATCTTCTCCTTCCCTGGCTACCCCTCCACGACCATCAACCTCACCTCACCTCACCTCTCAACCCCTTCACCTGCAGCAACCCCCCCTCCTGATTTGGGGTCTTCTAGCCCGTTCCAGGGGTATGGCTTCTCTCCAGCATCATCCCGTCACACGGATGCAGGCTCCCCATCAGGTAATTAACGCACATTATATAAGCTTCAGACAAGTTTGAGAACTTTGTAAGGTCTTATGTGTAATGGCTGTTGTGATATTATTTTTTTTTCTGTGTTTCCCTAGCCGGCGGAGCATCAGGTTCTGGGTGGGCGGTCAGTGGTTCCTCTGAGGAAAGCCGTAAGTGTTAATTAACATAACATGTACATGTTGATGTTGCAACAGAATTCACTATTAACTGTTACCTTTACCTCCACAGAAATCCCGACTGCCCAGGACCTGTTGGTGTCCCACCGCCGGCTGATGGCGGAATTGAGCAGCGCTGTGGCAGCCATTAATACTGCGCGGTCGCAGCGCTGCAAAGAACGATGGGAGCTCTGCATCACCACGGGGTGATGCTGGAGAGGGCAGCGGCTGGACACCGGGACCCTCATTAATTTATTTTTATTGTTAATTATTTTGTAGTTTGTTATTATTTTTTTATATTTTGTTATTTTGTTATGTTACTGTTTTTTGTTTTTATTTAAATTTTATATTTTTATTTAAAAAAATATATATATATGACATGAATATATATTTTATATTTTACGTTAATCTACGCAGGTGTGGTGTATTATTTTTAGTATAAGGTTTTAGCGTAGTGTGACCAGGGGCCTTAAAAAAAATGTTAATTTTTGATATTTTTTTCATTTCATTTTTTCCCGATGATGGAACACCTATGATAGCTGGTATTCCCATGACCCCATGTGTGACAAGTAGATGTAATAAAAATACAACATTTTAATAGTTGACATCACATAAGAAAAGACCACAATTCATTAGATAAATAAGTTTTTTATTAAAAAAGGTATCAATGTAAAAATATAAAAACTTTAGTAAAACATTTTAAAAACTACAACTGCTGGTAAGATGGATCATTGCCATTACCACGCTGCCTCTGCGGTGAATAAAAATAAGGGGGAGCACCAGCGTTTGGGTTTATCCCAACTGGGTTCGGCACAGGATTGTGCGGCCATGAATAGTCCGGGTACTGCGGTCTTGGCATGACGACATATCTGTTGTCAAGGTTTCCAAAAGACGCTTGATTCAGTACCTCTAACATCAGTCTCTCAGCATGAAGCCGCTGTACAGGATCCAGTGTAGGGAGCCTCTCATTAGCAAAATATGCAAAGCCAGTTATTTTTGTTTCTTTTTCTGCCGTAAGAAGTTTTTTTGCAATTTCCACCAATTCAGGAGTAGCCGAGGTGGGAGCCTTCCTTTTCGTTCCTGAAAGTGAAAGCCGCCTCCGCACAGATGATGGTGGCTCGACTACTTCGTCTATCAACGGCATGCTGTCTTCTTCAGTTGGAGGTGTGGAGACCGCCTCTTCTGTGTCCTGCATGAACAAAAAACAAATGGTAAATCACAAAGACAAAGAAATTAATCTTCACACTATAACACCCAAAAACAGCAAAATTGTGAAAACGACACTTTTTAATGGAAAGGCCTCAACCGTTGAGCTTCATAAATTATCAGTACATGAAGGGATATATTCTGCCATTTTATCTACATTTCACAATAATATTTTTTAAATTTAAGTCCACTTTGGCATGTACATTAAAATGTGTTGTAATACAAAGGTACTTACATGTACGACAGGGGTGTCCGGCTGGATCACTGGATCTAGATCCGAAATGGATGTCCCTTGTCTGGGTACTTCTTGGTCCCTTGTAAAAGCTAACAGATCAAAGTACCACAGTTGGGGGACATAAACTTCTTCGGCCCCGGCTCCAGATTTGGTTGAATTGATAACTTTATTGAGCTCTTTTTTATAAACCGTGCGGAGGCCCTGAATCCGTTTTTTAACCGTTGACTCATCCGCCGGTTCATCAGGGTAACGGCTCTTGCAGAGCTCCACCAGTTTTTGGTAGGCGTCCTTCTTTTTCAACCGGTTACAGTAATCTGCAGACTTAATTTTCCAGAGGCACGGCATTGTGCGGTACAGCTCGATAAAATCACGCAAAAACTCCTGCTTATCAGCCATCTGTAATAAAAAAAAATATTATGTGAGAACAGCAGAATGGTTAAATAAAATGCTTACATAGTCTACAACATAGAACACAGCAAGGATCACAAAATGGTGGTTGTGGGCGACGCAGGAGTAAGCATAGATAGAGCTGGGATCACAAAATGGTGGTTGTGGGCGACGCAGGAGTAAACATAGACAGAGCTGGGATCATAAAATGGTGGGCGTGCCTGAACAAAACAATGAAAAAACATGATGGACAACAATGGTTAACAACAGCAGAGATCTAAAATGGATCGGTACAATTAAAGACAAAAGAAAAATTAAATGTGACAAAAAAAATTACCTACCTTACAAAACTTGTGATTCTGAAAAAAAAAAATAGGGAAACTAGCGTCACAAACTGGATCGCAGAGGATACGCCACAGACTGGATCGCAAAAACTCCAACGTAGAACGTAGCAACCGAAATAGTGGCGTAAACCGGATCGCAGTAGCTACCAAGACTAGCAGGACACACTGGGTGATTTGAAAGAACCGCTTCTGCTCGAGAGCAATGGAGAGGAGTGCTGATACGTCGTCTTTTATGGCGCGGTCATCCAATCACAAAGCGGGAGAGCTGTGATAAATATCTATGACATACATAGTGACCACCAATCTGTGACGAGGGGCGTGCAAAAGGTCGCGCTCAGTCACGCCTATCGAGGTCGTGATCTTTCACAGTACATGCAGTGTGGCACATCCCAACGACCGCCAAAGTCGTTAAAAAGGTCGCTAACCGCTGATGCGACGTTAATGAGATCGTCAAGTATGGCAGCTACTAGCGACCTTAAAACGATCACACCAACGATAGCGTCGTTATCGTGATCGTTAGCGGGAACGTTTAGTGTGGCAGTACCTTTAGAGATGCCCTTAATCTAGTTAACTGGGACAATGTCCTCAGAAATAAGAATACAGATAATAAATGGGAAATGTTTAAGAACATCCTAAATAGGCACTGTAAGCGGTTTATACCTTGTGGGAATAAAAGGACAAGAAATAGGAAAAACCCAATGTGGCTAAACAAAGAAGTAAGAGGGGCAATTAACAGTAAAAAGAAAGCATTTAAACTCTTAAGCAGGATGGCTCCGTTGAAGCTCTAAAAAACTATAGGGAGAAAAATACTTTATCTCAAAAACTAATTAAAGCTGCCAAAAAGCAAACAGAGAAGCACATTGCTAAGGAGAGTAAAACTAATCCCAAACTGTTCTTCAACTATATTAATAGCAAAAGAATCAACAGTGAAAGTGTAGGCCCCTTAAAAAATTGTGAGGAAAGAATGGTTGTAGATGACAAGGAAAAAGCTAATATATTAAACACATTGTTCTCCACGGTATTCACGGTGGAAAATAAAATGCTAGGTGAAATGCTGAGAGACAAAGAAAACCCTATATTAAGGGTCACCAATCTAACCCAAGAAGAGGTGCGAAACCGGTTAAATAAGATTAAAATAGATTAATCTCTGGGTCCGGATGGTATACACCCACGAGTACTAAGAGAACTATGCAATGTAATAGACAAACCATTATTTCTTATATTTAGGGACTCTATAGCGACGGGGTCTGTTCCACAGGACTGGCGCATAGCAAATGTGGTACCAATATTCAAAAAGGGCTCTAAAAGTGAACCTGGAAATTATAGGCCAGAAAGTCTAACCTCTATTGTTGGTAAAATATTTGAAGGGTTTCTGAGGGATGTTATTCTGGATTATCTCAATGAGAATAACTGTTTAACTCCATATCAGCATGGATTTATGAGAAATCGCTCCTATAAAACCAATCTAATCAGTTTTTATGAAGAGGTAAGCTATAGATTAGACCAAGGTGAGTCATTGGACGTGGTATATCTTGATTTTACCAAAGCGTTTGATACCGTGCCACACAAGAGATTGGTACACAAAATGAGAATGCTGGGTATGGGGGAAAATGTGTGTAAGTGGGTAAGTAACTGGTTTAGTGATAGAAAGCAGAGGGTGGTTATAAATGGTATATTCTCTAACTGGATTGCTGTGACCAGTGGGGTACCGCAGGGGTTGGTGTTGGGACCTATTCTCTTCAACATATTTATTAACGATCTGGTAGAAGGTTTACACAGTAAAATATTGATATTTGCAGATGATACAAAACTATGTAAAGCAGTCAATACAAGAGAAGACAGTATTCTGCTACAGATGGATCTGGATAAGTTGGAAACTTGGGCCGAAAGGTGGCAGATGGGGTTTAACAATGATAAATGTAAGGATATACACATGGAAAGACGAAATCAACATCACCATTACAAACTGAACGGGAAACCACTGAGTAAATCTGACATGGAGAAGGACTTGGGGATCCTAGTTAATGATAAACTTACCTGGAGCAGCCAGTGCCAGGCAACAGGATCATGGGGTGCATTAAAAGAGGTCTGGATACATATGATGAGAGCATTATACTGCCTCTGTACAAATCCCTGGTTAGACCGCACATGGAGTACTGTGTACAGTTTTGGGCACCAGTCCTCAGGAAGGATGTACTGGAACTAGAGTGAATACAATGGTGGGCAACAAAAATAATAAAAGGGATGGGGGAGCTACAATACCCAGAGAGATTAGCAAAATTAGGATTATTTAGTCTAGAAAAAAGACGACTGAGGGGCGATCTAATAGCCATGTGTAAGTATATAAGGGGACAATACAAATATCTCTCCGAGGATCTGTTTATAGCAAGGAAGGTGATGGTCACAAGGGGGCATTCTCTGTGTCTAGAACAGGATTCTTTACTGTTAGGGCAGTGAGAATCTGGAATTCCTTGCCTGAGGAGGTGGTGATGGCGAACTCAGTCGAGGGATTCAAGAGAGACCTGGATGTCTTCCTGGAGTGTAACAATATTGTATCTTACAGTTATTAGGTTCTTTAGAAGGACATAGATCTGGGGATTTATTCCGACGAAATATAGGCTGAACTGGATGGACAAATGTCTTTTTTCGGCCTTGCTAACTATGTTACTATGTTACGCAATAGAAATGCAATGCAAAAAATGCAATTATCCCAATGTAGCGAATTGGTGATGCTGCAGTAAATCTGCAACATCAAAAACTGACCAAATTATCCTTGTGGGAACCTGTGATCCTGTTCTATTGCATGGGAGGAAGCACTTATCAAATGCTTTATTCCATGTTTATGGTGGAGAAAGTAGAACATTTTGGTGCGCACCATTCTTATTAATCTTATACCTTTCACCACATTTCAAAAATGGCAAAAAAAGAAGCAGATCTTAGTGGAGGGTATGGATGGCCATGGTGCAAAATATTTATTATAATTTATGCCATAAATTAATGTACCATATTTTCCGGCGTATAAGACGACTGGGCGTATAAGACGACCCCCCAACTTTTCCAGTCAAAATATATAATTTTCTTAAAAGTGGGGGGATATTCTTATACGCCAGGTGTCGTCTTATAGGGCGGTGCAGGACGAGTGGTTCGGATGACGAGGTGACGGGGCCGTCCCAACGGGAAGGTGTATATGAAGTACCATATCCATATTACCTCCTTGCGGTGCTCTGTGCGGCTCTCTACGCTTGGAGGGGTGGTGGCGGCACTTGATCAACATTGAGGGCTCAGCCGGCGGCTCCTTATGCAGCATGGGGGGCTCCGCCAGCATTTCCTCAAAGCCCGGAGGCCACCGCAGCTCCATTGCTGCGATGCAGTGGCCTCCGGCAAAATGGCCGCTGGTGGGCGGCGCATGCTCAGATACAGATCTCGGCAACGAGATCTCGTCTCGAGATCTCGTCTCTCGAGATCTCTGTATGAGATCTGATTCTGAGCACCAGCGGCCATTTTGCCGGAGGCCACGGCATCGCAGCAATGGAGCTGCGGTGGCCTCCGGGCTTTGAGGAAATGCAGGCGGAGCCCCCCACGCTGCATAAGGAGCCGCCGGCCGAGCCCCCAATGCTGATCAAGAGCCGTCGCCGCCCCTCCAAGTGCAGAGAGCCGCACAGAGCACCGCAAGGAGGTAATAGGGATATGGTACTTCATATACACCTTCCCATTAGGGCGCCCCCCTCACCTCATCATTGGGACCACTCCTCCGCACCGCCCTATAAGACGATACCCGGCGTATAAGACGACCCCCGACTTGTAAGAAGATTTTCAGGGTTAAAAAGTCATCTTATACGCCGGAAAATACGGTAAGCACAAATTTGTACTTGCCCATGAAAGTCTTAGGGCATGTGCACACATTGCAGATTAGCCTGCGGAATTTTCTGCACAGAATCCGCACCTCTTGGCAGAAAACGCAAGTGCATTTTTGATGTGGATGTGATGCGTTTTTTTCATGCAGATTTGTATGCGTTTTGCTAAATAAAGATATGTTATTTAACAAAAAAAAAGATTTGTGATGTAATTTCGTGTCCAACCTCCTCTTTTACATTAGTCCAACCCATACTCCATTACACACACAGATAGATAGATAGATAGATAGATAGATAGATAGATAGATAGATAGATAGATAGATAGATAGATAGATAGATAGATAGATAATAGATAATAGAAGATACATAAGATACAAGATAGATAATAGATAATAGATAGATAGATATATGATAGATAGATAGTTAGATAGATAGAATAGATAGATAGATAGATAGATAGATAGATAGATAAAAGATAGATAGATAACAGAGATTAGATAGATAGATAGATAGATAGATAGATAGATAGATAGATAGATAGATAGATAGATAGATAGATAGATAGATAGGATAGATAGATAGATAGATAGATAGATAGATAGATAGATAGATAGATAGATAGATAGATAGATAGATAGATATGGGATAGATAGATAGATAGATAGATAGATAGATAGATAGATAGATAGATAGATAGATAGATAGATAGATAGGATAGATAGATAGATAGATATGGATAGATAATAGATAGATAGATAGACAGATAGATAAGATAGATAGATAGATAGATAGATAGATAGATAGATAGATAGATAGATAGATAGATAGATAGATAGATATGGGATAGACAGATAGATAGATATGGGATAGATGGATATGTAGATATGATAAAGATAGATAGATAGATAGATTAGATAGATAGATAGATAGATATGGGATAGATAATAGATAGATAGTTAGATATGGGATAGATAATAGATATCAAAAAAATAGGCAGCACTCCATAGAAAATGCAGATAGTGGATATTTATTTCACCCACATATGGCGACGTTTCGGCTCCATGAGCCTTTTTCAAGCACTGACTAACACTGCTATGCAGGTATTTAACAGTCAGTGTTGTGATAACTCATTACATCCAATTTTACAAGAAATATAGAAAAACTTTACATACAATGTACTGTTTGTCAATTAATTCACAACAATCCATGCAGTGATCTCACAATTTCACAGAAAGTCACATTTCAAAAACATACTGTTATATATACCATACTAAATATTATATCCAACCTTAATTAGCAATTATTCCAAATCATAACAGCTGAAGTAAAAATCTCTTTTCCAAAGACACTCACTTAGTAGATATGACTGCACCACATGTGGAGGCATGAACGCTGGAAACAACAAGTTTCTGTAGCTACTGAGCATGTCTCAATACCAAAAGAGGGAAGGGTTAGTGAATAGTGTTGAGCATTCCGATACCGCAAGTATCGGGTATCGGCCGATATTCCCGTTATCGGAATTCCGATACTTAATTCCGATACTTTTTCAATATCGTATACCGGAATCGGAAGTTCCCATAATTCTTTGAGAGGCAATGTGATGTTAGTCAGCCAATGATGAATCTTATGAAGTGTGGGCACATCCTGTAATGCTGCGGTCATCTTAACTAATGGCATGGCTGTGATTGGCTGCTGAAATGATGTCAGAATGCACTATAAAAGGCGCCGCAGCCATTTTAGCATCACTGTGCTGTGAACTCAGTAAGGGACAGAACGCTCTCTGCTACTCTGAGGGACAGTTAGATATTGCGATTTTGTGTACTACTGTGCTTGAGGCAGGCTAGTTTACCAACCGCTGTGTAAAGCTTCATTTTGCCAGTGTTGTTTTAACAGCTCTGTGCAAGGTGTGTGTGTGACAGTGCAGGTGACGCTGCAGTTTGCTCTGCATCCACCGCTGTTTGTAGGCATCTGCACGTGTCACTGACTCTTTTTTTTTTTTATTTTATTTTGTGGAATTGGTGCAGCTCCATTATATTAGAAAAAAATCAAATCTATTAGTGTGACGTGCTTCCATCCGTATACAATACATTGGTTGCAAACACTATAGAAGTACAGAAAGGAGCCTTTCACAGCTACTGAACAGTTGTCTGCAGGGTTTACTGTAGTCTGTGAGCTTTTAATTTTGTGAGTGCAGATTACGCTCCAGTTAGTTCTTCAACCACTGCCGGTTGTAGTCTGCTGAGCGTGTGTCACTGCCTCATCCTTCACATTTTTCTCTAATTGGTGCTGCTCCATTTTAGTGGAAAAAAATCTAATCTATTAGTGTGACGCGCTTCCATCCGTATACAATACATTGGTTGCAAACACTATAGAAGTAGACAAAGGGGCCTTTAACAGCTACTGAACAGTTGTGTTTCAGTGTTCACTGTAGTCTGTGAGCTTTTCATTTTGTGAGTGCAGATTACGCTCCAGTTTGTTCTTCAACCACTGCCGGTTGTAGTCTGCTGAGCGTGTGTCACTGCCTCATCCTTCACATTTTTCTCTAATTGGTGCTGCTCCATTTAGTGGAAAAAAATCTAATCTATTAGTGTGACGCGCTTCCATCCGTATACAATACATTGGTTGCAAACACTATAGAAGTACACAAAGGGGCCTTTAACAGCTACTGAACAGTTGTGTTTCAGTGTTCACTGTAGTCTGTGAGCTTTTCATTTTGTGAGTGCAGATTACGCTCCAGTTTGTTCTTCAACCACTGCCGGTTGTAGTCTGCTGAGCGTGTGTCACTGCCTCATCCTTCACATTTTTCTCTAATTGGTGCTGCTCCATTTTAGTGGAAAAAAATCTAATCTATTAGTGTGACGCGCTTCCATCCGTATCCAATACATTGGTTGCAAACACTATAGAAGTACACAAAGGGGCCTTTAACAGCTACTGAACAGTTGTGTTTCAGTGTTCACTGTAGTCTGTGAGCTTTTCATTTTGTGAGTGCAGATTACGCTCCAGTTTGTTCTTCAACCACTGCCGGTTGTAGTCTGCTGAGCGTGTGTCACTGCCTCATCCTTCACATTTTTCTCTAATTGGTGCTGCTCCATTTTAGTGGAAAAAAATCTAATCTATTAGTGTGACGCGCTTCCATCCGTATACAATACATTGGTTGCAAACACTATAGAAGTACACAAAGGGGCCTTTAACAGCTACTGAACAGTTGTGTTTCAGTGTTCACTGTAGTCTGTGAGCTTTTCATTTTGTGAGTGCAGATTACGCTCCAGTTTGTTCTTCAACCACTGCCGGTTGTAGTCTGCTGAGCGTGTGTCACTGCCTCATCCTTCACATTTTTCTCTAATTGGTGCTGCTCCATTTTAGTGGAAAAAAATCTAATCTATTAGTGTGACGCGCTTCCATCCGTATACAATACATTGGTTGCAAACACTATAGAAGTACACAAAGGGGCCTTTAACAGCTACTGAACAGTTGTGTTTCAGTGTTCACTGTAGTCTGTGAGCTTTTCATTTTGTGAGTGCAGATTACGCTCCAGTTTGTTCTTCAACCACTGCTGGTTGTAGTCTGCTGAGCGTGTGTCACTGCCTCATCCTTCACATTTTTCTCTAATTGGTGCTGCTCCATTTTAGTGGAAAAAAATCTAATCTATTAGTGTGACGCGCTTCCATCCGTATACAATACATTGGTTGCAAACACTATAGAAGTACACAAAGGGGCCTTTCACAGATACTGAACAGTTGTCTGCAGGGTTCACTGTAGTCTGTGAGGAATAACCACACTTAGGCCTTATAACTTTTCTGACTTTCTTTATCAATCTACCAAGATGAAGAAGTCAGTGAGTAAGGCACGTGGTCGTGGTCGAGGCCGTGGATTTGCAGCAGGGAGAGGACGTGGGGATTCTGTGGCTGCTGCCGCACCCAGTGACACAGCATCCACCAGTTTTCCCCGTGAGCGTTCCTTTATGCGCACTTTTGTAGGAGCTCAGCGTACCCCCCTGCTGCGTGAAGAACAAATTGAAGCCGTTGTTGGTTGGATGGCAGCCAATGCATCGACTTCAATACTTCCACCTCCTCTCAGGACCACAGCACTGTTGAACAACCATCAGTCTCTTCACCGCCTGCCAAATTGCCCAGGCAGTCAGAGAGCTCTGTACAGGAGCCAGCTGAGTCTCTGCTTCTGTTCTCAGAATCTGTTGGCTTGCAAACAGGGGCCCAGCCAAGCAGCATTCTGGAATGTGAAGAAGAGGCAGTATGCAGTGATGTGCAACAGCTGTGTCTCTCTGAATCTGAAGAGGCGGGTGAGCCAGTGCCGATGGTCAGCACACCGCAGAACGCATCTGATGATGATGAGACTCAGTTGCCAGTTTCTGTTGAGCATGGTGCTGGCCAGACCACCCAACAACAGCAGGTGTTGGAAGAGGGTAGTGGTGGAGATGATGAGGTCCAAGACCCAACATGGCGTGAGGAACAGGAAGGTGGTGGGAGCAGCTCTGAGGAAGAGATTGCCCCAACGTCCAAACAGTAGGGAGAGGTAGGCTGCAGACTCGCTTGCCTGTAGCCTCCAGTTTGGCACCCGTTCGGAGCAGTTCTCTTCCAACAGCCAAACCGGGCGCTCCCAGGACTTGCTCTGCGTGGTCCTTTTTTGATACAGTTGCAGATGATATTTGCTATGTCAAATGCAAGCTGTGTAATCAAAAAATTAAAAGAGGTAAAAGTGTCAGTAACCTTAATACAACAAATATGTGGAAACATGTGCGGTCAAAGCACTTTGTTGAGTTACAAAGACACACTGGAGATGTAGGCCAACCTACAGCAGCACCTACATCTTCAGCTCGTGTTGGAGCCTCTTCCTCCAGTTCACACACAGCTGGTTCGGCTTCCTCACAGGATCGCCATGGAAGAACCTCTGTCACTGTTGTCCAGAGACACAGTGTTATTCCACCCACAGCTGCAAGTTCCCTGTCATCCTCACACACCCAGGCCACAAAACAGCCATCGGTAGCACAGGCATGGGAGAAAAGACGGCCATACTCGGCAAACCATCCACGAGCACAGGCTCTGAATGCTGGCATTGCAAAACTCCTGTCCCTTGAAATGCTGTCATTCAGGCTGGTGGAGACTGACAGTTTCCGTGAATTAATGGCATTGGCAGTCCCACAATACAATGTGCCCAGCCGATTTTATTTCAGCAGGCAAGCCGTCCCTGGTCTGCAAAAGCATGTTGAGGCAAAAATTAAACATGCGCTACTAAACGCCGTCAGTAGCAAGGTCCACCTGACCACCGATGCGTGGACCAGTACCCATGGCCAGGGACGATACCTTTCACTCACTGCCCATTGGGTGAATGTTGTGGAGCCGGTACACATCTTGCGAGTGGCGCTGTACGTGTTCTGCCAACTCCAAGGATTGCCGGAATAAAGTCTGTCCACATTGACTCCTCCTCCTACTCCAGTTCCTCAGAATCATCGCTGCAAGAGCCGTCACGGTCTACCTCCACATGGACCCGTGGACGCTTACCTGATGCGACCGATATGAGCACAGCCGTGGCCAAACGGCAACAGGCCGTTCTGAAATTAATTCCCATGGGGAATCGAAGCCACACAGCGCAGGAGGTCTGGAATGCCATCAAGCAGGAGAGCGACGTGTGGTTTTTGCCAGCGAATCTCCAGCCAGGCTTGGTAGTGTGTGACAATGGCCGAAATCTGGTGGCAGCTCTGGGCCTTGGCAAACTCACTCACATACCATGTCTGGCACATGTGCTCAACTTGGTCGTGCAGAGTTTTTTGAGGGACTATCCGGATCTTGATGCACTGCTGCACAAGGTCCGCCTAGAGTGCGCTCACTTGCGACGTTCCAGCATGGCCAGATCGCGCATTGCAGCTCTGCAACGCAGATTGCGCCTTCCTGAACATCGCATCATATGTGACGTATCCACCAGGTGGAATTCAACGTTACATATGTTGGAGCGGTTGTGTGAGCAGCAGCCAGCAGTTATGGAGTATCAGCTGCATCAGGCGCAATCAACACGCAATTTGCGCCGTCCACACTTCACCATTAATGAGTGGGCCACTATGAAGGACATGTGCCACGTTTTGCGTGCGTTTGATGAGTCAACGCGGATGGCGAGTGCAGATGATGCACTAGTCAGCCTGACTGTCCCCCTTATCTGCCTGCTTCAAAAAACACTGCAAGCAATAAGGGATGAGGTTTTGGAAGAGGTGGAGGATGAGGAGTCACAAATTCCATCACCTTCTGGAAAGTCAGCGCAACGTGGTTCCTCACAAAGGGCTGGGCAGGGCTCACTTTGTGAGGAGGATGAGGAGGAGGAGTCAATGGAGGAGGAAGACATCGCTCCAGAGGGAGGTACACAACGCTCTAGTCAGTATGTAGAGCGAGGGTGGGGTGATGCAGAGCAGGCAGAGATAACGCCTCTTGCAGAGGACAGCGTTTCTTTGCCAGTTGGGAGTCTGCAGCACATGGTTGATTTCATGCTGCAGTGCCTAAGAAACGACCGCCGCATCGCCCACATTCTCACGACGTCTGATTATTGGGTGTACACCCTCCTAGACCCTCGCTACCGGGACAACGTCAAAAGCCTCATCACACCGTTGAACCGGGAGCGTAAAATGCGGGAGTACCAAGACATACTGGTGCAATCCCTAATGTTCTACCTTACTACCGAGAGCACTGCTGCTGCTACTGCTTTACAAAGCAGCTCTGTGCGTCGAGGCAGTGTAGAGAGCTCTGCAACAAGAGGGAGCACACGCAGTGCCTCTGCACAGGGAAAGACCAGTATGTTAAAAATGTGGCAAAGTTTTGTGGCAGCGCCACAAATGTCTACACCATCCGAGAGGGCTCCAGTCAGCGGGAGGCAACGTATCCGTCAGATGGTGACAGACTACTTGGCTTTGCCTCTCAGTGTACTCCCAGATGGCTCTTCCCCATTCAAGTTTTGGGTCTCTAAGCTGGATACATGGCCAGAGCTTAGCCAGTATGCATTGGAGGTGCTGGCTTGCCCTGCTGCCAGTGTATTATCGGAGCACGTCTTTAGTGCTGCAGGTGGTGTACTAACAGACCGTCGCATGCGACTATCCTCCGATAATGTAGACCGGCTTACTTTTCTGAAAATGAACAAGGCATGGATCTCGCCAGAATTTGTCTGTCCGTTTTCAGATTAAATAACTGGTTCGCAACGTTATCCATGTCTCCTGTTATGTTCATCTTTCTACCACCTGAACTCTACTCCCTGGCTCCAACACTGCCAGTTGCTGCTCAGAAGTGTCGTGTCCACAGAACAAAACACAAGCTCTACTGTTAGTGGGGTTCAGTAACGCCAGCTGTTCCCCTGCTGTGTGAACGGCAAGAAGTCTCCTGTTCCCGACACATGGACAGAAAAACACATGACCAACATGCTCCAAATAGGGAAGAGCCGTCACCCTGCTTGTTATGCTGAAAACATGAAATTGTGAAGTTTTGCAGGCCTAGAATGATAAATTTTTATGACAAATATGGACAAATAATAATTTGTCATCACAGCGCATATCTGCACATGTCTATTAGAAATGGTAACAAAAAATAAAACATAGTCTACTCTTCACATTTTGAAATTAATGCATAAAAGTACATTTCAGACTTATGAATTAATGCTTTTTAAGGAACTTTATCTGTACCTGTAAGATAATGCAGTCAATGGATGTACGAATCATTAAATCCTCATCATCATCATCATCACGAGTTTTATTTATGACAGACATTATAAAATACACATACTGATGCCAACTGTAACTTCAAACACCATATATGAAATGGCCAGCATGTAAACATGGTAATAATGTCCAATAATAAATTATTACATCTAGAAAGTGCATCATGCATACTGACAATAGGTAGTTATACCTGCAAGTGCTGTTGAAACAACCACAAGAGATATAAATTAATACTGGTATATAGGTATCACAGTGCATAGTTACTCATGGACAATGTTGATGTAATACTGTATCTCAATTAAGTCAGCGTCAACCATTAGGCTTGTTAGTCTTGTACATTGTTAAAGAGGGAACGTAATTTTTTTGTTTGTCATAGGTGGAGTATTACACATTAAATTATTACTGCTGTATTTTTTTTTGCGTCCCTAGTGCGCAATAACGCAGCCTAACCTCACATTTGATAGTCAGCTAATTGCCACACGCTACCCTACCCTACGCGTGACAGTAGGAAGGTAGTGTTGACGGATAAAGCTTTGCGCAACCAGACATTCTTTTACCCTCTTCAACACTCTACAAGCAAAAAATGCATGATTTCAGCCGCAGACTTTATTGACGTACAGTATAACATCGGCATTACCCATCAGAGGCTGTCCACTGTCTGATACAGACATAGAATATACCTTTGCTATCCGTAGCCTTTGTTTCACCTACACTTGCAGGCACACACTTAAATTGTGACAAACAATGCCTAATGTTTTTTATAAATGGTTATTTTTTTATTGTACATTATTGTGTCATCAATCACATTGATGAGTCCATGCTGGACATGTCATACATGCTATAGAAAGTTACGATTTTATGAACTTAAATAATTGAAATGTCTGTGACTGTCACATAAAATTTGCGATGATGATGATGAGTGACTATTACAAAATCCATTGTCTTCACTATGTTATGGTTTAACATAGCGTTCCTTAAGCATTATTCATAAAAAAAAAAAATGGACTTTTATTCTTAAATTTACAACACTATATTTTGTTACCAATTTTTTGGGTGTTGTGTTGTTCCATTTATTTTTGGCATGTGCATATATGCGTTTATATTTGTATTTTCTTTATTTTTCCTTCTTGAAATTAGAAAACATGTGTATCTTTGTACCGTGTTAGCCAGTAGATAGAAAAATATTTAGACTTCAGAGTCAGCAGTGGTTGATACCTTTTAATGGATAACTGCAAAGATGGAAACAAATTGCAAGCTTTCAAGGCTACTCACGTCTCTTCATCAGGGAAAGACTAAATAAAAAAATTAAGCATCACATATTTCTATACACAACGGGAAACACAGGAATAGTGCAATAGGTAAGACAAGTAAGTGACGTGTATCAGAACTGTCATTATCTCACAGGGATGAACATAAATATTGGAACAGTTCCTAGATAAGGATAGAAAGTTTGATTGCCCTCTCATTGGCGTCTTTTTTTGGGTTTTCATGACCCTGGAAGGGCATAGACGCAGATTCCTTAATTGATATAGAATGACATAAATCCATGTGATCTATTCATTCCATCACTAACAGTGTCAAAGGTCATGATGAGCTTATATTCTGAAACCTTTGTACGTTTCTCATATTGAAGTTATATTTTAATACCAGTAATTCCATATCCATGATGCTATGACCGGGCATACAAAAGTCTTTTGCCACAGGTAAATTCATTAATTTATCTGTGATTGTGTGGCGTTGATAATTCATCCTTGTTCTCCTTTTTGTTGCCGGTCTCCCCTCACTTGTCCCTCCCTCACTTGTCTTAGCTATTCCTGTGTCCTGTTGTGTGTAGAAATATGTGATTCTTCATTTTTGGCTTTACTCTTAGCCTGATGAAGACACCTGAGTAGTCTCGAAAGCTTTGAATTTGTTACCATATTTTTCAGGTAGCCATTAAACGTTATCAACCACAGAGGACTGTCAAGTATAAATATTTTTCTATTCTTGTAATTGAAATTCATCATTTTATTGTTGTAGTAAAACTTCATTTATTCTTGTTTGAAGTACATACATTTTCAATGGCCACGTAACAAGGCAATAACTCAATATTTTGTGCCTACACCCTCCTTGACCCTGGGCTTCAACAGCGCCAGTTGCTGCTCAGAAGTGTTAGATGCACAGATGAAAACAATCGCTGATGTGTTTGTGGGTTCAGTAACGCCTGCTGTTCCCCTGCGTGTGTCTGGCAAAAATTACTGCTGCTAACTACAACTTCAACTTCAAACGTCTCATACTAGGCCTCTGCCTACACCCTCCTTGACCCTGGGCTTCAACAGCGCCAGTTGCTGCTCAGAAGTGTTAAATGCACAGATGAAAACAATCGCTGATGTGTTTGTGGGGTTCAGTAACGCCTGCTGTTCCCCTGCTGTGTGTCTGGCAAAAATTACTGCTGCTAACTACAACTTCAACTTCAAACGTCTCATACTAGGCCTCTGCCTACACCTCCTTGACCCTGGGCTTCAACAGCGCCAGTTGCTGCTCAGAAGTGTTAGATGCACAGATGAAAACAATCGCTGATGTGTTTGTGGGTTCAGTAACGCCTGCTGTTCCCCTGCTGTGTGTCCGGCAAAAATTACTGCTAGCTACCTAATCATGGTGAAAAAAACATGACATCTCAAAGTGTCTAGTGCTACACATAGATATGAGGCTACACCATGATTTCTAAGCTGTAAACATTTGAAACGTCAACTTTCAAACCATAAAATGATTTGTCTTTGTCACAAATCTGTAACAAAATAATTGTGACATATTATTACAGATATGCACATGTCGAAAACAAATGCAAACACAAAAGCCTACTTATGCTATAGGATACTGATGGTCAACCTTGTCACTCCATAGCTTAGACAAATCCAACTCACATCATTATGACTCAAATACTGCAATGTTGGAAGTGCATAATGTGGGGTTGAACTTTGACAACTGCTGCAGTGCGAAGGTTATACTTCAGTGTTCTTGCCTTTGAAATAAAAGCATACAAGTAAATATAATATCCAATGTTGATTAAGGGACGTGATGTACACCTGTAATATTGTGCAAACAATGCATGTAGGAATAGTCCTCTTCAACATTACTTATATTTGTGTCATTTTAAAAAATACATATTTGATTAGAAAGTTAACAGCCCATATCATAAAGGTCCTTCATGTAAACATGATAATCGCTAACAAAAATCATGCATTACCTTGGTAAAGTCAATAGTGCATAGTCACAATAGCAAAATATATACCTGTAAGTGGTGCTGAAAGAACGACAACTGATAGAATAGGTGAATGATATCTATTTATCAGACTGAATAGCGACACCTGTACAATGTGATATAATACTGTACCTTAACCAAAACAGCTGTGTCACACCTCACACGCATTTTTCTTGTAGCTTGTTATGTAATAGGGCACATGCGTGTATGTTTCATCATAGGTGCATGTTTACTGAGTAAAGCAGTCATGACAACGCCTTTGTGTTGTCGTACGCTTGCGATGATGAACGATGCGCACGTGAATGTTAGTCTGCGTCATAAGACGCACAGACGCTCCAATACCCAACGCGTCACAGCAGGAAGCCAGTCTGTGCGTCCAAACAAAGGCGCAAGCATACATGCACGTACCCTTTTATAAAGCTATATAAAAAAAAGGATGTAGTAGTAACGCACACTTTATTGAGGTACAGTATTACATCGCCATTCACCATCTGTGGCTATGCAGTCTCATCTATATATACCTTATCTATCCGTTGTCATGCTTGCAAGTCCACAGTCAGGCATAAATAGCTGTTTTCACTATGCACTTTTTAAAGGTTTTTTTTTGTTAATATAAATGATTGGCACATATTATCAGTATTACAAGATGGAAATTTTAGATATTTTTAAAAACTTTTTAGTGATATTATTCAGCAAATGAAAATGGTGTACATACTGTTACTTATCCATCATTAATGGATTCTGATATGTACTTGTATGCTTTTATTTAAAACCGTATAGCAGATTATTTAACCGATTTTTATTGTGGTTTGCATTGCTTTTCAACATGTTAATGTATGCATTTATGTTTGTCAATTATTAATTTACATATATTTTTTAAAGTAAAATCATCATCTTATGGTACTAAAGGTTATATTTCTCTTGTTTGGAGTATAGACATTTTTAATTGACACGTAACAAGGAAAATACTTGATCTAGTATTTAAACATCCTCCTTGACCCTGGGCTTCAACACCGCCCAGTTGTTGCTTGGAAGTGCTGTTAGCACAGTCTACACTTGCTCCTGTGTTACTGGGGTTCAGTAATGTCAGCTGTTCCCCTGCTGTGTGAACGGCAAACAGTCCTGCTGCCTCCACCCTGTTCTCTTCTCATCCCTGGGTTACAACACCGCCAGTTGTTT
>JARQOD010000001.1:822607395-822655321 GCA_033576555.1 Oophaga sylvatica | reverse complement strand
CGTTTGACTTTTTCAAACCAAAATTGGCTGGAATTGAGATTGTACGCCATGTCGCGTTTGGAGAGCCCCTGATGTGCCTAAACAGTGAAAAACCCCCACAAGTGACACCATTTTGGAAACTAGACCCCCTAAGGAACTTATCTAGATCTGTTGTGAGCACTTTGAACCCCCAAGTGTTTCTCTAAAGTTTATAATGCCTGAGTGTGAAAAAAAAAATCCACAAAAATGATTTTTAGTCCCCAATTTTTGATTTTTCCCAAGGAAATTGGACCCAAAAGTTGTTGTCCAATTTTTCCTGAGTACGCTCATACCCCATATGTGGGGGGAAAACTGTTTGGGCGCACTTCAGGGTTTGGAAAGGAAGTAATGACGTTTTGGAATGCAGACTTTGATGGGTGTCATGTTCAGTTTACAGAGTCCCTGATGTGCCTAAACAGTGGAAACACCCACAAGTGACCTCATTTTGGAAACTAGACCCCCTAAGGAACTTATCTAGTTCTGTGGTGAGCACTTTGAACCCCAAGTGCTTCACACAAGTTTATAGCGTAGAGCCGTAAAATAAAAAAATCATATTTTTCCACAAAAATGATCTTTTCACCCCAATTTTTATTTTCCCAAGGGTAACAACACCTCAAAAGTTATTGTGCAATTTGTCCTGAGTACGCTGATACCCAATATGCGGGTGTAAACCACTGTTTGGGTGCATGGCGGAGCTCGGAAGGGAAGGAGCGCAGTTTGACTTTTTCAACGCAGAATTGGCTGTATGCCATGTCTCAGAAAAAGTTGTTGTGCAATTTCTTCTGAGTACGCCGATGCCCCATATGTGGGGGAAACCACTGTCTGGGCACACGGCAGGGCTCGGAAGGGAAGGAGCGCTGTTTGACTTTTTCAAACCAAAATTGGCTGGAATTGAGATTGTACGCCATGTCTCGTTTGGAGGGCCCCTGATGGGCCTAAACAGTGGAAACCCCCCACAAGTGACACCATTTTGGAAACTAGACCCCTTAAGGAACTTATCTAGATCTGTTGTGAGCACGTTCAACCCCCAAGTGTTTCACTAAAGTTTATAATGCCTGGGTGTGAAAAAAAAAAATTCCACAAAAATGATTTTTTAGTCCCCAATTTTACAATTTTGAAAGTTGTTGTCCAATTTGTCCTGAGTACGCTGATACCCCATATGTGGGGGGGAATACTGTTTGGGCGCACAGCAGGGCTCGGAAAGGAAGTAATGACATTTTGGAATGCAGACTTTGATGGGTGTCATGTTCAGTTTGCAGAGCCCCTGATGTGCCTAAGCAGTGTAAACCCCCACAAGTGACCCCATTTTGGAAACTAGACCCCCTAAGGAACTTATCTAGATCTGAGGTGAGCACTTTGAACCCCCAAGTGCTTCACACAAGTTTATAATGCCCAGGCATGAAAATAAAAAAATCCTATTTTTTTCCCACAAAAATGATCTTTTAGTCACCAATTTTTTATTTTCCCAAGGGTAACAGGAGAAATTGGACCCCAAAAGTTGTTGTCCAATTTGTCCTGAGTATGCTGATACCCTATATGTGGGAGAAAACTACTGTGTGGGCACATGTCAGGGCTCGGAATAGAAGTAGTGACTTTTAGTAATGCAGACTTTGATGGAATGGTCTGCGGGTGTCATGTCACATTTGGAGAGCCCCTGATGTACCTAAACAGTGGAAACCCCCTACAAGTGACCCCATTTTGGAAACTAGCCCCCCAAAGGAACTTATCTAGATGTGTGGTGAGAACTTTGAACCCCCAAGTGCTTCACAGAAGTTTATAACATAGAGCCATAAAAATAAAAAATCATATTTTTTTCCACAAAAATGATATTTTCGCCCCCAATTTTTTATTTTCCCAAGGGTAACAGAAGAAATTGGACCCCAAGAGTTATTGTGCAATTTGTCCTGAGTACGCTGATACCCCATATGTGGGGGTAAACTACTGTTTGGGCGCATGGCAGAGCTCAGAATGAAAGGAGCACCGTTTGACTTTTTCAATGCCGAATTGGCTGGAATTGAGATCAGACGCCATGTCACGTTTGGAGAGCCCATGATGTGCCTAAACAGTGGAAACCTCCCAATTCTAACTCCAACCCTAACCCCAACACACCCTAACTTTAGCCCCAACTCTAACCCTAACTTTAACCCCAACCCTAACCCTAATGGGAAAATGGAAAAAAAACATTTTTTAAATTTTTATTATTTTTCCCTAACTAAGGGGGTGATAAAGGGGGGTTTGATTTACTATTTATAGCGGGTTTTTATGATTGGCAGCTGTCACACGCTAAATGACACTTTTTATTGCAAAAATAGTTTTTGCATCATCACATTTTGAGAGCTATAATTTTTTCTTATTTTGGCCCAGAGTCATGGGAGGTCTTATTTTTTGCGTGATGAGTTGACGTTTTTATTGGTACCATATTTGGGCACATGACATTTTTTGATCACTTTTTATTACGATTTTTGGGAGGCAGAATGAACAAAAACCAGCAATTCATGAATTTCTTTTGGGGTGGGGAGTTTATACCGTTCCGCGTGTGGTAAAATTGATAAAGCAGTTTTATTCTTCAGGTCAGTACGATTACAGTGATACCTCATTTGTATCAGTTTTTTTATGTTTTGGCGCTTTTATACAATAAAAACGATTATATATGAAAAATAATTATTTTTGCATCGCTTTATTCTGCGAGCTATAACTTTTTCATTGTTTCGCTGATAATGCTGTATTGCGGCTCGTTTTTTGCGGGACAAGATGACATTTTCAGCGGTACCATGTTTATTTATATCCGTATTTTTGATCGCGTGTTATTCCACTTTTTGTTCGGCGGTATGATGATAAATCATTGTTTTTTTAGCCTTGTTTTTTTTTTTTAAGGGGTTCACTAAAGGGGTTAACTAATGGATGTATCCAAAGAGCACTGGAAGCATATAGCCATAAAATCAACACTTTATTGGAAAACATGTAACAAGAATCACAAAAAACATTTAAAAATGGGATGTATATCCAATATGCTCCCATAAATACGTATGTGTCAGCTAACACCAATCACTACAATGATGTATAGTTGTCCAGGTGCATGCTACCGCAATACATGCCACAAATGCACAAATAAATGAATATAGGGATTCAATAGTATCCTAGTGCTAAATGCTGTTAGGTATCAGAGGAGAGCACGCATGTGGACCATAAATATCATCAAAAGTTCGTTATATACAAAAACATATAGCGACCGGTTCCATAGCCGCTGAAACAGGGCAGGAAGAAAATGTATAGCTAGGAGGACCATATATACATAAGTAAGGCGCTATAGTGCAAACATCCTAATGCTAGGAACCTCCAATAGTTATGGATATAATGTTGTGAACATGGCCACTGAGACAGAACATAATGCAGAGAGAAATATATAGCCAGAAGGTTCACATTATTCAAAAATAAGGTGCTATAGTGCACACATCTTAATCCTAAGAGCCTCCAATAGCTGCAAACATAATGTTAATAGAACACATACGACCTTATGGTAGAGCCTGGATTCCCCGACGCGCATTTCGCGTTAGCTTCGTCTTGGGGGGTATATCGATATACGTTCTGTCTCAGTGGCCATGTTCACAACATTATATCCATAACTATTGGAGGTTCCTAGCATTAGGATGTTTGCACTATAGCACCTTATTTATGTATATATGGTCCTCCTAGCTATACATTTTCTTTTTCTGCCCTGTTTCAGCGGCTATGGAACCGGTCACTATATGTTTTTGCATATAACGAACTTTTGATTATATTTATGGTCCACATGCGTGCTCTCCTCTGATACCTAATAGCATTTAGCACTAGGATACTATTGAATCCCTATATTCATTTATTTGTGCATTTGTGGCATGTATTGCGGTAGCATGCATCTGGACAACTATACATCATTGTAGTGATTGGTGTTAGCTGACACATACGTATTTATGGGAGCATATTGGATATACATCCCATTTTTAAATGTTTTTTGTGATTCTTGTTACGTGTTTTCCAATAAAGTGTTGATTTTATGGCTATATGCTTCCAGTGCTCTTTGAATACATATATATGGTAGGAAGTGCCATTCATCTAGGTCCAGATCCTTAGGATATATTGGGTTAACTAATGGGACAGTTTTATATGGCAGGTCGTTACGGTCGATACTAAATATGTGTACTTTTATTGTTTTTATTTATTTACATGAAGAAAGGAATTTATTGGGGGATATATATTTTTTTCTTTATGAATATTGTTTTACACGTTATTTTTATTTTTTTGACTTTTTTACTTTGTCCCAGGGTGGGACATCACTGTTTTATATCAGATCGCTGGTCTGACACTGTGCACAGCACTCTGTCAGACCAGCGATCTGACTGGCAGTGCTGCAGGCTTTCTCAGCAGGCACTGAGGAAGCCGCCTCCCTGCAGGACCTGGAAGGACCTCGCGGCCATCTTGGATCCGGGGTCCTGCAGGGAGGAGGGTCCCTCGGAACAGCGCGATATATCGCGCTGTTCTGAGGGTCTCAGGGAAGCACGCAGGGAGCCCCCTCCCTGCGCGATGCTTCCCTGTGCCCCCGGTACACTGCAATCATCTTTGATCGCAGTGTGCCTGGGGTTACTGTGCCGGGAGCGGTCTGTAACCGCTCCTGGCACATAGTGCCGGGTGTCAGCTGTGATAATCAGCTGACACCCAGCCGCAATCAACTGCGCTCCCCCTGGAAGCTCAGCTGATCGTATGTGACGTACTATTCCGTCCTTGGGAATTAAGTCCCAGGTCACATGGACGGAATAGTACGTCAGATGGGATAAAGGGGTTAAACGAGGGTACCAACAATTTTGACCACGTATGTATAAGAGTGTGGCTGATTGGAGACGTTTGGTGGGTCCGGACCTGCCTGTGTGTTGGTGATTTGGTGTGGTCGTCCTCGAGGAACATTGAGTTGAACATACCTTCTTCAAAATTGGGACCCCGGTTCATTGGTTGCTATAAGATTGGAATTTTAGATAGCTAAGATTATCGATTCTCGCTTGGTTCGTCGATCTCTTCAGTATCTGGTACACTGGAAGGGTTATGGTCCTGAAGAGAAAATGTGGGTATCAGCATCCATTTTTATCACGTGGAACACCCTGATAAACCTTGCCCTGAGGTTCTGGAGGTCCCTCTTAGAATACTGGGTACAGTCACGGGTATAATATGACAGAGAAGGGCCAGGAGACTGCAGTGTCTGGTTTCACAAACCCCTGTACTTATTAAAGGCACTTCACCATCGTATTAAACAGTGTAGGTTTTTTTCTTGCTAGCAGTGAAAGGGTTAATCAGTTCAATTGATCTCCTGGAGTTTTCCCACTTGGATGGTCTCAGCTCTTCAGTGTTGGCTACTCCCCTCTGCTATATATGTTGTCCTCTGGCACTTAGAAATTGCCAGTGTTGGTTCTTACTGCATGGTTCTGGAGTTGGAGGTGTTTCGTGGTTAGAGTTAGTGTTTGGAGATTGTTGCTTGGAGTTTTGTCTGTGTGCCCATCCCTATCCTCTCCTATTAGGTTTCTTCTTTTCTTTAAACTCCCGTGTCTCACTCTGTTGTTTGGTGTGAGTATTGCATATGGTTGGTAGTATAAATTATGCCTGTCTATCTTCCCTTGTTTGTCTGGTTAGTGTGTTCCTAAACACTTCATCTTTCCACTACCCTGGGTGGAGGAGGTGACAGATCAGGGTAGATGTAAGATGTAGGAGCATATCAAGGAGTAATCCGGGGGACAGAGATAGACTAGGGTTCTAGGGACCTGGTTAACGTCCAAAGTCCCAACACTGTCGTGACACACATATGCTTCACTTTATTGGAGATCACTTCTCGGCAAGACTCTGGAATTTGGTAGGGCTTCAAATTCACCCACTGTCATGTGTGCATTGCCACGAAGATCGTCGCGGTTGCACATTTTGACTTCTCACAGCTGAGTTGCTGTTTCTTTGTGTTTGGCAGCTAGGGAGTTAATTCTGTCTGTGCTCGGTGCTGGGACTGGGTGCAGTTTCTCCCGGCTGCAATTGATTATTTGTTGATTGGTTTCCTTTAAGTTTCTGGTTGTCTGCTTTGGGAGTTGCCAGTGAAACTCTTCATGCAGACCACAGATAGGAATGAATCTGTATAGACTCTAGTTGAGAGCTCCTTAGTTGTTTTAAGCTTAACTTGCTTAGAGTTTATTTCCCAGACCATTTATGTTCCTTCGGTGTTTGAGTGTGTATGCAAGAGAGTGCTATCCTGTCTGTCTTATGTCTAATCTGTGTATTTAGCTGAGATCAGCCCATATCCCTTTGGTGGTAATCAGGATCCTTCTTAGGACTGATTACAGGGTTCAGGGTCTGATAGGAGACAGGGTTAGGCTGGAGACTTGGACCTCTGAACCATTATCAGTACCTCCAAGGTAAGGGATTAGTTAGGACCCCAGTGTAGGGTCAGGTTAGACCCCGGTCCTCCTCTTTCCTGTTACAGCTCATCAAGTCCTCAAGATTAACCCTGAGTTCAACTGATATCGTCTCTGCACATCTAGTCCTCAAGATTAACCCTAAGTTCTGCTGATATTGTGTCAGGTAAATCTATTTTATACTTACATTCTTATGTTGCTAAACTATATGTTGTATAGAGTGTGGTTCCTGTATAAATAGTTTACTGACATTGTAGTCATATCATTAGACAGCGAGACATTTTCACTGGCCATAAAAAATTATCTCTAGTTACCATGGATCCAGTAGCCCAGCTGGCTCTGCAGTTGCAGGGATTATCCATGGAGCTGACGGACATTAAGTCCAAAGTTTTGTCTCCCCTGGAGCAAACCAGAGTTGAACCTAAGGTGGCTCTTCCAGATAGGTTCACTGGTGGGCGAGACAAATTTTTTACCTTCTGGGAGGCATGTAAATTATATTTTCGGCTTCGGCCGCGATCATCAGGGAGTGATGAGCAGAGAGTGGGAATTGTTATCTCACTTCTTCAAGGGGACCCTCAATCCTGGGCATTTTCCCTTCCTCCGGGATCCCCGGCTCTACAGTCTGTAGATCAATTTTTTACTGCTCTGGGATTGGTATATGATGACCCAGATCGGGTCTCTCTTGCTGAGACTAAATTACATAAGATACAGCAGGGAGATCGTCCTGCGGAGGAATTTGCTTCTGAGTTTCGTAGATGGGCCACGGATACTCAGTGGAATGACCCAGCTCTTAGGAGCCAGTTTTGTCATGGGCTTTCTGACAAATTAAAAGACGTTTTGGCTCAGTATGAGTCTCCTCCTTCTCTGGAGGCTGCTATGGCCCTAGCTATCCGTACTGATAGACGGCTTCGGGAGAGGGGTGAGGTAACTCCATTCCCTGTTGTTACTCCACCTACTACTAAAGTCCCGTATGTTGAGGTTCCCCTTGTCTGTTCGGATGAGCCTATGCAGTTGGGAGGGACATCTTTTCGTAGTAGGGGATTGGCGGCACGCCGCAGGACTAAAAGGTGTTTTTTCTGCGGGAAAGAGGGACATTTTGTTGGAGAATGTCCATCCCGTGTCTTGTTAAGTAAAAAGTCGCCGGAAAACTGCTAATCCCAGGTTGTGTGGTGGATGACAACCTGGGAGTATGTATTTCATCCGCCGGTTCTTCTCAGTTCCTTGTACCAGTGGAGGTGGTGTTTGGTACTAGAGTGAAGAGATTGTCTGTTCTTCTGGATAGTGGTTCCGGCGCCAATGTGGTTGACGCTCAGTTTGCTCAGGCTCAAGGTATGCATCTGAGTGTATTGGTCAAACCGATCCCTATTTTTTCCATTGACGCCAGGCCTCTCGGCCAAGGTAGCTTTGTTCATGAGATTCATAACATTGACCTTCGGGTAGGGGCAATACATAGGGAACAATTATCTTGTTATGTGTTGGAGGGTCTACCTACTCCCATTGTGTTGGGACTTCCTTGGCTGGTTAAACATAACCCTGTAATTAATTGGCAGTCCAGAGAGATAAGCCAATGGGGTGAGTTTTGCAAAAGCAACTGCATGAACACAGTCATCAGTGCGGTCGTACCTAGTACATTGCCTCCTTTTTTGGAGGATTTTGGGGATGTTTTTTCTGAGGAGGGGTGTCGGGAGTTGCCTCCTCATCGTGTGTATGACTGCTCTATTAATCTTCTTCCTGATGCTAAGTTACCTAAAGCTAGGTTGTATAATCTTTCTGGTCCTGAAAGACAGGCTATGAAAGATTATATTTCCGAAAGTCTGGCCAAAGGGCATATTAGACCTTCATCTTCCCCTGTAGCCGCGGGGTTCTTCTTTGTGAAGAAAAAAGATGGAGGCCTACGCCCTTGCTTGGATTTCCGCGAACTTAATCGGATTACTGTTCGAGATCCGTATCCACTCCCTCTTATTCCTGATCTCTTCAATCAAATTGTTGGCGCCAAATGGTTCTCTAAATTGGATCTCAGGGGGGCGTATAATCTGATTAGAATAAAAGAGGGGGATGAGTGGAAAACGGCGTTTAACACGCCGGAGGGACATTATGAAAACCTGGTTATGCCTTTTGGTCTGACTACTGCACCAGCAGTATTCCAACATTTTGTTAATGACATTTTTAGTCACCTTGTGGGGGTGTTTGTGGTCGTATATTTGGATGACATTTTAATTTACTCGCCAGATCTTGTGTCTCACCAGGAGCATGTGAGACAGGTGTTGCAGATCTTGCGAGACAATAAACTATACGCCAAACTGGAGAAGTGTGTTTTTGCCGTACAGGAACTTCAGTTTTTGGGTTTTTTGGTGTCAGCCTCCGGTTTCCGTATGGACCCTGAAAAGGTGAGAGCAGTGCTTGAATGGGATCAGCCAGGGGATCTTAAGGCTCTGCAGCGTTTTTTGGGGTTTGCTAATTACTACCGGAAATTTATTTGTAATTTCTCGTCTGTCGTCAAACCTCTCACGGACATGACGAGAAAAGGGACGGATTTTTCTAGGTGGTCGGGCAAAGCTTGCCAAGCCTTTTCCTCTTTAAAGAGATGTTTTGCTTCGGCACCCGTTCTCATCCAACCAGATGTATCTCAGCCGTTCATTGTGGAGGTGGACGCGTCTGACGTAGGGGTGGGTGCTATATTGTCCCAGGGTCCGTCCCCTGGTAAATGGCATCCGTGCGCTTTCTTTTCTAAGAAATTGTCGTCCGCCGAAAGGAATTATGATATCGGCAATAGGGAACTTTTGGCCATTAAATTGGCTTTTGAAGAATGGCGTCACTTTTTGGAGGGGGCAGTCCACCGGTCACCGTTATTACTGATCACAAGAACCTGTGTAAGGTTCTATGTATATATTCCTGAAACTCAGTTTGTTCGTCAGCCATTTTACTTTCTGTCTTGCTGCAGCTATCTTGCCCTCAGTCAAAATGGAGTTTCCAGCTTGCATGTTCCCGCCCTGATTCTCTCCTTTGCTTCTTAAGCAGCCACAGCTGAGCAATCAGTGCTTCAGAATCTAGCCTGCAGTGAACCTGTGACTTGACTCCTGTAAGCCTTGGACCTTGTACTCCAGCTATTCCTACTGAGGAACTCTGAAGCACTTGTGGACTCTGAACCCTGCTCTTTGAAAGACCCACGTTTGCATGGACTTACGGTAACAGAGAAGAAGATCCTGAATCTGTATTGGAGAGTGATTGCTGAGCTTGGATTACTCTGGCCTGCTGTGTCTCCTGTTTCTGTGTCTGCAAACTGTGTGACTATTTCTGCCAACTTGTATGAAGTAATACAGGACTTTTCTATATCAAACCTGTGACTCCTGTGTTTTCATCGCACCCAAGCACAAGACGCTATATGAACTGTACTACATACATTACAAGATTCTGAAGCCAAAACGTTAGTGTCTGCTGGGTCTGGAAGGCTGTGTCTGCTGTACTGTGGATATCAGACGTCCGGTTGTACTTTCTGTGATGACAGTGGTTGTGACTTCTCACAACCATTCCAGGTGAGCAATTCCCTTAAGTTTTTCCTTTTTGCAGTGTTACCACAGGTAAACACTATTGTTTTTTTTTTTTTTTTTCTTTTCTCTTTTTTGTCTGCTGTAACTCTGGATATCAGATGTCTGGTTGAAACTTTCTGTGATGATAGTGGTTGTGACTTCTCACAACCATTCCAGGTGAGCAGTTCCCTTAATTTTTTTTTCTCTCTGCAGTGTTGCCACAGGTGAACACTATTGTTTGTTTTTTTCTCTCCTCTTCTTCCAGTAATCCTGTCTTAAAAGATCTGGAAAATGGAGGCCCGCATAAAGGAACTTTGCGGAGTGACTGATAATATCCTTGCAGATTTGCAGAATATAAAGACCCGTTTTACAAATCTACAGGACCTCAATAATCACAATTTGCAAGTGGTTGGACAGACTACCCAGGATTTGCGAGCCAGGATTGAGGTTCTAGAGGGGCGAGTCCAGGCTCCTGCCGTAGCCCCGAGTGCTGGGATTCCCAAGTTGCCCCCTTTTCGTTTTGGCGGTGAATGTGAGAAATTCAGGGGATTTATTAATCAATGCAATCTTTTTTTTTCTGCACATGCTTCACAATTTCCCACTGAACGATCTAAGGTGCTTACTATAATTATGTTGCTTACCAACAAGGCTTTGATGTGGGCAAACCCTCTGATTGAGACTGAGGATGATTGTTTGAATCACCTTGATGATTTTATTTCAGCCATGGGGCAGGTGTTTGATGACCCCAATTGAGGTGCAACAGCTGAAGCAGCCATGTTAGCTTTGCGCCAAGGTAAGCACTCGGTAGCTGAATATGCCTTGGATTTCAGGAGATGGGCCCTTGATACCACCTGGGACAGTTCCGCCAAAAAATCTATTTTTCGAAAGGGGTTATCTCCACTGATTAAGGATGAACTTGCTCGTGCAGACCCTCCCACTGCGTTAGGTGACTTTATTAACTACTGCATCCGTATTGATACTCGTCTGACTGAACGCAGGCAAGAGAGATGGTTCGAAAGCAATCGTACTAACCTTTTCCTACCTTCCTCTCCAGCTAAGGAACCTTTGAGTAGGATTACACGGGAACCTGAACCTGAACCCATGCAGGTAGACTCTTTACAACGACGGGTTAGTGATGCACGCAAGGAACATCGTTTTAAGGAGAATCTATGTTTCTATTGTGGTAAGTCAGGGCACTTCATTATAAACTGCCCCAGCCGTTCTCGTAAGACTACTGCAGCACTCATTCATTGTGAGTGTTGCGAGAGGGGATCTGTCAGGTCCGAGCCTCAGGCTCCAGAGAGATCTGCAGCAACAGATCTTGATTTCTCGGACTAGGACGTTGACTGTGTAAACGCTGCCATTTTTCAAGTTTCCTCAGCGGTGTCCCAGCTGAGTTGTAAGAAAAACAATTCTCATTGCTTTCTTTCCATCAAACTCTGGGTTGACTCAGCTTGGGTGTCTAGCTCTGCTATGATCGACTCAGGGGCAAGTGGAAATTTTATGGATGTCTCCTTTGCTCTGAAACAGGGAATACGTTCAGTGAAGAAGGCTACTCCAGTACAGATGGAAACTGTGGATGGCTCCCTGCTGACCTCTGGACCAGTGGATCAGGAAACAGAGCCTTTGAGGGTTCTTATGGGTAAAGATCATCAAGAGAAACTGTCCTTTATGCTTATCTCTTCTCCCCACTTTCCCATTATTCTAGGGCTACCATGGCTGCAGGCTCAGAATCCTACCATTAACTGGGAGACCAAGGAATTACACTTTCCAGAGAAACAGATGAGTCCAAAAGTGTCAGCTTGCTCTGTTCCTAAAGGAATCATGTCAGTCCCTGAACTACCAGCTGTATACCAGGACTATGTGGATTTATGTGACAAGAAGAACGCTGACCAGCTTCCTCCTCACCGTCCATATGATTGTCCAATTGAATTATTGCCTGGAGCAGAGATACCTTTTGGTAAGATCTACCCCCTGGCGGGGCCCGAGCTAAAGGCTTTAAAGGATTACATAGATGAAAATCTAGCCAAGGGCTTCATACGCCCCTCTTCATCTCCTGCAGGTGCACCCATCTTCTTTGTAAAGAAGAAAGATGGATCTCTGAGACCATGCGTAGACTATAGGGAACTCAATAAGGTTACTATTAGAAACCGTTATCCATTGCCTTTAATCCCTGAGTTATTGGAGAGAGTGCGACATGCCAAAATTTTTTCTAAACTAGATCTTCGTGGGGCCTATAACTTAGTCCGTATTAGACCTGGGGATGAATGGAAGACTGCATTCAGGTCACGCTATGGACACTTTGAATATCTAGTTATGCCTTTTGGTCTGAGTACCGCCCCAGCCACTTTCCAACACTTGGTGAATGACATCTTCAGGGATCTCCTAGATACATTCGTGGTAATTTATTTGGATGATATTCTAATTTTTTCTAACTCCACAGAGGAACATCATGGACATGTGAGAATGGTCTTGGAACGTCTAAGACAAAATCATCTTTACATCAAACTTGAAAAGTGTGAATTCCATAGGACCGAAATTCAATTTCTGGGTATGTACTGTCTACACAAGGAATTAGTATGGATGGAAGCAAAACCCAAGCCATCAAGGATTGGCCAAGTCCTAGAAATGTGAAGGAGGTACAGCGCTTCATCGGGTTTGCCAACTTCTATAGACGTTTCATTAGAAATTTCTCTGAGGTAGTGTCACCTATCACTCAACTTACCCGGAAAGAGTCTAGGTTTTCCTGGACCCCCAAGCCCAGGAAGCATTTTCCCGTCTAAAAGATAAATTTACCACTGCACCTATCCTAGTACATCCCAACCCCGAGCTTGCCTTCATAATAGAGGTGGATGCTTCAGACTGTGCCGTTGGAGCTATACTCTCTCAGAGAACAGGTGAGAAGAATGTCTTGCATCCCTGTGCCTTCTTTTCCCAGCAGTTGTCTTCGGCTGAGAGGAACTACGATGTGGGCAATAGAGAGTTGTTGGCCATTATTGCCGCCTTCAAAGAATGGAGACACCTTCTTCAGGGAGCTGCACAGCAAATAGTCGTCCTGACAGACCATCGTAACCTTGAGTTTATCAGGTCGGCTAAGTGCCTGACTCCTCGCCAGGCTCGCTGGAATCTTTTCTTAAACCAATTTAATTTATCATCTCTTATAGACCAGGATCGCGCAATGGAAAGGCTGATGCACTCTCTAGGATTTACTCAGCAGAGACACGTCCAATTACTCCTCCTAAGACTATTCTTCCTGACTCTAGATTCCTAGGAGTAATTCATAATCAAGACCTACTTAAGGACATCAAGGAAGCATACCATGCGGATTCCTTTTTGGCACAACCCCCAAGGGACGTAAGTCTTGTCTTTAAGAATGGTGTGTGGATTCAGGGACAACGTCTGTATATTCCTGAAACAGTCAGATTAAGAGTATTGCAACTCATTCACGATTCCAAGATAGCTGGGCATAGAGGAATTCTAAAGACACAGGAATTTCTTTCTCGTTTCTTTTGGTGGCCCACTTGCAGGAAGGATGTTTTGAATTATGTCACTTCATGTGAGGTCTGTGCAAGATGCAAAACACCTCGCTCCTCACCAACTGGTCTGTTACAGCCTCTTCCCACCCCGTCCCGCCCGTGGGGATCCATTTCTATGGACTTCATTGTGGAGTTACCAACCTCTCAGGGGAAGAACACCATTCTAGTGGTGGTTGACCGTCTAACAAAGGCAGCTCATTTTATCCCTTGTGTCGGCTTACCCACTGCAAAACAGACATCAGATTTGATGATTAAAGATGTGTTTCGCTTACATGGAGTACCGGATGAGGTTATTTCGGATCGAGGGGTGCAATTCACTTCTAGGTTTTGGCAAAATTTCTGTGCAGCATTGGACATTAAAGTAAACCTTTCTTCTGCTTTTCATCCCCAGACTAATGGACAGACCGAACGAACCAATCAAACCCTGGAGCAGTATCTCCGCTGCTTTATCTGCCACCTACAGGATGATTGGGTGGATCTACTTCCATTAGCTGAGTTCTCGTATAACAACTCTCAGAGTGCCTCCACTAAACAGTCTCCTTTTTACTCTAATCTAGGTTATCATCCTAACATTCTACCACGATTTCCCATAGAAACGCCTTTACCAGCAGTGGCTGAAAGAATCACGTCTTTACAGAAGAATATGGATCTTCTAAAGGAAAATCTGGAATCGGCTCAAGAAAGGTACAAGAAAGCAGCAGATAAATTTCGTAAACCTGCACCAGCTTTCAAGGTAGGAGACTTGGTCTGGCTGTCAACCAGAAATCTTAAGTTAAGGATTCCATCGTCTAAGTTGGGACATAAGTACATTGGACCCTATAAAATCAGTAAAATTATAAGTGCCGTTGCTTGTCGTCTTCAACTGCCCAGAACTATGAGAATCCACCCTGTCTTTCATGTATCCCTACTAAAGGCTGCGACACCCAATACGTTTCCTGGACGTTCCTCTCCTTGCCCTGACCCAGTGCTAGTCGATGGTCAGGAAGAATTTGTGGTGGAAAGGATTTTAGATTCCAGGTTGTATAGAAATCAGTTACAATATCTGATTAAATGGCAGGGCTACCCAGTGGAGGACAACTCATGGGAACCGGTCAATAACGTTAATGCTCCTCGCTTGCTCCGTCAGTTTCATTAGAGGTACCCACACAAGCCTGGTCTGAGGTCATCCGGAGGTTGTCCTTAAGGGGGAGTAATGTAAGGTTCTATGTATATATTCCTGAAACTCAGTTTGTTCGTCAGCCATTTTACTTTCTGTCTTGCTGCAGCTATCTTGCCCTCAGTCAAAATGGAGTTTCCAGCTTGCATGTTCCCGCCCTGATTCTCTCCTTTGCTTCTTAAGCAGCCACAGCTGAGCAATCAGTGCTTCAGAATCTAGCCTGCAGTGAACCTGTGACTTGACTCCTGTAAGCCTTGGACCTTGTACTCCAGCTATTCCTACTGAGGAACTCTGAAGCACTTGTGGACTCTGAACCCTGCTCTTTGAAAGACCCACGTTTGCATGGACTTACGGTAACAGAGAAGAAGATCCTGAATCTGTATTGGAGAGTGATTGCTGAGCTTGGATTACTCTGGCCTGCTGTGTCTCCTGTTTCTGTGTCTGCAAACTGTGTGACTATTTCTGCCAACTTGTATGAAGTAATACAGGACTTTTCTATATCAAACCTGTGACTCCTGTGTTTTCATCGCACCCAAGCACAAGACGCTATATGAACTGTACTACATACATTGCAACCTGCTGTATTTAGAATCCGCTAAGCGTCTGAATTCCAGACAAGCTCGATGGTCGTTGTTTTTTACCAGGTTTAATTTTGTCGTCACTTATCGTCCGGGGTCTAAGAATGTAAAGGCTGATGCTTTGTCTCGCAGTTTCCCAGGGGCCGGGAAAACGGATGACCCGATTCCTATCCTTCAGGAGGGGGTGGTAGTGTCGGCTGTATGTTCTGAGCTTGAGGAGGAGGTGTTAGAGGCTCAGGGGACGCCCCTGCAGGACCTCCAGGGAGACTGTTTGTCCCGAATCAGTTGAGACAAAAGGTTATTGAGGCACATCATAATTCTGCTTTAGCAGGACATCCAGGGAGTAAGGCTACTTTAGATCTCCTTTCTCGCCGATTTTGGTGGCCTAACGCTAATAAAGATGTTATAACTTTTGTCGCGTCCTGTGGGGTTTGTGCTCGCTCTAAAACTCCTCATACCCGTCCATCTGGGACCCTTTTACCCTTGAAACTTCCGGAGCGTCCATGGACTCATTTATCTATGGACTTCATTACGGATCTTCCTCCGTCGTCAGGGAATACTGTCATACTGGTGGTTGTTGACAGGTTCAGTAAGATGGCACATTTCGTTGCTCTTCCTGCACTCCCTAATGCTAAAACTCTGGCGCAGGTGTTCATTAGGGAGATCGTGAGACTTCATGGGTTGCCTTCTGATGTGGTGTCAGATAGGGGTCTCAGTTTGTGTCCAAATTTTGGAGGGCATTTTGTTTACGTCGGGGATGCAATTGTCGTTTTCCTCGGCTTTTCATCCACAGACCAATGGTCAGACAGAGCGTCTGAATCAGAGTTTAGAGACATATCTCCGGTGTTTTGTCTCGGAGAACCAGGAGGACTGGTCATCTTTCTTGCCTCTGGCAGAGTTCGCTCTTAACAACAGGCGGAGCGAGTCCACTGGTAAGTCCCCGTTTTTTGGGGCATATGGTTTTCATCCCCAGTTTTGTACTTTCAATGGGGGGGTCCTTCTGGGGTTCCTGAGGAGGAGCGTTTCTCGTCGTCACTTGCTTCTGTGTGGCGAGGTGTATTGAATAATTTGAGTACGATGGGGAACCGTTACAAACGTATGGCTGATAGGAGGAGAGTTTCTGGTCCAGATCTGAATGTGAACGATCTGGTATGGTTGTCTACCAGGAATATAAAACTTAAAGTGCCCTCCTGGAAACTGGGTCCCAGATTCATCGGGCCGTACAGGATCAGTTCCATAATTAATCCTGTGGCATTTCGTCTGGAACTCCCTTCTACTTTTAAAATTCATAATGTGTTCCACAAGTCATTACTTAAAAGGTATGTGGCACCAGTCATACCGTCACCTCTACCTCCTCCTCCAGTGTTGGTCAATGGTAACTTGGAATTTCAAGTATCAAAAATCATTGACTCTCGCCTGAATCGCCGGTCCCTTCAGTACTTGGTGCATTGGAAGGGGTATGGTCCGGAGGAGAGGACGTGGTCCCTGCGTCTGATGTTAACGCAGATCGTTTGGTTCGGACCTTCCACAGAACTCACCCGGGCAGGCCTGGCCCTGAGGGTCCGGAGGCCCCTCGTAGAAGGGGGGGTACTGTCATGTGTGCATTGCCACGAAGATCGTCGCGGTTGCACATTTTGACTTCTCACAGCTGAGTTGCTGTTTCTTTGTGTTTGGCAGCTAGGGAGTTAATTCTGTCTGTGCTCGGTGCTGGGACTGGGTGCAGTTTCTCCCGGCTGCAATTGATTATTTGTTGATTGGTTTCCTTTAAGTTTCTGGTTGTCTGCTTTGGGAGTTGCCAGTGAAACTCTTCATGCAGACCACAGATAGGAATGAATCTGTATAGACTCTAGTTGAGAGCTCCTTAGTTGTTTTAAGCTTAACTTGCTTAGAGTTTATTTCCCAGACCATTTATGTTCCTTCGGTGTTTGAGTGTGTATGCAAGAGAGTGCTATCCTGTCTGTCTTATGTCTAATCTGTGTATTTAGCTGAGATCAGCCCATATCCCTTTGGTGGTAATCAGGATCCTTCTTAGGACTGATTACAGGGTTCAGGGTCTGATAGGAGACAGGGTTAGGCTGGAGACTTGGACCTCTGAACCATTATCAGTACCTCCAAGGTAAGGGATTAGTTAGGACCCCAGTGTAGGGTCAGGTTAGACCCCGGTCCTCCTCTTTCCTGTTACAGCTCATCAAGTCCTCAAGATTAACCCTGAGTTCAACTGATATCGTCTCTGCACATCTAGTCCTCAAGATTAACCCTAAGTTCTGCTGATATTGTGTCAGGTAAATCTATTTTATACTTAAATTCTTATGTTGCTAAACTATATGTTGTATAGAGTGTGGTTCCTGTATAAATAGTTTACTGACATTGTAGTCATATCATTAGACAGCGTGACACCCACACAGGCGGTTCCTTCAGAGCTTCGTGTTCCATGACATCTATACACACCGATAAATCTGAGAACAGGTCCCGGTTCTGCTGCAGCAATTCCTGACATTGCTGTTTTTGAGCCTTGAACAGCGTCTCAGCTATTGTGACGTTTTCCATGCCCCCTTCTGGCTTAACCAGCAAATATTGAGTTTTGACGGGGTCCCTGTTTTGCCATACCTTGATGGGTAGCAGCATGAGGGGATTTTTTAAGTGAGAGGTGGATGCAGTTAACTGGCAGGTGGGACAGGTGTGGCAATACCTTAGGATTTCCTAGTAACATCCGGGCCAATAGAACATCCGCATGACCCGTTCTTGAGTTTTGGCCACCCCCAGATGGCCACCCAAGACATGTGAATGGGCTGTGTCCAACACCCTCCATTTATAGGGTCCTGGTACCAACAATTGTTCCACCATCTCCTTCCACCATCTCCTCACTCATCATAGTAACCCAGTACAATAAGTCCCCATTCAACATGTGCTATGCTGTTTTTAATGGTTACCTTATTGAATACTTCTTTTTGAGTTTGGTCCCTATATTAGGCGGACCCAAAATTTTCTCCGGTCACCGCTATCTCAGGAATGTCGGCTCCAGGGATACTACTTCCTCATCTCCCACCATTACACAGAAGGGAAAGCTGTCCGGCTCTGGGGTTGGTGAGATTTATTTAGGGCAACCCGTCTATTACCTGAGAAATCGAGGTCTCTGCCCCTTCCTCACAAGTCCCAAAACAACACAAAGACCGGCTCCAGGGATACTACTTCCTCATCTCCCACCATTACACAGAAGGGAAAGCTGTCCGGCTCTGGGGTTGGTGAGATTTATTTAGGGCAACCAGTCTATTACCTGAGAAATCGAGGTCTCTGCCCCTTCCTCACAAGTCCCAAAACAACACAAAGACCTGGATGAAAGAATAGGTAATCGAGTGCAATAAATCCTTCAATCCTGGTCCACACCAACCTCATTGGGACACTGTACCTCGTGCCGTCTCAATGACTATTTTGGCCACCAGATAGTCTTTAGCATCCCTGTGTATAGCCACACAGAGAGAAATAAGCAGTCAAAAGGTCAAATGTAACAAAAATAGAAAACACTTTATTATTGTACTAGGATAAAAGATTAGCACAGCAGAAAAATACCGCATGTGCCTCAGTGCAAATACAAAAGACAGGGGAAGCCACATGTGGTAAACTAAACACACTGGTGTCTGATACTACTTGTCACAGATAGTATGCAACTTAATTATAATGCATAGATGTACATACAACGGTAGATAAATGTACATATAACAGTAAATACATGTGTATGCAGAGATAGATAGTCGATGGTAATAAAGTACATACCAATACAGTCACAATGTGACTGACCACACAGGCTGCCCCTGCCACCCCAATGCGCGTTTCGGAAGGTTCCTTCCTTCCTTCTTCCTTTTTCTGCTGTGCTAATCTTTTATCCTAGTACAATAATAAAGTGTTTTCTATTTTTGTTACATTTGACCTTTTGACTGCTTATTTCTCTCTGTGTGGCTATATATATTATATATGCAGTTGGTCCATTATGGTCCTCATATTTTCAGTCTACTAACTTCTGACATGATGTCAGCATACTTGCCATGATATGGTACATATAGTAACTGATATGTTGATCTATTGTATTTTTTGGTTAGCATCCCTGTGTATGTAGCGGATGTCCTCCTTCTTCCCAGGGATCAATGGGAGAGGTAGTGTAGTACTCACAAGGGTCACCAAACTCACTGAGTCTAGTAGTCCAGTAATTTGCAGACAATTCACTTTTACAGGACAAGCTTGGGCCCCTCACTGGTTCTACTGTCCACACTGCAAGCCGGATGTGCATAGGCCCATGCTACAGTCCATTTACTCAGTGGTCATGGGACAATGGGCAGCTAGATAACCTGAGCCATGACAGCTCCAGCAAATTACATCCCCCGATGAGACCCTCGGCATGACCTCTGCCGCCCCTTGTTCTTTGGACACGTCACCCCCTTTTTTTGCCTCATCCCCCTGATGGGACCCCGGTATGGAGTGGCTTGCCTCCCCATGGAACAGTCGGCCCACTTTATTCCATTTTTGGCATTTGGGCAAAGCAAGAATGGGCGGTGGAAATGATTTCACGTGGCCATCAGAGTTTGTCTTTAAGATTGGTACTAAGGACTTGGCATAGTTACAGGCTTCCACCAGTGCTGAGCCAAGGAGGCACAGTCATATCATCTAGTTATATCAACATCTTACAAGTGTGCCAGATAGCTTGGGACCAATGTTTGGGAGCCCCTACCCTACGGTATCTTGGGTGCTGTGAATAGTAGCTGCCATTGAACCCAAGTAACCTCAGAACAGGCGGCAAGTCACAATGTCAGGGTTTGTTTGCAGAAGTAGAAGCAGCTTTTCTGTATCCAGGTACAAAGTCAAGACTGAAGGGTGTGCTCTCTGCCAGTGTCACCTGACACATTCACATCCAGCAGTACACCAGGTGGTCATCCTGTTGGTGCCTGGAGGAACACGTCTTCTAAGCTAATATCGAAATGAGTGCATGACAATGATGTTCCGGTGCAGTACATTTATCCTAGGGTTCTATAGTTGATGGATCTCTTTACAGAAAGCTCATTGTTTTCAATAGACCTTGTAAAATGATTTAATTTCTCCAGCAGCACCACCATCTACCAGTCCCTTCATATACAGTCACTTTTTGACTGTAGGCTTGCTGCCCCCCAGGTCTCTATGGTGCTGTATGGAGGGTCTGTGGTTTGGCAGCAGTAACACAATAGAACATTGTAGATGTGACCGTACAAGATTTCTCTGCTTTCTGAAGATCCCGGCTATAGAAGATGACACGAGAGACAAGTGCTGCTCCCCCTCCCTGCAGCTGACAGAATGAATGGAGCCGCTGAGCTCTTTTCTGTTCTCGTAAAGATTCCTGCAGGGCTGAGGTTGTACAGGCTGCTCCGAGACTTGTGCACACAATGGCACGCTATGCTGGCGAGTGGCGACACGGCCATGTGCTGCGCTGCACGTCTCTAAAATCATAAAGAGAGTGGGGGAATGACTCAAATAGCAACTTCATAATATCCAGTATTATCAGAATCGCTCTGTTAATCCAGCACAGAGGGACATGTCCACAATTTAGTGCCAACAGTGATGCCAGGAGCAGTGTTGCTTTATGCCAGGGCTCTGCACACCTGACCAGCCTCAGCCACACTTGCCTACTGCATACCTTGGCATTCTCCTATTAAGCTTAAATGGGAACTATGCACCTGGCCAGCCTGGTATTATACCCACCTGGTTATCTTTATGACAAAGGTAGCCATTTTAGTACACCATCTGGCTGCGGCCAAAAAGCCTTCGCTCACGGCTTGTCAATGGCTAACCCTCCAAAGTCGTGCGGTCATCGGCCAACCTGCAGTAGTATCAATGAGCGCATCATTTTACATGCACCCTAAACATGCCCCACGTTCCATAGGTTTCCGACACCTCATAGAGTGGACTTAGGAGCAGACACAGGTTGAAGAGGCGCTTGTGTAAAAACAGGATAAGGGCCCATCGTAGTCCAATAGCCCATCAAATGCACAATTCCACCTGCTTTAGAGATGGTAGTTGCCCCCTTAGGTGCTCAGCCCCTGGGGGGTACACAGCTTGCACCAATAGCATATCTGCTCCTGGTGGATATGAATTGATATCTGTGCAGAAAAAAATGCAGAAAACTTGGTCCAGAAAGACCTGAAATGGATTTGAAGGAGCAGTTAATACAGGAAGCTGGTGAGATCGCTGGTTATCAACCTGTAGGCCCTCACGAGGCTGAAGTTGGTTTCTTGTTCGTTCAGTTTCTTATTCGGAGCTGAAGTTGGTTTCTTATTCGTCAGTTTCTTATTCGGCAAATTTTTCTTTTCTGTTTTTTATAGGTTTAACAACAAAAAACAAGCATCAAAATAATAAAAAACAATGCAGCGAGGTGCCCTGATGTGAACACACTTAAAATCAGTGCCAAAAATTATAAAACTGGCACAAAAATGGGCATCAAAGTGGGCACCAGAGGGCGTTAATGAAAGGGTTAAATAACTTTGGGCCACTGATATGACACTGCAGACATATAGAACATGGCGCCCCACATTAAAAACAAGTCTCTCCAGCCTGGCCCAAATGGGTTCTGGGCATCAGAATTGGTATCAAAGTGGGCACAAAGTCGATTTTCACAGGTTTGAATAAGTAACAGTTGTTTTTAAGGGGTTAAATGACTTTGGGCCACTGATCTCACACTAAGAATACACAGATAGTGATGCCCCGCATCAAACCCAGGCCCCTCCTGCCTGGCCCAAATGGGTTCTGGGCATCAGAATTAGCATCAAAGTGGGCAAACTGCCAATTTTCACAGATTTCAATAAGTAACAAATGTTTTTAAGGGGATAAAATGACTTTGGGCCACTGATCTCACACTAAGAATACACAGATAGTGATGCCCCGCATCAAACCCAGGTCCCTCCTGCCTGGCCCAAATGGGTTCTGGGCATCAGAATTGGCATCAAAGTGGGCAAACAGCCAATTTTCACAGATTTGAATAAGTAACAGATGTTTTTAAGGGTTAAATGACTTTGGGCCACTGATATCACACTAAGAATACACAGATAGTGATGCCCCGCATCAAACCCAGGTCCCTCCTGCCTGTCCCAAATTGGTTCTGGGCATCAGAATTGGCATCAAATTGGGCAAACAGCCAATTTTCACAGATTTGAATAAGTAACAGATGCTTTTAAGGGGTTAAATGACTTTGGGCCACTGATCTCACACTAAGAATACACAGATAGTGATGCCCCACATCAAACCCAGGTCCCTCCAGCCTGGCCCAAATGGGTTCTGGGCATCAGAATTAGCATCAAAGTGGGCAAACTGCCAATTTTCACAGATTTCAATAAGTAACAAATGTTTTTAAGGGATAAAATGACTTTGAGCCACTGATCTCACACTAAGAATACACAGATAGTGATGCCCCGCATCAAACCCAGGTCCCTCCTGCCTGGCCCAAATGGGTTCTGGGCATCAGAATTGGCATCAAAGTGGGCAAACAGCCAATTTTCACAGATTTGAATAAGTAACAGATGTTTTTAAGGGGTTAAATGACTTTGGGCCACTGATATCACACTAAGAATACACAGATAGTGATGCCCCGCATCAAACCCAGGTCCCTCCTGCCTGTCCCAAATTGGTTCTGGGCATCAGAATTGGCATCAAATTGGGCAAACAGCCAATTTTCACAGATTTGAATAAGTAACAGATGCTTTTAAGGGGTTAAATGACTTTGGGCCACTGATCTCACACTAAGAATACACAGATAATGATGCCCTGCATCAAACCCAGGTCCCTCCTGCCTGGCCCAAATGCGTTCTGGGCATCAGAATTGGCATCAAAGTGGGCAAACGGACAATTTTCACAGAATTGAATAAGTAACCGATGTTTTTAAGTGTTTAAATGACTTTGGGCCACTGATCTCACACTAAGAATACACAGATACTGATGCCCTGCATCAAACACAGGTCCCTCCTGCCTGGCCCAAATGGGTTCTGGGCATCAGAATTGGCATCAAAGTGTGAAAACAGCCAATTTTCACAGATTTGAATAAGTAACAGATGTTTTTAAAGGGTTAAATGACTTTGGGCCACTGATCTCACACTAAGAATACACAGATAGTGATGCCCCGCATCAAACCCAGGCCCCTCCTGCCTGGCCCAAATGGGTTCTGGGCATCAGAATTAGCATCAAAGTGGGCAAACTGCCAATTTTCACAGATTTCAATAAGTAACAAATGTTTTTAAGGGGATAAAATGACTTTGGGCCACTGATCTCACACTAAGAATACACAGATACTGATGCCCCGCATTAAACCCAGGTCCCTCCTGCCTGGCCCAAATGGGTTCTGGGCATCAGAATTGGCATCAAGGTGGGCAAACGGCCAATTTTCACAGATTTGAATAAGTAACAGATGTTTTTAAGGGGTTAAATGACTCTGGGCCACTGATCTCACACTAAGAATACACATATAGTGATGCCCCGCATCAAACCCAGGTCCCTCCTGCCTGGACCAAATGGGTTCTGGGCATCAGAATTGGCATCAAAGTGGGCAAACAGCCAATTTTCACAGATTTGAATAAGTAACAGATGTTTTTTAAGGGGTTAATTGACTTTGGGCCACTGATCTCACACTAAGAATACACAGATAGTGATGCCCCGCATCAAACCCAGGCCCCTCCTGCCTGGCCCAAATGGGTTCTGGGCATCAGAATTAGCATCAAAGTGGGCAAACTGCCAATTTTCACAGATTTCAATAAGTAACAAATGTTTTTAAGGGGATAAAATGACTTTGGGCCACTGATCTCACACTAAGAATACACAGATAGTGATGCCCTGCATCAAACCCAGGTCCCTCCTGCCTGGCCCAAATGCGTTCTGGGCATCAGAATTGGCATCAAAGTGGGCAAACGGACAATTTTCACAGAATTGAATAAGTAACCGATGTTTTTAAGTGTGTTAAATGACTTTGGCCACTGATCTCACACTAAGAATACACAGATACTGATGCCCTGCATCAAACACAGGTCCCTCCTGCCTGGCCCAAATGGGTTCTGGGCATCAGAATTGGCATCAAAGTGTGAAAACAGCCAATTTTCACAGATTTGAATAAGTAACAGATGTTTTTAAAGGGTTAAATGACTTTGGGCCACTGATCTCACACTACGAGTACACAGATAGTGATGCCCCGCATCAAACCCAGGTCCCTCCTGCCTGGCCCAAATGGGTTCTGGGCATCAGAATTGGCATCAAAGTGGGGAAACAGCCAATTTTCACAGCTTTGCATAAGTAACAGGTGTTTTTCAAGGGTTAAATGACTTTGGGCCACTGATCTCATTCCACCCTTAGATCCCCCATAATGGCAGTCAGGCTACCTCTGATGAGCACATGGAGGGCTGTGTGGCCCTCAAAAGAAATGCCATCCCACACCATTACTGACCCACTGCCAAACCGGTCATGCTGAAGGATGTTGCAGGCAGCAGGTTCACACTCAGCACGTGACAGACGTGACAGAGTCTGGAGACGCCGTAGAGAGTGATCGGCTGCCTGCAACATTCTTCAGCATGACCGGTTTGGCAGTGGGTCAGTAATGGTGTGAGGTGGCATTTCTTTGGAGGGACACACAGCCCTCCATGTTGTAACGGGTCAGGGAGGCGGAACCTCTGAGCTTTATTATACAAGGAGGCTTTCCTTGTAAAGGAGCGGGTGGCGCCCGGGGAGACGGACAGGAAGTCACGGCAAGTGACAGGGACAGTCTTTGGACAGACGGGAAGGAGGTCACGGCAAGTGACCGGGCAGTCTCTGGATATACAGACAGGTAGTCACGGCAAGTGACCGGGGCAGTCTCTGGATAGACAGGCAGGTAGTCACGGCAAGTGACCGGGGCAGTCTCTGGATAGACAGGCAGGTAGTCACGGCAAGTGACCGAGGCAGTCTCTGGATAGACAGGCAGGTAGTCACGGCAAGTGACCGGGGCAGTCTCTGGATAGACAGGCAGGTAGTCACGGCAAGTGACCGGGGCAGTCTCTGGATGGACAGGTATATACGACCTGAGATGGTGGAGCCTCCCGGTAGGCTAGCAGGCAGATGACAGATGAACGCCCCCAAGTGAGCAGGCGAGAGTCTCTGGAATAGACGATGTCACCGCATGTGACGTCCGAACCTCCGGGTAGGTCTGCAGGCAGATGGCAGATGAACGCCCCAAGTGAGCAGGCGAGAGTCTCTGGAATAGACGATGGTCACCGCATGTGACGTCCGAACCTCCGGGTAGGTCTGCAGGCAGATGGCAGATGAGCTCCCCCAAGTGAGCAGGCGAGATTCTCTGGAATAACCGATGGTCACCACCGGTGACGGCCGAACCTCCAGGTAGGCTTGCGGACAGGTAGCAGACAGCAAACTGGCAGGAGACAGGCAGGTAACTGGTAACGGAACCTGAGGGCTGAAGCAGAGTAAACAGTGCAACAACATTGCTCGGGCACCTCCATTAAGGAGGGAGTACTTTATATAGGGTGGAGTCCTCCGGCATTGGCCGGGGACCTTTTTTGAAAGAAGCGCGCGGCCCCTTTAAGAGCGGGGGAGCGCGCGGGGCGCGTGCCCTAAGTCCAGCAGCAGGGAAGGAGCGCGCGACCCCAGCAGGGCGGAAGGAGGACGCCGAGCGTGGGTAAGGGGGGCGACGTCCCTGCCTGGCAGAGGACGCTGGCGCAGGGGAACAGCGTCCCTGCCTGGCAGAGGGCAGGGACGCCGGCGCTACAGTACCCCCCCCTTTAGGCCCCCCCTTTTTTAGGCCAGAAAGAAATTTAGCTAGGATGAGAGGGGCATGGATGTTCTCCCGAGGCTCCCACGTTCTCTCCTCAGGACCAAACCCCTTCCAATCCACCAGAAAATAGATCTTTCTTCCTACCCTTTTGGTGGCCAAAATGTTCTCTACCTCAAATTCGTTCTCAGCAGACAGTGGAGCAGGAGGTGTACCTGTAGACTTGACAAAAGAGTTAAGTACCACCGGTTTGAGGAGAGATACATGGAAGGAGTTAGGAATCCGCAAATTGGCCGGGAGTTTCAATTTATAGGACACTGGGTTGATCTGACTGATGATCTCCAGAGGACCGATGAACCGAGGACCTAACTTGTAGGAAGGAATCTTGAGCCGAACATACTTGGACGAGAGCCAGACCTTATCCCCAGGACGGAATTGAGGGGGATCCAGACGTTTCTTGTCAGCATGTCTCTTCATGCGCTCGGATGACAGAATGAGTGCGGACCGGGTACTCTCCCATATGGAGGAGAATTCGTTAACCAGGGATTCCGCAGCTGGATTGTCCACAGAGATGGAAATAGGTACAGGGATCCGAGGATGTTGACCGAAGACTACAAGAAACGGAGATTTGGAGGAAGATTCGCTCTCGTGATTGTTGTACGAAAATTCGGCCCAAGGCAGGAGATCCACCCAGTCAGAATGGTGGGCATTAACGAAGTGCCGGAGATAACTGGTCAGAATCTGATTGATTCGCTCGACTTGACCATTGGACTGTCGGTGGTAAGCGGAGGAGAAATCCAGGGTGACGTCTAGCAACTTACAAGTGGCTCTCCAGAAACGTGAGGTGAACTGTACCCCACGATCCGACACAATGTGACGAGGCAGACCATGAAGACGGAAGATGTGGCGGATAAAGTCTTTAGCCAACTCGGGTGCAGACGGAAGCCCTGGCAGGGGAATGAAGTGAGCCATCTTGGAAAATCGGTCAACGACCACCCAAATGACCGTACAACCAGCAGAGACGGGAAGATCCGTTATGAAGTCCATGGCTATATGCTGCCAGGGGGCAGCGGGTACAGGAAGCGGGAGAAGACGGCCGGCAGGCAGGTGTCTCGGAACTTTGTTGCGGGCACAGGAGGCACAGGCAGAAACAAAGTCTATTACATCCTTGTGCAGGGTAGGCCACCAGTAATGCCGGGTAATGAGCTGGAGGGTCTTTTTCTGACCAGCGTGGCCAGCTAGTTTAGACGAATGACCCCAGTGGAGGATCCTCTCCCGATCAGGTACCGATACGAACGTCTTACCAGGAGGGAGACGATTTAGACTCACGGGAGCCACCTGCATCACTCTGGCGGGATCGATGATATGTTTAGGTTCCTCCTCGAGATCCGACACCAGGAAAGACCGGGACAAGGCATCCGCCTTGATGTTCTTGTCGGCCGGGCGAAAGTGTAAAAGAAAGTCGAAGCGGGCAAAAAACAAGGACCACCGGGCTTGGCGAGGGTTAAGTCTCTGGGCATGCTGGAGGTAAGCCAGATTCTTGTGGTCAGTGTAAATGATTACCAGATGAAGAGCCCCCTCGAGTAGGTAACGCCACTCCTCCAATGCCAGCTTGATGGCCAATAACTCTCGGTCTCCTATGGAATAATTGCGCTCAGAAGAGGAGAAGAGTTTTGAGAAGAAGCCGCAAGATACCATCCTCCCGGAAGAAGACTTTTGAGTCAGTACCGCTCCGGCTCCAGAAGAGGAAGCGTCCACCTCCAGGAAGAACTGCTTGTTGCCGTCCGGGCGATGCAGCACTGGAGCGGAAGAGAAGGCCTGTTTTAAGGAAAGAAAGGCCTCCTCTGCTTCGGGCGTCCACTGTTTGGGGTTAGCATTCTTGCGGGTGAGCGCGGAGATTGGAGCAGTCCGGGAAGAGAAGTGCGGTATGAAGAGGCGGTAATAATTGGCGAAATCCCAGGAACCGCTGAATGGCCTTCAATCCCTCCGGTCGGGGCCATTTCTCGATGGCAGATAGTTTCTCCGGATCCATTCTTAGGCCTGTCTGAGAAATGATGTAACCCAAAAACGGAAGCGAGGTCTGCTCAAAGAGACACTTCTCATATTTGGCGAAAAGGTGATTCTGCCTAAGCCTGAGCAGAACCTGACGAACATCCCTCCGGTGAGACTGGAGATCCGGAGAGAAGACCAAGATGTCGTCTAGGTACACCACAACGCAGGAGTAGAGCAGGTCCCGGAAGATGTCATTGATCAACTCCTGAAAGACTGCAGGAGCATTACAGAGACCAAAGGGCATCACCAAATACTCATAGTGGCCGTCCCGGGTGTTGAATGCCGTCTTCCATTCATCTCCCCGACGGATACGGACTAGGTTATATGCTCCACGAAGATCCAGTTTGGTGAAGATTCTAGCCCCCCTCAGACGATCAAAACAATTCGGGAATGAGCGGAAGAGGGTACTTATTCTTCACCGTGATCAGGTTTAGGCCTCTCTAGTCAATACAGGGACGGAGAGAGCCGTCTTTCTTTTTTACGAAGAAGAAACCTGCTCCCGCTGGGGAGGTAGATTTCCGGATGAATCCCTTGGCCAAATTCTCCTCGATATATTCGGACATCGACCTGGTCTCAGCAGCAGACAATGGGTAAATACGCCCACGGGGAGGCGTAGTACCGGGTAGCAGGTCGATCGGGCAATCATAAGGTCTGTGAGGGGGTAATGTCTCTGCCTCCTTTTTATTAAAGACATCAGCGAACGACCAATATGGAATCGGGAGCCCTGGTAGATTAGTTGGTGTAGGAGAAGGACGGACGGGATGAACAGGAACCAAACACGTTTTATGACAGTCCTGTCCCCAGCGAAGGATCTCTCCAGTCTGCCAGTCGAGCACGGGTGCATGCTTTTGGAGCCAAGGTAGACCTAATAAGAAAGCATGAGAGAGTCCAGGCAGGACATGAAACGAGATGCTCTCAGAATGCAACATTCCCACCTGCAGGGTTATGGCTTCAGTGATAAGTTGGATGGGACGTGGTAGGAGACCCCCGTCCACAGCAGCAACAGATACTGGTTCAACCAGATGTTTGGTAGGAATGCGATATTTCTCTACTAGAGCCTGTGAAACAAGATTCCCGGCTGCTCCAGAATCAAGTTGGGCTTGTTCGAAATAACGGTTCTCACCGAGGAGAATTGAGACTGACAGCAGCAGAGATGAAGAGGATTTATTCTTGTCTAGGTTGACCTCTCCGAGCGAACCTAGACACAGGCGTTTCCCGACCTCTCCGGACAGGTACGGATCCGGTGCTCCTTACTGCCACAGTAGAAGCAACTCCCCTCGGCACGGCGTAAGTCCTGACGGGCTTTGACCATCTTGGTCTGGTCGACCTGCATAGGCTCAGAAGTGTGTACCTGGGGAGAAGCGGAAGGAGTTACAGGTCTCTGAAAAGAAGGAGCTAGACGAGGAAACCTTCTCTCACGGGTGACCTCTTTGGCGCGTTCCTGGAACCGTAGATCAATTCGATTAGCCAGAGTTATTAGGTCATCGAGAGAGGTTGGAATGTCTCGACCGGCAAGTTCATCTTTAATACGGCCGGACAGACCCTCCCAGAAGACAGATATCAGAGCATCATTATCCCAGGCCAGCTCCGAGGCAAGGGTACGGAACCGTATGGCATATTGCCCCACGGTGAGACTTCCCTGACGGAGACGCAACAGAGATGATGCAGAGGAGGTCTTCCGTCCGGGTTCGTCGAATACCTTCCGGAAGGCCGAGAGAAAAGCAGGCAGGTCAGACACCAGAGGATCTTCTCTCTCCCAGAGAGGATTAAGCCAGGCCAGAGCCTCTCCGGTGAGATGGGACATAATGAAGGCAATTTTGGCCCGGTCGGAGTTAAACTGGTGAGCCAGGAGTTCGAAATGCAGGGTACACTGGTTAATGAAACCCCGAGACAGAGTAGGATCGCCTCCAAACCGTGGAGGAGCAGAAAGTCGAGGTCCAGGAACGGAAACCACGGAATTGGTAAGCAACGGGACTGCCGGATTGCGAGTCATGGCGCCAGTGGTGGTTGCTGGTGAAGTAGTCAGGGTGTCCAGGCGGGAATTAACATTCCGCAGATGACCCAGGATGGACTCCTGTTGAGACCTCTGACGAGACAGTTCATGACACAGGTCAGAGAGCGAAGGGGTTTGGGTGCCACCGGGTTCCATGGCCCGAGCAAACTGTAACGGGTCAGGGAGGCGGAACCTCTGAGCTTTATTATACAAGGAGGCTTTCCTTGTAAAGGAGCGGGTGGCGCCCGGGGAGACGGACAGGAAGTCACGGCAAGTGACAGGGACAGTCTTTGGACAGACGGGAAGGAGGTCACGGCAAGTGACCGGGGCAGTCTCTGGATATACAGACAGGTAGTCACGGCAAGTGACCGGGGCAGTCTCTGGATAGACAGGCAGGTAGTCACGGCAAGTGACCGGGGCAGTCTCTGGATAGACAGGCAGGTAGTCACGGCAAGTGACCGAGGCAGTCTCTGGATAGACAGGCAGGTAGTCACGGCAAGTGACCGGGGCAGTCTCTGGATAGACAGGCAGGTAGTCACGGCAAGTGACCGGGGCAGTCTCTGGATGGACAGGTATATACGACCTGAGATGGTGGAGCCTCCCGGTAGGCTAGCAGGCAGATAACAGATGAACGCCCCCAAGTGAGCAGGCGAGAGTCTCTGGAATAGACGATGGTCACCGCATGTGACGTCCGAACCTCCGGGTAGGTCTGCAGGCAGATGGCAGATGAACGCCCCCAAGTGAGCAGGCGAGAGTCTCTGGAATAGACGATGGTCACCGCATGTGACTTCCGAACCTCCGGGTAGGTCTGCAGGCAGATGGCAGATGAGCGCCCCCAAGTGAGCAGGCGAGATTCTCTGGAATAACCGATGGTCACCACCGGTGACGGCCGAACCTCCAGGTATGCTTGCGGACAGGTAGCAGACAGCAAACTGGCAGGAGACAGGCAGGTAACTGGTAACGGAACCTGAGGGCTGAAGCAGAGTAAACAGTGGAACAACATTGCTCGGACACCTCCATTAAGGAGGGAGTACTTTATATAGGGTGGAGTCCTCCGGCATTGGCCGGGGACCTTTTTTGAAAGATGCGCGCGGCCCCTTTAAGAGCGGGGGAGCACGCGGGCGCGCGCCCTAAGTCCAGCAGCAGGGAAGGAGCGCGCGACCCCAGCAGGGCGGAAGGAGGACGCCGAGCGTGGGTAAGGGGGGCGACGTCCCTGCCTGGCAGAGGATGCTGGCGCAGGGGAACAGCGTCCCTGCCTGGCAGAGGGCAGGGACGCCGGCGCTACACATGTGCTTGTCAGAGGTAGCCTGACTGCCATTAGGTACCGAGATGAGATCCTCAGACCCCTTGTGAGACCATATGCTGGATGCTGGTGCGGTTGGCCCTGGGTTCCTCCTAATGCAGGACAATGCCAGACCTAATGTGGCTGGAGTGTATCAGCAGTTCCTGCAAGATGAAGGCATTGAAGCTATGGACTGGGCCGCCCGTTCCCCAGACCTGAATCCGATTGAGCACATCTGGGACATCATGTCTCACTCCATCCACCAACGTCACGTTGCACCAGACTGTCCAGGAGTTGCCAGATGCTTTAGTCCAGGTCTGGGAGGAGATCCCTCAGGAGAACATCCGCAACCTCATCAGTAGCATGCCCAGGCCTTGTAGAGAGGTCATACAGGCACAGGGAGGTCATACAGGCACATGGAGGCCACACACAATACTGAGCATCATTTTGACTTGTTTCCACTTTAAATTTGTCTTGTTTTGATATTCATTTTAACTTGTTTCCACTTTCATTTTGGGGGTGTCTCCAAATCCAGGCCTCCATTGGTACAAAAATTTGATTTCCATTGATGATTTTTGTGTGATTATGTTGCCAGCACATTCAACTTTGTACCCAACAAAGTATTCAATGAGAATATTTCATTCATTTAGCTCTAGGATGTGTTATTTGAGTGTTCCCTTTATTTTTTTGAGCAGTGTATATACAGTCATGGACAAAAGTTTTGAGACTGACACAAATATTAATTTTTACAAAGTCTACTGCTTCACTTTTTCTAATGGCAATTTGCATATACTCTAGAATGTTATAAAGAGTGATCAGCTTAACAGCAATTACTTGCAAAGTCAATATTTGGCTAGAAAATGAACTTTATCCCCCAAAACACATTTCAACATCATTGCAGCCCTGCCTTAAAAGGACCAGCTAACCTCTTTTCAGTGATTGCTCCATTAACACAGGTGTGGGTGTCGATGAGGACATGGCTGGAGATCAATCTGTCATGATTAAGTAAGAATGACACCACTGGACACTTTAAAAGGAGGCTGGTGCTTGGCATCATTGTTTCTCTTCTGTTAACCATGGTTATCTCTAAAGAAACATGTGCAGTCATCATTGAAATGCACAAAAATGGCCTAACAGGGAAGAGTATCGCAGCTAGAAAGATTGCACCTCAGTCAACAATCTATCGCATCATCAAGAACTTCAAGGAGAGAGGTTCCATTGTTGCCAAAAAGGCTCCAGGGCGCCCAAGAAAGACCAGCAAGCGCCAGGACCGTCTCTTAAAAGTGTTTCAGCTGCGGGATCGGGCTACCAGCAGTGCAGAGCTTGCTCAGGAATGGCAGCAGGCAGGTGTGAGTGCATCTGCACGCACTGTGAGGCGGAGACTCTTGGAGCAAGGCCTGGTCTCAAGGAGGGCAGCAAAGAAGCCACTTCTCTCCAGAAAAAACATCATGGACAGACTGATATTCTGCAAAAGGTACAGGCAGTGGACTGCTGAGGACTGGGGTAAAGTTATTTTCTCTGATGAATCCCCTTTTCGATTGTTTGGGACATCAGGAAAACGCCTCATTCGGAGAAGACAAGGTGAGCGCTACCACCAGTCTTGTCTCATGCCAACTGTTAAGCATCCTGAAACCATTCATGTGTGGGGTTGCTTCTCAGCCAAGGGAATCGGCTCTCTCACAGTCTTGCCTAAAAACACAGCCATGAATAAAGAATGGTACCAGAATGTCCTCCAAGAGCAACTTCTCCCAACCCTCCAAGAGCAGTTTGGCGATCAACAATGCCTTTTCCAGCATGATGGAGCACCTTGCCATAAAGCAAAGGTGATAACTAAATGGCTCAGGGAATAAAACATAGAGATTTTGGGTCCATGGCCTGGAAACTCCCCAGATCTTAATCCCATTGAGAACTTGTGGTCAATCATCAAGAGACGGGTGGACAAACAAAAACCTAAAAATTCTGACAAAATGAAAGCATTGATTGTGCAAGAATGGACTGCTATCAGTCAGGATTTGGTCCAGAAGTTGATTGAGAGCATGCCAGGGAGAATTGCAGAGGTCCTGAAGAAGAAGGGTCAACACTGCAAATATTGACTTGCTGCATTAACTCATTCTAACTGTCAATATAAGCTTTTATTACTCATATGTTTGCAATTATATTTCTGTCTGTGATAAAAACATCTGTCAAACACACATAAAAACCAGAGGGCAACAGATCATGTGAAAATATAATATTTGTGTCATTCTCAAAACTTTTTGCCATGACTGTATACTAGCTATGAACCAATTCTACGCCCAGGTAGCAAGCATTTTTATTGGTATATGGTCTGCCATCCTGGTATGTGCTGCTGCCCTCCTATCCTGGTATGCATGACACCCTTCATCCCTATCCTGGTATGCATGGCACCCCTCATCCCTATCCTGGTATGCATGGTTCCCTCACCCCCAATCCTGGTATGCATGGTCCCCTCATCCCCCAATCCTGGTATGCAAGGTCCCCTCACCCCCCAATCCTGGAATGCATGGTCCCCTCACCCCCCAATCCTGGTATGCATGGTCCCCTCACCCCCCAATCCTGGTATGCATGGTTCCCTCAGCACCCCAATCCTAGAATACATGGTCCCCTCACCCCAAAATCCTGATATGCATGATCCCCTCACCCCCCAATCCTGGAATGCATGGTCCTCTCACTCCCCAATTCTGGAATGCATGGTCCCCTCACCCACCAATCCTGGTATGCATGGTCCTCTCACTCCCCAATTCTGGAATGCATGGTCCCCTCACCCCCCAATCCTGGTATGCATGGTTCCCTCAGCCTCCCAATCCTGGAATGCATGGTCCTCTCACCCCCCAATCCTGGTATGCATGGTGACCTCACCCCCTATACTGGTATGCATGCTCCCCTAACCCCCCAATCCTGATATGCATGGTCCCCTCACCCCCTATCCTGATATGCATGGTAAACTGCACACATACCAAGAAAAAAAAATATATACTCACCTTTCTTCCCTGTGCTCCAGCGCTGTTCCGTTCTGCTGGAGGCCGGGGGAGGAGTGTGGCTCCGGAGTACGCGCATGCCCATACCGCGCTGTCCGGCGCCATATTGCTGAAGACACACTGCAAATGTGTCTTCAGTAAAATGGCGCCGGATAGCGCAATGCGCATGCGCGATTCCGTTCGCACTCCTGCCCGGGTCTCCGGCGAGAAGAGAAGCGCCGCGGCAACGCTCCTCCTGGTCAGGCAAGTATATAAGTATGGCGCTGGAGATCGCGGTATGCATCCAATGTCTACGCGTACCGCGATCTCCGGTGCCATACACACTCGTCTTACCTGTAACCGCTGGATGCCGTCTTCTGTCTGGAGCCAGACTGCGCAGTCTATAAAGGCTTCAAAGTGACGCTCCCAGCGTTATATTATACATATATATATATATATACACACACACGTATTCTATGTGTATATCTCAATTCTATCTATTGTAATCTAAGGCCTCTTTCACACTTCAGTCGTCTGGCATCAGTCCCAGTCCTCCAGATGACTGAAAATAACGGATCCGTTGCATTAGGGTGAAAACTGATGCAGCGGATCCGTTTTTAGACGGATCTGGAGAGAGAGAGGGAGAGAGATGAATGGGTTTGCATACAACAACGGATCCGCTGTCGGATTCCGTCAAGAACGGATGAAGACGGATCCGCCACCCAAAGGCGTCCATTATACAAAATGGCGGACGTGACGGATTCGTCACAGTCCGCCATTTCGACGCACACAAAAAAGTACCATTGTCCGTTCTCACAAGAGAATGGGCACCAAATTTCTGACGGATCCGTCATTTGACGGATGAAACGGACGACCATCCGTCAAAATCCGTCACTAATGCAACTCAATGGCAAAAAAAACGGATCAGCCAAAAAAAGGCGGATCCGTTTTTTTCACACTTTGGCAGATTTGACTGACGTCGAACGACTGAAGTGTGAAAGAGGCCTAACCTGTCACTCTGCGGTTACAATGTATGGGGCAGATCGTTTGCCAGCTTTAAATTTATCTATCTAAAATCTATATATACTGTATATGTGTTTTGAAGAATATTTCGTTTAAAACTATGAGTAAATGATTTAGAACATTTCTCTATGTAAAAGCTCATGTTACAATCGCTGCACTCGGATGTAAAACTGATGTTAGGTGTGAAAAATCAGATTATACTCACATAAAAAATGCCTGACACTCACATTACACTCATCCAACTCTCCTGCATCAAAATTGGACTGATTTTAAATCGCTAGTGTGTCTCCAGCCTGACTGTGTATGTAACGGTGGTGTGAGACCAGTGGCCCAAAGTCATTTAACCCCTGAAAAACATCTGTTACTTATTCAAATCTGTGAAAATTGGCTGTTTGCCCACTTTGATGCCAATTCTGATGCCCAGAACGAATTTGGGCCAGGCTGGAGGTACCTGGGTTTGATGCAAGGCATCACTATCTGTGTACTCATAGTGTGTGATCAGTGGCCCAAAGTCATTTAACCCCTTAAAAACATCTGTTACTTATTCAAACCTGTGAAAATCAACTGTGTGCCCACTTTGATGCCAATTCTGATGCCCAGAACCCATTTGGGCCAGGCTGGAGGGACCTGGGTTTGATGCGGGGCATCACTATCTGTGTACTCATAGTGTGAGACCAGTGGCCCAAAGACATTTAACCCCTAAAAACATCTGTTACTTATTCAAATCTGTGAAAATTGGCTGTTTGCCCACTTTGATGTCAATTCTGATGCCCAGAACCCATTTGGGCCAGGCTGGAGGGACCTGAGTTTGATGCGGGGCATCACTATCTGTGTACTCATAGTGTGTGATCAGTGGCACAAAGTCATTTAACCCCTTAAAAACATCTGTTACTTATTCAAATCTGTGAAAATTGGCTGTTTGCCCACTTTGATGCCAATTCTGATGCCCAGAACGAATTTGGGCCAGGCAGGAGGGACCTGGGTTTGATGCAGGGCATCACTGTCTCTGTACTCATAGTGTGTGATCAGTGGCCCAAAGTCATTTAACCCCTTAAAAACATCTGTTACTTATTCAAACCTGTGAAAATCAACTGTGTGCCCACTTTGATGCCAATTCTGATGCCCAGAACCCATTTGGGCCAGGCTGGAGGGACCTGGGTTTGATGCGGGGCATCACTATCTGTGTACTCATAGTGTGAGACCAGTGGCCCAAAGACATTTAACCCCTAAAAACATCTGTTACTTATTCAAATCTGTGAAAATTGGCTGTTTGCCCACTTTGATGTCAATTCTGATGCCCAGAACCCATTTGGGCCAGGCTGGAGGGACCTGGGTTTGATGCAAGGCATCACTGTCTGTGTACTCATAGTGTGTGATCAGTGGCCCAAAGTCATTTAACCCCTTAAAAACATCTGTTACTTATTCAAATCTGTGAAAATTGGCTGTTTGCCCACTTTGATGCCAATTCTGATGCCCAGAACCCATTTGGGCCAGGCAGGAGGGACCTGGGTTTGATGCGGGGCATCACTATCTGTGTATTCTTAGTCTGAGATCAGTGTCCCAAAGTCATTTAACCCCTTAAAAACATCAGTTACTTATTCAAACCTGTGAAAATCAACTGTGTGCCCACTTTGATGCCAATTCTGATGCCCAGAACCCATTTGGGCCAGGCTGGAGAGACTTGTGTGTAATGTGGGGCGGCCTGTTCTATTTGTCTGCAGTGTCATATCAGTGGCCCAAAGTCATTTAACCCGTTCATTAACGCCCTCTGGTGCCCACTTTGATGCCCATTTTTGTGCCAGTTTTATAATTTTTGACGCTGATTTTAAGTGTGTTCACATCAGGGCTCCTCGCTGCATTGTTTTTTATTATTGTGATGATTATTTTTTGTTGTTAAACCTATAAAAAACAGAAAAGAAAAATTTGCCGAATAAGAAACCAACTTCAGCCTCGTTAGGCCCTCATGGGCAGATCGGAGAACACGGTCCTTGGCTCTCATCAGATATGGGGATCTCCTTACTACGACCTCCCTCAGCTGGCGTCTTGGCCTTTAAGATTGAATGCTATAGAAAAGACGAGAATCACCAGGATGACCCCTTCCCCTGCGGTGATACGCTGTCTTCATCATGGTGGTCTTTTTACTCTCCTGTGGGCCGATCATAAGAGCTCAGAAAGATCGAGTCTCTAACTAGTGGGGAGAAAGCCCTGGCAGGCCGAGATGCACAGACCAGCACGGCATCCTGGCCATGACGGAGCGGAACCTGTGCAGTGACCCCCAGACAATATGTCAAGGGGTTACAAGCCATGGTTCTCTTGAGCTTGCATGGTGCTGTAAGCCACCCAGGCTCCTTGCCCAAGGTAGAAAGAAGACTAGGAGGGGCAACCAGCGGGAGTCTGTAGGCCTCTGTTGTAGATTGAGTAGGATGGCCACCAATGAGTCTACAGCAGGTGTAACTGGCATGGCAATGGCGGCATTACATCTGTGTACAATGTGTCCTGCACACGGGGTGGCGGTATTATTCTCTCCATGCCATCACTGAGGTGCGGTCATCCTGTGTCCCCCACATCTCACTATGGCCACCGCCAGCTAGAGGGTCGTCTGCTCTGATATTATTCCTGCTTTCTCGTCATCACAAATCCGGAATGTTCCCACTGACGCTTTGTATCTGCTCGCTGACTGCTCCGTCCTGTTCCCTAGCAACCAGCCCCATCTCCTTAGCAACTGCATCATTTGATGGACTGCTACACATTAGCTAATAAAAGATGAATTCCTCCCAAATCGTGCCCCTCTGTGGACGCCGCAGTCCTGACCCAGTTCTCTGCACGTAGCAGGCGATATGACACGAGGATCGCAGATGTAGCAGAGCGGAGCCTGTGATTAGACTGTGCCACGCTCATCTCGGCTTCACCTACGGTGCTTATTACAGCATTCTGGCCCGCACATCCCTCAGGGAAGGGATCACCATTGTTAGATGGCATCTCTGCTGCCTTGCAATGAATGGAAAACCTGCAGATTTAGGTAATAAGAAAAACAGTCAAGAAAACGGCACAAAAAGGGTAAAATGTTCCACAGATGCAAATAAACACCGACCAGGTCGTGACATATCGCCTGGTGGGGTGCTGAGATGGTATGAGGCACACATTGTCCCCATTTCTTGCGCCATCTGACGGTGGATCTCGGTATCATTATGGAAGTGCTAGTTGTGGAGTTACCTGTGTGATCACGTGGTAAGAGGTGGCCGCTGTCACGTAGCGCAGGTGTATGGGTCATGTGACCAGGCAGTGTCTCTGTGTAGCTACGGTTGCCATGGAGTCGGCGTTGCAGGGAGACAGCAGGTATAAGAGGGCGGAGCGGGGGCGGGGCTGGGACACAGGTGTCGGCGCGGATGATGGAGTCCATCGCGCGGTCGCTGCTGGCCCTGGCCGTGCTCTGTGTGCTCGGGGCCGTGCTGCTGGCCAGTGCCGGGAGTCTGCTCCTCAGCACCCGCCTGCTGCCTGGGCTGCTCCGCTCCGCTGCCTCCAGCGCCCCCGACAGGAGCCCTGTGCTGCTCTGCCTGTCACTGCTGCTGCTCCCGCTCGGGCTGTGGGGGTGGCGGCTGCTGAGCCGCCCGCTGGAGTTGCTGCGGAGCCCGGACGATGTGGGCTACATCCCGGAGCGGGGCAGGAGCCGGGGCAAGACCGCCAACATGGTCCGGAGGAGACGGAAGAAGGGCGACCTGCCCCCGATCTACCCCAACGGCTGGTACCATGTGCTGGACTCCCCGCGGCTGCTGCCCGGAGCCGTGCACAACCTCACCGTGTGCGGTAAGAGCGCCGCCGCTCACTGGATGGGCTGAGGGTCGGTACAAGTGTCAGTGTGGGCTGGAGGGGGAGAGGAGCACTACAAGTCCCAGCCGCTGTGGTAGGGGGTTCAGGGGCCGCTGCTGCCTGCAGTGAGGTTCTGGTGACCTTCTGCCATGGAGGTGGCAGGACTGGCATTAGGGCAGAGCTCGGCTGCTCCTCCTCGCACAGGCTGAGCCGTGGGACCAGCACTAAGTGCAGATCTCGGGTTATGGTAACTCTGGTGCGGCGGAGTGTGGTGGTTGCGGCGGCGGGGGCGGAGTGTGGTGGTTGCGGCGGCGGGGGCGGAGTGTGGTGGTTGCGGCGGCGGGGGCGGAGTGTGGTGGTTGCGGCGGCGGGGCGGAGTGTGGTGGTTGCGGGGGCGGAGTGTGGTGGTTGCGGCGGAGTGTGGATGGTCATCTGGTTTCCCACTAGAATGCTGGTAAATCAGTTGCGTTGTGACAGGGGTGACATCTCTACGTCAGTAATCATTAGATGACATTCTCAGCTTTTCTATGGCTGGCAGCAGTGTCTGGGGTAATGTGGGGCAGGTGCCATCACTCTGCTGTGTGGTCCATGCTGACAATGATGGTGGTGATGATCCCGGTGAGAGTAATCAGCCTCTATAGTTACCTTTGTCCTGCACTTGGTTATTCTGGTAGAACCAGTTTCCCAGAGACAGGAATGTGGGGTCGGAGCAGTTTGAGTTCATTGTGCAGGACAGTGGAAGTCTTGGTGGTTTGGAAACAAATGCTGTGCAGTTTCGGAGCATAATCTTGATAGATCTACAACTTTCTAATACATCTGGTGTAACGCTGTAAAGATCTCTGCTGGCTGTCAGTGACTGGCGATGTGCTTTATAAATAAGATCTACCCATATTCTGTCCCATTGCCTCTGCTGCAGGCTGGTTACATGCCCTGTATCTACAGTCATGGCCAAAAGTTTTGAGAATGACACAAATATTAATTTTTACAAAGTCTACTGCTTCACTTTTTCTAATGGCAATTTGCATATACTCCAGAATGTTATAAAGAGTGATCAGCTTAACAGCAATTACTTGTAAAGTCAATATTTGGCTAGAAAATGAACTTTATCCCCCAAAGCACATTTCAACGTCATTGCAGCCCTGCCTTAAAAGGACCAGCTAACCTCTTTTCAGTGATTGCTCCTTTAACACAGGTGTGGGTGTTGATGAGGACATGGCTGGAGATCAATCTGTCATGATTAAGTAAGAATGACACCACTGGACACTTTAAAAGGAGGCTGGTGCTTGGCATCATTGTTTCTCTTCTGTTAACCATGGTTATCTCTAAAGAAACACGTGCAGTCATCATTGCAATGCACAAATATGGCCTAACAGGGAAGAGTATCGCAGCTAGAAAGATTGCACCTCAGTGAACAATCTATCGCATCATCAAGAACTTCAAGGAGAGAGGTTCCATTGTTGCCAAAAAGGCTCCAGGGCGCCCAAGAAAGACCAGCAAGCGCCAGGACCGTCTCTTAAAAGTGTTTCAGCTGCGGGATCGGGCTACCAGCAGTGCAGAGCTTGCTCAGGAATGGCAGCAGGCAGGTGTGAGTGCATCTGCACGCACTGTGAGGCAGAGACTCTTGGAGCAAGGCCTGGTCTCAAGGAGGGCAGCAAAGAAGCCACTTCTCTCCAGAAAAAACATGGACAGACTGATATTCTGCAAAAGGTACAGGCAGTGGACTGCTGAGGACTGGGGTAAAGTTATTTTCTCTGATGAATCCCCTTTTCAATTGTTTGGGACATCAGGAAAACGCCTCATTCGGAGAAGACAAGGTGAGCGCTACCACCAGTCTTGTCTCATGCCAACTGTTAAGCATCCTGAAACCATTCATGTGTGGGGTTGCTTCTCAGCCAAGGGAATCGGCTCTCTCACAGTCTTGCCTAAAAACACAGCCATGAATAAAGAATGGTACCAGAATGTCCTCCAAGAGCAACTTCTCCCAACCCTCCAAGAGCAGTTTGGCGATCAACAATGCCTTTTCCAGCATGATGGAGCACCTTGCCATAAAGCAAAGGTGATAACTAAATGGCTCAGGGAACAAAACATAGAGATTTTGGGTCCATGGCCTGGAAACTCCCCAGATCTTAATCCCATTGAGAACTTGTGGTCAATCATCAAGAGTCGGGTGGACAAACAAAAACCTAAAAATTCTGACAAAATGTAAGCATTGATTGTGCAAGAATGGACTGCTATCAGTCAGGATTTGGTCCAGAAGTTGATTGAGAGCATGCCAGGGAGAATTGCAGAGGTCCTGAAGAAGAAGGATCAACACTGCAAATATTGACTTGCTGCATTAACTCATTCTAACTGTCAATATAAGCTTTTGTTACTCATATGTTTGCAATTATTATATTTCTGTCTGTGATAAAAACATCTGTCAAACACACATAAAAACCAGAGGGCAGCAGATCATGTGAAAATATAATTGTCATTCTCAAAACTTTTGGCCATGACTGTATGGGAATAACACATCAAGCTCCTCACTGGTGTCCTCTATTCAAAATTGTACTACAACACCGTACTTTATGGCACTGGCGGACAGTCAGAAAAGGGCCCCTGTGCAAGAACTATACATGGGCCCTTTGCAGCCCAAGATCTTCTAAAAATGCAAATTGCACCTGCTTTGGAGGTATAAATGGGCCCCTGTGCGGCTGCACAGATTGCACCAATGATATGTCCGCCCCTGCTTTATGGTTAGTGCCATGCCAATTACAGGCTGCCCTCTCTTCGCACTGTAAATTCCTGTAGATAATGTCTGCAGTAATGTCACTTGCACATTCCATCTGCACCTGGACAAATGCCATCTGTCATGGGTGTGCGATGACATTTAAGGGGCACAGGTGTGGTTTTCTTTCAGTCCTCTTGTTGAGTTAATTGTCCTGGTGATACATAGCTTGTACCACGGAGTGTAGTAGATGGCTCTTGAGGGAGGCTGGGGTGCATGTGCTTTGATGGTTGGTGTGATTGAGGGGAGGCTGGGGTGCATGTGCCTTGACGGACGGTGTGACTGAGGGGAGGCTGGGGTGCATGTGCCGTGATGGACGGTGTGACTGATGGGAGGCTGGGGTGCATGTGCTGTGATGGACGGTGTGACTGAGGGGAGGCTGGGGTGCATGTGCCGTGATGGACGGTGTGACTGAGGGGAGGCTGGGGTGCATGTGCCGTGATGGACGGTGTGACTGAGGGGAGGCTGGGGTGCATGTGCCGTGATGGACGGTGTGACTGAGGGAGGCTGGGGTGCAGGTGCCGTGGTGGATGGTGTGACTGAGGGGAGGCTGGGGTGCATGTGCTGTGATGGTTGGTGTGATTGAGGGAGGCTGGGGTGCATATGCTGTGATGGTTGGTGTGACTGAGGGGAGGCTGGGGTGCATGTGCCGTGATGGACGGTGTGACTGAGTGGAGGCTGGGGTGCATGTGCCGTGATGGACGGTGTGACTGAGGGGAGGCTGGGGTGCAGGTGCCGTGATGGACGGTGTGACTGAGGGGAGGCTGGGGTGCAGGTGCCGTGGTGGATGGTGTGACTGAGGGGAGGCTGGGGAGCAGGTGCCGTGGTGGATGGTGTGATTGAGGGAGGCTGGGGTGCAGGTGCCGTGGTGGATGGTGTGACTGAGGAAGGCTGGGGTGCATGTGCCGTGGTGGATGGTGTGATTGAGGGAGGCTGGGGTGCATGTGCCGTGATGGTTGGTGTGACTGAGGGGAGGCTGGGGTGCAGGTGCCGTGGTGGATGGTGTGACTGAGGGGAGGCTGGGATGCATGTGCCGTGATGGACGGTGTGACTGAGGGGAGGCTGGGGTGCATGTGCTGTGGTGGATGGTGTGATTGAGGGGAGGCTGGGGTGCATGTGCTGTGGTGGATGGTGTGACTGAGGGGAGGCTGGGATGCATGTGCCGTGATGGACGGTGTGACTGAGGGGAGCTGGGGTGCATGTGCTGTGGTGGATGGTGTGATTGAGGGGAGGCTGGGGTGCATGTGCTGTGGTGGATGGTGTGACTGAGGGGAGGCTGGGGTGCATGTGCTGTGGTGGATGGTGTGACTGAGGGGAGGCTGGGGTGCATGTGCTGTGGTGGATGGTGTGATTGAGGGTAGGCTGGTGGGCAGGTGTCACGGTGGATAGCATGACTGAGACTGGTGGGCAGGTTCCTTGGTTGGGCTAGTGGGCTGCTGTAGTGGATTGTGTGACTGAGGGAGGCTTATGTATAGGGTCAGTGCAAAGTGAATAATCATGTGCACAGCCGTATAGGAGTATCTGAGTAGGTTCCCACACCATATAAATATAGCAAATAAACTCAGAACTCAACTTCAGTAGAGTGATGATTTTTAATCGTGTCCACAGTAATAACAGAAACGTTTCGGTCCTGAACTTGGACCTTCATCAGTCACATAGACTACTGTGAGTAGGTGGACCCAGCAAAAAGAGGGCTATGCCCGGAATATCAGGTTTAAATTCTGTTCGATATAGGTGATCAAATATGGCAGCGGTTACCTGGGGGGTCCCGGTGGAGCAAAAATGTGCCTGCGGTGGACGCGGTATCCGCCGCTAGTCCGTGCATGGACTAGCGGCGGATACCGCGTCCACCGCAGGCACATTTTTGCTCCACCGGGACCCCCCAGGTAACCGCTGCCATATTTGATCACCTATATCGAACAGAATTTAAACCTGATATTCCGGGCATAGCCCCTCTTTTTGCTGGGTCCACCTACTCACAGTAGTCTATGTGACTGATGAAGGTCCAAGTTCAGGACCGAAACGTTTCTGTTATTACTGTGGACACGATTAAAAATCATCACTCTACTGAAGTTGAGTTCTGAGTTTATTTGCTATATGTATAGGGTCAGGTCATGGCACATGGCTTTGACAGGAAGGGGATGTCTCTAGTGGACATCACATTGGCACACAGCTGATTGGGGGTGCAGTGTGGGCGCATGTGGCTTCTTGGCTTTTTTTTGTGGGGTAGCAAAGCACTTAAACAGCACATGTGAGTGCCCCCCCTCATATTACATCCCAAACCTGCTGGCATCTTCACATATGACCCCAGTTTCTTGATTGGTGGTGTAAATTCGTTTCCCTCATCACTGACCAGTGATGTCTTCTGTTCTTTGGGAGTCATACATGCAAATCCTCAGGGCTAGTGTGAGAGCATGGGTGTTCCCACTTCATAGTTGTGCTGGATATTTAACAATGACTACAGTTCCCTTTTTAAACACCCTTGACCACCCTCCCCACTGAGAATTACCTAAGTTGTAGGCTGCTGCTGGACTCCGACTTTACACTGTGATGCCAGTGCTTCTCCTTCATAGAAGCTCTTCTAGCATATTGTTTTGATGTGCCACAAGTCTGATTGTACATCTTGTTACGGGCAGATCCTTAAAGGGTTTGCAGAGGCAGGAAGATTTTCTTCTAGAAAAGGCACCACACCTGTCTGCAAGCTGTCTGGTAATGCATGTTGGCACCATAAAAGTAAATGGCGCTGAGCTGCCTCTGACAGATGTGGTGCAGTTTCTCAAAGGCGGCACCCATGGTTTTTCCATTCTCGTTATATACGGACTTGTGCTCTTTGCCTGTTCCTGGTAGGAGCTGGATTGGTTTGTAAATTGCAACTAGGTTGCATGTTGACTATTTCCAAGCAGTAATCTGTGTCTGTAGCCCTTTTATTACATTAATATATGGCCAGTATTGGTGCCAGTTGGTTAATGACCTCAGCAATCCTCCAGTTTGTCTGAATGACAGAACAGATGAGACATATCCAAAACACAAGAAAATGTTGGGACTTGTGCAGAGAGCATTGGTGGGGGGGCATGAGTGTGGTGCAGAGAGCATTGGTGGGGGGGCAGGAGCATGGTGCAGAGAGCATTGGTGGTGGGGGGCATGAGTGTGGTGCAGAGAGCATTGGTGGGGGGGGCAGGAGCATGGTGCAGAGAGCATTGGTGGTGGTGGGGGCAGGAGCGTGGTGAAGAGAGCATTGGTGGTGGGGGCATGAGTGTGGTGCAGAGAGCATTGGTGGGGGGGCAGGAGCATGGTGCAGAGAGCATTGGTGGTGGTGGGGGCAGGAGCGTGGTGAAGAGAGCATTGGTGGTGGGGGCAGGAGCGTGGTGAAGAGAGCATTGGTGGTGGGGGGCATGTGTGGTGCAGAGAGCATTGTGGTGGGGGGGCAGGAGCATGGTGCAGAGAGCATTGGTGGTGGGGGGGCAGGAGCATGGTGCAGAGAGCATTGGTGGTGGGGGGCAGGAGCATGGTGCAGAGCATTTGTGGTGGGGGGGCAGGAGCGTGGTGAAGAGAGCATTGGTGGTGGGGGGCAGGAGCGTGGTGAAGAGAGCATTGGTGGTGGGGGGCAGGAGCGTGGGGCAGAGAGCATTGGTGGTGGGGGGCAGGAGCGTGGGGCAGAGCATTGGTGGTGGGGGGCAGGAGTGTGGGGCAGAGAGCATTGGTGGTGGGGGGCAGGAGCATGGTGCAGAGCATTGGTGGGGGCAGGAGTGTGGTACAGAGCATTTGTGATGGGGGGCAGGAGTGTGGTGCAGAGCATTGGTGGTGGGGGGCAGGAGTGTGGTGCAGAGCATTGGTGGTGGGGGCAGGAGTGTGGTGCAGAGCATTGTGGTGGGGGGCAGGAGTGTGGTGCAGAGCATTGGTGGTGGGGGGCAGGAGTGTGGTGCAGAGCATTGGTGGTGGGGGGCAGGAGTGTGGTGCAGAGCATTGGTGGTGGGGGGCAGGAGTGTGGTGCAGAGCATTGGTGTGGGGGCAGGAGTGTGGTGCAGAGCATTGGTGGTGGGGGGCAGGAGTGTGGTGCAGAGCATTGGTGGTGGGGGGCAGGAGTGTGGTGCAGAGCATTGGTGGTGGGGGGCAGGAGTGTGGTGCAGAGCATTGGTGGTGGGGGGCAGGAGTGTGGTGCAGAGCATTGGTGGTGGGGGGCAGGAGTGTGGTGCAGAGCATTGGTGGTGGGGGGCAGGAGTGTGGTGCAGAGCATTGGTGGTGGGGGCAGGAGTGTGGTGCGGAGCATTGGTGGTGGGGGCAGGAGTGTGGTGCAGAGCATTGGTGGTGGGGGGCAGGAGTGTGGTGCAGAGCATTGGTGGTGGGGGGCAGGAGTGTGGTGCAGAGCATTGGTGGTGGGGGGCAGGAGTGTGGTGCAGAGCATTGGTGGTGGGGGGCAGGAGTGTGGTGCAGAGCATTGGTGGTGGGGGGCAGGAGTGTGGTGCGGAGCATTGGTGGTGGGGGGCAGGAGTGTGGTGCGGAGCATTGGTGGTGGGGGGCAGGAGTGTGGTGCGGAGCATTGGTGGTGGGGGGCAGGAGCGTGGTGCAGAGAGCATTGGTGGTGGTGGGGGGCAGGAGCGTGGGGCAGAGAGCATTGGTGGTGGTGGGGGGCAGGAGCGTGGGGCAGAGAGCATTGGTGGTGGGGGCAGGAGTGTGGTGCAGAGAGCATTGATGGTGGGGGGCAGGAGCGTAGGGCAGAGCATTGGTGGTGGGGGGCAGGAGCGTGGGGCAGAGCATTGGTGGTGGGGGGCAGGAGCGTGGTGCAGAGCATTGGTGGTGGGGGCAGGAGCGTGGTGCAGAGCATTGGTGGTGGGGGCAGGAGCGTGGTGCAGAGCATTGGTGGTGGGGGCAGGAGCGTGGTGCAGAGAGAATTGGTGGTGGTGGGTGGCAGGAGCGTGGTGCAGAGAGAATTGGGGGGCAGGGGTGTGGGGCAGAGAGCATTGGTGGTGGGGGGGGCAGGAGCGTGGGGCAGAGAGCATGGGTGGAAGCAGGGTGTGCTGGTGATGGCATGGAGGGAACTGTAGGGCTTATGACCTGTTATGTCTCCACATCTGATCTGCATGTTCAGTGTTACATTGATCCTGGCTCAGTATTTGTCAGGAGCTGATGGTTTTTTGGGTATCATTAGGTTCACATTGTAAAATACTTGGCTGCATTAAAAAGCCATAACTGCCCCCCCCCCCCACAGTGCTGGTGGCAAGGAGGAACTTCTTACAAAGCCAATGCTCTGTACTTTCTGCCTTTCTAAAGGTCGCTTGTTACCAGCTTTATACCATAACATGACCTGCTGGTGAGAATGCAACCATGGGTCTCCTATGGAAGAGGGGACACTGACCCCAATCATAGTAACAGGTGATCTATGCAGAAAATCTTTGTGCTAGTACTCGCTTATTGACAGTTTGGCTGCTGCGCTAGACTCATGGCACGCTTTTGGCCTTGCAGGTGAGCAGATCGCAGTGTACCGTACCCTGGATGGCAAAGTATATGCAGTAGATGCTTACTGCCCTCACCTTGGTGCAAATCTTGCTGTGGGAGGTAGAGTGGTCGGAGACTGCATTGAATGTCCTTTCCATGGTTGGCAGTTCTGCGGAGAGGATGGCAAATGTGCCAGGATACCCTATGCTGAAAAAGGTAGGAAGCACTCTATGCAAACAATCTTGATACCTGAGCCTTAAAACAAGTCTGTGTGCTGTGGAAGTGCAGTGCACTATGCAGCAGAACTTCTCATAGATAAATGAGGATCACCCAGACAGCAAGTGAAGAGGTTGTCAGGCATGAACTAATACATAATGCACCACGTGGGAGGGAAATAACCCTGGATTATACTACGGGGTATGGACTTCATGAGAAACATGTCCACTGTCTTCCATGACCGGTGCCTTCCTGTGACAGGTGGTGGTTCTGCACTGTAGCTCCATGCACAACCTGTGAACATCTGTGGCACGGTTTCTGGATGAAAGGCCAAGTTTCATTTTGGACACTGCTGACTGTTATTTTATATAGAGTCCTAACCATGACAATC
>JARQOD010000001.1:822514270-822607295 GCA_033576555.1 Oophaga sylvatica | reverse complement strand
GGTGCTAAACCTAGAGTCACCAACTCATATACATACAAAAAGAAAAGGTAGCACACTGTAGCGCTATAGCTTGCAAACACGAAATATGAAAAATATGAAAAATGAATTACATCATTACCTTAGAAATATGAAAAATTGAGAAGTCTTAGCGCATAAGATGGCCAAATTATGTGAGCCTGATAGCCACGTCAAGGCTCTTCTCGTATATCAGGTCCCTAACTAATGCCTATCCTCGCTTTAGAAAAGTCTGTCTGCATGGGAACCTATGAATCCTCTTTTCAGACTAAAATCTACATCTCTGTGGAGGGTGATGAACCTGCTGTAATTAAAAGGCCTGTGACCACCAGGTGGAGTGCTCAGGCAGAAGGTAAATGAATACATATCAAAAAACTGACCGGCACATCCAAACTTAGATTCAGTGTGAACAGGTGCTAAACCTAGAGTCACCAACTCATATACATACAAAAAGAAAAGGTAGCACACTGTAGCGCTATAGCTTGCAAACACGAAATATGAAAAATATGAAAAATGAATTACATCATTACCTTAGAAATATGAAAAATTGAGAAGTCTTAGCGCATAAGATGGCCAAATTATGTGAGCCTGATAGCCACGTCAAGGCTCTTCTCGTATATCAGGTCCCTAACTAATGCCTATCCTCGCTTTAGAAAAGTCTGTCTGCATGGGAACCTATGAATCCTCTTTTCAGACTAAAATCTACATCTCTGTGGAGGGGTGATGAATCTGCTGTAATTAAAAGGCCTGTGACCACCAGGTGGAGTGCTCAGGCAGAAGGTAAATGAATACATATCAAAAAACTGACTGGCACATCCAAACTTAGATTCAGTGTGAACAGGTGCTAAACCTAGAGTTGATATGTATTCATTTACCTTCTGCTTGAGCACTCTACCTGGTGGTCACAGGCCTTTTTCATATTTCTAAGGTAATGATGTAATTCATTTTTCATATTTTTCATATTTCGTGTTTGCAAGCTATAGCGCTACCGTGTGCTACCTTTTCTTTTTGTATGTATATGAGTTGGTGACTCTAGGTTTAGCACCTGTTCACACTGAATCTAAGTTTGGATGTGCCGGTCAGTTTTTTGATATGTATTCATTTACCTTCTGCCTGAGCACTCCACCTGGTAGTCACAGGCCTTTTAATTACAGCAGGTTCATCACCCTCCACAGAGATGTAGATTTTAGTCTGAAAAGAGGATTCATAGGTTCCCATGCAGACAGACTTTTCTAAAGCGAGGATAGGCATTAGTTAGGGACCTGATATACGAGAAGAGCCTTGACGTGGCTATCAGGCTCACATAATTTGGCCATCTTATGCGCTAAGACTTCTCAATTTTTCATATTTCTAAGGTAATGATGTAATTCATTTTTCATATTTTTCATATTTCGTGTTTGCAAGCTATAGCGCTACAGTGTGCTACCTTTTCTTTTTGTATGTATATGAGTTGGTGACTCTAGGTTTAGCACCTGTTCACACTGAATCTAAGTTTGGATGTGCCGGTCAGTTTTTTGATATGTATTCATTTACCTTCTGCCTGAGCACTCCACCTGGTGGTCACAGGCCTTTTAATTACAGCAGGTTCATCACCCCTCCACAGAGATGTAGATTTTAGTCTGAAAAGAGGATTCATAGGTTCCCATGCAGACAGACTTTTCTAAAGCGAGGATAGGCATTAGTTAGGGACCTGATATACGAGAAGAGCCTTGACGTGGCTATCAGGCTCACATAATTTGGCCATCTTATGCGCTAAGACTTTTCAATTTTTCATATTTCTAAGGTAATGATGTAATTCATTTTTCATATTTTTCATATTTCGTGTTTGCAAGCTATAGCGCTACAGTGTGCTACCTTTTCTTTTTGTATGTATATGAGTTGGTGACTCTAGGTTTAGCACCTGTTCACACTGAATCTAAGTTTGGATGTGCCGGTCAGTTTTTTGATATGTATTCATTTACCTTCTGCCTGAGCACTCCACCTGGTGGTCACAGGCCTTTTAATTACAGCAGGTTCATCACCCCTCCACAGAGATGTAGATTTTAGTCTGAAAAGAGGATTCATAGGTTCCCATGCAGACAGACTTTTCTAAAGCGAGGATAGGCATTAGTTAGGGACCTGATATACGAGAAGAGCCTTGACGTGGCTATCAGGCTCACATAATTTGGCCATCTTATGCGCTAAGACTTCTCAATTTTTCATATTTCTAAGGTAATGATGTAATTCATTTTTCATATTTTTCATATTTCGTGTTTGCAAGCTATAGCGCTACAGTGTGCTACCTTTTCTTTTTGTATGTACAATTTTCATAGTCATTAAAATACAGAAAAATCTTTAAATGAGAAGGCGTGTCCAAACTTTTGGCCTGTACTGTATGAGCATTCGAAATATAGGAGACCCACTTCTTTAAACTGGGAAGACATTTTTCAGAGGCCATCCTCCACGTCTTTTCAGACAACACAACTAGAACTAGAGAGTGAACGTGTTCCGTTATGCCCCATCCACTATATTGTTTTGCAAGGGTGTTTATGATGTCCATAGCAAAAAATATTTACACAGAATATTGATGTGTACCCCTCAGGGGAAAATGTTTGTAAGCACATACACTTAGTGTATGGGCATTCCAAGTATAGGAGACACACTCCTTTAAACTGGAAGACATTTTTCGGAGGCCATCCTCCACATCTCTTCCGACACCACCACTAGATTACCAGGGTGAACGTGTTACGTGATGCAACAGCCACTATATTGTTTTGCAAGGGTGTTTATGATGTCCGTAACAAAAAATATTTACATAGTAAGTTGATGTGTACCCCCCAGGGTAAAATGTTTGCCAGCCCATACACTTAGTGTATGGGCATTCCAAGTATAGGAGACCCGCTCTTTTAAACTGGGAAGACATTTTTTGGAGGTCATCCTTCATGTCTCTTCAGACAACACAACTAGAACATGAGGGTGAAGTATATTGTTTTGCAAGGGTGTTTATGATGTCCGTAACAAAGAAGATTTACACAGTAAATCTGGGTTGGTTGGAGCTATGGGCTTGTCTTCAGAACTGGTGATGCTCCTCTGCTCCAAGCATTGTGCTTCCTAGTAATGTCATAATGTGGTTTATGTTATGTGAGTGCTGTAGTTGTTCAGCGACTGCTAGTAGGCTACAGTGATCTTGTGGCATAAACAATTTCTCAAGATTGCTGCGCATCACAGACCTCAGAATGGACGATTGATATGGGAGATGATAAATTTTAGAAGGCACTGAACTAGTAAATTTTCAATCTTGATAATCATTTCCAGTTTAATTACAATACATGCACATAAGATAAGATTGCATGCAGCCATAGTTTGCCTTATGTATTCATAGAATAGATTCTTGTCTCCAAGCTATGGAAGGCTTATATAACACAGACAGGAGGAGCTTTGGACAAAGACACATTTTCCAGCAGCTAAATCTTGTATGTGATGCTTTACAGGCTTTTTTTAATTAACCCTTATCCATGTTTTACTAAAGTGCAATGCAATAAATGTTTTGCAGGGGCTATTCAATGCTCAGTATCAATTTTATTGCAATTGGAAAAAAATTGGCATTGCTCCCAGAAGCTAGTTGCTGTGGCAATGTGACAGTCTGTCTGGAAACCTTGGAAACGGAATACAAACCACAGTGAAATAGCACCCAGCTCTACACACTAAATTTACAGCTTGGTACAAGACAGCAGCAGTGTTTTTTCAATCTATGACTGTGCTATTGCTAAGTAGAAAAATGTACTGGTTTACCAACAATTGCAACAAATGATAAGTTGACTTAAATCCTGCGACACACTGGTCACAGGTGAAAAGTCATCATTTCACGAGCACGATTGACTGTTTTCTTTATCCCTGCAGCATACTATGTATTCGCATTTTAGAAAACACTAAATTAATACAATCCCATTTCTTACATTCTCAAAATATAAAAAATTTTGAATTTTTAACATTTTCAGAGATTATAATTAGGGAAGTGCGAGCACTAAAATGAGCGAATGCTCAGTACTCGAATTGAGCAGGTCAGACACTGGGGTGGGCTCAACTCGAGTAACGAGTATAATAAAAGTCAATGGGAAACTTAAGCATTTTTCATGAGGATCTGAACAGGAGGGCTGGATGGGGCAGGAAAATCACTGTAAGGGCTCATACTCACTGGCGACGAAAACGGATGATATTCAGCCGATAAAAAATCGGATTCAAATCTGACCAATGTTATTCAATAGGTGACATCTCAAGTCTTGGAGATCATCAAGATGTTTTCTGGCGAAACTGACACAAGCTTTTATGTTCTTATTGCTAACTAGTGGTTTTGAATGGAACTATGCCATGCGGGCCATTTTGCGTAGTGTCTTTCTTATGGTAGAGTCATTGCTAGACTCTTGGTGTAATTTTGGTCGGCCGGCCAATCCTGGGAAGGTCCACCACTGTTCCATGTTTTTGCCATTTGCTCTCACTGTGGTTTGCTGGAGTCTAAAAGCTTTAGAAATGGCTTTGTAACGTTTTCCATACTGATGATAGATCTCAACTACTTTGTTTCTCATTTGTGCCATAATTTCTTTGGATCGTGACACAATGTCTAGCTTTTAAGAAGCTTTTGGTCTACTTCACTTTGTCAGGCAGGTCCTATTTAAGCAATTTTTTGATTGAAAACAAGTTTGGCAGTAATCAGGCCTGGGTGTGACTGATTACTCATCTTCAGGTTGTGCTTACTTATGTTATATTTACTTGTGTTATCTTTGTCTAATATTTTTTTTGATTATCTGGAACATTTAAGTGTGACAAACATACAAAAGAATAGGAAATCATGAAGGGGCAAACACTTTTTCACACAACTGTACATTTTTTTTTTAGAGCTGTGGTGCCCATGATACTATGCAGGTCTGTCATTCAATATTGAGGGTATATGGGACCATCATAATGTATAGGGGCTGTAAAGAGGTTCATCACAATATATGGGGCTGTAAGGGAAAATCATGCTTTGAGGGGGACCATCATGCTGTATTGTGGCTACGAGGAGGACCTTAATCCTATATGAGGGCTGTGGGGTAAAAATTATATTGTGTGGGGGAATGTGATGGGATTATCTTCCGAGCAACGAGCCCAATGTAAGTCTATGGGAAAACGAAGCATTTTTGCCGCAATCCCCCCCGGGGGTCCTTTTTGGGTCAAAAAACGTCTGAAATCGATGGTAACAGTGCTCAAATGACTTGGGAACATCATGGGGAATACCCCTGGAAGCATTTCTGACTACTAGGTCACTGCTGTGACCAACGTTGTCAGAGTGTGGCGCCACTTTTACAGGCGCACACTAAAACATACAAAAACTAAACCAAATGGATTTTTTCACTGAAATATGTTAAGGAACATCCTTTCCAGGGTAATAATTTGTATGTAACACAAAATCACCCCCCCAAAAAATGTACCTCCACCACTTGTACTATGTTCACACATAGCATTTTTCATGCGTATTTCAACTTTAGCATTGCTTTCAACCAATACAAATGCATTCACTGGGAAATGTCATTTTAACATTTAACAAACTTAGCTGGCCATGTGGTGTGTGACACATCATCAGACATATCCTGTTTCATGTTTTTTTATGAAGGAGGGACTCTGAATGTCACAACGCCATTTTTTATAGTGCCATCAGGCGGCATTAATATTCTTAAAGGGCCATAATTAAACAGTAGGTCTCCTATACTGTTATTGCCTATGCAGTGAGTGGCTGGGCTGCCAAAAATTAGGACGCACCCAATACCCCTTTGGCGAGACGTACAGGAGGGTCTTCTGAAAAAATGTTCCCATTAAAAGAAAGTGGGTCTCCCACAGTGTTTGCCTATGCATTGAATGTAAGGCCTGCCCTACCACAAAGTAACACGCACCCCAATAAGCCTTTGAACCCACGTACTGGATGACCACATGAAAACCAAGTTCACATTATTCATTTGGTACTCCCATACTGTTTGCTTATGCTTTGAATGCAAGGCCTGCCCTGCACCAAAGTAACACGCACCCCAATAACACTTGGAACAGAGGTCCTGGATGGCCACATGAAACCAAAGTTCCCATTTTTTTTCATTTGACCTTGCTACCACTATGAAAAAATAAGCAAAAAATAAACTCAACAAGAGATGAGCATAAGGCAAACATGATGTTACGCCAGCCCTGGCAAATAAAAAACCATGCAAGGAAACGTCAGAAAGTAAAAGATTCTTTGTCTCACGTCCTGCCACCAGGTGCCACTGACCGGGATACTGGAAAAGAATCCTGTGAATCGATCCGTTCATTTCTAGTCTCAACTGTCCTGGATATAGCAGACAGTTCAGGATTTTGGTCTACGCCCAGCAGTCTCTGGCATCTGCTGAATGTCCCAGACTGTCACCATTCCTCTGACATCTCCTCCTGCCAAGATAGAAAGGAATGGTAAATAGTTCTGGCTAAGGCCGGTTTCACACTTCCATTTTTTCCTGGTACTGGAAAAATATGGTACCGGAGATTTCAGTGTCCGTGTCTGTAATACTTGCCGAACACATGTGGCATCCGTGTGTCGCCCGTGTGCCGCATCAGTACCACACACATTGCCGCCTAAGAAGCAGCAGTACAATTAACGCTGATCCCTTGTGCCATGTGCTGAAGATGGCTCTCATCACTCTCCTCTGTTCTGCAGACGATCAGCGATCAGTTTAAAAAAAAAAAAAAAAACAGCGTGGGGACACCTCTATTCTTGATAACCAGCCTAACCAGCCTTACTGAAGCTGACAGCTGAGGGTTGCAGTCCCCAGCTATGAATTTTGCCTGGCTGTTTACAGAAAATACAGGGCAACTCAAGTCGGATTTTTTATTTATTTATTTATAGCGCAGGCAGCGGTGATGAATACTCCCATCAGCCACCGTCTGCTATCACTGGTTTTATTGGCTGTAAGTGGAGGCTGTTGGGAGTAATAGTCCCATCAATCACCATCTCCCCGCCTCCTCTCATTATTCTCACTTTAATATAACTCATCATTCTCCCCTGCTCGCGCTGATCACCGGCAGAGCAGGGAGAATTAGGCTGAGGTCACACTGGCGACTAAATCGTACCACTAGAAAGCGATGAAATATCGCTTTGCAGTCGAACCAATATTAATCAATGGAGTAGGTCCCAGCATCCGATTTTTTGTGGTCCGACTTAAATGTTTGAGTGCAATCGCAGCATGCTGCGATTGTCACCGATTGTGGGTCGACTATCGCCAATGCAAGTCTATGGGTGCGATGAAAAGTGGGATTACAAACGGACCGCACGTGTGAGTTGCGATGAAATCGCACAACTTTTCCAGGTGACAGGAAACTGCCTTTGAAATTCTCAGGAAGCCTTTACATGCTAATTAGCTAAGCGCATCTTAAAAAAAAACAGGAAGAACGACTACACGGAGTCCAGAAACATGGCATCTAGCCACATCAATGTGGAACTCCTCATAGTTTTGGTGCAGGAGAGGCCTGAATTGTGGGACCAGCGCGATCCCAATTACAGTAATCGGACGCTGCATGGCGAAGAATATGTGAACACATTTTCCCAGACTATGAGCAGAGATCAAGAGAGGACCAAGAGCGTATTAGTAAGTACGAGATGTAACTGATCTTTTTTTTTTTTTAAATGTTCTGAGCAAACTAATAATGTAGGCATATGTGTTTAAATGATATTTAAAATGCAGCATTATCTAACTCTTCATATTTAGAACTACACATTGATGTGTGTGTTCACAAACAATATCCATGTATATTAAAATATCATCGATGCTTCGGCATTTATTGACTACAACATTTTTTACTCCCCTTCACCTCAGATGTAGTGTCTAGGTCCTTAAATTCAAATTTATTGAGGCGTTTTGTAAAGGGCCAAGCAGTTTTGTAAATGTATCTTAGTGCTTATAACATGGACACTTCTGGTTGTATGTTGATGTCTTTTAATATTCTAAATCCCATCACACATGACCACTATTTAAATGTTCAGTGTTACAGATGTTTTTTTTTTGGTTAATAAATACATATCAGTCATAATAACCGTTATGCTGTTATTAAATTTGTAGTGACAGATGTGACAAGGCGGTGGCGCAGCTGTCGGGACTGCTACCGGAGGGAGAGGCAGATGAGGGATCGTAGTGGGGCTTCAGCTTCTAAGAAGAGGAAGTATCTATATTTTGATCGCCTCAACTTCCTTGCGCCTGTGATGGAACTGCGACCGTAAGTGCATGTCTGTTGAACCACTATCATGGAAAACTTTGTTATTTGATGATTTTTAAATTATTTTATTTCTTTCCTTTCTAGGACTGAGTCTAACCTAACTGAGAGGGAGACTGGGTCAGACTCTGAAGTGCTTATAGACCCCGTTGGTGATGGGACAGAGGAGGTAGGCCCTTCCTCTGCAGCATGTTCTTCCACACAAGCAGCACCACCACCAGCTGCAGGAGCTGAGGAGTCACAAACCCAGCAGCCGGAACATGAGGACCTACCTCAGAGCAGCAGCCCTAATAGGCCTCAGGATGTGTCTCCTCCTCCTTCCCAACGCACAAGGCGAGGTAGGCGGCGACGAGAAGGAGTGGGTTCTGTGACAAGGAGGCAGGTGGACCGAGGAGTTCTGGACTATTTGTACAGTGTAGCAAATGATGATGGGGAGGAGGCATTTTCCCACAGTCTGGCCCGTTACCTCCGGGCTATTCCAAGACAGCACAGACTGCGGATCAGAGGCGGACTGCAGATTGTTGTGGATGCTGGAACAGCGCCTAATGATCCAAGCAACCTACTAGATTATCTTGAAAGATGGCAGGTTGGTCCTGAAAATGTCTTAAGGTTGTTTGGACCCCAGCCCTCACAATCTGCTTCAGCCTCTGATCCTCCTCCTCATCATCCTCCTCCTCCACCTCCTCCTTGTGTCCAACAGAACCCAACTCCTCCTCCTCATCCTACTGCAGCTCCTTCATACTACGGAGCTACCCAGCTCCAAGCCATGGGACAGAGTGGCCATGCACAATATGCCCACTCTAACATACCCAATGTTGTTGGCTGGCCACAGCATGGATATGTTAGACATGGGCATATTGGGGGTCATTCTGGTACTGCTCAGTCATATCAATATGACTATGAGCAGCAATTCCCTATGTACCCCTACCCACAAGGCCATCAGGATGCAGCCAGTAACCCAGCTGGTGCCTTAGCTTCTGCACCAGCTCAGGGTCAAACACAGGTTGCAGATAGTGGCAGGCCTAACACACAACCTGGCCCTTCATCCTCACCACCACCAAGCTACCATCAATTGTAGCTGTAATAAGCTTTTTTTGATGCTTTTTTATTTGTATTTAAGTTATATATTTTTTTGTTTTCATATTGACAATGTTATAAATATTTTACTGTTATCTTTGGACATGTTGGTCCGGTTTACAAAACATATCAGTCACTAAAAGGCTCCAAAAAATACACTAATGAGTAAAATTAGTGAAGTGCCATTGGTTGTCTGTGATTATTCTTATATGTTATGTCCTGTCTAAAGTAGGGTAAAGTGGACATAAAAGAATTACAGTCTTCCTTGAATTGATTAATCACAAGTAAGTTTATGGTATCATATAACATAAAACACACTACATAGCTATGGCCTCCTCTTGCCAAGGAACAGCACCAGCAGGGGAAACAAATAAATTGGTCAATAAGTCACGGACTTTGAGTCCAGAAGGGGGACGACGAGGATGGATGACTGGTCTCATAGGCCTCGTCATATTATCAGACTCAAGGTCAGGCATATCAGCTGATGAGCATTCATGCATTCTAGTAAAATTATGTAGTACCACACATGCTTGCACTACAAGATTAACATTTGAATCACTTAGCTGAATGGCTGATTGTAGGACACGCCATTTGTCTGTAAGAATACCAAATGTGCACTCCACCAGGCCTGGTGCACGAGAAAGCCGATAATTAAATATGCGTCGCCGATGGTTCAGATTGCGACGAGGATATGGCCTCATAACATGACGAGTTAATTGGAAGGCCTCATCCGCTACTACAACATATGGCACTGCATCCATATTTGACTGTGGAAGTTGACATGGTGGTGGTAAGTCCAATTGGTTATTGCGTAGCTGCCGACCCTTAATGGAAGAATTGAAGACTCTGGAGTCTCCAGTCCTTCCATAGGCCCCAATGTCTACAATTATGAAGCGGTAGTTACTGTCGACCAAGGCCAACAAAACTATAGAAAAATATTGCTTATAATTGTAGAATTGGGTCCCTGAGTACGGCGGCTTACGCACACGTATGTGCTTCCCGTCCAGGGCTCCAATACAGTGTGGAAAATTACAGCTTTCTTGAAATCCACGTGCAATCCTCAACCAATCTTCCATTTTGGGCTCTGGCATCACCTCTTTATTTAGTCTTGACCAAATTTGTCCAGAAGTAGAGCTGACTATTCCGGAAATGGTGGATTTCCCTATTAAAAACTCTAAATGCAGAGCAGCATATGAGAGCCCAGTGGAAAGGAACCTGCAATACACAAACAACAACAAACATGTACACATCAGACAAACAAAATACAAGCACTGCATTAACCAAATTTAAAAAATAGACATTTGTTTACTCACCTATTCACTTAATGTTATGACTTACAAATAGTGTTGAGCGATACGATACTGCAAATATCGGGTATCGGCCGATATTAGCTGTATCGGGCTTTCGATTCCGAGTACCGATATTTTCGTCATATCGGATACCGGAATCGGATTTGTCACTGTCACTGTGAGTGTCCGTCGGTCGGGTCTGTCAGGAGTCAGCGGCACTTACCTGGCAGAAGATCTCCGGCGGTCACGTCCTGGACTGCTTGATGGCCGCCATTATCTTCTCCCTGGCGGTCACATGCAGTTTTTCGCGATAAACTGCAGTGACTGCAGGGTAATCCCGGCCGTAAACCAGTCCGATGACGTCACCGCCGGGGAAGCAGGTAATCAGCTGTGCTGCGCCGGGATGACAGGCTCTGCCTGCCTGCCTGCCTCTGATGTCATTCTGATGTAGCAGAGCTGGATCGTCGTGGGACACTCGTTACTATGGACTGCGTCGGACAGGTGGTATACTGCTGTTTTTTTTTTCCATTTTTTTACAGGAGATCGATGGCGTCGCAGGATGAGACTGTAATAAAAGTAATGAAAACTGTGTTGTTTTTTTTATTAAATTAAAAAACTTTTTTATGAACATTCACCCGTCCGGGTACATCAACAATTTAACTATCTACATACAGGGACCCTGTCCGGGTTATTTATAATTCTTTGGCAGGGGTGTTCCAGGTACCACCTGGTACTCTTCTGATGCTTGCCAAACATCCGAGACACCAAGGACCACCAGGACCTGATGACGTCGTGTGGCCTGTACAGTCAAGTCGTGACCCGCTATCTGTGTCTGTGTGGCCACCTCTTTCATCTCCCTCCGGGTCTGGAGCCCTATGTCCCGGACTGAACGAACCCCAGGGGGCCTAACAGGCGCCGGGTACGGGCCAGCTATCATTATCATGTCCATAGCTGGGGCTGCTGAGGAGACCACTGAGGGAGGCTGGGGAGATTTACGGCGTGGGGTGGGCACTTGTGCAGAGGCCTGGATGTGGGAGGCTGAAGGCTCCGAGGGTCTCACAGGTTCCTGACACTCTGGGGACCAGGGGTCGCACCTGGTGACATTTAGGGCATACCATCCATTGTAACCCCAGTGTCGGGTGTAAGTTACCAAGTCTCCTGGCAACAGGTCCCTCCCCGGGTGTCCTTCTGGAGGTGAGTCTCCACGTCCCGCCGGGTCACAAACACTTCTAAATAAAGTCCAGGCTCCTGGATGAAGCCCCAACCAGCTTTCAATTTAAAGCTCCGTACTGCACCCTTACGCCGCGGCTCCCTCACCGTACTTTTATCTTTTCTCATCCGTTCCTTATCTGCCCGGTCCTTCTCGATGTGACGTTGGCGAAGCTTCTGGGATTCGCGCTGCTCCCTTTGTCGCTCGGCTTCTCTCTCCCGACGTCTCCACTCTTCCTCCTGACGCCGGTTGTAATTCTCCTCCACCAGAATCTCCATGTCTCCACCATCAAACTGCAGCTTATGATGTCCGGTTTTCGGCAGCTCTCCTGGCGCCCGACAGTCCTGGCGGCGCTCACCTGCGGAGGAAGCAGCCGGCTCTGGAACAGATGACAGTCGGGGCTCCGGTACAGACAGGTAGACCTCTGGTGCCTGCGCGACCTCCTCCATGAGGACGGGTGTCGCTTCTTCTGTCTCAGCAACGGGGGCAGACAGCGGGATCTGGGGTTCTGCCGGTGCAGCGTTTTTTGCAGGAACGGGTGCCTCCACTGCGACAACGTCAACCGGATCACATTGCAAGGGCTGGGATGCCCGCACGGACTCCTCTACTAGAACGGGTGCCTCACCTTCCGGTACAGACACTTCAGGTAAGAGGGATTGGCGCCGCTCCAAGTTTAGTTTTAGGGCACGCCAGCTGGCTTCCATCCTGGCGACCTCCTCCCGGTGCCGGGCCAGGCCTCTTAGGGTATCCTCCGCCTCTTGCAGCGTAGGAGGGTTTCCAGGCCGGGTGCCCAACGGTGGTTCCGTGGCGATCGGGTCGCTTCCGTGGGGGGAGAGCTCTGACTGCTCCATCCCTTCACACTTCTGCTCGTGTCCATTAGCCATCTCTGCCAAGTCACATGTGTCATTAGCATCTGGAGAGGGCCCCTCTTTTGTAGTGAGGCGGGACCTTCGTGTTAGTTTCCGCACACTGAGGAGGATGAGGAGGCGGAACTCAAGAGCTGTGGGCACGATCTTACATTGCAGTACCATTTATAGTGGTGGGCCATCGTTTTCGCGCCACTGAGTGAGTGTACACCCACGAAGAGCACGCCCTTCTTCTTCACCAGTGCCTCGTCGTGACGCAGATATGGCGGAAAAATGGCAAATACATTCTCTGATGATTTTAGCAATTCTCAAGCACAAAACCAGTTCAATTCAGGCACACAGGACTCGCTTATAGCGAGCTACAGAATCCTGTTCGTGACGCCCAAGTTGAGTCGCACAGAGCCAGAGGTTTTGGGGGTTCTCGGCACCGAGCCCGTCGACTTCTATGGGGTATGTCACGGCTTTACCCGGCAATTGAATCAGAGTCTATTTTACTATGTAGAAGTGTATAAACTATAAATATATGTATATATATATGTCACAATGACATGTATATATATATATATATATATATATGTATTCTATGTGTGTATATTTTGTGTTTACAACGAAAGAAAGTGTTTTTTTAGTTGCGATATTTTGTTCCCATAGACTTACATGGGACTTCCGGTATCGGAATCGGATATCGACGATATTTAGTGATATCGGCGATACCATTCCGATCCGATATTTTTAGATATCGAGCAGTATCGCTCAACACTACTTACAAACCATTATGACTGCTACACACAAGCATATAGGGAAAAGGGCAAAATTTAATAATGGCATTGGGTACAGTATGTTAAGATGAACAAAGTAAGAACAATGTTAAAGTTGTTAAATTCTGGAAAACATCATCAACATATCGTTGACACACATACCGTAATGTTAGAAGAAGCCTTTCCTCAGCAGAAATTGAAGGACGCATCCTGGTGTTCTGAAAGGTGATTCCAGAGCGCAATATGTCAAGCAAAATATCAAAGGTGCCAACACTCATGCGACAATAGGCAAAAAACTTGTCTGGATTCCTACGCAGTGTCGAATACAGGCGCTCAAAATGCCCTTTGCTGATTCTTCGCATCACAAGGGGATGCACCCACATCCTTCTGCGGATTCTGGAGAAACAACTACAGGGTATGACTCCCCAAAACGGCTGGATAGCACCCAATAGTACAGCAGACGCTCAGTTCTATTAAACATTAGTCTGTCACTCATAATTGTAACTTAGCAGCAACACAACAGGAACCATTAAGAAGCCAAACACTCCACGGCAAAGTTGGGAGGGTAAGAACAGTCAAACCACGCTTAAATATGGGTCTGGCTCATTATTCAAATTATTTGCAGGCCTCAAAACCGTTAAATGTCCATTTTGCTATGATGCCACTAAAAAACGGTAGTCGCTGGGTAATCAGATGTGAAACGTAAGCGTACATGCTACAAAATCGCATCAACTACTAAAAATCGGATGCCAGTCGCATCAATGTTCATTAAATTTTAATCCGATTATCGACCGACTAAAACGGTCAGATTTTTTAGACGTTGTGTGTGACTCCAGCCTAATGAGAGCCATCATCAGCACCCTGCACCGGGGAACAGCCAGGGGTGAACCTAGCTTCTCAGCTGCCTGAGGCGTACTGCAAAACCACACCCCCCAAAGTAAAATCAGTACAAATAAATCAGGTTTACTCTTTACTAGCATAACCTGACGCACATGTAAAATACATACACTTTTAAAAAGGAATATATTTGAAACATCGATCTTTACACTTGTTAAAGTTCTGTATAAGGCTAGTTTCACACTAGCGTTGCACTGATCTGCGTCGGTCAGCGCATGACCGCCGCTAAGCTTACCTATGCCTAAGCTTCACCTATGGGCGCATGGCACTGCATGCGACCTGCGCACCCTATCTTTAGCATTGGGTTCGCAGGCCGTATGCAGGTATGCGTTTGCTGTTGCATGCGTCCTTTTGACGGTGTGCCGAGCGCACCAAAATGCAACACAGTGCGTTGGGCGCAGGTCGGCGCACCGTCAAAAGGACGCATGCGCCTGCAAAAGCATACCAGCGCACGACCTGCGTACGGCCAGTGAAACCCAATGCTAAAGATAGGGTGCGCAGGTCGCATGCAGCGTCATGCGCCCATAGGCGGAGTGATCAGGAGGAGGCGAGGCCAGGGGCGGAGCTTAGCGGCGGCCGTGCGCTAACCGACGCAGGTCAGTGCAATGCTAATGTGAAACCAGCCTAAGTAGTAGAAAATAAAGGATTTTAAGAATACTACTCACTGTATAGTTTCAGTTTCAGAAATCAACAGCTGAGCCTTAACAATGAAAATAGTTCAACAAACCCTTTTGCCAGGTAGAACTTCAAGGTCTTGGACAATAGAAAAACTATACAAAAGACACAAAATAAATACACCAATAAAAACCAGTACTGTGCGTATTATAAGTGCACACTGTACAACATCCCAAGTCTTAGAGACTCTAATGTCCACTCTTAAACAGCCTCCCCATTTTAGACAATCCGTACTTGTGTTAGAAGAGTTCATTGACATGCAGCCCTTCTTGATGGGTAAAAGTCCTTTTAAATGGGCAGATTTAGCCACTGAATCACATCAATGGATAAATCTGCCCATGCTGCCCTTACCATTACCTGCCTCTGATCCACGATTTATTAGCTGAATAAATCTTTGGTAGAAGCGTGAAATCCTTCGTAGGGCTGAGCTACAGATCCTCACTGTTGTGAGGGATTCCACGTTCCTCCGTCGTCTCATACCTGGCTTCAGCATCCAGATTCCACGCCACTCCGATGGATGTTCACAGCCCTCCGCTGGATTCCACGCCCCTCCGCTGTGCACAGTGGAGGGGTGTGAAATCCAGGAGCAGAAGCAATGTAAGCCCGCCTTTATCCGCCGCATGATAAAAGATCGCCGTTGACATGGTGAAGGTTTATCCTGTGGCGGATACATTTTTCAACTTGCAAAGATCAAGAGATCAGCAGATAAAGACGTGATCCCTTGACCTTTGGTAGTTTTCAAACGGGCATATCTCCACCAGATTTATCCTTCATAGGATAAATCTGCTGGATAAATAAGCCCATGGAAAAGGACTTTTACGATTGCCTATGAATGCATTACCAAACACTTGCAGACAGTTGTGGTGCCCTTTCTGGAAGAAAGTCTTCCTAACTCCAAACCCTTTAAGGCTCTGCCCATAATGAGATGTACAATCACATACTTGTCGTACATCACTATAATACGCTAGAAGAGCTTCTATAAAGGAGAAACACTGGCATTAGCAGTGTGAAGTCTGAGTCCAGCAGCAGCCTACAATTTTTAGGCAATGCTCAGTGGGGAGGGTGGTCAAGGGTGTTTAAAAGGGAACTGTAGTAATTGATAAATATCCAGCACAAAAACAAAGTGGGGACACCCTTGCTCTCATACTGGCCCTGGGGATTTGCATGTATGACTCACAAAGAACAGAAGATATCACTGGTCAGTGATGAGGGAAACCAATTTACACCGCCGATCATAAGATAAACTGGGTCATATCTGAAGATGTCAGCAGGTTTGGGATGTAATATGGGGGGGCACTCTCAAATGTGCTGTTTTAAGTGCTTTGCTACCCCACAAAAAAAAGCCTAGAAGCCATTTGCGCCCATATTGCACCCCCAATCAACTGTGTGCCAATGTGGTGTCCACTAGAGATATCACCTTCCTGTCAATGAAGCCATGACCTGACCCTATACATCAGCCTCCCTCAGTCACACCATCCATTGTGGCACTTGCCCACCAGCCTCCCTCAGTCACACCATCCACCACAGCAGCCCACTAGCCCCACCAGAGAACCTGCCCACCAGTCTCACTCATTCACGCCATCCATCATGGCACATGCACACTAGCCTCCCTCAGCACACCATCCATCACGGCACATGCATACTAGCCTCCCTCAGTCACACCATCCATCAATCCATCACAACACATACACACTAGCCTCCCTCAGTCACACCATCCATCATGGCATATGCACACTAGCCTTCCTCAGTCGCCCTGTACTGCACTAACTTGTATATTAAGCACACTGATCCTGCAGTGAATACACCACATACAGCTAAAGAAGTGTTATATAGAAAAAGAAAAACATTTTTTTTTAAATTATACTTTATTTCAATAATTTTAAAACATGCACAAGTTTAAAACCAGTCCCTCGAACCATAACACATGCAAAACGAGGTTGGCTAAAGCAGTATACATATAAAAATATATTGAAATATGTGTATATATACCTATATCCAATACATATGAGTAAATATCAATGATTTAGACATTAACTGGCAGCTGTAGAACACCATCTATTAAAGCAATTAAAGCACATCAAAGAAACAAAGTTCCTACAACGTATCTACACCATGTTCCAAATAATTATGCAAATTGGTTTTAAGTGGCATAACGTTTTTTCTTTTTTATTGTAAATTATTGTAAATGAAACCCATTGATGGTATTGTGTCTCAGGGTTCTTTGGATCACTGAAATTAATCTCAGATACCTGTGATAATTAGTTTGCCATGTGAGTCCAATAAAAGGAAAACTGGATTTTCCACACTATTAAGCAGGCCAGAGTTTTCAAGTAACATGGAAAGGAAAAAGGATCTCTCTGCTGCTGAAAAGCATCAAATAGTGTAATGCCTTGGACAAGGGATGAAAACATTAGATATTTCTCAAATACTTAAGCGTGATCATCGTACTGGTAATAGATTTGTGGCTGATTCTGAGCATAGACATGTTCGTGCTGATAAAGGCAGAATGAGGAAGGTTTCTGCCAGGCAAGTTCATTGGATTAAGAGAGCAGCTGCTAAAAAGCCATTACAAAACAGAAAACAGATATTTGAAGCTGCTGGTGCCTCTGGAGTCCCTCGAACCTCAAGTTGTAGGCTCCTTCAAAGGCTTGCTGTGGTGCATAAACCTACTATTCGGCCACCCTAAACAGTGCTCACAAGCAGAAATGGTTACAGTGGGTCCAGACATACATGAAGACTAATTTTCAAACAGTCTTGTTTACGGATGTGTGTCGAGCAACCCTGGATGGTCCAGATGGATGGAGTAGTGGATAGTTGGTGGATGGCCACCATGTCCCAACAAGGCTGCGACTTCAGCAAGGAGGTGGAGGAGTCATGTTTTGGGCCGGAATCATGGGGAAACAGCTGGTATGACCCTTTAAGGTTCCTAAAGGTGTGAAAATGACCTCTGCAAACTATATAGAGTTTCTAACGGACAACTTTCTTCCATGGTTTAAAAAGCAGAAACGTGCCTTCAGGAGCAAAATCATCTTCATGCATGACAATGCACCATCTCATGGTGCAAAGAATACTTCTGAGTCATTGGCTGCTATGGGCATAAAAGGAGATAAACTCATGGTGTGGCCACCATCTTCCCCTGACCTCAAACTTATAGAGAACCTTTGGAGTATCATTAAGTTCACATCAAAACAGCAGCTCTGGGAGGCTATTCTGACTTCATGCAAAGAAATACAAGCAGAAACTCTCCAAAAACTCACAAGTTCAATGGATGCAAGAATTGTGAAGGTGATATCAAAGAAGGGTTTCTATGCTAACATGTAACTTGGCCTGTTGGGATGTTTTGGAGTTAAATGGCTTTTTTGTTCAGTGAATGTGACCTCCTAATGCTGCCAATTCCACAAATGAGCATTTTCAGTTCTTTAAAACATAACAAATGTTTAGAAATTCTACTATGCCTAATAATTTGGAACAGTGCATTTTGAGTTTTTATTCATTTTTTAGATTATACTGTTATCATTGGGAGGTTTCCTCAATAAAATTTGATGTATACTCTAACGGGTGATGACTTTTATTAGACTGACTGTCATTTGCACCGATCACTTAGGAAAATCAGAGAAAAATATCATTTGCATAACAATTTGGAACACAGTGTATATAAAAGGTGTCCATGATATAGTAAGCTTAATATTTATTGCACCACCATAAAGCAAATTAGTCAATGGGCATAGAAAATGCCATTCACGTAGAATAAAAAATGTGGTGACTTAGCAATGCAATGTTCAAGTGTCCATACAAACAAGGTACATGCTTGCAATTGGGACTAGACTAAAGTGTAAACCGTTAGCCTAGTAATTTTCCACCATTAGTGTATCAAGTAATAGTATTTACAACAAGAAATAATCAATATCTCATGTCCCACACATATTACCTGAGTTGGTGATACTGCCGTCACTGAGATGCCAAGTGGCGCGCCAATGCTCCTGACCACGACGCGCGTTTCGCTATTGATTTCTCAAGGGGGCATGTCTAGGTAGTGGTCGTCATAGGAAATATACTCTCTATTGACCAATGAGCATAGGGGAAGGAAAGCCAGTCAGCGCTGACGTAAGCAAGTCACGTGGTAATTTAAGTTCTATACTGCCGCATGGTAAAAGTATCCATGCACACCGCATAGGGCCAGGACACCAAACAGAAGACCGGAAAAATTCTACACGCCGTACCCTCCGACCAAAACCACTGCAAACAACTCACGTGATGATCCAGGTCGCATCTTACTGCCTAGTAACAACAAGCCTATAACTTTTACAGGACAGAGACGCTGGTACATACCGGAAGTAGTTTGCAATGGTTTTGTTAAACTATTCTTATGTATAATATAAGTCTAATAATGCAGTATTGGAACCAATATAATAACTCTATCAAAGCAATAGATATATTTTACCAAAATTGGCATGAAACAAATAATAATTATTAAAATCTGAAGAATCACATATTTATACGCAACACAGCACAGAAACAATGCAATAGATAAGACAAGTGATGTGAAGCAGAACTATCATTATGGGAGATAGAGATGAACATAAATATTGGAACAGTTCATAGATAAGGAGTGTGAAAGTTTTATTGCCCTCTGATTAGGGTCTGGTATTGTGTTGTGATGTCCCCAGAAGGTCTGAAGAGCAAATTCCTTAATTGATGTAAAAAGACATAAATCCATGAGACACATTCATTCCTGCACTGAGTGTGTCAAAGGTTGTCATGAGTTTATATTCCCAGACCTTTCTGACTCTCTGAGAGTTAAAGTTAGCTTTTATTACAAGTATTTTCATGTCAATCATGCTATGACCGGGGATACAAAAGTGTTTAGCCACAGGTAGATCCATTTTTCTTCTCTTATTGTGTGGCGATGAGAATTCATCCTTGTTCTCAGACCGGACAAAAATTGAGAACAAGGATGAATTCTGTTATGAATGTGCTAGAGATGGTTTCTGAGCAGAGGCTCCCTCTGGTGGTTACAGACAGTACTGAACCTTTCAGCGAGGAATGGCAATCTGGGATCACTGACCGTACTGATATAAGAGAGGTTCCCTCCCATGATGGTCACCGGTGATCAATTGTTCTTGTCTCAATTGTGGTTCCTGGTTCATTTGGAAGTCTGCTGGAGTCTTGCCTGCATCTCCTGCTTTCAGATAAGATATTTTCTGTTTTTCTTTTTGTGCTTGCTTTTTGCATTGTTTTCTGCACTTTTGTGGAGGTCAGCCGGGTCCCCTCCTGGGGCCTGTGCTCCTCTCAGTTTATCTGTAGCCACTGTTATTTGTTCATTTGCTTTTTCCTGTTTTTTTAGTGGCTGCGTCTTAGTTTTGTTACACCAGATATCTGATTTAGGTGGTGGAGATCGTGTGATCTCAGGTGTTTTTGCAATTAGAAGAGTTGGTACTTTTTAGGGTTTTTGTTGGATTGCAGTCAGAATTCTTTCCTGTACTTTTCTGTCTAGACAGATTGTGCCCCAGCGATTGTTCATTCTATTTTCTGTCTGTTTCCGTGCTTCCTTCTTGTCTAACAGCCATTACATGTTTGGGGGCTTCCAATTTTCTTTGGGGATCTGCTCTGGGGCAGATAGCTTTCATCTTTCTGCCTTTAGGTGTAGTTATCTCTCAGGCTGTGACAAGGCGGGATCAACGTAGGAACGCTCCACGGCTACCTCTAGTTGGTTAGTTCAGGTTACTGCAATCCAATAGGTTCCAGCCTCTCTGGTGTATTGCCGTTTTTGTTTTTTCTCAGCTACCTAAACATAACAGTATCACCAGCCAAACTGAAAATTATATGGTACTCACAGAAGGGAAAAATAGTGTGGAAAGAAAAAAAAAAGTTGTCAGAGATTTTTTTTTTCTTTGTTGCATTTTTTCCCTGTTTTTCTCTGGGTGCTGAGGAGGTTTTTTTTTCTCTCAATGGAGTTTGCACAGTTGTCTGGCCGTGTGGATCAGCTTGCCACTGAGGTTCGGAGTATTGCTACCTATCTTGCTAGGTTACCGGTTGTGGAACCTAGGATTCCCATGCCAGATTTGTTTTTGAGGGATAAGGCTAAATTTCTGAATTTCAAAAATAACTGTAAGTTGTTTTTTGCCTTAAAACCTAAGTCCTCGGGGAGCGCAGCACAGCAGGTTCAAATTGTCATCTCTCTCCTGCGCCGCGACCCTCAGGATTGGGCTTTTTCCCTGACACCTGGGGATCCTGTTTTGAATGATATTGATGTATTTTTTCTGGCTCTGGGGTTATTGTACAATGAACCTAATGTCACTGATCAAGCTGAAAAAACCTTGTTGGCATTAAATCAGGGTCTTGAAGACGCTGAGTTGTACTGTCAGAAATTGCGAAAGTGGGCAGTCCTGACCAAATGGAATGATGATGCTTTGGCAGCCCTTTTTCGAAAGGGGCTGTCAGAGAATGTAAAGGATGTTATGGTGGGATTCCCTGTTCCCTCTGGTCTCAATGATTCTATGTCATTGGCTATTCAAATTGACAGACGTTTGCGTGAGTGCAGAGGTATGCGTGAGATGGTGTTACCTTGTGAGCAAGCTCCTGGGCCCATGCAGTGTGATGGAGTGACTTCTGGGGCACAGCGTCATGAGTTTCGAAAGCGCAATGGGTTATGTTTCTACTGTGGTGACGCCTCTCATGCTCTTTCCGTCTGCCCTAAGCGGGGAAGACGTTTTGCATGCTCAGTTGTCTTGGGTAGTGTTCAGACTAAATTTCTGTTGACTGTTACCCTGATTTGCTCCCTGTCCACATTTTCTGCTCAGGCTTTTGTTGATTCAGGAGCAGCTATTAACCTGATGGATTTTGACTTTGCCAAATGTTGTGGGTTTCCCATGATACCCCTGCGGAAGTCTTCAAACAGAGGCTGGACATACATCTGTCTGGGATGATTTAGTGAATCCTGCTTTGAGCGGGGGGTTGGACCAGATGACCCAGGAGGTCCCTTCCAACTCTACCATTCTATGATTCTATGATTCTATAAGTCTATTCCCCTACTGGGCATTGATTCTACCCCTTTGGCAGAGAATAAACCCCAGTTTTCTACTCAGGTGATAATGAGGGTTGAACCAGATTGTTCCTGACTTTTTGACTGATTTTTCGGATGTATTTAGTGAATGTAAATCTGCATCCTTGCCCCCTCACAGGAGCTATGATTGCGCTATTGAATTAGTGCCTGGTGGTAAATTTCCTAAAGGTCGCCTTTTTAACTTGTCTGTACCTGAACACGATGCTATGCGATCTTATATCAAGGAGTCATTGGAGAAGGGTCATATCAGACCATCCTCTTCACCCTTGGGCGCCGGTTTTTTCTTTGTGGCCAAAAAGGATGGTTCATTGAGGCCGTGTATTGATTATCGTCTCTTGAATAAGATTACTGTGAAGTATCAATATCCGTTACCCTTGATTTCTGACCTGTTTTCCAGAGTGAAAAGTGCTAGTTGGTTTACCAAGCTTGACCTCAGGGGGGCGTATAACCTTATTCGCATTAAGCACGGGGATGAATGGAAGACGGCGTTTAATACCCCAGAGGGGCATTTTAAGTACCTAGTGATGCCCTTTGGGCTTACTAATGCTCCTTCCGTCTTCCAATCCTTCATGAATGATATTTTCAGGTATTTTGTGGATAAATCTCTGATTGTATATTTGGATGATATCTTGATTTTTTTCCAATGACTGGGACTCTCATGTGAAACATGTTCGGACTGTGTTCCAGATTTTAATAGAGAATGCACTGTATGTGAAGGGATCAAAGTGTCTTTTTGGCGTACAAGAATGTTAAGGCGGATGCCCTCTCGAGGAGTTTCTTTGCGGACTCTCCTGAGTTATCTGATCCTGCTGTTATTTTGAAAGATGGTGTAGTACTTTCCGCCATCTTGCCCAATTTGAGACTAGCTCTGGATGGGTGTCAGGAGGATAAACCTGAGCGCTGCCCTATTGGGAAATTGTTTGTCCCAGACCAGTGGAAGAAGAGTGTGATGTCTGAGATTCATTGTTCCGCGTTGGCTGGTCATCCTGGGATTTTTGGTACCAGAGACTTGGTGAGTCGGTCCTTTTGGTGGCCTACTTTGTCTCGTGACGTCATGGAATTCGTGCAGTCCTGTGGGACTTGCTCTCGTTCCAAGCCTTGCTCTCGCTCTAGTGGTTTGTTAATGCCATTATCTGTGCCCAAGAGGCCATGGACCCAAATCTCTATGGATTTTATTTCCGACCTCCCTGTTTCTCAGAGAATGACCGTTATCTGGGTAATCTGTGATAGGTTTTCCAAGATGATACATCTTGTGCCATTACCTAAGTTACCTTCCTCCTCCGATTTGGTGCTTTTGTTCCTTCAGCACGTGGTTCGGTTACATGGCATTACGGAGAACATTGTGTCTGACAGAGGAGTCCAGTTTGTGTCCAGATTTTGGAGGACATTTTGTTCTAAACTTGGTGTTCAATTATCTTTCTCCTCTGCTTTTCATCCTCAGACCAATGGACAAACCGAGAGAACAAACCAGACCTTGGAGACTTATTTGAGATGTTTTGTGTCTGCTGATCAAGATGACTGGGTCTCTTTTTTGCCTTTGGCTGAGTTTGCTCTTAATAATAGGGCTAGCTCTGCCAGCTTGATGTCTCCATTTTTCTGCAATTTTGGGTTTCACCCTCGATTTTCTTCGGGACAGGTGGAGGCTTCTGTCTGTCCGGGTGTTGACTCTGTTGTGGAGCGAATGCAGCAGATTTGGGACCAGGTAGTGGAGAGGTTGTCTCTCTCTCAGGAGAAGGCCCAATGGTTTGCCAACCGGCATAGGACAGATGGTCCTCGGTTTAAAATGGGGGACTTGGTTTGGTTGTCCTCAAGAAATATCCCTATGAGGGTTGCATCTCCAAAGTTTAAGCCTAGGTTCATTGGACCTTATAAGATCATGGAGATTCTTAATCCTGTTTCCTTCCGTTTGCTTCTTCCAGGGACATTTAAGATCCATATCGTGTTCCACAAGTCCTTATTGAAGAGGTTTGTCGAGCCAGTGGTTCCTATGGCTGCGCCTCCTGACCCTGTTTTGGTTGAGGGCAATCTGGAGTATGTGGTTGAGAAAATATTGGATTCTCGGTTTTCTAGACAGAAACTCCAGTATTTGGTTAAGTGGAGAGGTTATGGTCAGGAGGACAATTCTTGGGTGTTTGCTTCGGACATCCATGCTAGGAGACTGATCCGTGCCTATCACCAAGCTCATCCTGATCGGCCTGGTTGCACAAGTGAGGGTTCGTGACCCCTCCTCAAGGGGGGCTACTGTTATGAATGTGCTAGAGATGGTTCCTGAGCAGAGGCTTCCTCTGGTGGTTACAGACAGTACTGAACCTTTCAGCGAGGAATGGCAATCTGGGATCACTGACTGGACTGATATAAGGGAGGTTCCCTCCCATGATGGTCGCCGGTGATCAATTGTTCTTGTCTCAATTGTGGTTCCTGGTTCATTTGGAAGTCTGCTGGAGTCTTGCCTGCATCTACTGCTTTCAGATAAGATATTTTCTGTTTTTCTTTTTGTGCTTTCTTTTTGCATTGTTTTCTGCACTTTTGTGGAGGTCAGCCGGGTCCCCTCCTGGGGCCTGTGCTCCTCTCAGTTTATCTGTAGCCACTGTTATTTGTTCATTTGCTTTTTCCTGTTTTTTAGTGGCTGCGTCTTAGTTTTGTTACACCAGAGATCTGATTTAGGTGGTGGAGATCGTGTGATCTCAGGTGTTTTTGCAATTAGAAGAGTTGGTATTTTTTAGGGTTTTTTGTTGGATTGCAGTCAGAATTCTTTCCTGTACTTTTCTGTCTAGACAGATTGTGCCCAACGTTTGCTCATTCTTTTTTCTGTCTGTGTCCGTGCTTCCTTCTTGTCTAACCGCCATTACATGTTTGGGGGCTTCCTATTTTCTTTGTGGATCTACTCCGGCGCAGATAGCTTTCATCTTTCTGCCTTTAGGTGTAGTTATCTCTCAGGCTGTGACGAGACGTCTAGGATCAACGTAGGAACGCTCCACGGCTACCTCTAGTTGTGTGGTTAGTTCAGGTTACTGCAATCCAATAGGTTCCAGCCTCTCTGGTGTATTGCCGTTTTTGCTTTTTCTCCTCAGCTACCTAAACATAACAGAATTCACATCGCCACACAATAAGAGAAAAAAGAATAGATCTACCTGTGGCCAAACACTGTTGTATCCCCTTAGCATGATGGACATGAAATTACTTGTATTAAAAGCTAACTTTAAGTCTCAAAGAGACAGAAAGGTCTGGGAATATAAACTCATGACAACCTTTGACACACTCAGTGCAGGAATGAATATGTGATTCTTCAGATTTTGTATTCATCTATGCCTGATGAAGAGACCTAAGTAGTCTCGAAAGCTTGCAATTTGTTACCATCTTTCAGTTAGCCATTAAAAGGTATCAACACTGAGGTCTCTTAATTCTAAATATTTTTTTTATTAAAATATAAATATATATATATTTATACAGTATATATATGTTAAATCTCCGGGGTAATAAATAGTGTGAACACACCTAGAGTGATATAAATGGTACAAAATAGAATCAAGAAGTTCCCAATAAGCGGAACCATAAAAAACTAAATCTATTTGAAATGCTCAGTGATTACTTAATTTATCTGTATATGAATAGTGAGAACTGTAATCAGTGACAATACCACTAGTGCAAATTGGTGAAATACAATAATAATACTACATGAGCCTCCGATCCATACAATATGAGTCTTGACCCGTAATAGGAATGAAAGGGGAAGACCGCCCCCCCTGCAGGATGGGGGCAAATCTTTCTCCCATTCACCTAAAAACGGCGTCAGACACCACATGTGTCCATTGGATCACATTAATGTGAGGATAATAACAGAGACAATGATATGAATTAGAAAAAACAAAAAAACAAAAAAGTGAAGAAAAGACTAACAGTGATCACAAGTGAAATTATTGTTTTTTATTAAGTGAAAGAGCAAACTAGATGCCATACTAAACAAGGAGAAAACAAAAAAAACATGTTTTCTCCATGTTTAGTCTCCAGCAAGGTCTCCTGATCTGACCCCATGCTACTTTTATCTTTGGGGTCATCTGAAGGCAATTATCTATGCTGTGAAGATACAGATGTGCAGCATCTGAAACAACGGATACTTGAAGCCTGTGCTAGCATTTCTTCTGTTGCTATCAGTGTGTCAAGAGTGGGAGAAGAGGGTTGCATTGACAATCCAACACAATGGGCAGCACTTTGAACACATTTTAAAAGTGGTCATAAACTTGTAAATAACTCATAAAAGAATAAAGTTACCTTAAAACCAAGCACACCATTGTTTTTCTTGTGAAATTCTCAATAAGTTTGATGTGTCACATGACCCTCTTCCCATTGAAAAAGATAAAGTTGGATCCAAAATGGCTGACTTCAAAATGGCCGACATGGTCACCACCCATCTTGAAAAGTTTTCCCTCTCCCATATACTAATGTGCCACAAACAGGAAGCTGATATCACCAACCATTCTTATTTTATTTAGGTGTATCTACTGTATATAAACGGCCCACCCTGTACAGTTGTGCTCAAAAGTTTGTATACCAAGGCAGAATTTTTGCTTTCCTGGCCTTTTTTCAGAGAATATGACACCAAAACTTTTTCTCCACTCATGGTTATTGGTTGGATGAAGCCATTTATTGTCAAACTACTGTGTTTTCTCTTTTTTAAATCATAATGACAACCCAAAACATCCAAACGACCCTGATCAAAAGTTTGCATACATTCAAGCTATCATTCATATTCTCTCAAATAAGGCCAGGAAAGCAAAAATTCTGCCGGGGTATGTAAACTGTTGAGCACAGCTCTATACAGTTGTCTGAATGTCTGTCAGTTGTGCAAGAAATTGACTAATGTCCCCATACACTATTGAGAGCCTTCCAATCATTTGTCTGGCAGCTGTCTTGCCCGGTTCTCCCATATACAGGATTGCACACTCTGCTGAGCCTTCCTGTATTCTCAATGAGAGCCACTGTTGGACATCTCTGGCAGCAGCTTATCACTTAGGCCAGTGTCACACTTGCGTGTGTGATGCGAGAAACTTGCACGAGTCTCTCGCATCAATACCCGGCACTGCCACCGGCACTCGGACCGGAGCGTATGGTTGCATGTATTTCTATACAGCCGCACACTCCAGTCCGAGTGCAGGCGGCAGTACCAGGTGTTGATGAGACTCACGCAAGTTTCTAGCATCACACTCGCAAGTGTGACACCGGCCTTAGCGAACAAAAGGATCTACAGGGTTTTTCATTTATTCTCCCTCCTCGCTGTTGCCGGCAGAGGAGGGAGAATAATGACAGGGAGCTTCAGCACCACAGGCAGGGGACAGCGCTTACTGTAGACGTCCGTTACGTCCGTGTGGTCCTAATGCGGCACACGTGTGCCACACGGATATACCACATATTTACACGGACACGTGTTTACCGGTACCTGGACGTGTGAAACTGGCCTTAGGAAACCTGGAATGATTAAAAAAACTCAAAGGACTGAACATATGAACAGCGAGTTGTCTTGCAGTGTATGAGTTCTTTGCTTTTTGCACACATTTAACACTATTTCAGGCGGGTTACAGAGTGTATCTGCCTGAAAAAGAAGCTGTGTGCACATACCATTAGTTTGACTGATCAGTTGGGGCGTACCACTTAACGTGCCTATAGCAGCATGAATGCCAAATACGGCCCTGAATACATCTAAGATTCCTTTTATGTACATTTGATATTCATGTAAAATATAGTAGACCATAGATATAAATTTAAGGTATTTCTATGTAAAACAGGTTTGGTGCAGGTCCCTTTGTTCGGTGGTTTAGGCACATTAGTTAATATTCAGTGACCGTCAAGCAATCTTAAAAGAGACGCTGGATCTGCTGCTCTACACTAAATTATTCAGATGACTGTAGTCATATTTGCTGATGAGACTGGTAGGATTTTCATGTCAAAACAACAGTCATTAAACTGAGTGCATCAGTGAAACCAGCAGATTTTTGTTTTAATCTGTTTGTGATCCTCATGTCTGCTACGAAAGACCAAAGGTTTGGCTTGTACAAACATCAGAAGTAACAGATGTCACTCCTAAAAAAAATCAAAGCCGTCTGTATATCAAGATAGAAATGTGCATTAGCATGCAGGTCCTTCTCTATAATATGCTACTTACCTACAAATGATCTAAAACAACAGATTCCTTTGCATATTGTATATGTTTCTTCATCCATAAATTAAATTAGTCTTATCTTTTGTGAAAGCATTTACATAATCTATTATATAATCTTCTAATTCTGTCTGTCTGTAACGGAAATCCCGCGTCGGCCCGGCCGGACGCAACCAATCAGCGACAGGCGCAGTCCGGCCGCGAATTGGCGCAGGATTTGAACCATGCACACCACCATTTAGTCAGGAGATCAGCGGCGCTAGATGCTGATCTCCTGACGGTAGCCACGGGTCATCTCCTGCCGCTTGGAGGTCAGCATCGACGCAGCCCGGAGATGACCAGTGCCAGTCGGTCATCTCCCGCCCGGCGGCCTCCACGTAAACCCCAGCAGCAGCCTCCACGTACACCTGTAGTGACCAGAAAAACCATTATTAATGTATGGTATATGTAGTGAACAGAAAAACCATTATTAATGTATGGTATATGTAGTGACCAGAAAAAACATTATTAATGTATGTTATATGTCATATGGTAAGTGTGTGCTCTATTTCTTACATGATTACAATTGTGATACCGGCTCCTTGTTTTGCCTTGGAAGGAGGTAAAATTATTTAATATTATGCTGCCCTCTCCTGCCTTGTTTTTTTTATTACCACTAGTAGTACTATGCTGCCCTCGGCTGCCTTAGTTTGGCATTGCAACTTGTTTTTCTGATTTGAAACAAGTGGCAGTTGGAGGTGGCGTGAGACTGAAAATGGAGGAGTTACGAGCGGTAGGGACCATCGGGGAGTACAAATAGCACCCGATTCGGAGTGCTCTGCGTTTTCCAGCGACAGAGTGCTGAGACTGCAGAACTGTACAGGAGATTTCCTGGATACTCTGATCCGATTAACCCCTTAATGTCCACTGACGTGCAGAGTCCGTCATGGCAAGGTGCCAGTTCCGACACCAGGACGGACTCTGCACGTCATGCCTTTGATCTACCACTGCGTGTAAACACGCAGTGGTAGATCAGTGCCGACAGCTGTCACAGACAGCTGACAGGCACGGCAAGCGGTGCGGGGACCTTTGCCGTCGGTCCCCACACTCACAGCGCTGTGATTGGTCAGTCAATCTGACTGACCAAACACAGCAGCGATCGCGCAGGAGAAGCTGAAATTTCAGCTTCCCCAGCGCTATCAGTGCAGGAGCCGGCGCTGCAGTGGCCAGGCTTCCTGCACTGACAGCCAGGAGCGGAGCCCCCACCGCCCCTGGCTGTTAACCCCCTGACTGCTGCGATCCAGCGCGATCGCAGAGCTCAGGGGGGGAGGCAGAGGGTCGGGAGCTCCCTCTGCCTCAGATCGGCACCCTGCACTGTATTTGCAGGGGCCGAGCTCTGCCTTGATGACCCGGGGGTTGTCATGACAACCTCCGGGTCATTTAGCTACGGGAAGCTGCTGTGATCATGTCACAGCAGCTTCCACTATAGTTGCAATGCATTGCAATGCCAGAGCATTGCAATGCATTGTAACTGCAATCAAAAGTAAAAAAAGTGAAAGTCCCATAAAGGGACAAGTTGAAAAAAATCATTTTTTAAAAAAAATTGTAAAAAAAATATTAAAAAATAATTTAAAAAAAATCCCCTAAAAAATACACATTTTTATGTAATAAAAAAAATAAAAAACAAAAAAAATACACATGTTAGGTATCGCCATGTCCGTAAAAATCCCATCTATAAAAGCATAACCCTAGTTAACCCCTTCAGTGAAAGCCGTAAAAAAAAAACACAAAAAAGTAGTAAATTATACTTTTTCCAAGCGGTATCATCACACCGCTTGGAAAAAGTGCAATAACACGCGATCAAAAAGTCAGATATAAATAATCATGGTACCGCTGAAAACGTCATCTTGTCCCGCAAAAAACAAGCCACTATATAGCATCATCAGCGAAAAAATAAAAAAGTTATAGCTCGCGGAATAAACTGATGCAAAAATAATTATTTTTTCTATAAAATTCTTTATTGTGTAAAAAACGCCAAAACATAAAAAAAATATATAAATGAGGTATCGCTGTAATCGTAGTGACCTGAAGAATAAAGCTGCTTTATCAATTTTACCACACGCGGAACGGGGGAAAAAAAAATTTAAAAAAAAACAATTCCTGAATTGCTGGTTTTTGTTCATTCTGCTTCCACAAAAATCGGAATAGGAAGCGATCAAAAAACGTTATGTGCCCGAATATGGTAAAAATAAATACGTCAGCTCGTCCCGCAAAAAATAAGCCCACAGATAACTCTGTCGGCCGAAATATGGAAAAATTATAGCTCTCAAAATACGGCGATGCAAAAAATTCTTACAAAAAATTATTCCAAAAAAAAGCATCTTTTAGTGTGTGACAGAAGCTAAACATGAAAAAAGGGTGTAAATCTGGTATCGCTGTAATCGCACCGATCCGAGGAATAAAGTCGCCTAATCACTAATATCGCACGAGGAACGGCGTAAAAAAGAAAACCAATTCTTCACCTTTGGTAGATTTGTTCATTGTGCCTCCCAAAGATCGCAGTAAGGCGATCACAGTGGTTCTCCCCCGCATATGGGGTATCAGCGTACTCAGGACAAAATGCACAATAGCTTTTGGGGTCCTATTTCTCCTGTTACCCTTATAAAAATAAAAATTTGGGGGCAAAAAGGTCATTTTTGTGGAAAAAAATATGATTTTTTTTATTTTCACGGCTCTACGTTATAAACTTCTGTGAAGCCCTTGGGGGTTCAAAGTGCTGACCACACATCTAGATAAGTTCCTTGGGGGGTCTAGTTTGCAAAATGGGCTCATTTGTGGGGGGTTTCTACTGTTTAGGCACATCAGGGCTCTCCAAGCGCGACATGACACCCGCAGACCATTCCATCAAAGTCTGCATTTAAAAACGGTGCTCCTTCCCTTCCGATCTCTGCCATGCGTCAAAATAGTGGTTCCCCCCCACATATGGGATATCAGCGTACTCAGGACAAATTGCACAATAGCTTTTGGGGTCCTATTTCTCCTGTTACCATTATAAAAATAAAAATTTGGGGCAAAAAGATTATTTTTGTGGAAAAAAATATGATTTTTTTATTTTCACGGCTCTACGTTATAAACTTCTGTGAAGCACTTGGGGGTTCAAAGTGCTCACCACACATCTAGAAAAGTTCCTTTGGGGTCTAGTTTCCAAATGGAGTCACATGTGGGGGTTTCTACTGTTTAGGCACATCAGGGGCTATCCAAACGTGACATGACACCCACAGACCATTCCATCAAAGTCTGCATTTGAAAAAGGCGCTACTTCCCTTTCGAGCTCTGCCATGCGTCAAAATAGTGGTTTCCCCCCACATATGGGTATCAGCGTACTCAGGACAAATTGCACAATAACTTTTGGGGTCCTGTTACCCTTTGGAAAATAACAATTGGGGGTGGAAAGATCATTTTTGTGGAAAAGATATGATTTTTTAATTTTACTGCTCTACGTTATAACCTTCTGTGAAGCCCTTGGGGGTTCAAAGCTCTCACCACACATCTAGATAAGTTCCTTGGGAGGTCTAGTTTCCAAAATGGGGTCACTTGTGGGGGGTTTCCACTGTTTAGGCACACAGGGACTCTCCAAATACGACATGGCATCCAATCTCAATTCCAGCCAAAAAAGTCAAATGGCGCTGCTTCCCTTCCGAGCTCTGCCATGCGCCCAAATAGTGGTTTACCCCCACCTATGGGGTATCAGCGTACTCAGGACTAATTGCACAATAAATTTTGGGGTCCTTTTATCCTTTGGAAAATAAAAATTGGGATGAAAAGATCATTTTTGTGGAAAAAATATGATTTTTTAATTTACGGCTCTACGTTATAACCTTCTGTGAAGCGCTTGGGGGTTAAAAGCTCTCACAACACATTTAGATAAGTTCCTTGGGGGTCTAGTTTCCAAAATGAGGTCACTTGTGGGGGGTTTCCACTGTTTAGGCACACAGGGACTCTCCAAATGCGACATGGCGTCCAATCTCAATTCCAGCCAAAAAAGTCAAATGGCGCTGCTTCCCTTCTGAGCTCTGCCATGCGCCCAAATAGTGGTTTACCCCCACATATGGGGTATCAGCGTACTCAGGACTAATTGCCCAATAACTTTTGGGGTCCTTTTATCCTTTGGAAAATAATAATTGGGATGAAAAGATCATTTTTGTGGAAAAAATATGATTTTTTAATTTTACGGCTCTACGTTATAACCTTCTGTGAAGCCCTTGGGGGTTAAAAGCTCTCACAACACATTTAGATGAGTTCCTTGAGGGGTCCAGTTTCCAAAATGGGGTCACTTGTGGGGGTTTCCACTGTTTAGGCACACAGGGACTCTCCAAATGCGACATGGCGTCCAATCTCAATTCCAGCCAAAAAAGTCAAATGGCGCTGCTTCCATTCCGAGCTCTGCCATGCGCCCAAATAGTGGTGTACCCCCACACATGGTATATCAGTGTACTCTGGAGAAATTGTACAACAAATATTGTGGTTCATTTTCTCCTGATACCCTTGACAAAATTTAAAAAAATTGTGTCGAAAGAAAAATTTTGGGAAAAAAAGTTAAATGTTCATTTTTTCCTTCCACATTGCTTCAATTCTTGTGAAGTACCTAAAGGGTTAATAAACTTCTTGAATGTGGCTTTGAACACATTGAGGGGTGCAGTTTTTAGAATGGTGTCACTTTTGGGTATTTTCTGTCACATTGACCCCTCAAATTCACTTCAAATGTGAGGTGGTCCCTAAAAAAATGGTTTTGTAAATTTTGTTGGAAAAATGAGAAATTGCTGGTCAACTTTTAACACTTATAACTTCGTAACAAAAAAAAATTTTGGTTCCAAAATTGTGCTGATGTAAAGTAGACATGTGGGAAATGTTATTTATTAACTAATTTTTGTGACATATCTCTCTGATTTAATGGCATAAAAATTAAAAGTTTGAAAATTGCAAAATTTCAAAATTTTTGCCATATTTCCATTTTTTTCATAAAAAAACGCAAGTTATATTGAAGAAATTTTACCACTATCATGAAGTACAATATGTCACGAGAAAACAATCTCAGAATCGCCAAGATCCGTAGAAGCGTTCCAGAGTTATAACCTCATAAAGAGACAGTGGTCAGAATTGTAAAAATTGGCCTGGTCTTTAACCAACAAAATGGCTTGGTCATTAAGGGGTTAAGGTCGGTTGATTTTTCCCCTACCCGCAGCACATTTTAGTCTAATGAAATTTACTGCCATCCTCCCAATGCCTGGATCGATCAAAGACTTTGATAGTCGCAGTGAGTAAGAAAAAGTGTATCTGCTACCCTTGACTGTTATGTTGGAAAATAAAAGAAATGGTACCAATCTTCAGTAAAGTTCAGCTTTCAAGTTTGCACAGGACCTCCGGTGTATGATTCTTTTGTCCGTGGCCTCACACCTAGCGGGCATCAACATAACTCACAGTCTCATATACCAGTCATCTCCCCCCTTTATAAGCCACCATGACTGAACCATCCTCCGAGATACTGGGCTCTGCATCTCACAAGGTGGTGCGAAAATTAAAATTATGGCGTCACAAACAGGATGATCCTTCGGTGCCTGCATGTACTGTACCTGTTTACTAAGCCTGTTTTAACAGAGTTCACTACACTAAAAGTGAAACTCACAATGGCAGACGAAAATGAATATGAGTCGCATTAGCAACAGCACTTCTGATAAATCCTCCACTGCATTTATGCCTCTCACCATGCCATATTATTTGGGAGCTTCCTGGATGCCATATGATAATGGAGAAACCAACACATTACGAGACTTTAGAGAAAAAATGACTGCTTTATTTCGCCTGTACCCCATGACCAATGACCAAAAAGTGGAAATCTAGAGTGGTCAACTCCAAGGTGCAGCTTTAAGAGAAATTAAATCCTGGCACAAAGTTCAGAAAAGGATTGTAGAACAAATTCTGGAGCGCTTAGAAAGCATATTTGATGTCCGCTCCGCATCAGAATTAAAAATGCGTTTTTTTGGAAAAAACAAGATGTTAATGAGTCACTAAGAGACTATGCTTTATCCTTGCAAGAAGCTTTGCAAGCTATAATACACGTGGAAACCCAGGAGGCCAGATTTACAGATGAATATAGCAAATAAACTCAGAACTCAACTTCAGTAGAGTGATGATTTTTAATCGTGTCCACAGTAATAACAGAAACGTTTCGGTCCTGAACTTGGACCTTCATCAGTCACATGGACTACTGTGAGTAGGTGGACCCAGCAAAAAGAGGGCTATGCCCGGAATATCAGGTTTAAATTCTGTTCGATATAGGTGATCAAATATGGCAGCGGTTACCTGGGGGTCCCGGTGGAGCAAAAATGTGCCTGCGGTGGACGCGGTATCCGCCGCTAGTCCGTGCATGTCTCTTTTTGCTGGACACGATTAAAAATCATCACTCTACTGAAGTTGAGTTCTGAGTTTATTTGCTATATTTATATGGTGTGGGAACCTACTCAGATACTCCTATACGGCTGTGCACATTGTGATTATTCACTTTAGATTTACAGATGAAGTCCTGAAAGAGCAGTTTATTGAAGGAGCTGCCACGGAAACCCTACGCAGTCAACTAAAAATGTTAGCGCTCCAGCATGTAGATAGCTCCTTCCAAGAATTCAAATAACTTGCTATTTGGATTTTAGGAGAGAATTTCGCCCAGAGGCTAAAAAACTTGAACTATCTGCTTTTGTTTGTGATACAGCAGTTCAATCGTTGCATAATTTTCCAAAAAGTAATATCCTGCTGTCCCAAGCCGCCCAAACACAGGCTCCAAATACTAATGCTATGATAGAATTACAGAAACAGATGGTGGAGTGGAGTTAGCTAGCGGACTAGCCAAGGTCTGCAAGAAAATAGAAAAGCTAGAGAGCCCGCTACTAGAAGCTACGCCCAGAACGGAATTCACTGCTGACTGCACTAGCCAGAAATATCAAACCCCATCAGGGAGAAGATCCACCGACCGTTTTGACAAGCAGGGTAGGCCAATCTGCAGATATTGTCATCGAGCTGGACATTTGGAATGTCAATGTTGGCGTTTAAAAGAGCAACCCCCGAGGCAGAGGACCGCCCCTCCGGGGGACAGACGGTAGGTCCCGAAGATGTTACTTGGTTCTCCAGATATGTTGGACCTCGTCCGGAAGTGACCATTCGCATCAATGGAGCTCCATTTACCGCACTGTTAGACACTGGTTCCCAGGTCACCACCATAACCAAAGACACCTTTGAAAGACATTGGGACCCTAACCTACTTGTGCAACCTCCAGATCAGTGGTTAGATGTCATAGCCACCAATGGACAATCTGTACCAATAACAGGGTATTGGGAACCCACCATTTGTGCAGGAGAAACTCAACTACCACAACAGGGAGTTCTGGTTGTAAATGTCCCAGAAAAGCCAGACACCTCAGTAATTCTAGGCATGAACGTCCTGCGCAACTGCTATGGAGAAATGTTAGATGCTCTTCACAAATCAGTACCCACTGCTTCACAAGAACAGCAAAGAGCCTTGCAGAGAACTATCAAAGTATTGTCAGCACAGCAGCAGTTCAGTAATCGTCGAGGTGAGATCTGCCGTGCCCGCATCTGTGATGTACGTCCTGTCCTGTTGCAACCCAACGCTGAAATTATGCTGTGGTGTCGTGCCCGACGAGGGATTCAAGGACAAGACTATCAGGCCCTAGTAGAATCCCTACCCATGGCAGAGCATCCTATGCTTACGACCGCAAGGAGTCTCGTTACGGTATCTGCAGGAAGGGTACCAATTTGTCTGTTAAACCTAGGTGACACTGCAGTGGAACTGAAAAGGTACTATCCTGTAGCTAAATTATCCATCATTTTGTACCAAGATGTAGTGAGTTCAACTAAAATAAAAGCCCAACAAGCGACTCAAGTAGTAGAGGAGGACAGTGTAGATTCAGAAGCCCTGTGGTGGTCTGACATACATGTGGGAGAGGTAACCACCCCATCTAAACAAATCGAAGAAGTACTGAAGCTTGCTCGAGACTTCCATCAAGCCTTTAGCAAACATCCTATGGATTATGGTAAGGCGTGGGAGACAAAGCATACAATCCCCACTGGTTCTCATCCTCCCATTAAAGAGCAGTTCCGACCCATTCCACCGGCCATGTATCAGCCTGTCAAAAAAATGATGCAAGAAATCAAAGATGCTGGTGTAATTCGCAAAAGTCACAGCCCCTGGGCTGTACCTATAGTTTTGGTGAAGAAAAAAGACGGCAGTATCCGATTCTGCGTGGACTACTTCAAGATAAACAGTATCACCCATAAAGACGCATATCCATTACCACGCATCGAAGAGTCACTAACAGCTCTGGGGTTTGCTGCATATTTCTCCACTTTAGATTTAACAAGTGGGTACTGGCAAGTGCCTATGTCGGAGGAAGATCATGAGAAAACAGCATTTACCTCCCCAATGGGCCTCTTTGAATTCAATGACAAGCCTTTCGGACTCTGCAATGCCCCAGGAACTTTTCAAAGGCTAATGGAACGTTGTTTAGGCCACAAAATCTTTGAGACTGTTTTGCTTTATCTAGATGATGTCATAGTCTACTCAAAATCTTATGAGGACCACTTACAGCACCTGGCAGAAGTTCTCCAGATTCTCATTAAACACGGCCTCAAAGTCAAACCTTCAAAGTGTCACTTATTGCAGACTCAAGTACGCTACCTAGGACATGTTGTGAGTGCTGAAGGAGTGAGACCTGATCCGGACAAGATCGCTGTGGTCACGAATTGGCCCACACCTACTACCTTGAAGGAAGTCCAGAGTTTCTTGGGATTTACGGGCTACTACAGACGCTTTATACCTAACTATGCCCAAATCAATGCACCATTGCAAGAACTTTTACGTGGTCACCCAAAAAAGAAAGGAAAAAGATCTATTATCAGTCATTGGACAGAGGAGTAGGAAGTTGCCTTCCAACATCTCAAGAAAAAGCTTACCACTTCACCTATTCTAGCTTACCCGGATTACAGCCAGCCTTTCTGTCTTTACACCGACTCCAGTCTAAAGGGGCTAGGAGCAGTCCTAAGCCAGAAGCAAGATGGAAAAGAGCGAGTAATCACTTTTGATAGCAGATCTCTTAAAGGAGTGGAATGGAACGATCAAAATTACAGTTCTTTTAAACTAGAGTTTCTCCGCTCTCGTCTGGGCCGTTACGGAGCGATTCAAGGACTATCTAGCTGCCTCTCCATTTATCGTCTACACTGACAACAATCCTCTTGTTCATTTATGCACAGCTAGATTGGGAGCTTTAGAGCAGAGATGGGCCTCAAGACTAGCTAACTACGATTTTATCATCAAGTATCGTGCTGGGAAGTCCAATGAAAATGCAGATGCCTTGTCCCAATTACCAACCTCTTCAGATCGCCTGGCAGATGAAGATCACTGGGAAGAAGTGGAGATGCCAAACTTTTACGCCAGATTTGCTCAACAAAATGTGGCCAGTACCCTTCGGCAGGAGACTTCCACCTCCCAGTCCCAGGAAGCCAGTCTAGACCTCCGCTAGAGGAAACTAGATGGATACAAGTGCAGACTGAAAGTAGAGTGATTGCAGAAATTTCGGAATTCCTAATCACGGGAAACCTCCCAGTAGAATTCGCAGAGGCGATACTGACTCTGAATTACTTTGTCTGTGGAGACAGCAAAAGCGGTTCTTTGTGAAGAAAGGGTTGCTGTATCGCAGTAGCGTGGATCCCATTACCGGTAGTCATCTCCACCAAATTGTGATCCCAAGGAGAGATGTAGACATGGTCCTCACTGCCTATCATGATCAGTCTGGTCATTTTGGAGTGCAAAAGACAGAAGCCACAGTCCGTAGGTGATTCTATTGGATTGGCATGAGGGGAGACATCGAAAAATGGTGCCAGGAATGTCACACGTGTGTGACTAGGAAAACTGTGAAAGCAGATCAAAAGCACCACTGCATCCGATTGTGAGTCGACGTCCATTAGAAATGGTAGCCATTGATCATCTGAAGGTAGAGCCCAGCAGGACAGGCCATAGCTATGTCTTAACCATCATCGATCACTTCACCAAATTTGTAGTGGCCGTCCCTGTGAAGGATTTAACTGCCCAGACTACCGCTGCTATCCTCTGGAAAGCTTTCTGGCTACCTTATGGATGCCCGAGAAGATTTTGACTGATCGGGCTCCGCCTTCGAATCACAACTCTTCCAAGAATTATGCAAGTGCAACAAATGTCAGAAGCTCAGAACTACGGCATACAACCCACAGTGCAATGGAATTTGCAAGAAGATGAATCAAACCATCCTGAACTTGCTAAGAGCTATTCCAGCTCACAGAAAAGCTGACTGGCCAACACTACTTCCAGAGCTCATCTATGTGTACAATAATACCCCGCAATGTTCTACGGGTTACACCCCATATTTTCTTATGTTTGGACGTCAAGGTAAACTACCTGCTGACCTTGCTCTTGGAGTGACTGTCTCCGATGAAATTAATCCTCTGCCTGTTTCTGAGTGGGTGAGCGATCATCACAGACGCCTAGTGGAAGCCCAAGAAATTGTGGATACCCGTATGGAAGAAGCTCGCAAAAGACAGCAACATGATTTTGATAAACAAGCGAAAGCTACACCTTTGCGTGTAGGTGAAAAGATCTGTTGAGAAACAATCATCATAAAGGAAAGCTTGATACACAATGGAGAGACAGCCTTACATCATCCAAGATATCCCATACCCTGGAATGACGTTTATTGCATCCAGCGAGTTACTCAACAACCCAAGGTTGTTCACAGGAATCGACTAAAACTTTGTAGGTCAGAAGACTTCCATCCTTTTCAACACCTGTGGACGAGTTATTTGAGTGCAAACCTTTTCAGGAGTCCAAAAGATCCCACAGTTCATCTCCAGAATTCGATATCAATGACCCGTTATCTTGGTGTTTTGGTCCTGTGATGCTTACCTGTGGACAAGGACAGACGATTCCTAATCAAGAGTTGCTCCTTGCAGGAACAACTAATCTCAGAACTGACCCTGCAGAGGTAGATCCTGGCCCTATGGAGGAATTCACTCTGGTTCAACGCTCTCAAAGGATCAACAAAAGTCAGTTACCAGCTAGATATCTGGATTAAAACTTGTAGAGTTAACTGTATGTTTTTCCCACTGTTTTTCTTCTGAAAAAGACTACTTTCATCCCCTGTTAAGCACAGAGACATTATCTGTAACTTTTTCTCAGTTTTTTAGAGAATTTTTGGTTAATTTTTGTTGGTTCTAAAATAAAAAATGATGCAGCCACGTTGATAGACTGTGTGCCCCGACCCTGCACCCGGGACCAAAATACACATTTTACGCATTACTTTAGGACTGTTTTTACATCTACGAGCAGGAAGAATTGCTACAAGAACAAGGTATTCTATCTCTGGAGAGACTCTAGTATTTGTGTTATTTTTTGAGTTATGAAGAAATATTAAGTCTTCCTATTACAGTGAAACCAAGATTGGAGTTCTAAAATTTATTGTTGCACTAAAATGCATGTTTATCAGATGTTACGATACTTTCATAATTATTTAGTGCCCCCAAGTTTTTACAGGTGGTAGAGAGAATATTGCTCTATTTCTGGTACCTCAACATATACCTCAGTACATATTTTGCAATCATTCGGGTTTCCACCGATATATTTACAGGTCTGCCAATTAACCTTTGACGGAACTTTATCTCGGAGTTACGATGTGACCTATGGGGGGAAGTATTGTATGGACTCCATAGAATTGCTATAGACAGGGGTTCTGCCTTCACTTAGCGCCCCACTGCAACTCACATGTTGCTTAGTTACCAGTCTACACCCCGTACCAGGGAGGTGTAGACGCTGGTGTCACACCCCGCTGTTTGGGAATTGTGATTATAAAAGCACTTTGGTTCAAACTAGACGTTGACCTGTATTATTTTATAAAATATATGGTGACGAACGCCGGGGATGGCTCTGTTTAAACTAGGGGGGTATATGTAGTGACCAGAAAAAACATTATTAATGTGTGGTATATGTAGTGACCAGAAAAACATTATTAATGTATGTTATATGTAGTGACCAGAAAAACCATTATTAATGTATGGTATATGTAGTGACCAGAAAAACCAATATTAATGTATATGTCATATGGTAAGTGTGTGCTCTATTTCTTACATGATTACAATTGTGATACCGACTCCTTGTTTTGCCTTGGAAGGAGGTAAATTATTTAACATTATGCTGCACTCTAATGCCTTGTTTTGGTATCACCACTAGTAGTACTATGCTGCCCTCTGCTGCCTTAGTTTGGCATTGCAACTTGTTTTTCTGATTTGAAACAAGTGGCAGTTGGAGGTGGCGTGAGACTGAAAACTGAGGAGTTACGAGCGGTTCCCATGGTGAGAGGAGGTAGGAAATTGGGGCTCCACGTTTGGGACCATCAGGGAGTACAAATAGCACCCGATTCGGAGTGCCCTGCGTTTTCCAGCGACAGAGTGCTGAGACTGCAGAACTGTACAGGAGATTTTCTGGATACTCGATCCGATTAGGGTCGGTTGATTTTTCCTCTACCCGCAGCACAGTTTAGTCTAATGAAATTTACTGCCATCCTCCCAAGGCCGTGACTGAGCAAAGGCTTTGATAGTCGCAGCGAGTACGAAAAAGTATATCTGCTACCCATGACTGTTATGTTGGAAAATAAAAGAAATGTTACCAATCTTCAGTAAAGTTCAGCTTTCAAGTTTGCACAGGACCCCCGGTGTATGATTCTTTTGTCCGCGGCCTCACACCTAGCGGGCATCAACATAACTCAGTCTCATATACCAGTCATCTCCCCCCTTTATAATTGCCTCCTAACCTAGGGATTGTTAGAGCCATCGGAGCCACCGTGACTGAACCATCCTCCGAGATACTGGGCTCTGCATCTCACAAGGCGGTGCGACACACCCCACCAGCAGCAGCCTCTATATACCCCAGCAGCAGCAGTCTCCACATATACCCCAGAAGCAGCAGTCTTCACATATACCCGAGCAGCAGCAGCCTCCACATATACCCCAGCAGCAGCAACCTCCACATATACTCCAGCAGCAGCCTCCACATATACCCCATCAGCAGCCTCCACGTACACCCCAGCAGCAGCCTCTATATACACCCCCAGCAGCCTCTATATACAACCCAGCAGCAGCAGCCTCTATAAACACCGCAGCAGCCTCTATATACACCCCAGCAGCCTCTATATACACCCCGAAGCCTCTATATACACCCTAGCAGCAGCCTCTGTATACACCCCAGCAGCCTTTATATACACCCCAGCAGCCTCTATATACAATTTCTATAAGGAAATTGAGAGTCAATTATCAGATATCTCTACATACAAGAAAATTTCCTCGGACCCCACGCCTAAAATCAAGACGAAAATTGAAACCCTTCTCAATAGATATCTAGCAAATAACTGCATAGATAAAAAAACAGCCACTTTCTTGACCAATCCACATCCAATAATACCAGTTATTTATACACTTCCTAAGATCCACAAGTCACTTACCAATCCTCCAGGGCGCCCTATCGTCGCATCAACTGATTCTATTCTAGCACCTTTATCCATTTTTTTAGAAAAATCTCTGACACCATTAGTCAAGGAAACTAGGTCCTTTGTTCTTGACACTGGACATTTTATCAGCACAATCAAACTCTTATCTGACATTTCACCAGGATGCCTTCTGGCTACCTTAGACGTCAAAAGCCTCTACACCTCGATCAAACATGACCTTGGTGTAGAGGCTGTCAAAAATTCTCTTCGTTCCTCACATCTAGGTGCTAATCCTCAGCAATTCATTCTTGATTTATTAACCTTGGTTCTCAATGAGAACTATTTCTTATTTGGTGATCAGTTCTATTATCAATCCTGCGGTACAGCTATGGGATCCAATATGGCACCGGCTTATGCCAACTTGTATATGGATGCCTTTGAGAATTCGTATATCTATAACAATCATTTGTTTCAACTTCATTCTAAATGTTGGCTCCGCTATATAGATGACATTTTTTGTCTATGGGATGGTACCCCAGAGATCTCCTCTCATTTATGACACAGATTAATAGTGTCAGACCTGAATTACAATTCTTGCTTAATTGGGACTTACATAAGATCCCTTTCCTGGATACCATGGTGTTAAAAAATGGGGACGGGGGTCTTTCCACAGATTTGTACACCAAACCCACTGATTCTAATAACCTTTTACTATTCACAAGCTGCCATCCAAAATCTACACGTGAAAGCCTTCCTCGCTCTCAATTCCACAGGGTAAAGAAAATTGTCTCTGATCCCCTACTGGTTGAAACCCGTCTTGACGAGATGGCCATTAAGTTCAGAGAAAGGAAGTACCCCGAGAGTATCCTTTCTACGGAAAAACAGAGAATCCTATCATGGGATCCCCCTACCACTATATTCCCTAAACCTGAACGGATCCCTTTCATTTATACACACCACCCCCTAATGAACACAATCTACAAAACTATCAATAAGCACTGGCCTCGTCTAGCTGAGTCGTATCCACAAATTTCCTCCTTTCAAGCACCAGTACTTATGTGCAAAAGGAGACCAAAAAACTTCAAAGACCAACTAGTCCGTGCAGACATTGGTAGCTTTACTAAACAATCTAAACAAACATTCATTGGTACACAAAGAAAAGGAACATTTCCCAGCTTGGGATGTTCCTGTTGTGCCAATGTGATTAAATCAGAAGACATTGTCCACCCACACACTGGGAAGAGTATAAAATCAATGGATTTTATACATGTGACACCAACTTTGTGGTGTATCTGATTAAATGCCCATGTGGCCTCCTTTACATAGGAGAGACCACGCAACATATTAGAGAAAGAATCTCAAGTCACAAGTCCACTATTAGATTAAAAAAAACATGGCTTCCGGTTCCATATCACTTCTCAACAGCAAACCACTCGGTTTCACAGCTCCGTTTCCAGGTGATAGAGCGGTGGATAAACCAAGATGGGGGGGGTAACCACACTAAGCTCCTCAAACAACGGGAATCCTTTTGGATCCACACACTGCAGACCTTAGCTCCCAAAGGACTTAATAGGGAGCTTGATTTTACCTCTTGCTGATTGTCCATTACAGTGTTTATAACTGTTTAACTTTCTTATTTCCAGGTTCACTGTTCCTTGTTGGTACTCTAACCTTCTTCTTTTTCCAGATTTCCTAACAGGGATATCCTGTGTTGCTAGTCCACAAAAAGGCTATTCTCTTTTCCTCCTCTCCTCAATCACTCGGTGGTAAGTTCTACAAACATACACCCTTAGTATATATAAAATAATTTTTTTCCCCATTTTTTTTCGAATTTTTTTAACTTTTTTTCTTTTTTTCTTTTTTCTTGTTTCCTTTTTTTTTTTTTTACTTTTTATTTTACTTTATTTTATTTCCAAAAACTTTTTTTTCCTTATCATTTCAAATTTTTATTTTATTTTTATTTTATATTTTTTGCCATTTTTTAGTTTCATTTCACAATTTTATTTCACAATTTATTTTATTTTTTATTTTTTTATTTTTTCCTATTTTTTTCTATTAAATTTTAGTCCATCTAATTTTTTCCTTTTTTTTCCTTTCTTTTCCTTTTTTCCTTCTCCTTTCCCCCTTTTTTCCTTCTTTTTCCTGTTCTCCTTTTTTCATGATTTTTTCAATTATGGTTTTCCCTGAATAATTTCAGTTTTTCAGAATATTGCCACATTGACTATGTTTTCCCTTAATTTTCTTTCTGTTTTGCCTGGTGACTCCTTATTTTTTATTTTTTTTCTTCATTTTTTACTTTTTATTTTTTTTTTATTTTTTGATTTATTTTTAATATCTTATATCTTATTTTTTACTTTCCTTTTTTCTAGGTTTGCATAATTCTCCTAGAGTTTTCCATATATCTCAAAGAATTGTCAATACCCCCTTTGTTTCAATTTTTCTCACCTTCCATCTCTTTTCCTTGCTCCCCTGCACATCCTGATCGCTGGACATCCCTTAACCATTCTTACTATTACATTACACTTGGTTTTTTCAGGTTCATATCCTCTTCTCGTTTCTCCCCTATCTTCACAAACCCGATCTGCGCAGGCGCAGTGGACATGACACGCTCCTGCGTGCCAAGCCTCCTCTCAGCCTTTTTTCTCAGTAACCGTGACCAGTAACGCTGTGCTGCTATGCGCATGCGCTGTATGCAATGACACGCTCCTGCGTGTCTGGCCTCTCTTTAGTCTCTGACATCGTCGCTGGGGGCGGCGTTCATGACCGGACATGGGGCGGTTACACTTGTTTTAAGCGCCACTATGGCCAGTGCTGCACACACCTTCCTACTGAACGGACTGCTCCTTTTTGCTCTGTATACCAGGTTTGTGCCACATCCTCTGAGCTTGTATTTGCCGTCCACTTGTGGTATGATTGCTTTTCTTCTTTTTCCTTTTGATACTTATACATTTTCTTTCACTTATCTCCACATATAGCCTGCACGGGACTTGGCTCCTGCATATTCTCTCCCTACACACTTTGCATCCTAAGGTTGGTTTGATTTTGTACCTACTGGGACCAGTTTTCCTGGAACACTACATTTATATTTTACCTGTGAGCCTCTGTATAATAGCTGTGATGTTTACCAATATACCCGGCTCTCTCTGTTTTCTTTGATTACTTTGTCTAAACCATTGTTCTATTGCATGGAATTAGCATATATGGATATATATTGCCTATAACTATATTCTCCGGAGCTTAGTGGCATTTTATTACCATTCAGGACCTGTTTACCTATAATAATGCATTTATACTGTTCTTTTGAGCTTCTATACAATTATTACTGTTGCCACTTTATTAATTCCCGGCTGTTCTTTGTTTACTTTATCCATGCAATTAACATATATGAATATTTTCCGTGACTTAATAACATTCTGTGACCATTTTGGAGGATACTGTTTGACCTTTAGGGTTATATATACTGCTCCCTCAGATATATATGTGTTGGCCTATAATACAACTAAACTACTATTATGTACTCCCTGGCCCATGCAATTATTTTTCTTTTCATAATTGTGTTTAAATAATATTCTAATTTGGGGACTTTAGTTTGTATATATGTATATAGTTTTTCTCTTTGATATTTGTAAATGTGCAATAACTGGCTGATTTTTATGTTTATGTTTTTTTCACAGTGAGGTTTTGAAAAAGACCACATATGGTCGAAACGTTAACCCCTTCAGTTTAGTCTGTTTTGTTTTCATACCACACAAAAATTTGTGGTGTATGTCTATTCTATTGATGTAATAAATGGAACTTTATTTGCTTCACAGTCAATATTGAGTGCGGCTGTTTTCTCTAGTACATTGGACACTTTGTTCAGCCAGCACCAACCATTAACTATACAGTGTGCACATCATTTTCTTACAATCTATATACACCCCAGCAGCAGCAGCCTCTATATACACCACAGCAGCAGACTATATATACACCCCAGCAGCCTCTATATACACCCCAGAAGCCTCTATAAACACCCCAGCAGCCTCTATATACACCTTATCAGCCTCTATATACACCCCAGCAGCCTATATACACCCCAGAAGCCTCTATATATACCCCAGAAGCCTCTATATACACCCCAGCAGCCTCTATATACACTCCAGAATCCTCTATATACACCCCAGAAGCCTCTACATACACCTCAGCTGCAGAAGCAGCCTCTATATACACCCCAGAAGCCTCTATATACACCCCAGCAGCCTCTATATATACCCCAGCAGCCTCTATATACACCCCAGCAGCTTCTATATACACCCCAGCAGCCTCTATATATACCCAGAAGCCTCTTTATACACCCCAGCAGCCTCTATATATACCCAGAAGCCTCTATATACAGCCCAGCAGCCTCTATATACACCCAGCAGCCTCTATATACACCCCTGCAGCTTATATTCATGTAATAGTTTATATATTTTGATGATCTGTTTAATAATTTCGTTCAGTTGTATTAAGTTCTATGAGCAATAACATTTAATGATAATGTATATATTTTACCCGGAAAATCCTGTGTATTCATTGCATTATTATTAAATCTTCATAAATAAACTACCGTATATACTCGAGTATAAGCCGACCCGAGTATGAGCCGACCCCCCTAATTTTGCCACAAAAAACTGGGAAAACTTATCGACTCGAGTATAAGCCTAGGGTGGAAAATGAGATTATGCCCCATATGCTGCCCCATGTATTATGCCCCACAAGATGCTCCATAGATTGTGCCCCATATGCTGCCCATGTATTGTGCCCCATAGATGCTCCATAGATTGTGCCCCCATAGATGCTCCATAGATTGTGCCCCCATAGATGCTCCTTAGATTATGCCCCCATAGATGCTCCATGTATTATGCCCCCATAGATGCTCCATAGATTATGCCCCCATAGATGCCCCATGTATTATGCCCCCATAGATGCTCCATAGATTATGTCCCCATAGATGCCCCATGTATTATGCCCCCATAGATGCTCCATAGATTGTGCACCCATAGATGCCCCATGTATTATGCCCCCATAGATGCTCCGTAGATTGTGCCCCCATAGATTATGCCCCTATAGATGCTCCATAGCTTGTGCCCCCATGTATTATGCCTCCATAGATTATGCCCCTATAGATGCTCCATAGATTGTGTCAACATAGATTGTGCCCCCATAGATTATTCCCGCAAAGATGCTGCATTGAATAGGCCCCTTATGCTGCCGCAGCTGCTGCAAGAAAAAAAAAAAAAAAGACATACTCACCTCTCTTCGCTGGGGGCCAGGGGCCGGTGTCCTGAGCAGGCGGGGACACCGGCGCGCTATGGGGGACAGGTGCCGGTGTCACCGCTCGCTCAGGGCCCCGGAACCTGCGATATTTACCTGTCACCCGTTCCGCCGCTGTCTTCCGGGTCCTCCAGCAGTGATTGATAACCACGTCATCGCGCCCTCTGCCTCAACGTCGCAGCAAGAGGACCCGAGGACACAGCGGTGAGCAGTGGTGGAACGGGACAGGTAAATATCGCTTATACTCACCCTTCCGCGGCGCATCTCTGCCCTGCTCTTCTCCCGCAGTCTCCGGCGCCAGTGTTCAGCGGTCACGTGGCACCGCTCATTAAAGTCATGAATATGTGCATATTCATGATTTTAATGAGCGGTACCACCTGACCGCTGAACACAGGCGCCGGAGACCGTGAGAGAAGAGCAGGGGGGCTGCAGAGACCGCGCCGGCGGAGGGGTGAGTATATAGAACAGCTGCACTCCGCCTCCCCCCGTATATGACTCGAGTATAAGTCGAGAGGGGGACTTTCAGCCCTAAAAAATGGGCTGAAAATCTCGGCTTATATACGGTACATACATATTCTAGAATACCTGATGCATTAGAATCAGGCCACCATCTAGTATTACATAACAGTGCATTATTTCTTTATTTCCCATGTGAATGCCATCCCACCTCGACATGGTGATCGTAGTTGTGATAGTCCTAATGCCAAAATTAAAAACCTTACCATTTGTCAAGTGACATGTATGTAGATAAGGGCTTCGAAGGACTGAGCCAAACTAGTGCACACACAGCCATACATGTCACGTGACATACGGTAAGGTTTTTAATATTAGAGTTAGGACTGTCCCAACCACGGTTGCTGTGACAAGGCGGGATGGATTTCGCATGGTTTTGATCAAAAAACATGTTACTAAGAACCATATATTATTTTCTTGCACTATGCTATTTATTAATTTACTGCAGGGTATGTAATCATTATGTTTCTGTCTTTGTTTTTTCTGTTTAGTGGCTAGTGTGAACATGTGCTTACACAATGCATGTACACCAGTTTATACCTTTTGTTTTTTTTCTGTCTGTTTGCATCATGTGCATATAAAGGTGTGGCCTGCCTTTCTTTTGAGATGGGCATTATTGATGTGGTCTCCCATGGCTATGTGTCCACTAGTTGAGCTCAGTCTCTCTCAGTCCTTATCTACATGCATGTCATTTGACAAATGGTAAGGTTTTTAAAATTAGAGTTAGGACTGTCCCAACTACCAGGGGAGGAGTCCCGAGGAGATAATTTGCATATTCCCAGTGCCTTCTGGGATAAGTGAAGAGTCTCCGCGAGCTCAAGGAACACTGGATTTTGGCTGTTGCAGCTGAAAGGAGGACATCAGTAAACCAGGGGAGGAGTCCCGAGGAGATAATTTGCATATTCCCAGTGCCTTCTGGGATAAGTGAAGAGTCTCCGCGAGCTCAAGGAACACTGGATTTTGGCTGTTGCAGCTGAAAGGAGGACATCAGTAAACCAGGGGAGGAGTCCCGAGGAGATAATTTGCATATTCCCAGTGCCTTCTGGGATAAGTGAAGAGTCTCCGCGAGCTCAAGGAACACTGGATTTTGGCTGTTGCAGCTGAAAGGAGGACATCAGTAAACCAGGGGAGGAGTCCCGAGGAGATAATTTGCATATTCCCAGTGCCTTCTGGGATAAGTGAAGAGTCTCCGCGAGCTCAAGGAACACTGGATTTTGGCTGTTGCAGCTGAAAGGAGGACATCAGTAAACCAGGGGAGGAGTCCCGAGGAGATAATTTGCATATTCCCAGTGCCTTCTGGGATAAGTGAAGAGTCTCCGCGAGCTCAAGGAACACTGGATTTTGGCTGTTGCAGCTGAAAGGAGGACATCAGTAAACCAGGGGAGGAGTCCCGAGGAGATAATTTGCATATTCCCAGTGGACATCAGTAAACCAGGGTTTTGGCTTATATTTCACCGCTTGATTATCTCTTGAATAGTGTTGAGCATTCCGATACCGCAAGTATCGGGTATCGGCCGATATTCGCGTTATTGGAATTCCGATACTTAATTCCGATACTTTTTCAATATCGTATACCGGAATCGGAAGTTCCCATAATTCTTTGAGAGGCAATGTGATGTTAGTCAGCCAATGATGAATCTTATGAAGTGTGGGCACATCCTGTAATGCTGCGGTCATCTTAACTAATGGCATGGCTGTGATTGGCTGCTAAAATGATGTCAGAATGCACTATAAAAGGCGCCGCAGCCATTTTAGCGTCACTGTGCTGTGAACTCAGTTAGGGACAGAACGCTACTCTGCTCACTCTGAGGGACAGTTAGATATTGCGATTTTGTGTACTACTGTGCTTGAGGCAGGCTAGTTTACCAACCGCTGTGTAAAGCTTCATTTTGCCAGTGTTGTTTTAACAGCTCTGTGCAAGGTGTGTGTGTGACAGTGCAGGTGACACTGCAGTTTGCTCTGCATCCACCGCTGTTTGTAGGCATCTGCACGTGTCACTGACTCTTTTTTTTTTTTATTTTATTTTGTGGAATTGGTGCAGCTCCATTATATTAGAAAAAAATCAAATCTATTAGTGTGACGTGCTTCCATCCGTATACAATACATTGGTTGCAAACACTATAGAAGTACAGAAAGGAGCCTTTCACAGCTACTGAACAGTTGTCTGCAGGGTTTACTGTAGTCTGTGAGCTTTTAATTTTGTGAGTGCAGATTACGCTCCAGTTAGTTCTTCAACCACTGCCGGTTGTAGTCTGCTGAGCGTGTGTCACTGCCTCATCCTTCACATTTTTCTCTAATTGGTGCTGCTCCATTTTAGTGGAAAAAAATCTAATCTATTAGTGTGACGCGCTTCCATCCGTATACAATACATTGGTTGCAAACACTATAGAAGTAGACAAAGGGGCCTTTAACAGCTACTGAACAGTTGTGTTTCAGTGTTCACTGTAGTCTGTGAGCTTTTCATTTTGTGAGTGCAGATTACGCTCCAGTTAGTTCTTCAACCACTGCCGGTTGTAGTCTGCTGAGCGTGTGTCACTGCCTCATCCTTCACATTTTTCTCTAATTGGTGCTGCTCCATTTTAGTGGAAAAAAATCTAATCTATTAGTGTGACGCGCTTCCATCCGTATACAATACATTGGTTGCAAACACTATAGAAGTAGACAAAGGGGCCTTTAACAGCTACTGAACAGTTGTGTTTCAGTGTTCACTGTAGTCTGTGAGCTTTTCATTTTGTGAGTGCAGATTACGCTCCAGTTAGTTCTTCAACCACTGCCGGTTGTAGTCTGCTGAGCGTGTGTCACTGCCTCATCCTTCACATTTTTCTCTAATTGGTGCTGCTCCATTTTAGTGGAAAAAAATCTAATCTATTAGTGTGACGCGCTTCCATCCGTATACAATACATTGGTTGCAAACACTATAGAAGTAGACAAAGGGGCCTTTAACAGCTACTGAACAGTTGTGTTTCAGTGTTCACTGTAGTCTGTGAGCTTTTCATTTTGTGAGTGCAGATTACGCTCCAGTTTGTTCTTCAACCACTGCCGGTTGTAGTCTGCTGAGCGTGTGTCACTGCCTCATCCTTCACATTTTTCTCTAATTGGTGCTGCTCCATTTTAGTGGAAAAAAATCTAATCTATTAGTGTGACGCGCTTCCATCCGTATACAATACATTGGTTGCAAACACTATAGAAGTAGACAAAGGGGCCTTTAACAGCTACTGAACAGTTGTGTTTCAGTGTTCACTGTAGTCTGTGAGCTTTTCATTTTGTGAGTGCAGATTACGCTCCAGTTTGTTCTTCAACCACTGCCGGTTGTAGTCTGCTGAGCGTGTGTCACTGCCTCATCCTTCACATTTTTCTCTAATTGGTGCTGCTCCATTTTAGTGGAAAAAAATCTAATCTATTAGTGTGACGCGCTTCCATCCGTATACAATACATTGGTTGCAAACACTATAGAAGTAGACAAAGGGGCCTTTAACAGCTACTGAACAGTTGTGTTTCAGTGTTCACTGTAGTCTGTGAGCTTTTCATTTTGTGAGTGCAGATTACGCTCCAGTTTGTTCTTCAACCACTGCCGGTTGTAGTCTGCTGAGCGTGTGTCACTGCCTCATCCTTCACATTTTTCTCTAATTGGTGCTGCTCCATTTTAGTGGAAAAAAATCTAATCTATTAGTGTGACGCGCTTCCATCCGTATACAATACATTGGTTGCAAACACTATAGAAGTAGACAAAGGGGCCTTTAACAGCTACTGAACAGTTGTGTTTCAGTGTTCACTGTAGTCTGTGAGCTTTTCATTTTGTGAGTGCAGATTACGCTCCAGTTTGTTCTTCAACCACTGCCGGTTGTAGTCTGCTGAGCGTGTGTCACTGCCTCATCCTTCACATTTTTCTCTAATTGGTGCTGCTCCATTTTAGTGGAAAAAAAATCTAATCTATTAGTGTGACGCGCTTCCATCCGTATACAATACATTGGTTGCAAACACTATAGAAGTAGACAAAGGGGCCTTTAACAGCTACTGAACAGTTGTGTTTCAGTGTTCACTGTAGTCTGTGAGCTTTTCATTTTGTGAGTGCAGATTACGCTCCAGTTTGTTCTTCAACCACTGCCGGTTGTAGTCTGCTGAGCGTGTGTCACTGCCTCATCCTTCACATTTTTCTCTAATTGGTGCTGCTCCATTTTAGTGGAAAAAAATCTAATCTATTAGTGTGACGCGCTTCCATCCGTATACAATACATTGGTTGCAAACACTATAGAAGTAGACAAAGGGGCCTTTAACAGCTACTGAACAGTTGTGTTTCAGTGTTCACTGTAGTCTGTGAGCTTTTCATTTTTTTGAGTGCAGATTACGCTCCAGTTTGTTCTTCAACCACTGCCGGTTGTAGTCTGCTGAGCGTGTGTCACTGCCTCATCCTTCACATTTTTCTCTAATTGGTGCTGCTCCATTTTAGTGGAAAAAAATCTAATCTATTAGTGTGACGCGCTTCCATCCGTATACAATACATTGGTTGCAAACACTATAGAAGTACACAAAGGGGCCTTTCACAGATACTGAACAGTTGTCTGCAGGGTTCACTGTAGTCTGTGAGGAATAACCACACTTAAGCCTTATAACTTTTCTGACTTTCTTTATCAATCTACCAAGATGAAGAAGTCAGTGAGTAAGGCACGTGGTCGTGGTCGTGGCCGTGGATTTGCAGCAGGGAGAGGACGTGGGATTCTGTGGCTGCTGCCGCACCCAGTGACACAGCATCCACCAGTTTTCCCCGTGAGCGTTCCTTTATGCGCACTTTTGTAGGAGCTCAGCGTACCCCCCTGCTGCGTGAAGAACAAATTGAAGCCGTTGTTGGTTGGATGGCAGCCAATGCATCGACTTCAATAGCTTCCACCTCCTCTCAGGACCACAGCACTGTTGAACAACCATCAGTCTCTTCACCGCCTGCCAAATTGCCCAGGCAGTCAGAGAGCTCTGTACAGGAGCCAGCTGAGTCTCTGCTTCTGTTCTCAGAATCTGTTGGCTTGCAAACAGGGGCCCAGCCAAGCAGCATTCTGGAATGTGAAGAAGAGGCAGTATGCAGTGATGCGCAACAGCTGTGTCTCTCTGAATCTGAAGAGGCGGGTGAGCCAGTGCCGATGGTCAGCACACCGCAGAACGCATCTGATGATGATGAGACTCAGTTGCCAGTTTCTGTTGAGCATGGTGCTGGCCAGACCACCCAACAACAGCAGGTGTTGGAAGAGGGTAGTGGTGGAGATGATGAGGTCCAAGACCCAACATGGCGTGAGGAACAGGAAGGTGGTGGGAGCAGCTCTGAGGAAGAGATTGCCCCAACGGTCCAAACAGTAGGGAGAGGTAGGCTGCAGACTCGCTTGCCTGTAGCCTCCAGTTTGGCACCCGTTCAGAGCAGTTCTCTTCCAACAGCCAAACCGGGCGCTCCCAGGACTTGCTCTGCGTGGTCCTTTTTTTGATACAGTTGCAGATGATATTTGCTATGTCAAATGCAAGCTGTGTAATCAAAAAATTAAAAGAGGTAAAAGTGTCAGTAACCTTAATACAACAAATATGTGGAAACATGTGCGGTCAAAGCACTTTGTTGAGTTACAAAGACACACTGGAGATGTAGGCCAACCTACAGCAGCACCTACATCTTCAGCTCGTGTTGGAGCCTCTTCCTCCAGTTCACACACAGCTGGTTCGGCTTCCTCACAGGATCGCCATGGAAGAACCTCTGTCACTGTTGTCCAGAGACACAGTGTTATTCCACCCACAGCTGCAAGTTCCCTGTCATCCTCACACACCCAGACCACAAAACAGCCATCGGTAGCACAGGCATGGGATAAAAGACGGCCATACTCGGCAAACCATCCACGAGCACAGGCTCTGAATGCTGACATTGCAAAACTCCTGTCCCTTGAAATGCTGTCATTCAGGCTGGTGGAGACTGACAGTTTCCGTGAATTAATGGCATTGGCAGTCCCACAATACAATGTGCCCAGCCGATTTTATTTCAGCAGGCAAGCCGTCCCTGGTCTGCAAAAGCATGTTGAGGCAAAAATTAAACATGCGCTACTAAACGCCGTCAGTAGCAAGGTCCACCTGACCACCGATGCGTGGACCAGTACCCATGGCCAGGGACGATACCTTTCACTCACTGCCCATTGGGTGAATGTTGTGGAGCCGGGTACAGATCTTGCGAGTGGCGCTGTACGTGTTCTGCCAACTCCAAGGATTGCCGGAATCAAGTCTGTCCACATTGACTCCTCCTCCTACTCCAGTTCCTCAGAATCATCGCTGCAGGAGCCGTCACGGTCTACCTCCACATGGACCCGTGGACGCTTACCTGATGCGACCGATATGAGCATAGCCGTGGCCAAACGGCAACAGGCCGTTCTGAAATTAATTCCCATGGGGAATCGAAGCCACACAGCGCAGGAGGTCTGGAATGCCATCAAGCAGGAGAGCGACGTGTGGTTTTTGCCAGCGAATCTCCAGCCAGGCTTGGTAGTGTGTGACAATGGCCGAAATCTGGTGGCAGCTCTGGGCCTTGGCAAACTCACTCACATACCATGTCTGGCACATGTGCTCAACTTGGTCGTGCAGAGTTTTTTGAGGGACTATCTGGATCTTGATGCACTGCTGCACAAGGTCCGCCTAGAGTGCGCTCACTTGCGACGTTCCAGCATGGCCAGATCGCGCATTGCAGCTCTGCAACGCAGATTGCGCCTTCCTGAACATCGCATCATATGTGACGTATCCACCAGGTGGAATTCAACGTTACATATGTTGGAGCGGTTGTGTGAGCAGCAGCCAGCAGTAATGGAGTATCAGCTGCATCAGGTGCAATCAACACGCAATTTGCGCCATCCACACTTCACCATTAATGAGTGGGCCACTATGAAGGACATGTGCCACGTTTTGCGTGCGTTTGATGAGTCAACGCGGATGGCGAGTGCAGATGATGCACTAGTCAACCTGACTGTCCCCCTTATCTGCCTGCTTCAAAAAACACTGCAAGCAATAAGGGATGAGGTTTTGGAAGAGGTGGAGGATGAGGAGTCACAAATTCCATCACCTTCTGGAAAGTCAGCGCAACGTGGTTCCTCACAAAGGGCTGGGCAGGGCTCACTTTGTGAGGAGGATGAGGAGGAGGAGTCAATGGAGGAGGAAGACATCGCTCCAGAGGGAGGTACACAACGCTCTAGTCAGTATGTAGAGCGAGGGTGGGGTGATGCAGAGCAGGCAGAGATGACGCCTCTTGTAGAGGACAGCGTTTCTTTGCCAGTTGGGAGTCTGCAGCACATGGTTGATTTCATGCTGCAGTGCCTAAGAAACGACCGCCGCATCGCCCACATTCTCACGACGTCTGATTATTGGGTGTACACCCTCCTAGACCCTCGCTACCGGGACAACGTCAAAAGCCTCATCACACCGTTGAACCGGGAGCGTAAAATGCGGGAGTACCAAGACACACTGGTGCAATCCATAATGTTCTCCATTCCAGCCGAGAGCACTGCTGCTGCTGCTACTGCTTTACAAAGCAGCTCTGTGCGTCGAGGCAGTGTAGAGAGCTCTGCAACAAGAGGGAGCACACGCAGTGCCTCTGCACAGGGAAAGACCAGTATGTTAAAAATGTGGCAAAGTTTTGTGGCAGCGCCACAAATGTCTACACCATCCGAGAGGGCTCCAGTCAGCGGGAGGCAACGTATCCGTCAGATGGTGACAGACTACTTGGCTTTGCCTCTCAGTGTACTCCCAGATGGCTCTTCCCCATTCAAGTTTTGGGTCTCTAAGCTGGATACATGGCCAGAGCTTAGCCAGTATGCATTGGAGGTGCTGGCTTGCCCTGCTGCCAGTGTATTATCGGAGCGCGTCTTTAGTGCTGCAGGTGGTGTACTAACAGACCGTCGCATGCGACTATCCTCCGATAATGTAGACCGGCTTACTTTTCTGAAAATGAACAAGGCATGGATCTCGCCAGAATTTGTCTGTCCGTTTTCAGATTAAATAACTGGTTCGCAACGTTATCCATGTCTCCTGTTATGTTCATCTTTCTACCACCTGAACTCTACTCCCTGGGCTCCAACACTGCCAGTTGCTGCTCAGAAGTGTCGTGTCCACAGAACAAAACACAAGCTCTACTGTTAGTGGGGTTCAGTAACGCCAGCTGTTCCCCTGCTGTGTGAACGGCAAGAAGTCTCCTGTTCCCGACACATGGACAGAAAAACACATGACCAACATGCTCCAAATAGGGAAGAGCCGTCACCCTGCTTGTAATGCTGAAAACATGAAATTGTGAAGTTTTGCAGGCCTAGAATGATAAATTTTTATGACAAATATGGACAAATAATAATTTGTCATCACAGCGCATATCTGCACATGTCTATTAGAAATGGTAACAAAAAATAAAACATAGTCTACTCTTCACATTTTGAAATTAATGCATAAAAGTACATTTCATACTTATGAATTAATGCTTTTTAAGGAACTTTATCTGTACCTGTAAGATAATGCAGTCAATGGATGTACGAATCATTAAATCCTCATCATCATCATCACGAGTTTTATTTATGACAGACAGTATAAAATACACATACTGATGCCAACTGTAACTTCAAACACCATATATGAAATGGCCAGCATGTAAACATGGTAATAATGTCCAATAATAAATTATTACATCTAGAAAGTGCATCATGCATACTGACAATAGGTAGTTATACCTGCAAGTGCTGTTGAAACAACCACAAGAGATATAAATTAATACTGGTATATAGGTATCACAGTGCATAGTTACTCATGGACAATGTTGATGTAATACTGTATCTCAATTAAGTCAGCGTCAACCATTAGGCTTGTTAGTCTTGTACATTGTTAAAGAGGGAACGTAATTTTTTTGTTTGTCATAGGTGGAGTATTACACATTAAATTATTACTGCTGTATTTTTTTTTGCGTCCCTAGTGCGCAATAACGCAGCCTAACCTCACATTTTATAGTCAGCTAATTGCCACATGCTACCCTACCCTACGCGTGACAGTAGGAAGGTAGTGTTGACGGATAAAGCTTTGCGCAACCAGACATTCTTTTACCCTCTTCAACACTCTACAAGCAAAAAATGCATGATTTCAGCCGCAGACTTTATTGACGTACAGTATAACATCGGCATTACCCATCAGAGGCTGTCCACTGTCTGATACAGACATAGAATATACCTTTGCTATCCGTAGCCTTTGTTTCACCTACACTTGCAGGCACACACTTAAATTGTGACAAACAATGCCTAATGTTTTTTTAAATGGTTATTTTTTATCGTACATTATTGTGTCATCAATCACATTGATGAGTCCATGCTGGACATGTCATACATGCTATAGAAAGTTACGATTTTATGAACTTAAATAATTGAAATGTCTGTGACTGTCACATAAAATTTGCGATGATGATGATGAGTGACTATTAGTGTTGAGCATTCCGATACCGCAAGTATCGGGTATCGGCCGATATTCGCGTTATCGGAATTCCGATACTTAATTCCGATACTTTTTCAATATCGTATACCGGAATCGGAAGTTCCATAATTCTTGAGAGGCAATGTGATGTTAGTCAGCCATGATGAATCTTATGAAGTGTGGGCACATCCTGTAATGCTGCGGTCATCTTAACTAATGGCATGGCTGTGATTGGCTGCTGAAATGATGTCAGAATGCACTATAAAAGGCGCCGCAGCCATTTTAGCGTCACTGTGCTGTGAACTCAGTTAGGGACAGAACGCTACTCTGCTCACTCTGAGGGACAGTTAGATATTGCGATTTTGTGTACTACTGTGCTTGAGGCAGGCTAGTTTACCAACAGGTCCTGCCCACATCCTTCTTCCTAGTGAGGATTCAACATCATCAGCCGGCGTTCCTGATCTGGCCACGGAGGCCAGAGATCACCGGCTTTCATCAACGGATGTAAGTTTCGTCTGCGGGCCATAGGAGGCTGAAGTCGGACTTTCTACTGCAAGTGACCCATCGGGGTTGTCAGCAGGCCAGAGGAGGCTGAAATTGGACTTTCTATTGCAAGTGACCCATCGGGGTTGTCAGGTAAAACCTGTGCAAACAGGACTATTTTCTCCACAGTGCACCACTAATACTCATTCATCTGAGCTGTCACCGGCCGGGACAGTGTCAATTTCTTCTGACCTTTCTGCATAAAAGGTTTTTAGGATTTCTGCAGCGTTTTTCTGCTCCATCGTTAAAAGAGGACCTCTTTTACTTTTTCAGGGTTTGTCCATATTAATACCCATATGAATAAATACCTTATGCGTATTATGACTATTTAGTCCTTTGGTTTGGGGTTTACTACATAATAGACTACAGGCTTTTCTCATCACCTTTTTCTCACGGGTCTTAGTGCAATATTTATTTATTACTGTATTATTACATCTGCATCTCAAACTGTTCTACAGAGTGCGTCTGAATTTATGTATTGTTTTCCATTTGACACATGCATATTCCTATTTTTCTACAGATCCTTTTGTGTCTTGTAGTTTTTATGTGCGCAAACTATTTTTATTTTCAATTATAGAGGGCCATGTTATTGACTTTGCATTGACGTGTAAAAGATTTATGTTGTGCCACTGGCTATATGTATTCTAAAGGTGTACCCAGTCTCAACAGATCATTAGTCTGATTGTTCTTTGATTCTCCTAAATGTGAATTTGTCTGATTTGGTGTCAAACTTGACTTTGTCCCTATTTTTGTTTTGCCATGTGACCCAATGATTATACAAATCTATATAGGGTTTGGCATCATCAAAAGTAACAGAATATTAGCATGCATGCATATTTAGGATATAAAAGAGAAGTATCTTGTTGTGCCAGAGTGTTCCTAACTCCTGAATGGATATAAAACAATATGGTCTACGGATCAGGTAAAATCGAGGGTCCGCATGTCTATATTTTATACAATTTGAGTGGGCAAGGGTGGGATTTAGAGATTAGCCCATTCATGAAAGTTTTGGAAGCTGAGAACCTTCAGGAGTTGTTAACCATGCTTTGAGGTCGATTGAATGCCATGTCACTCAGGCAGCCAATCACTGCTGTCAAGCGCAATGGAAAGCAACACACGGTTGGTCCTGTGGCCAGCAGCACAGGAGGGGTAAGGGTAAAACATGAATATATTAGATTATGTTTTACTATTTGGAGCAAGTTTGAAGTTTTCTTTAAGGATTGGAAAACCACCTTCAGTTAGGAATCGGATCAATCAAACAGGGCACAATATGGAATAATGTGCGTTGTTATACACAGTAACTTACAAACGTGGTTCTCTCTGGCATCTATGTACATGGGCAAGTATTACTCTAATTTGGGTCTAATGTGTAGTTTATTGGGTGCAATATAGGCTCATTGTAGGACTGCAAACACACAATTTGGTTCTTTGCAGGTAGAATATGGTACTTTATGCAAAGTATATGGCTGTGTGCAGGCACAGAATCGCACTGTCCTATGAAAACAAACTATGGGACTATTGTGGCATGGTATGGCGGTCTCTGGCCACTGTTTAGCATAATATAGTACTATATGGACATTGGACAACAACAACTTTTTAATGTGCTGGTATTGTTGTGGTTACAATTAAAGAAATATTCTCAATTTGTCTCTGGAGCAGGTCAGAGCTATGTTGCTCTTTACTTCTTTGTTTCTGATAGGATAGGCTGAGTTATAGTATTAGTAGAACTATAAAGTTCTGCTGTAACACATTCAGCTATTAGTGATTTGTTTTATAATGTACACGCTATCACTGTATTTACGGTACATATAGAGATAATGGCACTTGAACAAGCACATAGCTCAGGATAGTCAGAGCTGTGATTAGGAGAACTGCTCTTGGAGAAGCTAGTGCTATAGATTGGTGATTTTGCAAGTAGAGATGGGCGAACCCGAACAGTAAAGTTCGGCATCCAGACCGAACACCTATGACCTATGACCCGACATGAAATGACACTTGGTGTACATAGGGTTAACCATGTCTTTTCATGTCCTTTGCTATCTAATTTGCACAAACAATTAAATCAGACTATGTGTGCAAAATTTCACACCTGTAGGGGTTAATTAAAGGTGTAAATTCGTAGCAAAAAAGTCCGGTTTTTTTACAACGAATTTACACCTTTAATTAACCCCTACAGGTGTGAAATTTTGCACACATAGACTGATTTAATTGTTTGTGCAAATCAGATAGCAAACGACATGAAAAGACATGGTTAACCCTATGTACACCAAGTGTCATTTCATGTCGGGTGCTTCTGTCTTTTCACTGAAGCCGGCTTTACCCGGCAATTGAATCAAAGGATATTTTACTATGTAGAAGTGTATAAGCTATACATATATGTATATATATATGTCACAATGACATGTATATATATATATATGTATTCTATGTGTGTATATTTAGTGTTTACAAGGAAAGAATGGGGTTTTTTTAGTTGCGATATTTTGTTCCCATAGACTTACATGGGACTTCCGGTATCGGTATCGGGTATCGCCGATATTTTAGTGATATCGGCGATACCATTCCGATTCCGATACTTTAGGATATCGGAAAGTATCGCTCAACTCCTGTAAGAAATGACATATGTCGAACATAAATCCATGTCATTCACAGTTTTATTTATGACATACTTAAAAATAACAACTATGTGTAATTCAAACACCATTATGAAATGGCAGCATAAACTGTATAATGTCCAATATAATTATTACATTGAAATGCACATCATACTGAAATGTGTTAATCAGTGCGTGAACAACCCAAGAGATTAATTATCGGTATATGTATACGGCTTTACCGGCAATTGATGAATACTGTATAATTAAACTAACATTAGTTTTAGTCTTGACATTGTTAAAAAGTAATTTTTTTTTTGTCAGTGGAGATTACTTATTATGCGTATTTTTTTGCTCCCTATGGATACGACTAACTCCATTTAGTATAATGCCAACCTACCATACGCGTACTAGGAAGGAGTTGTAACTTTGGCAACCAACATTTTTACCTTTAACATAAGCAATCTGATTAGCGCGACTTTTTGGTACAGTTACTCGCATTCCCATCAGAGCTGCACTTGATACAATAGATACTTTGCTCTATTTGTTTCACTACTGCAGCACACACTTAATTGTACACATGTAGTTTTAATGTTATTTTATCGTAATTATGTGTCATAATCCATTGAACAGTGACTCATAATCAAGAAAGTTCGTTTTAGACTTAAATAATTGAAATGCTGACGTCACAAATTTGCGAGAGAGATGAGTGATATACAAATCCATTGTTTCACTAGTATGGTTTAACATGCGTTCCTTAAGCATTATTCATAAAAAAAAAAATGGACTTTTATCTTAAATTTACAACACTATATTTTGTTACCAATTTTTTGGGTGTTGTGTTGTTCCATTTATTTTTGGCATGTGCATATATGCGTTTATATTTGTATTTTCTTTATTTTTCCTTCTTGAAATTAGAAAACATGTGTATCTTTGTACCGTGTTAGCCAGTAGATAGAAAAATATTTAGACTTCAGAGTCAGCAGTGGTTGATACCTTTTAATGGATAACTGAAAAGATGGAAACAAATTGCAAGCTTTCAAGGCTACTCACGTCTCTTCATCAGGCAAAGACTAACATAAAAAATTAAGCATCACATATTTCTATACACAACAGGACACAGGAATAGTGCAATAGGTAAGACAGTAAGTGACGTGTATCAGAACTGTCATTATCTCACAGGGATGAACATAAATATTGGAACAGTTCCTAGATAAGGATAGAAAGTTTGATTGCCCTCTCATTGGCGTCATTTTTTTGGGTTTTCATGACCCTGGAAGGGCATAGACGCAGATTCCTTAATTGATATAGAATGACATAAATCCATGTGATCTATTCATTCCATCACTAACAGTGTCAAAGGTCATGATGAGCTTATATTCTGAAACCTTTGTACGTTTCTCATATTTGAAGTTATATTTTAATACCAGTAATTCCATATCCATGATGCTATGACCGGGCATACAAAAGTCTTTTGCCACAGGTAAATTCATAATTTATCTGTGATTGTGTGGCGCTGATAATTCATCCTTGTTCTCCTTTTTGTTGCCGGTCTCCCTCACTTGTCCCTCCCTCACTTGTCTTAGCTATTCCTGTGTCCTGTTGTGTGTAGAAATATGTGATTCTTCATTTTTGGCTTTACTCTTAGCCTGATGAAGACACCTGAGTAGTCTCGAAAGCTTTGAATTTGTTACCATATTTTCAGTTAGCCATTAAACGTTATCAACCACAGAGGACTGTCAAGTATAAATATTTTTCTATTCTTGTAATTGAAATTCATCATTTTATTGTCGTAGTAAAACTTCATTTATTCTTGTTTGAAGTACATACATTTGCAATGGCCACGTAACAAGGCAATAACTCAATATTTTGTGCCTACACCCTCCTTGACCCTGGGCTTCAACAGCGCCAGTTGCTGCTCAGAAGTGTTAGATGCACAGATGAAAACAATCGCTGATGTGTTTGTGGGGTTCAGTAACGCCTGCTGTTCCCCTGCTGTGTGTCTGGCAAAAATTACTGCTGCTAACTACAACTTCAACTTCAAACGTCTCATACTAGGCCTCTGCCTACACCCTCCTTGACCCTGGGCTTCAACAGCGCCAGTTGCTGCTCAGAAGTGTTAGATGCACAGATGAAAACAATCGCTGATGTGTTTGTGGGGTTCAGTAACGCCTGCTGTTCCCCTGCTGTGTGTCCGGCAAAAATTACTGCTAGCTACCTAATCATGGTGAAAAAAACATGACATCTCAAAGTGTCCAGTGCTACACATAGATATGAGGCTACACCATGATTTCTAAGCTGTAAACATTTGAAACGTCAACTTTCAAACCATAAAATGATTTGTCTTTGTCACAAATCTGTAACAAAATAATTGTGACATATTATTACAGATATGCACATGTCGAAAACAAATGCAAACACAAAAGCCTACTTATGCTATAGGATACTGATGGTCAACCTTGTCACTCCATAGCTTAGACAAATCCAACTCACATCATGATGACTCAAATACTGCAATGTTGGAAGTGCATAATGTGGGTTGAACTTTGACAACTGCTGCAGTGCGAAGGTTATACTTCAGTGTTCTTGCCTTTGAAATAAAAGCATACAAGTAAATATAATATCCAATGTTGATTAAGGGACGTGATGTACACCTGTAATATTGTGCAAACAATGCATGTAGGAATAGTCCTCTTCAACATTACTTATATTTGTGTCATTTTAAAAAATACATATTTGATTAGAAAGTTAACAGCCCATATCATAAAGGTCCTTCATGTAAACATGATAATCGCTAACAAAAATCATGCATTACCTTGGTAAAGTCAATAGTGCATAGTCACAATAGCAAAATATATACCTGTAAGTGGTGCTGAAAGAACGACAACTGATAGAATAGGTGAATGATATCTATTTATCAGACTGAATAGCGACACCTGTACAATGTCGATATAATACTGTACCTTAACAAAACAGCTGTGTCACACCTCACACGCATTTTTCTTGTAGCTTGTTATGTAATAGGGCACATGCGTGTATGTTTCATCATAGGTGCATGTTTACTGAGTAAAGCAGTCATGACAACGCCTTTGTGTTGTCGGTACGCTTGCGATGATGAACGATGCGCACCGTGAATGTTAGTCTGCGTCATAAGACGCACAGACGCTCCAATACCCAACGCTTCACAGCAGGAAGCCAGTCTGTGCGTCCAAACAAAGGCGCAAGCATACATGCACGTACCCTTTTATAAAGCTATATAAAAAAAAGGATGTAGTAGTAACGCACACTTTATTGAGGTACAGTATTACATCGCCATTCACCATCTGTGGCTATGCAGTCTCATCTATATATACCTTATCTATCCGTTGTCATGCTTGCAAGTCCACAGTCAGGCATAAATAGCTGTTTTCACTATGCACTTTTTAAAGGTTTTTTTTGTTAATATAAATGATTGGCACATATTATCAGTATTACATGATGGAAATTTTAGATATTTTTAAAAACTTTTTAGTGATATTATTCAGCAAATGAAAATGGTGTACATACTGTTACTTATCCATCATTAATGGATTCTGATATGTACTTGTATGCTTTTATTTAAAACCGTATAGCAGATTATTTAACCGATTTTTATTGTGGTTTGCATTGCTTTTCAACATGTTAATGTATGCGTTTATGTTTGTCAATTATTAATTTACATATATTTTTTAAAGTAAAATCATCATCTTATGGTACTAAATAGAGTTGAGCGATACTTTCCGATATCCTAAAGTATCGGAATCGGAATGGTATCGCCGATATCACTAAAATATCGGCGATACCCGATACCGATACCGGAAGTCCCATGTAAGTCTATGGGAACAAAATATCGCAACTAAAAAAACCCCATTCTTTCCTTGTAAACACTAAATATACACACATAGAATACATATATATATATATATAAATGTCATTGTGACATATATATATACATATATGTATAGTTTATACACTTCTACATAGTAAAATATCCTTTGATTCAATTGCCGGGTAAAGCCGGCTTCAGTGAAAAGACAGAAGCACCCGACATGAAATGACACTTGGTGTACATAGGGTTAACCATGTCTTTTCATGTCGTTTGCTATCTGATTTGCACAAACAATTAAATCAGTCTATGTGTGCAAAATTTCACACCTGTAGGGGTTAATTGAAGGTGTAAATTCGTTGTAAAAAAACCGGACTTTTTTGCTACGAATTTACACCTTTAATTAACCCCTACAGGTGTGAAATTTTGCACACATAGTCTGATTTAATTGTTTGTGCAAATTAGATAGCAAAGGACATGAAAAGACATGGTTAACCCTATGTACACCAAGTGTCATTTCATGTCGGGTCATAGGTGTTCGGTCTGGATGCCGAACTTTACTGTTCGGGTTCGCCCATCTCTACTTGCAAAATCACCAATCTATAGCACTAGCTTCTCCAAGAGCAGTTCTCCTAATCACAGCTCTGACTATCCTGAGCTATGTGCTTGTTCAAGTGCCATTATCTCTATATGTACCGTAAATACAGTGATAGTGTACATTATAAAACAAATCACTAATAGCTGAATGTGTTACAGCAGAACTTTATAGTTCTACTAATACTATAACTCAGCCTATCCTATCAGAAACAAAGAAGTAAAGAGCAACATAGCTCTGACCTGCTCCAGAGACAAATTGAGAATATTTCTTTAATTGTAACCACAACAATACCAGCACATTAAAAAGTTGTTGTTGTCCAATGTCCATATAGTACTATATTATGCTAAACAGTGGCCAGAGACCGCCATACCATGCCACAATAGTCCCATAGTTTGTTTTCATAGGACAGTGCGATTCTGTGCCTGCACACAGCCATATACTTTGCATAAAGTACCATATTCTACCTGCAAAGAACCAAATTGTGTGTTTGCAGTCCTACAATGAGCCTATATTGCACCCAATAAACTACACATTAGACCCAAATTAGAGTAATACTTGCCCATGTACATAGATGCCAGAGAGAACCACGTTTGTAAGTTACTGTGTATAACAACGCACATTATTCCATATTGTGTCCTGTTTGATTGATCCGATTCCTAACTGAAGGTGGTTTTCCAATCCTTAAAGAAAACTTCAAACTTGCTCCAAATAGTAAAACATAATCTAATATATTCATGTTTTACCCTTACCCCTCCTGTGCTGCTGGCCACAGGACCAACCGTGTGTTGCTTTCCATTGCGCTTGACAGCAGTGATTGGCTGCCTGAGTGACATGGCATTCAATCGACCTCAAAGCATGGTTAACAACTCCTGAAGGTTCTCAGCTTCCAAAACTTTCATGAATGGGCTAATCTCTAAATCCCACCCTTGCCCACTCAAATTGTATAAAATATAGACATGCGGACCCTCGATTTTACCTGATCCGTAGACCATATTGTTTTATATCCATTCAGGAGTTAGGAACACTCTGGCACAACAAGATACTTCTCTTTTATATCCTAAATATGCATGCATGCTAATATTCTGTTACTTTTGATGATGCCAAACCCTATATAGATTTGTATAATCATTGGGTCACATGGCAAAACAAAAATAGGGACAAAGTCAAGTTTGACACCAAATCAGACAAATTCACATTTAGGAGAATCAAAGAACAATCAGACTAATGATCTGTTGAGACTGGGTACACCTTTAGAATACATATAGCCAGTGGCACAACATAAATCTTTTACACGTCAATGCAAAGTCAATAACATGGCCCTCTATAATTGAAAATAAAAATAGTTTGCGCACATAAAAACTACAAGACACAAAAGGATCTGTAGAAAAATAGGAATATGCATGTGTCAAATGGAAAACAATACATAAATTCAGACGCACTCTGTAGAACAGTTTGAGATGCAGATGTAATAATACAGTAATAAATAAATATTGCACTAAGACCCGTGAGAAAAAGGTGATGAGAAAAGCCTGTAGTCTATTATGTAGTAAACCCCAAACCAAAGGACTAAATAGTCATAATACGCATAAGGTATTTATTCATATGGGTATTAATATGGACAAACCCTGAAAAAGTAAAAGAGGTCCTCTTTTAACGATGGAGCAGAAAAACGCTGCAGAAATCCTAAAAAACCTTTTATGCAGAAAGGTCAGAAGAAATTGACACTGTCCCGGCCGGTGACAGCTCAGATGAATGAGTATTAGTGGTGCACTGTGGAGAAAATAGTCCTGTTTGCACAGGTTTTACCTGACAACCCCGATGGGTCACTTGCAATAGAAAGTCCAATTTCAGCCTCCTCTGGCCTGCTGACAACCCCGATGGGTCACTTGCAGTAGAAAGTCCGACTTCAGCCTCCTATGGCCCGCAGACGAAACTTACATCCGTTGATGAAAGCCGGTGATCTCTGGCCTCCGTGGCCAGATCAGGAACGCCGGCTGATGATGTTGAATCCTCACTAGGAAGAAGGATGTGGGCAGGACCTGTTGGTAAACTAGCCTGCCTCAAGCACAGTAGTACACAAAATCGCAATATCTAACTGTCCCTCAGAGTGAGCAGAGTAGCGTTCTGTCCCTAACTGAGTTCACAGCACAGTGACGCTAAAATGGCTGCGGCGCCTTTTATAGTGCATTCTGACATCATTTCAGCAGCCAATCACAGCCATGCCATTAGTTAAGATGACCGCAGCATTACAGGATGTGCCCACACTTCATAAGATTCATCATTGGCTGACTAACATCACATTGCCTCTCAAAGAATTATGGGAACTTCCGATTCCGGTATACGATATTGAAAAAGTATCGGAATTAAGTATCGGAATTCCGATAACGCGAATATCGGCCGATACCCGATACTTGCGGTATCGGAATGCTCAACACTAGTACTAAAGGTTATATTTCTCTTGTTTGGAGTATAGACATTTTTAATTGACACGTAACAAGGAAAATACTTGATCTAGTATTTAAACATCCTCCTTGACCCTGGGCTCCAACACCGCCAGTTGTTGCTCGGAAGTGCTGTTAGCACAGTCTACACTTGCTCCTGTGTTACTGGGGTTCAGTAATGTCAGCTGTTCCCCTGCTGTGTGAACGGCAAAAAGTCCTGCTGCCTCCACCATGTTCTCTTCTCATCCCTGGGTTACAACACCGCCAGTTGTTTCTCGGAAGTGCTGTTAGCACAGTTAACACTTGCTCCCGTGTTACTGGGGTTCAGTAATGTCAGCTGTTCCCCTGCTGTGTGAACGGCAAAAAGTCCTGCTGCCTCCACCCTGTTCTCTTCTCATCCCTGGGTTACAACACCGCCAGTTGTTTCTCGGAAGTGCTGTTAGCACAGTTAACACTTGCTCCCGTGTTACTGGGTTCAGTAATGTCAGCTGTTCCCCTGCTGTGTGAACGGCAAAAAGTCCTGCTGCCTCCACCATGTTCTCTTCTCATCCCTGGGCTACAACACCGCCAGTTGTTTCTCGGAAGTGCTGTTAGCACAGTCTACACTTGCTCCTGTGTTACTGGGGTTCAGTAATGTCAGCTGTTCCCCTGCTGTGTGAACGGCAAACAGTCCTGCTGCCTCCACCATGTTCTCTTCTCATCCCTGGGCTACAACACCGCCAGTTGTTTCTCGGAAGTGCTGTTAGCACAGTTAACACTTGCTCCCGTGTTACTGGGGTTCAGTAATGTCAGCTGTTCCCCTGCTGTGTGAACGGCAAAAAGTCCTGCTGCCTCCACCATGTTCTCTTCTCACAGCAAAAAGTCCTGCTGCCTCCACCATGTTCTCTTCTCATCCCTGGGTTACAACACCGCCAGTTGTTTCTCGGAAGTGCTGTTAGCACAGTCTACACTTGCTCCTGTGTTACTGGGGTTCAGTAATGTCAGCTGTTCCCCTGCTGTGTGAACGGCAAACAGTCCTGCTGCCTCCACCCTGTTCTCTTCTCATCCCTGGGTTACAACACCGCCAGTTGTTTCTCGGAAGTGCTGTTAGCACAGTCTACACTTGCTCCTGTGTTACTGGGGTTCAGTAATGTCAGCTGTTCCCCTGCTGTGTGAACGGCAAACAGTCCTGCTGCCTCCACCCTGTTCTCTTCTCATCCCTGGGTTACAACACCGCCAGTTGTTTCTCGGAAGTGCTGTTAGCACAGTCTACACTTGCTCCTGTGTTACTGGGTTCAGTAATGTCAGCTGTTCCCCTGCTGTGTGAACGGCAAAAAGTCCTGCTGCCTCAACTTTAATTTCCATGGGTACCTTCTGCTACCCATCCGGGTTCCAGTACCGTCAGCTGGTTCTCCGCAGTGCCTTTGGCCTAGGTGCCTCCATGTCGGTATCCGAGTTCCAGCAACGTCTGCTGGTCCTTGGTAGTGCTTTGGAGCACAGGTACCTCCTGCTTAGTAACCGTGTCCCAGTAACGTCAGCTGGTCCTCGGTTGTGCCATTGGCTCTTTTCCTTCTGCTGACCCTCCGGGTTCCAGCACAGTCAGCTGGTCCTCGTTACTTTCATTGGCTCTTGTACCTTCTGCTACCCATCCGGGTTCCAGTACCGTCAGCTGGTTCTCCGCAGTGCCTTTGGCCTAGGTGCCTCCATGTCGGTATCCGAGTTCCAGCAACGTCTGCTGGTCCTTGGTAGTGCTTTGGAGCACAGGTACCTCCTGCTTAGTAACCGTGTCCCAGTAACGTCAGCTGGTCCTCGGTTGTGCCATTGGCTCTTTTCCTTCTGCTGACCCTCCGGGTTCCAGCACAGTCAGCTGGTCCTCGTTACTTTCATTGGCTCTTGTACCTTCTGCTACCCATCCGGGTTCCAGTACCGTCAGCTGGTTCTCCGCAGTGCCTTTGGCCTAGGTGCCTCCATGTCGGTATCCGAGTTCCAGCAACGTCTGCTGGTCCTTGGTAGTGCTTTGGAGCACAGGTACCTCCTGCTTAGTAACCGTGTCCCAGTAACGTCAGCTGGTCCTCGGTTGTGCCATTGGCTCTTTTCCTTCTGCTGACCCTCCGGGTTCCAGCACAGTCAGCTGGTCCTCGTTACTTCCATTGGCTTTTGTACCATCACCAACAGGACAAAGAAGGTTAAGACAAACTACAAGATACAGAACAAGAGACAGAAGAACAATAAGCAGAAGATCAAAAAGCAGAAGAACATTAAGTATAAGACCAAAATGAAGAGCAAAATATATGCTCTAAATTCTAAGCAGAAGAAGACTAAGCAGTGTATGGGGGTGAGTCCGTTCCTCCTCGTGGTGCCCCTGGAAAATGCCTGATGCTGCTGCAGGCTAAACTGAACGCGGACAAATACTGTTGTAATTAAAATCTTTCGTGACAGCAAGAACGGAAGGATGAAAATTCAGAGTTTTACATATTACAAGTACAGGAATGTCTGTCACAAATAAGAATATGATGAAAAGGATGAATAGGAAGAAGATGAAGAAGTAGAATATGAAGAATAATAACTGTTTAATAAAGAACAATATAAGTAATGTTAACAAAAAGATGAATAGCAAGAAGTTTTAGAAGATTAAGAAGGTGAAGATGAAGAATAATTTGATGAGAAAGATGATGCTGCTGAAGATTATGAAGGAGAAAGTGTGTGAAAAGTTAAAAAGGTGAAGAGCATGGAAGTTGTGAAACAGACATATTTGACAAAATAGAAAAAAGGTTAACAACATTGTCAATTTCTTCGTCAATCCAAACGTATTTCAAAAAAAGAAATATTAATGCTATTCCATTGCATTGTGTTAAACATCTATGCCTTTAATGTCTCCTCAACCTCCCCCAATAAATTCTACATTACTCTTTCTTGTTTTCCTTCATGTACAATTAACCAACAAGGCAAGAATGGGTTTTTTTAATTATCCGATATTTTGTTCCCATAGACTTACATTGTATTTCCGGTATCGGTATCGGTATCGCCGATATTTTTTGGGTATCGGCGATACCATTCCGATTCCGATACTTTTGGATATCGGAAAGTATCGCTCAACTCTACTCTTGAACAATAAGAACATGGAAGAGGCTAGGAGCCATGTGGTGAGCTTCATTTCTTGCTACATGTTCATAGACTTACCAGTGGAAAAGCCAAACTTCACATGCCAGAAATGCAAGCTTGTGTCCCTGTTGGAGGAAAAGTTGCAAAATCTGGAAGAGAGGTTATCTACATTGAAGACCATTAACCCCTTCATGACCCAGCCTATTTTGACCTAAATGACCTGGCCATTTTTTGCAATTCTGACCAGTGTCCCTTTATGAGGTAATAACTCAGGAACGCTTCAACGGATCCTAGCGATTCTGAGATGTTTTTTTCGTGACATATTGGGCTTCATGTTAGTGGTAAATTAAGGTCGATAATTTTTGCTTTTATTTGTGAAAAAAATGGAACTTTGGCCAAAATTTTGAAAATTTCGCAATTTTCAAATTTTGAATTTTTATTCTGTTAAACCAGAGAGTTATGTGACACAAAATAGTTAATAAATAACATTTCCCACATGTCTACTTTACATCAGCACAATTTTGGGAACAACATTTTTTTTTGTTAGGAAGTTATAAGGGTTAAAAGTTGACCAGCGATTTCTCATTTTTACAGCAAAATTTACAAAACCATTTTTTTTAGGGACCACCTCACATTTTAAGTCAATTTGAGGGGTCTATATGGCAGAAAATACCCAAAAGTGACACCATTATAAAAACTGCACCCCTCAAGCTACTCAAAACTACATTCAAGAAGATTATTAACCCTTCAGGTGCTTCACAGGAACTAAAGCAACGTGGAAGGAAAAAATGGACATTTTAATTTTTCCAACAAAATTTTTCTTTTAGCATCAATTTTTTCATTTTTGCATGGGCATTAGGATAAAATGGACCCTAAAATTTGTTGGGCAATTTCTCCTGAGTATACAGATACCTCATATGTGGTCATAAACCACTGTTTGGGCGCACGGCAGGGCTCAGAAGGGAAGGAGCGCCATTTGACTTTTTGAATGGAAAATATGCTGGAATATTTAGCGGTTGCCATGTCGCATTTGGAGAGTCCCTGTGTGCCTAAACATTGGAGCTCCCCCACAAGTGACCTCATTTTGGAAACTAGACCCCCCAAGGAACTTATCTAGATGCAGAGTGAGCACTTTGAACCCCCAGGTGCTTCACAAATTGATCCGTAAAAAAAAGAAAGTACTTTTTTTTTCACAAAAATTTTCTTTTAGCCCCAGTTTTTTCATTTTCACATGGGCAACAGTATAAATTGGATCCTAAAATTTGTTGGGCAATTTCTCCTGAGTACACCGATACCTCATATGTGGTCATAAACCACTGTTTGGGCGCACGGCAGGGCTCAGAAGGGAAGGAGCGCCATTTGACTTTTTGAATGGAAAATATGCTGGAATATTTAGCGGATGCCATGTCGCATTTGGAGAGTCCCTGTGTGCCTAAACATTGGAGCTCCCCCACAAGTGACCCCATTTTGGAAACTAGACCCCCCCAAGGAACTTATCTAGATGCAGAGTGAGCACTTTGAACCCCCAAGTGCTTCACAAATTGATCCGTAAAAAAAAGAAAGTACTTTTTTTTTCACAAAAATTTTCTTTTAGCTTCAGTTTTTTCATTTTCACATGGGCAACAGTGTAAATTGGATCCTAAAATTTGTTGGGCAATTTCTCCTGAGTACACAGATACCTCATATGTGGTCATAAACCACTGTTTGGGCGCACGGCAGGGCTCAGAAGGGAAGGAGCGCCATTTGACTTTTTGAATGGAAAATTAGCTCCAGTCGTTAGCGGACACCATGTCATGTTTGGAGAGCCCCTGTATGCCTAAACTTTGGAGCTCCCCCACAAATGACCCCATTTTGGAAACTAGACCCCCTAAGCAACTTATACAGATGCACAGTGAGCACTTTGAACCCCCAGGTGCTTCACAAAAATTTATAACGCAGAGCCGTGAAAATAAAAAATCATTTTTTTTTCTCAAAAAATTATTATTTAGCCCCATATTTTTTATTTTCACAATGGTTACAGGAGAAATTGGACCCCAAAAGTTGTTGTCTAATTTGTCCTAAGTACGCTAGTACCTCACATGTGGGGGAGAACCACTGTTTCGGCACACGTCAGGGCTTGGAAGGGATGTAGTGACGCTTTGAAATGCCGACTTGATGGAATGGTCTGCGGGCGGGCAGAGCCCCTGATGTGCCTAAACAGTAGAAACCCCCCACAAGTGACCACATTTTGTAAACTAGACCCCTCAAGGAACTTAACTAGATGTGTGGTGAGCACCTTGAACCCCCACGTGCTTCACAGAAGTTTGTAATGCAGAGCCGTGAAAATAAAAAATCATTTTTTTCCTCAAAAACTGATTTTTTTAACCCGCAATTTTTTATTTTCACAAGGGTAACAGGAGAAATTGGACCACAAAAGTTGTTGTACAGTTTGTCCTGAGTACACTGGTACCCCATTTGTGGGGGGGAACCACTGTTTTGGCGCATGGGAGAGCACAGAAGGGAAGGAGCGCCATTTTGGAATGCAGACTTGATGGAATGTTCTGTGGGCGTCATGTTGCCTTTGCAGAGCCCCTGATGTGCCTAAACAGTAGAAACCCCCCACAAGTGACCCCATTTTGGAAACTAGACCCCCCAAGGAGCTTATCTAGATGTGTAGTAAGCACTTTAAACCCCAAGGGCTACACAGAAGTTTATAACGCCGGGCCATGAAAATAAAAAAATCATATTTTTTCCACAAACATGATCTTTTAGTCCCCAATTTTTTTATTTTCCCAAGGGTAACAGGAGAAATTAGACCTCAAAAGTTGTTGTCCAATTTGTCCTGAGTACGCTGATATCCCATATGTGGGAAAAACTACTGTATGGGCACACTTCGGGGCTCGGAAGGGAAGTAGTGACGTTTTGAATTGCCGACTTGATGGAATGGTCTGCGGGCGTCATGTTACGTTTGCAGAGTCCCTGATGTGCCTAAACAGTACAAACTCCCCACAAGTGACCCCATTTTGGAAACTAGACCCCGCAAGGAACTTATCTACATGTGTGGTGAGCACTTTGAACCCCCAAGTTCTTCACAGAAGTTTATAACGCAGAGCCGTGAAAATAAAAAATCATTTTTTTTCCACAAAAATAACTTTTTTAGTCCCCAATTTTTTTTCCCAACAGTAACAGGAGAAATTAGACCCCCAAAGTTGTTGTGCAATTTTTCCCGAGTACGCTGATACCCCATATGTGGGGGTAAACCACTGTTTGGGCACACGTCGGGGCTTGGAATAAAGGGAGCACTGTTTGACTTTTTGAACGCAAAATTTGCAGGAATCAATGGTGGCGCCATGTCGCGTATGGAGATCCCCTGATGTACCTAAATAGTGGAAACCTCTCAATTCTAACTCCAACCCTAACCCCAACACACCCCTAACCCTAACCCCTACACACCCCTAACCCTAATACAAACCCTAACCATAACCCTAACCCCAACACACCCCTAACCCTAATCCCAACTCTAACCATAAACCTAACCACAAGCCTAACCCTAATCCCAACCCTAACCCCAAAACACCCCTAACGCTTATCCCAACCCTAACCCTAATCCCAACCTTAACCCTAATTCCAACCCTAACCCTAATTCCAACCCTAACCCTAGTTCTGACCCTTACCCTAGTTCTAACCCTTACCCTAGTTCTAACCCTAACCCTAGTTCTAACCCTAAGGCTGGGTTCATATTGCGTTTTACCAGCCCGTTCAACACGTAGCGTTGACGGGCTGGTAACGGTATAGCATAACGCGATCGCGTTATGCTATACCCGCTAGTGCAGAGGAATCAGCGATGATTCATCTGTGCTAGCGGTGATGGAGCCCAGACGCTGCAGCCTGCGTCCAAGGCTCCGTCACTGAATGACGACACGTCGCGAACGCATGCCGCTTCATGGCATGCGTTGCGATGCGCACACAAATGGGGTGAATGGCAGCGTTAACGGACTGCGTTACACCGCGTTATACCGCGGTGAAACGCAGTCCATCTAACGGACTGCCATAATGCAATATGAACCCAGCCTGACCCTAAGGCCCCGTGCACACGTTGCGGATTCACTTGCGGATTTTTCTAAAATCCGCAGGTAAAACGACCTGCCTTTTACCTGCGTATTTAGCGCGGATTTGCTGCGGTTTTTCTCTGCGGTTTTACGCCTATAATGGAATAGGTGTAAAATCGCTTCCGCACAAAGAATTGACATGCTGCGGATTTAAAACCGCAGCAAATCCGCGCTGAAAAATCTGCAGCATGTGCACAGCGTTTTTTTTTACCATTTATTTGCATTATACTGTACATGGTTTCTGGATCTGCTGTGGATCCGCAGCGCCAAATCCGCTGCGGATCCGCTGCTGATCCGCAGCAAAATCCGCTGCGGATTAGCAGCGAAATCCGCTGCGGATCAGCAGCGAAATCAGCTGCGGATCAGCAGCGAAATCAGCTGCGGATTAGCAGCGAAATCCGCAGCAGCGAAATCAGCTGCGGATCAGCAGCGAAATGAGCTGCGGATCAGCAGCGAAATCAGCTGAGGATCAGCAGCGAAATCAGCTGCGGATCAGCAGCGAAATCCGCTGCGGATCAGCAGCGAAATCCGCTGCGGATCAGCAGCGAAATCAGCTGCGGATCAGCAGAGAAATCAGCTGCGGATCAGCAGAGAAATCAGCTGCGGATCCGCAGCAAAATCCGCAACGTGTGCACAGGGCCTAATAGGAAAAAAAAAAAAATTCTTTATTATTTTTCCCTACCTATGACAGGGGGGGGTTCACTTACTTTTTTTTATTTTGATCACTGTGACAGTTTATCACAGTGATCAAAATACATTTTTTGACTAGGCAGGGCGCACTGCGCATGCGCCGGCCGGCGGGCGCACTGCGCATGCTCCCGCCATTTTCCAAGATGGCGGCGCCCATGAAGAATCCCGGGCAGCCGCCGGGAAGGATCCAGGGACATCGGTGGACCGGGAGAGGTGAGTATGGGGGTCGGAAGTGAGGGGGGGGGATCGGAAGGTGGGGCAGCGGAGGCCAGGACGAGGGGAGCTTTTAGTGATGGCGGTGACCGACCGCTGCCATCTTTCGGTGGCGGCGGCCGATCGCCGCCGTGAATCCGTGTGGGGGGGTCAGGGCTCGGTGTCCAGCCATGGCAGATGCTATTGCAGCATCGGCCATGGCTGGATTGTAATATTTCACCAATTATATTGGTGAAATATTACAGATTGCTCTGATTGGCTGTTTCACTTTTAACAGCCAATCAGAGCGATCGTGGCCACGGGGGGGTTAAGCAAACCCCCCTGTGGTGAAGCACAAAGGGTCCTGTGCCGGCAGGGTCGGGTGACCTTTCAGTGACCCCGGTCACCCGACCCGCAGGGACGCGATCCTTTCATGACGCCACATAGGCGTCATGGGTCGGATTGGCACTGATTTTCATGACGCCTACGTGGCGTCATGGGTCGGGAAGGGGTTAAGGAAGGTGAAGAGTTCTTAGACAGAGCAGAATTATCTCTTCATGGTACAGAAAGAGAAGAAATTCGAAGTGCAACTGAAGAAACAGAGGAATGGAAGCATGTGACCCAGAGAAGCAGGAGGATCAGGAGGCAGTCAGCACCAATTCTGCTCAGGAACCAATACCAGGCTCTTACACAGGAGAACGATGAAGAAATACATCAGGATAAGACTTTGCCCACAAACAACCTTGTACGCCCTCAGAGTCCTCCTGAATGGAGAAAGAAAACTGTTGTGAAGAAGAAACGGAGAGTTGTCATGGGCGATTCCCTGTTGAGAGGAACAGAGGCCGCTATCTGCAGATCGGATATAACCTCAAGAGAAATGTGCTGTCTTCCAGGTGCAAAAATTAAAGATGTGTCTGACAGGATATCAGGACTCTTCAGACCTAAAGATGACTACCCATTCCTGCTAATACATGTGGGGACAAATGACACCGCTAGAAACGACCTGGAAACCATCTGCAGTGACTTTGAAAACTTAGGTAAGAAAGTGAAAGAACTGGGAGCGCAGGTGGTCTTCTCTTCCATCCTCCCAGTGGATGGCCATGGAACAAGGAGGTGGAATAAGATTCTGCAGGTGAACAACTGGCTACGTCGATGGTGCCGTCAGCAAGGATTTGGATTTCTGGATCACGGAGTGAATTACCTATACGATGGACTACTTGCTAGAGATGGGGTGCACCTTACGAAGACTGGAAAACATGTATTTGGAAGTCGCCTTGCTACACTCATCAGGAGAGCTTTAAACTAGAACAATGTGGGAAGGGAAGCAAAACGCCAGCAAAAGCCATACACTTGACAAATACTATTGAGATTTCTGCTATTAGAAGTGAAGGGGAAGAACAAAGACAAAAAAATTTACATAATAAAAATATTGAAGGAAGAGAAACCAATCACAAACTAAAGTGTTTCTATACGAATGCACAAAGCATGGACAACAAACAAGGAGAACTGGAGCTACTAACGCAGGAGAAGAAATATGATGTCATTGGAATCACTGAGACTTGGTGGGACGATACACATGATTGGAATACAAGGCTAGAAGGATACAACTTATTTGCAAGAAACAGACTTGATAAACGAGGAGGAGGTGTTGCATTGTATGTTAGAAAAGCGTATATCTGCACAGAGATTGACGCTTCAGAGACTGGGAGTTCTGTGGAAACTGTTTGGGTAAGAATACAAGGACAGAACAATGGAAAGGACACCATTGTAGGCATTTACTACAGGCCGCCTGTGCAAGCTGAACATATGGATGAACTCTTTATGCATCAAATGGCCAAGTTCTCCAAAAAATATGACATAGTGGTCATGGGAGATTTCAACTATCCAGACATTTGTTGGGAATCTCTCTCAGGCAAAACTAACAGGTCCAGGAAATTCTTATCCTCTCTTGCTGACAACTTTATCTTCCAAAAGGTAATGGAGAAAACAAGGGGATCTGCTACCTTGGATCTAATCCTCATAAACAGGGAGGAAATGGTGGAGGAGGTAAGAGTGGCTGGGACTCTAGGAGGTAGTGACCATGCTATTTTAGAATTTTGGATAACAAGAGGAGGAAGACCTGTGAAGACTCAGACGTCAAGGTTAGATTTCAGAAAGGCAGATTTTAAGGAACTCAGAAAGAGAATTGGAGGGATCCAATGGCTGGATATCCTTAAGGACAAAAATGTCCAGGAAGGATGGAAAATCTTGAAAAATGAGATTCTCAAAGCACAATCGTTAACAATTCCGAAAAGAGGGAAGAATGGGAAGCATTTATGGAAACCAGGATGGATGAACATAGAACTTAAACACATGCTAAAAAGGAAGAAAGAAATGTTTATCAAATGGAAAGAGGGAGGCATATCTAAAGAAGAATATAATGCCGTCTGCAGAACCTGCAGGGCACAAATCAGATTATCTAAAGCTGACAATGAATTAAGGCTTGCAAGTGACGTCAAAAGCAACAAAAAAGGATTTTGGGGATACGTCAAAAGTAAAAGAAAAGTCAAAGATGCTATAGGATTTTTACAGGATGAAAATGATGAAATGGTAAGTCAGGATGTTGAGAAGGCTGAACTTTTAAATTCCTATTTTGCATCTGTTTTCTCTCAGAAAGGAAATGTAACATCAACTGATCTTCACTGTCCTATTAAAGGAATAGAAGAATCCAGGATATCTATAAACAGAAAGACAGTGAGGAAACACTTAGCTAACATAAATGAATTCAAGTCTCCAGGTCCAGATGAATTACACCCCAGGGTACTGAAGGAGATAGCAGAAGAAATTCTTGAACCACTGTCCATAATCTTTGAAAATTCTTGGAGAACAGGAGAAGTCCCAGAAGACTGGAGAAGAGCAAATGTTGTTCCTATCTTCAAAAAGGGGAAGAAGGTGGACCCAGGGAACTACAGGCCGGTGAGTCTGACTTCCATACCAGGAAAGATCTTTGAACAAATTATTAAAGAACATGTATGCAAGTACCTGGATAAGAATGAAGTGATAAAACAGAGTCAGCATGGGTTTGTAACTAATAAGTCATGTCAGACTAACTTAATTTCCTTCTATGACAGAATCACTGACTGGGTGGATCAGGGAAATGCTGTAGATATAGTATATCTTGACTTCAGCAAAGCATTTGACAAAGTATCTCACACAATCTTTATTGAAAAAATGACTAAGTATGAAATGGACAAGGCAACTGTTAGGTGGATTCATAACTGGCTTAGTGATCGGACCCAAAGAGTGGTTGTAAATGGCTGCACATCCAGTTGGAAGAATGTCTCAAGTGGGGTACCACAAGGCTCTGTTTTGGGCCCTGTATTGTTCAACATCTTTATCAATGATTTAGATGAAGGAATTGAGGGTAAACTGATCAAAATTGCTGATGACACAAAGCTAGGAGGGGTAGCTAATACTAGAGAAGAGACAGAGAGGATTCAAAAAGATATACATAAACTGGAGCAGTGGGCAGCAACTAACAGAATGGATTTTAACAGGGAAAAATGCAAAGTACTACATCTGGGCAATAAAAATGAAAAAAGCATATACAAAATGGGAGGAATAGGGCTAAGTAACAGCACATGTGAAAAAGACTTGGGTATACTAATTGATCACAGACTTAACATGAGTCAACAGTGTGATGCAGCAGCAAAAAAGGCAAATGCAATTCTAGGATGTATCAACAGAAGCATACAGTCTAGATCACGTGAGGTCATTATTGCCCTCTACTCCTCTTTGGTCAGACCTCATCTGGAATACTGTGTCCAGTTTTGGGCACCACATTTTAAAAAAGACATCAACAAACTGGAGCAAGTTCAGAGAAGAGCCACCAGAATGGTGACCGGTCTGCAAACCATATCCTATGAGGAACGGTTGCAGGATTTGGGAATGTTTAGCTTGCAAAAAAGAAGACTGAGAGGAGACTTAATAGCTGTCTACAAATATCTCAAGGGCTGTCACATTGTAGAAGGATCATCTTTATTCTCATTTGCACAAGGAAAGACTAGAACCAATGGGATGAAACTGAATGGGAGGAGACACAGATTAGATATTAGAAAAAACTTTTTGACAGTTAGGGTGATCAATGAGTGGAACAGGCTGCCACAAGAGGTGGTGAGTTCTCCTTCAATGGAAGTCTTCAAACAGAGGCTGGATAGACATCTGTCTGGGATGATTTAGAGAATCCTGCTTTGAGCAGGGGGTTGGACCAGAAGGCCCAGGAGGTCCTTCCAACTCTACCATTCTATGATTCTATGATTCTATGAACTATGGTTACTGTGATGAGGCGGGATGTCTTTTGCATTTTTTTTATCAAAAAACATGTTATTTAAGTACAGTATATTACTTTCATGCACTATGCTATTTATTAATTTATTTACTGCTGGGTATTTAATAATTTTGTTTCTGTCTTTGTTTTTTTCTATATTTCCCATGTGTTCAATGCAGGGGTCCAGCACAAGGGGGGCAAAACACATCTTAGTGGGCGAACCTTAATTGTGGCTACAGCGGAATCTCAGCAGATGACCATGCTGTTAGTGAAAATAAATCTATATGCAAAGATCAATACTGATGTTTCTGCTTGTCTGCAGACTTTACAAAAAAGATACATTTGTCTTCCAACATTTCCAGCACCATCCATTCCCAACCTGCACAATCTTTTCATCCTTCTGTCATCACAATTCTAAGCCTGCTGCAGCTGTATTTGTCCCTGTTACTTGACTTGCTGTATGGCATGTGCCTTTACAAAATAAAATGGCACTTTTTTGCCCTCAAGAAGGTAAAATTGCCACTAGAAAATATGAATACCCTGCACAAGTGACTAAGATAACGCTGCCCACAGTTTGTTCCTACAGATTAATAATGCTCAGTCTGCACTTTTGATGGTCACGATACACTGAGTTCCCCTATTACAATAATGCTTGTTAAGTGGCAATTTAAAATTTAAAAATGTCACATGAGTGCCACAATGTACAATAATATTGCCCCCTGAGTTCCCCATGTACAGTAATAATGTCCCTAAGTTCCTCCACATAAAAGTAATAATGTCTCCTAAGTTCGTCCATGTTAAATAATAATGTCCCCTGAGTCTCCCATGAACAGCTCCCTTCTGCATAGTTAGATGTCCTACAGCTCCTCTAAACACAAAATGATGGACTACAGCTCCCGTATACAGAGTATAATGACTTGCAAAGCACCACACATAGTAACATACAACCACAGCTCCCTTATACACAGTATATTGTCCCCCCATCTCCCCTATATTCAGTGTAATGCCGAAACAGCTCCTCTGCACATAGTAAGATGGGCGCACAGTTACCCTATAAACAATATATCATTACAGCTCTCTAATACACAGTACAATGCCACCACAGTTCCCATATAAACAGATTTGAACTTTTATATAGATATTTTTTTAAAAAACATTTTTTTACTATTTAAAGTATGTTGGAGTCCCTTTAGAGGACTTAAACCTGATCACTTGTACGTTATAAAGCAATACCACATCAAAGTGCTGATAGGCAGCTAAAATAGGCCTGACACTGTAAATGCCACTGTCACAGTAAGGCCGGCGTCACACTAGAGAGGAATACGGACGAGTGAGAGGCGTTAAAACAACGCATTACACTCGGACCAATGTTTCTCTATGGGGCAGCTCCCATCATCCGTATATTTCTCGCCCATATTTTATGGTGCGAGACAATCGCAGCATGCTATGTCAGCATATTACGCCCGTAGTACGCCAATGTCAAGTCTATAGGGGCGAGAAAAATACGGATTACACACGGACCACACGTGTGACTTGCGAGAAATATGCAAGACTTCTGCAGGTCACAGGAAACGGGGCAAGCCATTAATCAGAAAGCTTAGACATGCAAATTAGCTCAAAAAGTGCGCCAGACATCCCGGAAGAACGCCTCCACGGAGTCCTGCAGCATGTCTGCACACATAAATGTAGAGATGCTCATCGTTTTGGTCCAGGAAAGGCCTGAAATTTGGGACCAAAGGAATGCACATTATTCCAACCCGGCCAGAAAAGAGACGGCATGGAGGTGCATCTGTGAAAGCCCACGTGAGGAGCAGCACCAAATGAGTAAGTTACCTAATTTTTGTCCAATCATCTTAAAGGCAAGTGTGTAGCCCAGCTGCGCTTGGTGCCACATATTACCCAGGAGGATGCACAGAAAGGTAATTCACAATCACCCGATATTCATTCACACTTCACATTTCCCTGTAGTGCCACCAGAGGGAGCCCCTTTAGAGTATTTAAGGGTGTGGAGAGTCGTAGCAGTGGCCAGTGCTAGTTCAGTCTGGTTCAAGCCAGTCTTGGTGTGGGCTCTTTGGAGTTGACTTCCTGTCAGAGCAGAGCTGAGACAGACGGAGATTCCTGTCAGATGAGACGGAAGCAGAGAAACAAGCTGTTACCTCAGAACGTGCTGACTGTTAGTTCCCTAGGGAAGTGGAAAGTGACTCTCGGAGTGTGCACAGATCAGTCTGACGGAAGGTCCTGATAGCTGCTTCGGACAGAGCCTAAGAAAGAAGCGAAGGAAGGGGAACTGCAGTACTTGTAACACCGAGCAAACTGAGGTACTGTTAGAGAGCGGTGAAGAGAAGGAAGCTGACACCTACTGTTGCCGGTGCTTATGTTAAAGGTGTGAGTAGGGCGACAGGCAAGTGGACAAAGAGAGAGAGAGTGACTGAGGAGAAATAGCAACAATAGCTTACCTCCACTCTGCACAACCGGACACCGGGTCCGAGCTTGCTAGAACCTTCACGGCTAGTGGGAGAAACCGGAGACCCTGCTGGACTTCAGGTCGCAGAGGGGCCCTACAGTGCTGATACGTAACCGGGGTCAGGAAGAACAGGAGTCTAGCAGGACGCTGCAGATAGAGACTTAGTTCTGTCCAAAAGAAGGCTCCACCACAATGTCAGCCGGGCGTAGCTGTTCTACACGGAGTTAAACTTAGCTTCATGCAAGTTAGAAACTCATCCACATTAAGAAGTAAGGAGGCCTTAAACCTACTCAGTGATTACTGGACGTGCATCCTCCACCCTGAGCAGCTTCCCGGGGCGTACCTGCAAACATCACCAGTAAAGGTATGGAAAGAGACTGACTTGTGTGTGTCTGCCTTATTGCCTGCACCCTGCACCGCCATATACCTCGAGGGATCAGTCTTACCTGTGGAAGACTTAACACCTCGCTGCCCAGTAACAACCCCTCAGAGGATTCACCCTGCAGCGCTGGTCACTCTGATCAGAGACCACAGGTGGCGTCACGAACATTTCTACAATCCCCTGTAAATATCCCACTTTAGTGAGCGCCCAGGGCAACGGACCGAGCTGCGCTACCTGTGACATCCCCCAGTGAAGTGAACAGGCTCGGTGCCGAGTACCCCAAGCCCTGTACGTGCGACTCACAAGAACTTAAGAATTGTCCACAGTATCCACTAAAATCATATTATGGGTATTTTGTTATGATTGATTTTAAGCGCTAAAGTTTTATTAAACTGACAACCTACTAGGCCCCCATGACTATGTGAAATGGTTGTCAAAAGTTTTGTCAATTTGCAGCAATGTAATAATGAAATTATATGTCACATTGCAGTTGAAGATGTCATGAGACGCTGATGCAGCATCTGCAACCAGTACCGGCGGGAACGTCAGCAGAGGGCCAGGAGTTGGGCTGCAGCACCGACCAAGCGCAAATACATTTATTTTGACCGTCTTGGTTTTTTGGCTCCTATTCTGGATCTCAGACCGTAAGTACATACATCACGCCACATTACACATATGCTGTTTAGGGTCAGATCTCCAACTTTTTTTATTTAAATTTAATTTCCTAACAGAACTCAGTCCAATCTCACTGAGAGGGAGACAGGGTTGGATTCTGAGGCCATTATAGACCCGGTCGGGGGAGGTGAATAGGTGGCTGGCCCATCTTCCGAGCCTCCCTGCTGCAACCCCCAAGCTCCACCAGCACCAGGACATGACCTACCAGCTGCACCAGTACCAGGACCTGTTTCAGTTCCTGCACCAGGACCTGACCCACAAGCTGCACCAGCAGCCTTGATGAACCAGGCAACAGCAGCAGCTTTACTGTACGTCTGGGGGGGCTTCCCCCAGCCTGCTGCCATATCCTGCTGTGGGACACGAAGGCGAGAGAACCCTGCCTCTGATACCCGGAGGCATGTGGACACAGGGGTCCTCAATTACCTGTCCAGGGCAGCCGTGGATGAGGGTGAAGAGGCTTATTCACGCAGCCTTGCAACTTACCTACGTCCCCTACCCCGTGAGGTCAGGCTACAGGTGCGAGGATCCATTCAGATCCTAATTGATGCATTTACACCCCCCAATACCCCATATGAAGTGTTTGAATTCCTTGAGAGGTGGCAGCTCTCACCTCGTAACCTTCTTCGCCTTACCCCCACCCAGATGTGTATGCTCAATTAGGATCTGAGGTACCTCCTGCACGTGCACCTACAACTCAACTCATTCCCCCACAAAACCAACCTTGCCAACAACAGGGTCAAATGGCAGCCTATAACCCATCTGCCCAATATGGCCACTTATACAGATCCAGTGTTGGAGGCTGGTCCCAACCTGGATTTGGGCGACATGGCCATGTTGCGGGTATGATTCACATGGGTACCATCATCCCCAGGAGTATAATCTCTTTTATATTTATGGCCATTTGACCACACAACAACCTGACCCTGGCCACATGTTACCTCTGGGACAAGAAAATCCACCCCAACAGGGTGATGGTCAAGGTGGTCACCCAAGCCAGCAACAAAGAGATGCTGGGCTACCGCCCCCACCTCCACCAACATACCACCAATTGTAATTTGTTATTTTTCTTATATATTATTATTTCTACAAATGTTTGCTATTTTTTATTACTTATTTTGATACATGTTGTGTAAAGCATATTTGCAATAATCTAATAAAAAAAACATATGCTACAAATATGGTAGTCACTAGCCAAAGTGAAAGTTTGTTATTTTGTAATTACTTATTTTTATACTTGTTGTGTAAAGCATATTTGCACTAATCTAATTAAAAAAAACATATGCTACAGATGGTAGTCACTAGCCAAAGTGACAGTTTGCCAATATAAAAAGTATTTAAATGGCAAGTTTGGACTCTTCTTTCATTTATTCTTTGTAGAACACAACCAACACATCTGTAATGAACATTAACAGAAGACACAAAGACAATGTAAGGAAAAAAATATATTTATATAGAAACACATAACAACATTACAACATTGATAGTGCCTGATCTTGCCAGGTAGTAGTACCCTGAGGTGACACAAAATACTGTGTAATTATATCACTGACTTTGAGTCCTGACAGTGGATGACATAAAGGGATGTGGTCTAGGCATATCCCCATTGCTCACCACACATTCACCAACATCAGATGGTGCACAATCATGCATTCTTATGAAGTTATGTAGGACAACACAATGACCTCATTGACGTTGGCTTCACTCAGCTGAATGGCTAATTGGAGGACCCGCCATTTTGCACAAAGAATGCCAAAGGCGCACTCCACCAGTCGCCTGGCCTGTGATAGGCTCATGTTAAAGATCCTACGCCGGTGGTCAAGGTTTCTTCGCGGATATGCCCTCATTAAATGCCTGGACAATTGAAAGGCCTCATCCCCAACTACAACATAAGGCACAGGTTCAATATTGAAGCCAGGAAATTGACGTGTGGTGGTAGGTCCAAATGGTTATTGCACAGCCGCCGACCCATATTGGAAGAGTTGAAGACTCGAGAGTCTACAGTTCTTCCATAAGCCCCAATGTCTACAATTATAAACCTGTAATTACTGTCAACCAGAGCCAACAGAACTACAGAAAAATATTGTTTATAATTATAGAATTGTGAGCCTGAGTTCGGCGGCTTATGCACACGGATGTGCTTCCCATCCAGGGCTCCAATACAATTGGGAAATTGGCAGTGCTCCTCAAATCCCCTGGCAATCATCATCCAGTCTTCCATCTTGGGCTCAGGCATGACCACTTGAAGTCTGATCCACATTTGTGAACATGTATCCCGTACTATGCCAGATATGGTAGATCTCCCTATCAAAAACTCCAGATGGAGTGAGGCATATGAAATCCCAGTTGTGAGGAACCTACAATTAAACAAATGTAGATAGAACAAACATTACAACATGCAAAAGATTTCACAAATTAAATATAAATCACCCGAACAGTGTGTAACTAACAAGCAAGCCAAACACTCCATATACACAAGGCAAATGTCTATGTGAATTTCACATAAACGTCATAGTATTGTTACTTAGAGCTGATATTTGTGATATATTAAGAATAAGTTGAGCGAAACAGGTCGGTCAGATTCAAAAGTCGCCGACTTTCGCCAAAGTCAGGTTTCGTTGGCCGAAACACAACCATAGCGTGCAGTCGGCCATGCGTTCGGTGAAACGAGCGCCAAAGTCGATTTTCCCAGAATGCTTTCAGGCACCTTTTTTCAGCCAATGAGCAAGGACGTACACTGTGGGCAACGAGATGACATGGGTAGCGTCCACCACCATCTTAGAGAAGGGCATTGCAGTGATTGGCTTGCTTTGGAGGGCGTCACAGTGTCTATAAAAGCCCTGACCACCGACCGCCATTTTACTTCTGCCAATCTTAACAGTAGGGAGAGGTTGCTGATGCTGTTTATCAGCAGGGAGAGAGTTAGGGCTGGAAAGAGAAGTTCTTATGTACTTGTGCTGATAGCAATTGTGCTGTACAGTTAGTGTGCAGTGACAGGGGAGGATTTTCTTGTGTGCAGCAGTGCTGGTTATTAGGCTGCCTGATAGCTGTATTGCTGTGTGTACACTGCTGTGCAGACTGCTTTTTACACAGCACTAATTCTTTTATTCTTTTTTTCTGCACAGTTACCGACCGGTCATTTTTCCAACACTGTATAGAGGTGTACACTCCTCACACACTACCATGTACCGGCTGGTATCACGGACAAATACATGCTGACTATCTGTGTGTGACTCCGGAAATATATACAGAGATTTAAATTTTCCCCTACACCATATACAGCTGTCCGTTTCTGATACAGTACCGTATATCTGCTCTTTGTATTACGTTCAAATCCATACTGAGTGAGCGTCTGTGTGTGACTCCGGAAATATATGGATCTGGAGCATAATGAATTGTGGTATGTGTAAAGGGGCCCACTGAGACTCTTTGGCCCGGGGCCCACGAAAGCCTGGAGCCAGCCCTGCCCCCCCACAACTTTAGCCAAATAACCCCCAGTTTTCAATGCGTTACTATTATAAAGTAAATGAAGGTTGACAAGCTTAAGTAATAAGAATTGATGTCGTTGGAATTGAAATGGGCACTGTAGGTGTGTTTACTGTCCTCCACTGACTGCCGACTTTTCTTCCCCATTGACTTGCATTGGGGTCGGGTTTTTGACTCCAACTTGACCTTTTCCGTTAGTCGGCCGACTTCGTTCGACTCGACTTTTGAGAAAGTCGGGTTTCACGAAACCCGACTCGACCATCAAAAAGGCAAAGTCGCTCATCTCTAATTAAGAAGATTATTATTATTATCATTATACATTTTTATAGCGCCATTTATTCCATGGTGCTTTACATGTGAAAAGGGGCAAATATAGACAAGTACAATAAACGTGAGTAATACAAGGCAAACACAAGTACAGAAGGAGAGAGGACCCTGCCCACAAGGGCTCACAGTCTACAGGGATGGGTGAGGATACATTAGGAGAGGGTAGAGCTGGTCGTGCAGTGGTTCAGTAGACTGAGGATCACTGCAGGTTGTAGGCTTGTCGGAAGAGGTGGGTCTTCAGTTTCTTTTTGAAGGTTTCCATGGTAGGCGCGAGTCTGATGTGTTGGGTAGAGAGTTCCAGAGTATGGGGGAGGCACGGGAGAAGTTTTGTATGCAGTTGTGGGAAGAAGAGATAAGAGGGGAGTAGAGGAGGAGATCTTGAGAGGATCGAAGGTTGCGTGTGGGTATGTACCGGGAGACCATGTTACAGATGTATGGAGAAGACAGGTTGTGGATGGCTTTGTACGTCATAGTTAGGGTTTTGAACTGGAGCCTCTGGATGATAGGAAGTCAATGAAGGGCTTGTCAGAGAGGAGAGGCTGGGGAATAACTGGGAGACAGTTGGATTAGTCGGGCAGCAGAGTGCAGGATGGATTGGAGTGGTGCCAAAGTGCTACAAAGGGTTTGGACATGTGGCTTGAAAGAGAGGGCAGAGTCGAGGATCACCCTGAGGCACCAAGCATGTGGGACTGGGGAAAGTGAGCAGCCATTGACATTGATGGATAGGTCTGGTGGGGGGGTAGAGTGAGATGGGGGAAAAATGATGAATTCTGTTTTGTCCATGTTCAGTTTTAGAAAGCGGGCAGAGAAGAAAGCGGAAATAGCAGACAGACATTGTGGGATTTTAGTCAGTAAGGAGGTGAGGTCAGGTCCAGATAGGTAGATCTACGTGTCATTGGCGTAGAGATGATACTGCAAACCATGGGATTCTATGAGCTGTCCCAGGCCGAGGGTGTAGATGGAGAAGAGTAGGGGTCCTAGAACTGAGCCTTGAGGAACACCGACAGACAGGGTGCGAGGTAAGGAGGTAGTGTGGGAGAGGGAGACCCTGAATGTTCGGTTTGTTAGATATGATGAGATCCAGGATAGGGCCAAGCCTGTGATGCCAAGAGATGAGAGAATCTGTAGCAGGAGGGAGTGGTCCACAGTGTCGAAGGCAGAAGACAGGTCCAGGAGAAGGAGAGCAGAGTAGTGTCGCTTGCTCTTGGCGGTTAGTAGGTCGTTGGTGACTTTAGTTAGGGCAGTTTCAGTTGAGTGATGCAGTCGGAAGCCTGATTGTAAGTGGTCAAAGAGGGAGCAGGAGGAGAGGTGGGAGGACAGTTCAAGATGGACATGCTGTTCCAGTAGTTTTGAGGCATAAGGGAGAAGAGATATCGGGCGATAGCTAGACACAGAGGATGGGTCAAGGGAGGTCTTTTTGAGAATGGGTGTGATCGAGGCATGTTTGAAAGATGAGTGGAAGACACCATTTGTAAGTGAGAGGTTGAAGAGGTGTGTTAGAGTAGGGGTGAAGACTGTAGCGAGGTTAGAAGATAATGAAACAAAAGGGGTCAGTGCCAAAGTAAAGTTGAGGTAAAACACATCATTAAAATACAGTATATAGCTGAGGAATACATACCGTAATGTAAGGAGAAGGCGCTCCTCTACAGAGATACATTGGCACATCCTGGTGTCCTGGAAGGTGATCCCTGGGCTCACTGTCTCCAACAAAACATCAAAGGTGGCAATGTTCATCCGACAATATAGGAAAAACTTGTCGGGATGTGTCCGAAGAGATGCATAGGCAGTAAAAATGGCCTTTATTGAGGCGTTGCCTCAAATGTGGATGCACCACATTCGTCTCCTCCTCCTCGGATCAACTGTCACTGGATATGGCTGCCCAAAGCGGCGGGACAAAACCCAGTTGTATAGAACTCGGTCAGTTGGGGTGAACTGAAGTGTGTCTGACATTTTGGCAAACAACCAGCAATACTCCAACGCAAGCACAGCACTAAAATGGCCAGATTGGGGGCTGCCACCTGATGCAGAGGCAATAAATAGGGTTGCTGATGATGGTTTAAATGATTTTCAGGCCTTAAAACCATTATATGTCAATTTTGCAAGGTCGCGAGAAAAAAACGCAATACGGATGCCATACGAATTACATATGGATGCTTACATGTGCAAAATACGCAGCCACACCTTAACAACGGATGACATACGTATCACTGTTCAGGGAACTTTTCTGCATATTATGGCTGTACAATACGGTCCGTATTTTTATACGTTGTGTCTGACGCCGGCCTTAGACAGCAACATGTAATAGGTTAACTATTTAGGGTAGAGCGCAGTTCTACTCTTAGCTATTAGAGGCAGATGATGGCTCAATGAATCCACCATCATCTCCCTTCAAAGCAGCAGCTCAGTTTGGAATTATGTATTCGGTAATTAGGGATGGTCATTAAACCAGATTAGGTGGGATACAGTTGGCTTGACTTCTCTCTATTTTGTTTTGTTAACGTGTATCATATAATATATAAATAGATAGCTTTTGGCAATGACAAGCTAACAGGAAAAATATGGAGCTGCAGATTCCTGGTGACTGCAATTCTCAGGCATCTGGCCCTTTAACCCCTACTTACACTGTAGGCTAGCCACTGCCAGTGTCATGATGTATTTTGTGAGTGAAGTTATTGCTCTTTTTGCTTCCCTCCCTCTATTGAAGACAACAGTCCCAGAGTTTCCAATGTGAGGTATTTTCTCCAGACACAGTGTCTCCTATGTCATGTATATACAGCAGTCTCAGTGTCTCCTATGTCATGTATATGCATCAGTATCAGTGTCTACTATACTATGTATATACAGCAACTCAAATGTATTCCATGTGATGTATATAGAGCAGTCTCAAGTGTCTCCTTTGTGATGTATAAAAAGCAGTCTCGGTGTCTCATACACTGGCTTGCCAAAATATTCACCGCCTTGGCATTTTTCATGTTTTGCTACCTCACAACCTGGAATTTCAAAGATTTTTTTGAGGGTTTGCATCATTTCATGTAAAGAACATGCCTACAACTGTGAATATTTGCTTTTCTTTTAATTTTAAAACAAACAACAAATAATTAATAAATAAATTGTAAAAAAAGGCACCTACATTTACAGGAAAACAGATGCGTCAGACCACATTGCAATACTTAAGAAAATCCTTTCCGGCTTGTGGGGGTCCCAATCATCCAACAGCGATCTGGCCACTTCTTCCCAGAGTCGTCGAATCAATCCTGAGTCGGAATAGTGACGATCACGGGAGTCCCACAACGCTACTCCCTCTTGCCCAAGCGGAATAAGCTTGTCATTGTCAATCTCGGGTTTGCCTTCCTCACGTTGTGGAACCTATAAATAAAATAAAAAGATAAACAATTGCAAGTCATATAGTTTTAAAGATACATAACTGAAACCAAATTCAATTACAACTCTGATAATGAAAAGATTACTTACACGCCGTATTTCCTCCTCAGGAACTTGAGCCCGACGACCCTGGGAAGATTCATTTCCACTCGAATGCTCCCGCTCTTCCGCACTTTTAGGTTCCTGTAAAGAAAATACATGATTTACAACATGTCTGTTGACAGTCAATACATACCAATCAGTATATCAAATGTGATTACGCAATCACTGTCATGTCCACTCTGGGAAACATTCTGGTCTTTACTGGAGGACATGTTAGAATAGCAGGCAGCAGTCAAGTGAAACACTAGAAAAGACCAGATAAGAAAAATTTAGAGCCAACAATTGTTGTTGAAGCCAAAAGAAAAAAAAAATTAAAAACACAATGGACGCCTACTAGAGATGAGCGACTTTGCCTTTTTTAGGGTCGAGTCGGGTTTCATGAAACCCGACTGTTAGGGTTTGCGGAACGCACCTAATAGATATATTAGAGATGTGCGTTCGTAGCCCGGGGTCCACCGTGCAGGCAAAGCCAGCTGCTAGTAAGATGGCAAAAGTAGCGAACTCTGTTATCCCGCAGAGTCGCTAAAATATACGCCGTAGCGCGCTGTGGCAGTAAGTGCGAACTCTGTTCATCCCCAGAGCCGCTAACGGGAATGCCACAGCGCTATATGGCGATAGGTGCGAACTCACTTAGCTTCAGTGAGCCGCAAAGTAAAACGCTAGGGCGCTGAACCAGCGTTATAAAGCGAACCCTGTTGCGTCACAGAGCCGCTGAGAAAAAGACTGTGTCCTGTTAACACCATAGGGATACACAGATAACTGCTGTGCGGATAGTAGTCCGTGATCACGCAGACAGCAACGCAATCAAGCAATCTCCTCACCGGAGAAGCTGGTATTCTAGGGGCTTATTTCAGCCAAGCCCTAACCACTTGCACTCAAATCTCCTCACCGGAGGTGTCGGTATTCTAGGGGCTTATTTCAGCCGAGCCCTAACCACATGGGTGCATGATCACACTGGCGCAAAGCACATAATGCAATTGATACTAGCGCATGGCGGCCCAGCCATGCCACCCTTTTATAGTAACAGCTACAGGACCTGCCAGAAACAAGGACCAATGAAACTGTTCCAGAACACCAGTAGTCACAGGACCTTCCTGGCGGACCAATAGGAGCTGCTGCAGTACCTGAGCATGTGACCCCTGATCTCCAATGAGAGATCTCACCCTGGGCATGCTCAGAAGGGGAAAACAAGGACTTTGTCCTAAAGACGTCTGCTCGCCGCTAACCAGTACTGGCCACAATAGCAGAGCCTGGAGAGGCAGCAGTAATCCTCTGCACACTGTGCAGACTGGGCGAGACGCTGGGACCGACGTCTAAGCTGAGCAGAGTCCACTGCAGCCGGAGACGAATGGGAGACCGCAGCCGGAATGGCTCGAGATTCCCCTTGTGCAGAAGCGGGAACTCGACCCCTAACACCGACTTTCTCAAAAGTTGAGTAGATCGAAAGTCGGGGGTCTGACTGAAACACGAAACCCAATGCAAGTCAATGGGGATGCAAAGTCGGCAGGGAGTGGAGAACCGTAAACACACCTACAGTGCCCAATTCAATGCCAACGACATCAATTCGTATTACTTAGGCTAGGCAAACTTAATTTACTTTATAATAATAGTTACGCATTGAAAACTGGGAGTTACTTGGCTAAAGTTGTGGGGGGGTAGGGCTGGCTCCAGGTTTTCGTGTGCCCCGGGCGAAAGAGTGTCAGTTGGCCCCTTTAAAACACATCCCAAAATTCATGATGTCCGTTTACGGCACAAAAATATGGGAAAAGTAAAATTTGACAAATGCTTACTTCTTACATTACAGGGACTGTTATCAAATTTTAAATTTTTTAAAATAGTTTAAAAAACCCGGACGTATATAACTCCAACAGTATTATGGCCCCCAAATTTGTGCGCCATACGGGAAAAAAGACCCCTATTATTCCCCTCCATACAGAAATAAGGGGTCCCAAAAAAATTTTTTTCCAAAAAGGATATATGACCCCCCCCAAATGCCCCAGTATATAAAGGGTTTCCCCATATAATGTGCCAAACAGTTTTGGCCGGCCCCTAGAGTAGAATGACCCCCATATATTGCTCCATCAGTTAAGGGTTTTCGCATATAAAGCTTAACAGTATATGTTGGGCCCCAATATTGCCCCATACGGGAATGGGCCCCATAAATGCTCCATACGAATAGGCCCCATATGTGCTTTTATTTATGCTCCATATCCTTTATGAGCCCCCTAAATAATGAAACCCCCCTTTATTTCTCCGGAATTTTTGGGGCCCCCTGGATGTGCTAGTGTTAAAATGGCCCCCCAAATGCTGCTCCCCCGGGCTGATGTCCCCCCCCTTTTAAAGGTCCATTTTTATGATGGGAATTTTAAAGTTTCCCTTTATAAGGGGGCCCCCTTTATAATGCTCCAGTGATTTAAAGGGCCCCTAGATGCTGTTCCCGTGTTGAGTCCCCCCCTTTTGAAAGCTCCCGTTTTTGATGGGCCCCCTGGAGATGTGGTGTTTTATGGGGCCCTTTAAAGCTCCATAGATAATGGCCCCCTTTTTAAAGCTCCCGTGTATAATGGGGTAGAGCTTTCCGTGTTTATTTTTATTTTTGAAAGCTAGTATATGATGGGCCCCGGTGATGTAGTATATGATGGGAATATAAAGTATTATAAAGGACCCCTTTTTAAGGGGCCCGTGAAAAAAGGGCCCCTGAAGTGAAAGGGCTGAAGTCCCCCTTTAGAAGTGTTTTGATGGGAAAGGAAAATGATCCGTGAAAGATGGGCCAAAAAAATGTTTTATTAATGG
>JARQOD010000001.1:822369291-822514170 GCA_033576555.1 Oophaga sylvatica | reverse complement strand
AATAAAGAGTTGATAAAGGGGGGTTTGATTTAATATTTATAGCGGGTTTTTATGATTGGCAGCTGTCACACGCTAAAAGACGCTTTTTATTGCAAAAAATAGTTTTTGCATCATCACATTTTGAGAGCGATAATTTTTCCATATTTTGGCCCACAGAGTCATGTGAGGTCTTATTTTTGCGGGATGAGTTGACGTTTTTATTTATACCATTTTCGGGCACATGACATTTTTTGATCGCTTTTTATTATAATTTTTGGGAGGCAGAATGAACAAAACCAGCAATTCAGGAATTTCTTTGGGGGGCCTTTATACGGTTCCGTGTGTGATAAAATTGATAAAGCAGTTTTATTCTTTGGGTCAGTACGATTACAGTGATACCTCATTTGTATTTTTTTATGTTTTGGCGCTTTTATACAATAAAAACAATTTTAACCCCTTAACGACCACCGATACGCCTTTTAACGGCGGTCATTAAGGGTACTTAAACCACAGCGCCATTAATTAACGGCGCTGTGGAAAAAGTGTATAACGCCCCCACAGTCGGAGAACATGTATCGGGTCGGTTTTTACCGACCCCGGTGTTGCCATGCTGTTATTAACCCTATAACGGCGATCTCAACAAAAAAAAAATCTGATGTGCCATTTAATTTCTCTCTCCTCTGATGTGATCGGACATCAGAGGAGAGAGAAATAGGGTCCCCGATCCCCCCTTTGTGGCCCCTCGTGGTCTTAGGGCCCTCCTGTGTCCCCCGGCGCCGCCAACATGCTCCAATGGCGAGAAAATGGCGGGCGCATGCGTAGTGAGGTGCCAGGGGGTTGGGCTATTACCTATTTACCGACCCCGGTGTTGCGATCGTCGTTATAACACTATAACGGCAACCGCAAAAAAATAATAATAATTCTCTCCCCTCTGATGTGATCGCAGCAAGAAATTGGTGGGCACATGCGCTGTGCGCCCGCCAAGATCTGCCTGCCTTCACCTAGCAACCAAGGAGAATTTTCTCATTGGCTGCTGGGTTTTGATTACTGTGGTAGACCCTATCACAGTGATCAAAACCCCCAATATTTGCAAATATGGCAGCACTTGGGCTGCGGTTTCTCTCTTCTCTCCCTGTAGTTGTTCTGGGAGAGAAGAGAGATAGACTACAGTCCAAGCGCTGCCGTGACAGTGAAAATAAAACACTCCAGCGTCCGCAATCGTCCTTTTTAGGACGTTATCCCGTGTCTGCAAGTGTCCTTTTTAGGATGTTATCCCGTGTCCGCAAGCATCCTTTTTAGGACGTTATCCCGTGTCCGCAAGCGTCCTTTTTAGGACGTTATCCCGTGTCCGCAAGCATCCTTTTTAGGACGTTATCCTGTGTCCGCAAGCGTCCTTTTTAGGACGTTGATCCGTAATCCCCGTATCCCCATCCCCATTGTCAGGGGATTATAAAAAAAAATATTTTTTTTTATAATTTTTACAAAATTTTTTTTGAAGTTAGCGTTAGGGTTAGCGTTACACGTGTTAGGGTTAGGGTTAGGAGGAAAAAAAATAGTAGGTTAGGGTTAGTATATTAGGCAGGGACTTAAAAAAAAATGGCCCGCAGAACGTTCAGCGCGGAGCAAGCATACAGCTTGCTTTGCTCCAGCAGCGAAATGGAATCTGCCTCTGAAGCTGAGCCGTTTTCAGACAGTGAGGACGAGTCTTCCTCCATGGGATCCCCCAGCCCGATGGTAGCGGAGTCGGTCGTCACTGCTGAAGGTTCAGAGGAGGCAGGACCAAGTACCGCAGTCCCCCCATCGCTGTGGTATAATGACCCCTCATTTTCCCCTCAAATTCCCCCTTTTTCTGCTGTCCCAGGAATAAGATTGGATGTTGCCAATTTTACCCCCACTGATTTTTTCCACATTTTTATTAGCCCCGAAGTCCTAGAATTAATCATCCACCAAACTAATCTATATGCCTGACAATATATTTCCCAAAAACCCACTGCCTTTCATTCCCGTTCCTGGATGCCCACAAATGTCCCGAATGAATATGGGTTTAGTAAAAAAAACACACTCCGCTCTTACTGGGCAACAAAAGCTGTCCACAGCACCCCTGTATTTGCAGCCGTCATGTCCCGAGTCCACTATGAAGCCCTGATGCGATTTCTCCACTTCAGTGATAATTCCCAAGCCCCCCCCAAGAACTGACCCCAACTATGATCAGCTAAATAAATTGAGACCCCTAATTTCCCTCCTACCAAATTAATTTCTCAATTCATATACCCCAGAGCAAAATGTGGCAGTAGACGAGTCCTTGATGAGCTATAAGGGCCATCTGTCATTCCGCCAATTTATCCCCTCCAAACGTGCCAAATATGGCGTCAAACTGTATAAAATGAGTGAGAGCTCATCAGGGTACACATCACCTTCCTAATCTATGAAGGTAGGGACCGCCAAATAAACCCCCCAAACTGCCCCCAGACAATTGGCATCCCAGGGAAAATTGTGTGGCAGCTAATGACACCTTTCCTAAATCAATGGTACCACTTGTATACCGACAATTATTACACCAGCATCCCCCTATATAAATCCCTCCACGCTGCAAATACAGGGGCCTGTGGAACAGTCAGGAAAAACAGAGTGGGGTTTCCATCACAGTTGGTGTCCAGACGTTTGGAGAAGGGGGCGTCATTCTCACTCGCAAGTGACCAACTTCTTGCAGTGAAGTGGAATGACAGGAAGGACGTATACATGCCGACCACACTGCATGTGGACGACCAGAGAGAGGTTTGCCACCAGGAACAAGCAAAATCCATTCTGCATCACACAATAAAATAAATTTATGGGTGGCGTTGATTTATCAGACCAGGTTCTGCAACCACACCTGGTCAAGCGGAAGACCAGGGCCTGGTACAGAAAGGTGGCAATCTATCTCATCCAAACGGGCACCTACAACAGTTTTGTCCTGTACAAAAAGTCCCAAGGACCCCTCACATTCCTCCAGTATCAGGAAAAAATTATTGAGGGCCTCATGTTTGACTCAATGACTCCGGGGGATGCCTTTGAGTCTGAGGATTCCCGGAGACTTTCAGAGCGCCATTTTCCTCACCCTGTCCCCGTCACTCCCACCCAAAGGTATCCTCAAAAATAATGCCGGGTTTGCAGGAAGCATGGCAAACGGAGTGATTCCGTTACTATTGCCCCACATGCCCATTCCAACCAGGCCTTTGTATCTCCCCTGCTTTGAGACCTACTACACCACCCACAATTATAAGTTTTTTTTAATATAATTTTTATTTTCTGCTTACAGGCCCCAGTAGAGTAATTTGGAACACGTAATAGAAAATATTATCATTAGTAAATCCCATTTGACCACATTCCACAATTAATTCCAACACTTGATCAATCCCATACCAAACTACTATTCCAACAAATTCTCGTCCACGTACCCACGTCTGTACACCCCAGAGTGTGGACCCCACAAATGTTCCTGAAAAGTCAGGTCATCTGAAAATTAATTCTAGGACTTGATCAATCACATACCAAACTACTATTCCAACAAATTCTCGTCCACGTACCCAAGTCTGCACACCCCAGAGAGTGGACCCCACAAATGTTCCTGAAAAGTCTGGTCATCTGAAAATTAATTCTAGGACTTGATTACTCACAAACATTTTTGCCCATTTATCTAACTTTGACTGTTTTTTACGATTGTCTTGCTACACAAAACTTTGTCTTCCATTTCTATTACTTATATTTATGTTGGTGATGCGGCATGATCATTTAATTGGAGGATTTCTAAAAATGAGGAAGTTCCGTACTTCTACACTATGGGTTTTACTGTATGGTTCTTGCCGAACCTCTGTTTCCAGACAATACTTTACAGATTCTGTAGGGGATTGGTTGTTTTGTGCATATAGCGGTTTTGACCTTGGTGAGTAAGAGCTTGCTATGGTGCACCACGACTATTGGCACATTCGTCTCTCATATAGGGATTGATGGAGCTAAAAGGACGTTGTACGACCAGTCTCTGAAAGTGTCTGCCATGTTAGCCCAGCTGGTGTTCTTTCATCTTTGGAACAAACTCAGCTTTGCAACATAGTTGGCTGCATTTCCTCCACATTTTGCCCATCATTCAAGTAAAGCTTATTTTTCCTGCTACAATATACGCAAATGCGGTACAACTGTTTTGTAGGCAAGACCAAATTTTATAATCATCCAATGTATTTTTAGGAGCATGCCTCCCTCTGTGAGTAATAATTCCTGGAAGGATTTTCAAATAAAGCCAAATTTGTCACATTGTCCCCCATTCTGTCTGAGCACTGCATTTTGTCCAAACAGAAATTTTTGACTACATATGGGATATCGCCACGCTCATAAGAAATTGGGTAACAAATTGTGGGATCCACTTTTTGGTGTAATCTCTGACAAAAGTGAGAAATTCAAGTCTAAAAGAAGATTTTTGTGGAAAAAATGAACTTTTTGAATATGACGACCTAATGTTATCAAATTCTGTGTCATACCTGTGGGTTAAAATTGCTCAATATACCCCTGGATAAAATCTTTGAGGGGTGTCGTTTCCAAAATGTGGTCAGTTTTGGGGGGTTTCTGCTGTTTAGGCACATGTCCAAACCCGACATCGCATCCGCTCTCACAATTTTGAGATTAAAGTCAAACGGCGCTCCTTCCCTTCCAAGCTCTACCGTGCACCCAAACAGAGGTGTACCCCCACATATGGGGTATCAGCATACTCAGGACAAATTGCACAACAACTTTTGGGGTCCAATTCCTCTTGCTACCCTTGTTAAAATAAAAAAATTGGGGGCAAAAAGATCACTTTTGTGAAAAAAATATGCTTTTTTATTTTTACGGCTCTACGTTATAAACTTGTGTGAAGCACTTGGGGGTTTAAAGTGCTCACCACACATCTTGAGAAGTTCCTTAGGGGGTCTAGTTTCCAAAATGGTGTCACTTGTGGGGGGTTTCCACTGTTTAGGCACATCAGGGCCTCTACAAACGCAACATGGTGTCCAATCTCAATTCTAGCCAATTCTGCGTTGAAAAAGTCAAACGGCGCTCCTTCTCTTCCGAGCTCTACCGTGCACCCAAACAGAAGTTTACCCCCACATATGGGGTATCAGCATACTCAGGACAAATTGCACAACAACTTTTGGGGTCCAATTCCTCTTGCTACCCTTGTTAAAATAAAAAATTGGGGGCAAAGAAATCACTTTTGTGAAAAAAATATGCTTTTTTATTGTTACGGCTCTACGTTATAAACTTGTGTAAAGCACTTGGGGGTTCAAAATGCTCACCACACATCTAGATAAGTTCCTTAGTGGGTCTAGTTTCCAAAATGGTGTCACTTGTGGGGGGTTTCCACTGTTTAGGCGCATCAGGGCCTCTGCAAACGCAACATGGTGTCCAATCTCAATTCCAGCCAATTCTGCTTTGAAAAAGTCAAATGGCGCTCCTTCTCTTCCGAGCTCTACCGTGCACCCAAACAGAGGTTTACCCCCACATGTGGGGTATCAGCATAATCAGGAGAAATTGCACAACAAATATTGTGGTTCATTTTCTCTTTTAATACTTGTGAAAAAAAAATAAAATGGTTCTAAATTAACATATTGGTAAAAAAAAAATGCTAAATGTTAATTTTTTCCTTCCACATTGATTCAGTTCCTGTAAAGCATGTAAAGGGTTAATAAACTTCTTCAATGTGATTTTGAGTACCTTGAGGGGTCCAGTTTTTAGAATGGTTTCACTTTTGGGTAATTTCTGTCATGTACACCCCTCAAAGTGACTTTAAATATGATGTGGTCCCTAAAATAAATGGTTTTGTAAATTTTGTTGTAAAAATGAGAAATCACTGGTCAACTTTTAACCCTTATAACTTCGTAACAAAAAAAAATGTTGTTTCCAATATTGTGCTGATGTAAAGTAGACATGTGGGAAATGTTATTTATTAAGTAATTTGTGTCACATATCTCTCTAATTTAAGGGCATAAAATTTTAAAGTTTGAAAATTGCAAAATTGTAAAAATTTTCGCCATATTTCCATTTTTTTCATAAATAAACACAAGTCATATCGAAGAAATTTTACCACTAGCATGAAGTACAATATGTCATGAAAAAACAGTCTCAGAATCAGCGGGATCAGATAAAACATTCCAGAATTATAACCTCATAAAGTGACAGTGGTCAGAATTGTAAAAATTGACCAGGTCATTAATCTGCAAAATGGCTCTGTCACTAAGGGGTTAAATAAAAAATAACTATTTTTGCATCGCTTTATTCTGCAAGCTATAACTTCTATATTTTTTTGCTGATGATGCTGTATGTTGGCTCGTTTTTTGCGGGACAAGATGACGTTTTCAGCGGTATCATGTTTATTTATATCAGTCTTTGTGATCGCGTGTTATTCCACTTTTTGTTAGGCGGTATGATGATAAAGCAGTTTTTTTGCCTTGGTTTTTTTTAAGGGGTTCACTAAAGGGGTTAACTAGTGGAACAGTTTTATAGGGCGGGTCGTTACGGATGTGGCAATACTAAATATGTGTACTTTTATTGTTTGTTTTTTTATTTACGTAAAGAAATTTATTTATTGGGGAATATTTTTTCTAAATTTATTTAGGAATTTTTTAAAATTATTTTTACACATGTTAATTTTTTTTTTTTTTACTTTTTTACTTTGTCCCAGGTTGGGACATCACTGTATAATGTCAGATCGCTGCTCTGTCAGTTTCCACAGCACTCTGTCAGACCAGCGATCTGACAGGCTGTGCAGGAGGCTTTCTCAGCGTTTGCTCTCAGCAGGCACTGAGGAAGCCGCCTCCCTGCAGGACCCGAATGGACCCCGCGGCCATCTTGGATCTGGGGGCCTTCAGGGAGGAGGCCCTCGGAACAGAGCGATCACAGACCCCCTCCCTGCGCGATGCTTCCCTATACCACCGGAACATTGCGATCATGTTTGATAGCAGTGTGCCGGGGGTTATTGTGCCGGGAGCGGTCCATGACCGCTGCTGGCACATAGTGCCGGGTGTCAGCTGTGATAATCAGATGACACCCGGCCGCGATCAGCTGCGCTCCCCCCGTGAGCTGATCACAGCTGATCACGATGATGTACTATCCCGTCCACGGTCATACGGGCCCAGGTACCATGGACAGGATAGTACGTCAGATGTCAGAAAGGGGTTAAAGGAGAAAAATGCCTCAACAGTGTATCAATCATCCAAACAGATTCTGCTTTGAGTGTGGTTCTTTTACACCAAAAGGCCAAGTACGTTCAATCACTCATGATATTAAAAAGATGTACCAGATGTACTTTAAGTGTCCACTTGGTGAACAAGACAAAAGCTGGGCCCCTCATGATATGCTCAAGTTGTTTCAAATGGTTTCGTGACTTGTTGAATATGAGGAAAGTGGCTATGCCATTTGCTGTTCCCATGATTTGGAGAGTACCCAAAAATCATATTGATGACTGCTACTTTTGTTTTGTCAAACTGAAGGGCTTTTCTACCAAGAACAAACATAAGATTAATTACCCTGAACTTTAATATGCACTTAGGCCAGTACCACATGATGGTACCTTGCCAGTTCCTGTACCACTGTTGTCTGGATTGGATGAAAATGAAGTAGAATATGAAGACTATGGAGCTGAAGCTACTTGCGAAGACATGGAGACCTCAAGTCAAGATGAGTATGTCCTGATGGAGCAGCCAGAACACTTTACTCAACATGAATTAAATGATCTCATCAGAGACCTTTCATTGTCAAAAGATGAAGCTGAACTTCTTGCATCTAGGTGGAAACAGAAGATTCTTCTTCATGATGATGTCAAAGTGTATTATTTCCGAAACAGAAGAAACAGTTTAACACAATTTTTCAGTTGATGGACCAATGGTGTACTGTAGCAATGTGAATGGCCTCTTTGAAGAACTGAATCAAGAGTATTTTGTTCCAGATTGTCGATTGTTTATTGACTCATCCCAGAAAAGTTGGAAAGCAGTGTTGCTTCACAATGGAAATATGAAATCATCAATCCCTATTGCTCAATCATGTCATCTAAAGGAAAGTTATGAAAATCTGTCAGTTGTTTGGAATGCTATACAATATAAGCATCATCAATGGAATATCTGTGGAGATTTTAAAGTAATTGGTCTGCTAATGGGAATACAAGGATGTTTCACAAAATATTGTTGCTTCTTGTGTTTATGGGACAGTAGAAATACAGTAGATCATTATGTTCATTGTGATTGGGGACAGATAAATATCTAAGCTACAGGTAGAGACAATTTTCAGCATAATCCTTTAGTTGCTCCAAAAAAAATCTTTCTTCCTCCAAAACATATAAAGTTGGGATTGATTAAAAACTTTGTGAAAGCCATGGCAAAGAAAAATTCACAAGGGCTCTAGTACATTTCACCAGCAAAACTGAAGGAAGGGGTATTTGTTGGTCCTCAGATCAGAGAGCTTATGAGAGATGATGTGTTTGAAGGAACTCTAAATGATAAGGAATTGAGATCTTGGAAAAGCTTCAAGATGATCTGTGAAAACTTCTCAGGAAAACAAAAATCTTCAGAATATGTTGAAGCTGTTGAGGAACTGCTAAATGCATACCAGTGTCATGGATGTTGCATGTCTCTGAAAATGCACTTTTCGCATTCACATTTAGATTTCTTTACCTCAAAATCTTGGGGATGTCAGCAATGAACTAGGTGAGCAGTTTCACCAGGACATTAAAGTAATGAAACACCGCTGCCAGTGTTTTTAGAATGACTCAATGATGACAGAGTACTTTTGGATGTTATATAGTGAAAAATCGTATCAACGACAGTCTAATGTCAAGCACTTTTAATTTCTGCTCAAATTTTGGTTTCTATTTTGCATGTGAAATTATTTTGGTTCAATAAAAACTGTTTTGTAAGGTGAAGCATTTTTTTCTGATATGTAGATTACTGTTTTCTTAATGTCGCCAGTATATTTCCTATACCTTATAATAATGATGCTGCTCCATGGAAACTATACGTGTTACAGAAAAACTATATATATTTTTGAAATCAGGACAAAAAGATGATTCAGAAAAGTACAAAGTCACCTAAGATGATTACAAAAAATATTTTTTGCAGACCTGTGAAAGACATAAAGGTTCTAACTCAAAGGTTCACACAAAAAGGAGGAAATGAAAGAAAGGGGAAAAGAGATGGAGAGGGGAAACCAAAATCTCCAAAATAGAAGAATAACAATTGAAAAAATAATGGAAACAATAACTTGGTCACTATATTTACTGCCTATTCATGAACAATGCAAGAGTAGGAAAGGGAATCATTGATACTCAAAGATTTAAAGGAACACAAGCAATGAATTCATCTGCATTCCTTTTGTAGGAGCAACCTACAGTATCTCAATTGCCACCTCTAGGTGGGGGCATATAACTGTGCCTCTGTCTAAAATATTGCATGGATTCAAAGTATTCACTTCCAGTATATGGTTTGAAAATGTGTTTTTTTCTTTTCTACATATGTAGCCAATGTGATCCAAAATACATCCCTGAAACTTTATCTTGGTCTACCTGATTTAATTTTTGGGACTCTTGTTATGGAAATTTAATTAGGATAAATCTATCCTGCAGGTGTTTGCTGGTGCTGTTCCCAATTTTATCCTAAATGTCTTTTTGAGCGCTCAGAACGAAATGAAAACTGTCCACAGGGAAGTGTCAGTATAGCAGTTCGTCAAGACCACACGTTTATTATTCATTCAAGGTTTTATACGTTTACAAAAAGGGGCTGGTTAGTCAATTAACATACAATTAAAAGCTGCTAGATTATTGGCTGTTCTAGTGTAAGTATGATAATTATGATAAAAGGGCTGAAGTTGCAGATTTATTGTTTTTGTTCTTTGCCCTAGCTTTCTTGCATGACTAGTAAAGAAAACAATAGATATCTATTAAGACTTTCTGTTCTTGTTTCTTATGAAGGCCAGGGTCGTCTTAAATGACTGATTATAGCTGGCATCAGCTTTTGCATAGATATGTGTGAGCACAGGATTTTTATCTAACTGTGAATGCATATATATGAATATACATTGAATATATGGAATACATATATATTTCCATGACATTCCCCCCTTAGATACCACTTGCCCTAAAAACCTGCTCCTGTCCCAAAGCGCTGCAACTCTTTTGTGCTGCCGGCGGGTTGAGATATGCCTAGTACATGCCTCCCCTACCGATACAGACTTTTCGCAAATGGGCGGTCAGGAGGACTGTCCCTAGCAGGGGTTCATGTGTTTGCAATCATAGTCTCTTTATTCAACTGCATGTTCAGAAAAACATGTGTATTCTTCATCAGGTAGGTCATCTGTCTGGTCAGTCAGAGCATCCACGACATCCTTCATGGCTTAGGTGTCTCTCCTGGTACGGGAGCTTCCTTGCAATGCGATACGTGGATCCAAGCAGGCTTTCCCTTTAGTTACACAGAGGTTGGTGTCATCTGGGGCTCTTGGACAGGACCATCAAATCTGGGATCGAGTGTTCTCATTTCCAACTTTTTTCACCAACACCCAGTCTCCTGGCATTCAAGGAGTGCGTACCGGACACTGAGTCTGGATCTGGCAGTAAAGAGAAAAACTGGAGAATGGACATTAGTTTTTGACCAATTCAATTACATAAGCAAACAAGATATCATTTTGCATATTCTGCTGCTGGGGGAAAAATGCACCTAACTTGGGACTAGACCCAAACAAAATTTCGCATGGTGACAGCTTTTCTGGGTCTCTGGGAGTGTGCCTTACGCTAAACAGTGCAATTGGGGGTGTGTCTCATGCCATGGTTTGCGTGTCTCTTGGGCAATTTTTAGCATCCTATTCTTAAGTGTTCCGTTCAGTCTTTCTACCTTCCTGCTGCTCTGGGGGTGGTAAGGAGTGTGTAGGCCTAAATCTGATCCTACTGCTAATCAGATCTCTTGTGTCAGATTTGCTGTGAATGCGTGTCCCTGATCACTTTCTATCATTTCTGGAACCCGTATCTGCACACTATTTTCCGAAAGTAGCTTCTTTGCAGTAGTCTTTGCTGACTTGGAAGGCTTCTGTCCATCTTGAAAACACTTCTTTGACCACAATGGCGTATTTGAATCCTTCACTTGGCGATGTCTGGATGTGGTCTATCTGGTTCTCTGAAGCTGGTAGAGTGGTCTTGCAAGATGAGGTGAGGGGGACTTTCTTCCACACGTCCAGGCTTGCATTTGCCGCAGGTCAGACAGCTGCTGGTGAATTTGGCTGTTAGGGTGGAGATCCCTGAAGCGAACCAGTAAGCACCAATCAGATCATTCATCTGTGTCTTTGATATGTGGGTGTGGGTCCATGTGCCCATTGGACCACCATAGGGTGCATACTTTGTGGTAGGCAGGGTTTGGAGTCCATTTTTTATAGCCTTCCTTCTTCACGTGTTGCTTTTTTCGCAATCAGCTCTTCTTCTCCTTTTGGAGCTTGGTCTTGAAACTTCTTGAGCAGATCCCAGGACGTCTTTTTGTCAGGTTTCTTGTCTTCAGTCGTCATGTAGTAGCCGTCCGGCTCTACGACCTCTCCCACTTCTCCATGTTGTCTTCCTTTGGCCGCTTCTTTGGCTGCCATGTCCGCCATGTTATTGCCTCACGCCTCTTCTGTTCTCAGTTTTCCATGCGCTTTTGATTTTTCAAATTGCCACCATTTTGGAAGTTGGAGTACACCCAGAAGGTCCCTGAAGGCTCCATGATGCTTCACGGTTGTCCGTTTGCTGTGATGAAGTCCCTTGCAGCCCAGATGGGCCCAAAGTCGTGTGCTATGCCATGCGAGCACCTGTAGTCGGTGTAGATGTTTGCAGTCTTGCCTTCTGCCATCTGGCAGGCCTTCGTCAGCGCTATCAGTTCTGCTTCCTGGGCTGACAGGCTAGGTGACAGACTTCTGGACCACAGGATTTCTTGATTGCTGGTCACTGCACTTCCTGTGTGGAAACTTCTTCATCATCTGCAAATCTGGAGCCATCCAAGTAGAGGATAAATTCTGTAATTTTTGTTCTGGAAAGTCAATATTGTATCCCCCCTTGGGAGTGGGAGTAGAGTGGTCGGGATGAGGACTGTAGGTCTGGAGACGGTGACATTATGAGACAAAGGCGATAGAGGCACCACAAAGATGCCTGGCGGTGGGGAGATTATTGTTGGTTGAGCTTGATTGAGGATTGCCAAGATGTCGTGTGGAGTGAGAGTTTCCAGTGGCTGTCCAAGAGTGATGTCAGCAACCTTGTCCAGGAAGGTGTGTGCTGCAGATACTGCCATCAGGCAGGAGGGTGCTCCTCTTGCAACTGGATCCAAGCGGGCTGAGAGGCAGCCTAAAAGTCTCTGTTTTCCCCTGTGAATCCGTGCCAGGACTCCAGTAGCATGACTTCTTTCTTCCATCAGGTAGACGGAAAGACTTCTCGTAGTCAGGTAGGCCTGGTATTGGCGCTGAGACTGTGGAGTTCTTCCAGTCTCCTGAATGAGTAGAAGGAGCGGGGTTGCTTAGATACAAGTGCACAGAGGCTACATTAGGACTGAAGCATCAGGGATCCAAGTTCTGCAATACGACACTAGACCAGGAAGGCCTGCAGCATCTTTGGAGTTGTTGGGGGAGCCATCTTCTCCACAGTGGTCTTCCAGTCTTTTGACATGTGTTTCGTCTGGTGGGCAATACAGTGTCCCAGGGATGTAACTTGCTTCTGATATCACTGGACTTTGTTCTTCCAGACCTTGCATTGCTGTTCTTCCAGGTAGAGTAGGAGAGACAAGGAATCGACTGTGCAGGTATCGATGTCAACCACACAAAAGAGAAGGTCATCCATGTGTTGTAGAAGAGTGACTTTTGCATATTCTGCAATCCAGTTGACGAGGATGGAGGACATTGTCTTGGTGAAACTTGAAGGGCTTGTTCTGAGCACCTTGAGGCAATACTGTCCATATGCACTGCACTGGTGCGTGAAGGCAGGCCTCCAGGTGGAGGGGAAACACTGAAGAAGGCACTGGCCAGGTTGATCACCGTGAATACCATTGCTGTGACTGGGACTTTTGAGAGCAGAGTGTGACGGTTCAGCACTGTTGGGGTTTCAAATACCGTAGCCTCTTTCACGGCCTCCAGGCCTTGCACCATTCTGAACTCAGTGGGGTTTACAGTCTTTTTCTTCACTGTGGAAAGCTGGGATTGATTCCGATGGGCGAGGCAGCCCAGTTTGGCCTTGTCCTTCACTATGCGGCAGGGGACTCCCATCTCCCGGCACAGAGCTAGCGGGAAAACAAGCCGCCTACTAGGATCCACATCATGAAAGATGACGACCAGCTGGCTTTCTTGTTCTCCACTAAGGCAGTCACTGTGTTAGCACCTGCTCTGGTCACAGGGGGTCTTCTTTTTGGGACGTCTCCTTCACCGGCTGCTTTTTTCTCAGCACGGGCCATCAGTAGTTTCTTTTTCTCCAGCTCGGTCTCAGGTCAGTATTTGTGCACAAGTTTGAAGAGCTGAGTGGCCTTTTGCCGGTCTAGGGCCTGAGTGAACTGGTTGATTGCAGGGGGCACCTCCTGGTGCTTGCAAAAGATGAACCTCTGGCGTTGGAGCCGGATGAGGTGTTGCCATTCCATGAAGCGAGTAGGGTCCTTCTTGAGTTGAATATCTTGGCTAATGTCAAAGTTCTCAGGCTGTCTTCTTAGGCGAGTTCACTTAGACCTTCAGTTGGTCAGAGACATCTTGACTCTGGGTGATGGAGTGGCTTTTCTGGTACTATGTCCAGCACCTCCTGTGATAGGTCTGCATTGTGGTTGTTCCTGTTTCTTCTTGGGTCAGGGGTGAAGAAAGTGTCATGGTCCCATCTTCCTGGAACACTCTGGTCGCCTTCAGCTTCTGCAGTAGGTCCACTCCCAATAGGTTGAGGGTGCAGGTCTTTGACACAACAAACTGAGACATGATGGAGTGTTCTGGCTGAGTCCACATGCTCAGGGGCTTCATAATCTGGAAATATCTGACTTGACCATCAATTCCCATGCAGGACGCAGAAGATTCTGATAGATAGGTGAGGTTGCGGAGTTCCACAAGAAAAGATCTGACTACGCCATCCACTCTCAGGATATTGGTCCCACTGGTGGGGTTCCCTGTGGACTTGGCGTGCTCCTGTACTATGGACGGGGTTCTTCACTGCTTTCTGTGTTTCTTCTTCTTCTGGGCAAAGTCAGTGTTCTGCACCGGTTCCGGAAATGACCAAACTCGCCACAGTTGTAACACTGGACATCCCTTCTGTCCCGGCGGGACTCAATCCTTTCTGCTACTGCGAGCAGGGTATCCATTGCTATTGACATGTACTCAGGCCTGGCTACTACCAGTGGTTTTCTGATTGGTTCTCTCAGTCCATGCACAAAAGCCTGTGCCAACATCCGTCTGTGTGTCTGATCATGGGTAATGAGGCCCATATCTTGAAACACTTGCATCACTCTGTCATGGAACTTCTCCACAGACTCTGTCTTGTCTTGACTCATGTCATGTAGGCTGAGAGTTTGTCCTGTCAGTCTGCTTTCGGCCCATTCTCTGAGCTGCTCAATTAGCTTTGGTCCTGTCTCCCAGGCATATGCATCTAACTCTGCTGGAAGCTTGAAGTGTTCTCTCATAATTGGCCAGAATGCATCACCTGCTTTTATTTCCATTACGGTCCAGAGATCAATCCAGGCTGCTGCACACGTTCGCTGGATCTGCTGCAATTTTTGGCAAAATGGCATGGGGTGTATCCCTGGGTCTGGCAGCATACTGATCACCTGGCTTGGGATGAAGGGCTCATAGGATGGTGCCTCTACCTGTCCCTGCTCTCTTGGTGTTTGTGGGTTTTCTTCCCTAGTATTGGGCAGCATGTATGACGTTGTGTCTTCATCTTCATCAGATGAGAAGTGACATGGTGTGCTTGGTGCATATACTGGGTGAGATTTGGGCTTAAAAGTTGTCTTGCTGCATGGGGATTCCCCTCTTCCTTGCTGAGGCTGCGGTGGATCAGTGTCATGGTTCCATGCTGGCAGCCCTTCTCGGCACTGAGGTTCCTCATTTGTGTTTGTAGCTACACCTCCCCCTGTGAAACCCTGGCTGTGGGCTCTGCTAGCTGTTGTGTCTAGGGCCTACCTGCAGCGTTTTGTGTAGGGAGATTTGCACTTTCTTCTCCTGATATAATGACTGGCAATGTTTGTACTGTGCTTGGGATAGACAGGGTGCCCTGTGCTGAGGCACTGAATACAGGGACACCACATTGCTTTGATTGGGCGTTGACCCAGTTGATAACGAAGTAGAAAAAAGAGGAAGAGAAGGGAGGTGTGAGGGAGGAGCGGTGGGATGTGCTGAGAGGAGGAGGAAGGAGGAGAGCGAGCACGAGCAGGTGGGTGTGGTGTGGGAGGAGAAAGGGAAAGAGGAGGGGGGAGAGATGGAGGGGAGAGAGGTGGAGGGGAGGGTGAAGAAGAAAATGAAGGAGGAGAGGGTGTAGAAGAGTAAGAGGAAGAAAATGGATGTGTCAGAGATGTGAGGGAGGGGAAAGAAGGAATGATAGGGAAAGAAGGATAGAGAGGGATGGCAGCGAGGAAAGAGGAGAAAAGTCTGAAGAAGAAGGAGAAAGGGACTGAGAGAAAAAAGAGGAGAGGGTGTCCCCCCTGTGATTCTTGAGAGTGGACCATTGAAATAAAAATGCCTTCTCCCTGTGGAGAGAGGCGGGGAGCGTTTTTCCCTGTACAAGGCTCCTTATTCAATGAGAGCAGCTTACACCTGTCCCATGTCTCCACATGATGGACATGTGATGTGTGTGATTCTGAATTCTGCTCTTGTGACATGTCAGTGATCATTTTCTCACAGACGATTTAACACCTTTTCAATCTTATTCACATAAAAAATCACTTCCTGGTCCGTTCAAATTAACTTGCTGTACCTTCTACACAATGCACCACTGCTCTTTTATAGCAGACGGTAATCTATAAACAAACTTTCCTGTGCCTTTCAAACAACAAAAAAGAAAAAACATTTCATTGTGCAGCGTAAAGTCTGCCTGTCCATTTGCTTCTCACGTACTCTGACTTCTATTCACATGCCTAGCCCTTCGATTCTCACGTACTGTGTCTATTCCAAAAACCTATTCAACAAAGGTGATTAAGAATCTGAAAACTGCTGCATTCTGGTTCTGTGTGCAAGATTCTTGTCTTCGCTGAATGCCTGATGGGAGGGGTGAGTGAAGCCGCTGCGCAGCTGTTTGTGTTCTCTCCCTCAGCCTGCAATTTCCTTATCTGTGGAGTGACCTTGGTCTAAAGCATGCTAGTAGATCTTGTGCTTTTTTTTTTGTTTTGTTTTCTTTTCTTTAAAAAAATGGTTGGAGAATAAAACTCTAAAATAAATTGATTAGAAAAATCTCTCCAAAATTATTTAAAAATGTACTTAAAAGAAAAACTTTAAAAACAAGAGTTAGATTTAGTAAAAAACTCTAGGAAAAAAGATTGACCAAAAAGGGGAGGGAAAAAAAAACGTATTAATCATAAAACTCTGAAAAACAACCCTTGTTACTAAAACAGCTAATTAAAAACAGAAAAGAGGTGGAAAAACTGATGTAAAATGATAAAAACAAAAAGAAAAATATTTTCGTTGCTGCTGCTCCCCCTCCCTTATATCTCTGCTTGCTGCATCTACAGACACTGAAATCACGTATCAAAAAAAAAAAGATTATCCCTCAGAATAGCAAAAAAAATGAATACAGTTCAGTCTGAATGCCTGAGAATTTTCACGCTACAGCCTGTAGCCAAAAAAAAACTAACTTAAAAAGATCAAAACCAGGAAACAGATGTGACAACGTGATTAGCAAAGGAGGGGGGTCAAAGGGGTTTCTCGCTGCTGCAGCCAGCAGTGAATGAGATAGTGACAGAGCGCACGCTGCTCTGAGTGTAAATTTAAAGCAGCGATACCTGATACAGACAGGAAGACGTACAAATGAAACAAACACCCGGGAGTATACGAATCCCTCTTTTAGATGATCTGTGACACATACAAGCTGCTCTGGTAACTGATAACTCACCAATTGCACTGAGCACGCCAATGCTCCAAGTCTATTACCCTGTAGAGACTAGTGTTGAGCATTCCGATACCGCAAGTATCGGGTATCGGCCGATATTCGCTGTATCGGAATTCCGATACTTAGTTCCGATATTTTTCCAATATCGTATACCGGAATCGGAAGTTCCCATAATTCTTTGAGAGGCAATGTGATTTTAGTCAGCCAATGAGGAATCTTATGAAGTGTGGGCACATCCTGTAATGCTGCGGTCATCTTAACTAATGGCATGGCTGTGATTGGCTGCTGAAATGATGTCAGAATGCACTATAAAAGGCGCCGCCGCCATTTTAGCGTCACTGTGCTGTGAACTCAGTTAGGGACAGAACGCTGCTGTGCTGACTCTGAGGGACAGTTAGAGATTGCGATTTAGTGTACTGTGCTGTAGGCAGGCTAGTACCAACCGCTGTGTAAAGCTTCCTTTTGCCTTGCAGTGTTGTTTTAACAGCTCTGTGCAAGGTGTGTGTGAGAGTGCAGGTGACGCTGCAGTTTGCTCTGCATCCACCGCTGTTTGTAGGCATCTGCACGTGTCACTCACTGACTCTTTTTTTTATTTTATTTTGTGGAATTGGTGCGCTCCATTATATTTGAAAAAAATCTAATCTATTAGTGTGACGCGCTTCCATCCGTATACAATACATTGGTTGCAAACACTATAGAAGTACAGAAAGGAGCCTTTCACACATAGTGAACAGTTGTGTTTCAGTGTTCACTGCAGTCTGTGAGGTTTTGATTTTTTGAGTGCAGATTACGCTCCAGTTAGTTCTTCAACCACTGCTGGTTGTAGTCTGCTGAGCGTGTGTCACTGCCTCATCCTTCACATTTTTCTCTAATTGGTGCTGCTCCATTATATTTGAAAAAAATCTAATCTATTAGTGTGACGCGCTTCCATCCGTATACAATACATTGGTTGCAAACACTATAGAAGTACAGAAAGGAGCCTTTCACAGATAGTGAACAGTTGTGTTTCAGTGTTCACTGCAGTCTGTGAGGTTTTGATTTTTTGAGTGCAGATCACGCTCCAGTTAGTTCTTCAACCACTGCTGGTTGTAGTCTGCTGAGCGTGTGTCACTGCCTCATCCTTCACATTTTTCTCTAATTGGTGCTGCTCCATTATATTTGAAAAAAATCTAATCTATTAGTGTGACCGCTTCCATCCGTATACAATACATTGGTTGCAAACACTATAGAAGTACAGAAAGGAGCCTTTCACAGATAGTGAACAGTTGTGTTTCAGTGTTCACTGCAGTCTGTGAGGTTTTGATTTTTTGAGTGCAGATCACGCTCCAGTTAGTTCTTCAACCACTGCTGGTTGTAGTCTGCTGAGCGTGTGTCACTGCCTCATCCTTCACATTTTCTCTAATTGGTGCTGCTCCATTATATTTGAAAAAAATCTAATCTATTAGTGTGACGCGCTTCCATCCGTATACAATACATTGGTTGCAAACACTATAGAAGACAGAAAGGAGCCTTTCACAGATAGTGAACAGTTGTGTTTCAGTGTTCACTGCAGTCTGTGAGGTTTTGATTTTTTGAGTGCAGATCACGCTCCAGTTAGTTCTTCAACCACTGCTGGTTGTAGTCTGCTGAGCGTGTGTCACTGCCTCATCCTTCACATTTTACTCTAATTGGTGCTGCTCCATTATATTTGAAAAAAATCTAATCTATTAGTGTGAAGCTCTTCCATCCTATACAATACATTGGTTGCAAACACTATAGAAGTACACAAAGGGGCCTTTCACAGCTACTGAACAGTTGTCTGCAGTGTTCACTGTAGTCTGTGAGCTTTCATTTTTTGAGTGCAGATTACGCTCCAGTTAGTTCTTCAACCACTGCTGGTTGTAGTCTGCTGAGCGTGTGTCACTGCCTCATCCTTCACATTTTTCTCTAATTGGTGCTGCTCCATTATATTTGAAAAAAATCTAATCTATTAGTGTGACGCGCTTCCATCCGTATACAATACATTGGTTGCAAACACTAAAGAAGTACACAAAGGGGCCTTTCACAGCTACTGAACAGTTGTCTGCAGTGTTCACTGTAGTCTGTGAGCTTTTCATTTTTTGAGTGCAGATTACGCTCCAGTTAGTTCTTCAACCACTGCTGGTTGTAGTCTGCTGAGCGTGTGTCACTGCCTCATCCTTCACATTTTTCTCTAATTGGTGCTGCTCCATTATATTTGAAAAAAATCTAATCTATTAGTGTGACGCGCTTCCATCCGTATACAATACATTGGTTCAAACACTATAGAAGTACACAAAGGGGCCTTTCACAGCTACTGAACAGTTGTCTGCAGTGTTCACTGCAGTCTCTGAGGAATAACCACACTTAGGCCTTATAACTTTTCTGACTTTCTTTATCAATCTACCAAGATGAAGAAGGCAGGGAGTAAGGCACGTGGTCGTGGCCGTGGAGTTTCAGCAGGGAGAGGACGTGGGGATTCTGTGGCTGCTGCCGCAACCCAGTGACACAGCATCCACCAGTTTTCCCCGTGAGCGTTCCTTTATGCGCACTTTTGTAGGAGCTCAGCGTACCCCCCTGCTGCGGGAAGAACAAATTGAAGCCGTTGTTGGTTGGATGGCAGCCAATGCATCGACTTCAATTGCTTCCACCTCCTCTCAGGACCACAGCACTGTTGAACAACCATCTGTCTCTTCACCGCTTGCCAAATTGCCCAGGCAGTCAGACAGATCTGTACAGGATCCAGCTGAGTCTCTGCTTCTGTTCTCAGAATCTGTTGGCTTGCAAACAGGGGCCCAGCCAAGCAGCATTCTGGAATGTGAAGAAGAGGCAGTATGCAGTGATGCGCAACAGCTGTGTCTCTCTGAATGTGAAGAGGCGGGTGAGCCAGTGCCGATGGTCAGCACACCGCAGAACGCATCTGATGATGATGAGACTCAGGTGCCAGTTTCTGTTGAGCATGGTGCTGGCCAGACCACCCAAGCAGCAGGTGTGGAAGAGGGTAGTGGAGATGATGAGTCCAAGACCAACATGGCGTGAGGAACAGGAAGGTGGTGGTAGCAGCTCTGAGGAAGAGATTGCCCCAACGGTCCAAACAGTAGGGAGAGGTAGGCTGCAGACTCGGTTGCCTGTAGCCTCCAGTTTGGCACCCGTTCGTAGCAGTTCTCTTCCAACAGCCAAAACGGGCGCTCCAGGACTTGCACTGCGGGTCCTTTTTTGACACACTTGCAGATGATATTTGCTATGTCAAATGCAAGCTGTGTAATCAAAAAGTAAAAAGAGGTAAAAGTGTCAGTAACCTTAATACCACAAATATGTGGAAACATGTGCGGTCAAAGCACGTGGTTGAGTTACAAAGACACACTGGAGATGTAGGCCAACCTACAGCAGCACCTACATCTTCAGCTCGTGTTGGAGCCTCTTCCTCCAGCTCACACACAGCTGGTTCGGCTTCCTCACAGGATCGCCATGGAAGAACCTCTGTCACTGTTGTCCAGAGACCCAGTGTTATTCCACCCACAGCTGCAAGTTCCCTGTCATCCTCACACTCCCAGGCCACAAAACAGCCATCGGTAGCACAGGCATGGGATAAAAACGGCCATACTCGGCAAACCATCCACGAGCACAGGCTCTGAATGCTGGCATTGCAAAACTCCTGTCCCTTGAAATGCTGTCATTCAGGCTGGTGGAGACTGACAGTTTCCGTAACTTAATGGCATTGGCAGTCCCACAATACAATGTGCCCAGCCGATTTTATTTCAGCAGACAAGCCGTCCCTGGTCTGCAAAAGCATGTTGAGGGAAAAATTAAACATGCGCTACTAAACGCCGTCAGTAGCAAGGTCCACCTGACCACCGATGCGTGGACCAGTACCCATGGCCAGGGACGATACCTTTCCCTCACTGCCCATTGGGTCAATGTTGTGGAGCCGGGTACAGATCTTGCGAGTGGCGCTGTACGTGTTCTGCCAACTCCAAGGATTGCAGGAATCAAGTCTGTCCACATTGACTCCTCCTCCTACTCCAGTTCCTCAGAATCATCGCTGCAGGAGCCGTCACGGTCTACCTCCACATGGACCGTGAACGCTTACCTGATGCGACCGATATGAGCACAGCCGTGGCCAAACGTCAACAGGCCGTCCTGAAATTAATTTCCATGGGGAATCGAAGCCACACAGCGCAGGAGCTCTGGAATGCCATCAAGCAGGAGAGCGACGTGTGGTTTTTGCCAGCGAATCTCCAGCCAGGCTTGGTAGTGTGTGACAATGGCGAAATCTGGTGGCAGCTCTGGGCCTTGGCAACCTCACTCACATACCATGTCTGGCACATGTGCTCAACTTGGTCGTGCAGAGTTTTTTGAGGGACTATCCGGATCTTGATGCACTGCTGCACAAGGTCCGCCTAGAGTGCGCTCACTTGCGACGTTCCAGCATCGCCAGATTGCGCATTGCAGCTCTGCAACGCAGATTTCGCCTTCCTGAACATCGCATCATATGTGACGTACCCACCAGGTGGAATTCCACGTTACATATGTTGGAGCGGTTGTGTGAGCAGCAGCCAGCAGTAATGGAGTATCAGCTGCATCAGGCGCAATCAACTCGCAATTTGCGCCGTTCACACTTCACCACTACTGAGTGGGCCTCTATGAAGGACATCTGCCACGTTTTGCGTGCGTTTGATGAGTCAACGCGGATGGCGAGTGCAGATGATGCACTAGTCAGCCTGACTGTCCCCTTATCTGCCTGCTTCAAAAAACACTGCAAGCACTAAGGGATGAGGTTTTGGAAGAGGTGGAGGATGAGGAGTCACAAATTCCATCACCTTCTGGACAGTCAGCGCAACGTGGTTCCTCACAAAGGGCTGGGCAGGGCTCACTTTGTGAGGAGGATGAGGAGGAGTCAATGGAGGAGGAAGACATCGCTCCAGAGGGAGGTACACAACGCTCTAGTCAGTATGTAGAGCGAGGGTGGGGTGATGCAGAGCAGGCAGAGATGACGCCTCTTGCAGGGGACAGCGTTTCTTGGCCAGTTGGGAGTCTGCAGCACATGGTTGATTTCATGCTGCAGTGCCTGAGAAACGACCGCCGCATCGCCCACATTCTCACCACGTCTGATTATTGGGTGTACACCCTCCTAGACCCTCGCTACCGGGACAACTTACAAAGCCTCATCACACCGTTGAACCGGGAGCGTAAAATGCGGGAGTACCAAGACACACTGGTGCAATCCATAATGTTCTCCATTCCAGCCGAGAGCACTGCTGCTGCTGCTACTGCTTTACAAAGCAGCTCTGTGCGTCGAGGCAGTGGAGACAGCTCTGCAACAAGAGGGAGCACAAGCAGCGCCTCTTCAAAAGGCAAGACCAGTATGTTCCAAATGTGGCGAAGTTTTGTGGCAGCGCCACAAATGTCTACACCATCCGAGACGGCTCCAGTCAGCAGGAGGCAACGTTTCCGTAAGATGGTGACAGACTACATGTCTTTCCCTCTCAGTGTACTCCCAGATGGCTCTTCCCCATTCAAGTTTTGGGTCTCTAAGCTGGATACATGGCCAGAGCTTAGCCAGTATGCATTGGAGGTGCTGGCTTGCCCTGCTGCCAGTGTATTATCGGAGCGCGTCTTTAGTGCTGCAGGTGGTGTACTAACAGACCGTCGCATGCGACTATCCTCCGATAATGTAGACCGGCTTACTTCTCTGAAAATGAACAAGGCATGGATCTCGCCAGAATTTGTCCGTTTTCAGATTAAATAACTGGTTCGCAACGTTATCCATGTCTCCAGTTATGTTCATCTTTCTACCACCTGAACTCTACTCCCTGGGCTACAACACTGCCAGTTGCTGCTCAGAAGTGTCGTGTCCACAGACCAATACACAAGCTATAGTGTTAGTGGGGTTCAGTAACGCCAACTGTTCCCCTGCTGTGTGTCCGGCAAGAAGTCTCCTGTTCCCTACACATGCACAGAAAAACCCATGTCGAACATGCTCCAAATAGGGAAGAGCCGTCACCCTGATTGTTATGCTTAAAACATGAAATTGTGAAGTTTTCCAGGCCTAGAATGATACATTTTTATGACAAATATGGACAAATAATAATTTGTCATCACAGCGCATATCTGCACATGTCTATTAGAAATGGTAACAAAAACTAAAACATAGTGTTCACTTTTTGAAATTAATGCATAAAAGTACATTTCATACTTATCAATTAATGCTTTTTAAGGAACTTTATCTGTACCTGTAAGATAATGCAGTCAATGGATGTACGAATCATAAAATCCTCATCATCATCATCACGAGTTTTATTTATGACAGACATTATAAAATACACATACTGATGCCAACTGTAACTTCACACACCATATATGAAATGGCCAGCATGTAAACCTGGTAATAATGTGCAATAATAAATTATTACATCTAGAAAGTGCATCATGCATACTGACAATAGGTAGTTATACCTGCAAGTGCTGTTGAAACAACCACAACAGATATAAATTAATAATGGTATATAGGTATCACAGTGCATAGTTACTCATGGACAATGTCGATGTAATACTGTACCTCAATAAAGTCAGCGTCAACCATTATGCTTGTTAGTCTTGTAGATTGTTAAAGAGGGAACGTTCTTTTTTTGTTGGTCATAGGTGGAGTATTAGACAGTAAATGATTACTGCTGTCGTATTTTTGGCATCCCTAGGGCGCAATAACGCTGCGTAACGTCACATTTTATAGAGTCATCTAATTGACACACGCTACCCTACCCTACGCGTGACAGTAGGAAGGTAGTGTTGACGGATAAAGCCTTGCGCAACCAGACATGCTTTTACCCTCTTCAACACTGTACAAGCAAAATATGCATGATTGCAGCCGCAGACTTTATTGACGTACAGTATAACATCGCCATTACCCATCAGAGGCTGTCCACTGTCTGATACAGACATAGAATATACCTTTGCTATCCGTAGCCTTTGTTTCACCTACACTTGCAGGCACACACTTAAATTGTGACAATGCATTATGTTTTTTTAAATGGTTATTTTTTATCGTACATTATTGTGTCATCACATTGATGAGTCCATGCTGGACATGTCATACATGCTGTACAAAGTAACGATTTTAATAACTTAAATAATTGAAATGTCTGTGACTGTCACATCTAAATTGCAATGATGATGATGATGAGTGACTATTACAAAATCCATTGTCTTCACTATGTTATGGTTTAACATAGCGTTCCTTAAGCATTATTCATAAATACAAAAATGGACTTTTATTCTTAAATTTACAACACTATATTTTGTAACCAATTTTTGGGTGGTGTGTTGTTCCATTTCTTGTTGGCATGTGCATATATGCGTTTATATTTGCAGTGTCTTTATTTTTATTCTTGAAGTTAGGAAACATGTGTATCTTCGTACCGTGTTAGCCAGTAGATAGAAAAATATTTAGACTTGAGAGTCCGCAGTGGTTGATACCTTTTAATGGATAACTGAAAAGATGGTAACAAATTGCAAGCTTTCGAGGCTACTCACGTCTCTTCATCAGGCAAAGACTAAAACAAAAAATGAAGCATCACATATTTCTATACACAACAGGACACAGGAATAGTGAAATAGGTAAGACAAGTAAGTGACGTGTAGCAGAACTCTCATTATCACAGAGGGATGAACATAAATATTGGAACAGTTCCTAGATAAGGATAGAAAGTTATATTGCCCTCTGATTGGGGTCTGGTTTTGTGTTTTCATGCCCCTGGAAGGGCAGAGACGCAGATTCCTTAATTGATATAGAATGACATAAATCTGTGTGATCTATTCATTCCATCACTAACAGTGTCAAAGGTCATGATGAGCTTATATTCTGAAACCTTTGTATCTTTCTCATATTTGAAGTTATATTTTAATACCAGTAATTCCATATCCATCATGCTATGACCGGGCATACAAAATTGTTTTGCCACAGGTAAATCCATTATTTTTTCTCTTATTGTGTGGCGCTGATAATTCATCCTTGTTCTCATTTTTTGGCCGGTCTCCCCTCACTTGTCCCTCCCTCACTTGTCTTACCTATTCCTGTGTCCTGTTGTGTGTAGAAATATGTGATTCTTCATTTTTTGTTTTAGTCTTAGCCTGATGAAGAGACCTGAGTAGTCTCGAAAGCTTGGAATTTGTTACCATATTTTCAGTTAGCCATTAAACGGTATCAACCACAGAGGACTCTCAAGTATAAATATTTTTCTATTCTTGGAATTGAAATTCATCATTTTATTGTCCTAGTAAAACTTCATTTATTCTTGTTTGAAGTACATACATTTGCAATGGCCACGTAACAAGGCAATAACTCAATATTTTATGCCTACACCCTCCTTGACCCTGGGCTTCAACACCGCCAGTTGCTGCTCAGAAGTGTTAGATGCACAGATGAAAACAATCGCTGATGTGTTTGTGGGGTTCAGTAACGCCTGCTGTTCCCCTGCTGTGTGTCTGGCAAAAATTACTGCTGCTAACTACAACTTCAACTTCAAACATCTCATACTAGGCCTCTGCCTACACCCTCCTTGACCCTGGGCTTCAACACCGCCAGTTGCTGCTCAGAAGTGTTAGATGCACAGATGAAAACAATCGCTGATGTGTTTGTGGGGTTCAGTAACGCCTGCTGTTCCCCTGCTGTGTGTCTGGCAAAAATTACTGCTGCTAACTACAACTTCAACTTCAAACATCTCATACTAGGCCTCTGCCTACACCCTCCTTGACCCTGGGCTTCAACACCGCCAGTTGCTGCTCAGAAGTGTTAGATGCACAGATGAAAACAATCGCTGATGTGTTTGTGGGGTTCAGTAACGCCTGCTGTTCCCCTGCTGTGTGTCTGGCAAAAATTACTGCTGCTAACTACAACTTCAACTTCAAACATCTCATACTAGGCCTCTGCCTACACCCTCCTTGACCCTGGGCTTCAACACCGCCAGTTGCTGCTCAGAAGTGTTAGATGCACAGATGAAAACAATCGCTGATGTGTTTGTGGGGTTCAGTAACGCCTGCTGTTCCCCTGCTTGTGTCCGGCAAAAATTACTGCTAGCTACCTAATCATGGTGAAAAAAACATGACATGTCAAAGTGTCTAGTGCTACACATAGATATGAGGCTACACTCTGATTTCTAAGCTGTAAACATTTGAAACGTCAACTTTAAAACCATAAAATGATTAGTCTTTGTCACAAATCTGTTACAAAATAATTGTGACATATTATTACAGATATGCACATGTCGAAAACAAATGCAAACACAAAAGCCTACTTATGCTATAGGATACTGATGGTCAACCTTGTCACTCCATAGCTTAGACAAATCCAACTCACATCATGACTCAAATTCTGCAATGTTGGAAGTGCATAATGTGGGTTGAACTTTGACAACTGCTGCAGTGCGAAGGTTATACTTCAGTGTTCTTGCCTTTTAAATAAAAGCATACAAGTAAATATAATAATCCAATGTTGATTAAGGGACGTGATGTACACCTGTAATATTGTGCAAACAATGCATGTAGGAATAGTCCTCTTCAACATTACTTATATTTGTGTCATTTTAAAAAATACATATTTAATTAGAAAGTTAACAGCCCATATCATAAAGGTCCTTCATGTAAACATGATAATCGCTAACAAAAATCATGCATTACCTTGGTAAAGTCAATAGTGCATAGTCACAATAGCAAAATATATACCTGTAAGTGGTGCTGAAAGAACGACAACTGATAGAATAGGTGAATGATATCTATTTATCAGACTGAATAGCGACACCTGTACAATGTCGATATAATACTGTACCTTAACAAAACAGCTGTGTCACACCTCACACTCGTTTTTCTTGTAGCTTGTTATGTAATAGGGCACATGCGTGTATGTTTCATCATAGGTGCATGTTTACTGAGTAAAGCAGTCATGACAACGACTTTGTGTTGTCGGTACGCTTGCGATGATGAACGATGCGCACCGTGAATGTTAGTCTGCGTCATAAGACGTACAGACGCTCCAATACCCAATGCGTCACAGCAGGAAGCTAGTCTGTGCGTCCAAACAAAGGCGCAACCATACATGCACGTAACCTTTTATAAAGCTATACAAAAAAAAGGATGTAGTAGTAACGCACACTTTATTGAGGTACAGTATTACATCGCCATTCACCATCTGTGGCTATGCAGTCTCATCTATATATACCTTATCTATCCGTTTGTCATGCTTGCAAGTCCACAGTCAAGCATAAATATCTGTTTTCACTCTGCACTATGCACTTTTTAAATTTTTTGTTTGTTAATATAAATGATTGGCACATATCAGTATTACATGATGGAAATTTTAGATATTTTTAAAAAATTTTAGTGATATTATTCACCAAATGTAAAGTTTTATGAATGTCAAAGATAACTTGTAATGCTGATTATGTTTTTAAGTCAGCCATTCATTGTCTACACAATAAAAATGGTGTACTGTTACTTAGCCATCATTAATGGATTCTGATATGTACTTGTATGCTTTTATTTTAAACCGTATAGCAGATTATTTAACCTATTTTAATTGTGGTTTGCATTGCTTTTCAACATGTTAATGTATGCATTTATGTTTGTAAATTATTAATTTACATATATTTTTTTAAGTAAAATCATCATCTTATGGTACTAAAGGTTATATTTCTCTTGTTTGGAGTATAGACATTTTTAATTGACACGTAACAAGGAAAATACTTGATATAGTATTTAAACATCCTCCTTGACCCTGGGCTACAACACCGCCAGTTGTTGCTTGGAAGTGCTGTTAGCACAGTCAACACTTGCTCCTGTGTTACTGGGGTTCAGTAATGTCAGCTGTTCCCCTGCTGTGTGAACGGCAAAAAGTCCTGCTGTCTCCACCATGTTCTCTTCTCATCCCTGGGCTACAACACCGCCAGTTGTTGCTCGGAAGTGCTGTTAGCACAGTGAACACTTGCTCCTCTGTTACTGGGGTTCAGTAATGTCAGCTGTTCCCCTGCTGTGTGAACGGCAAAAAGTAATGCTGCCTCCACCATGTTCTCTTCTCATTCCTGGGCTACAACACCGCCAGTTGTTGCTCGGAAGTGCTGTTAGCACAGTCAACACTTGCTCCTGTGTTACTGGGGTTCAGTAATGTCAGCTGTTCCCCTGCTGTGTGAACGGCAAAAAGTCCTGCTGCCTCCACCATGTTCTCTTCTCATCCCTGGGCTACAACACCGCCAGTTGTTGCTCGGAAGTGCTGTTAGCACAGTCAACACTTGCTCCTGTGTTACTGGGGTTCAGTAATGTCAGCTGTTCCCCTGCTGTGTGAACGGCAAAAAGTCCTGCTGCCTCCACCATGTTCTCTTCTCATTCCTGGGCTACAACACCGCCAGTTGTTGCTCGGAAGTGCTGTTAGCACAGTCAACACTTGCTCCTGTGTTACTGGGGTTCAGTAATGTCAGCTGTTCCCCTGCTGTGTGAACGGCAAAAAGTCCTGCTGCCTCCCCCCTGTTGTCTTCTCATCCCTGGGCTACAACACCGCCAGTTGTTGCTCGGAAGTGCTGTTAGCACAGTGAACACTTGCTCCTGTGTTACTGGGGTTCAGTAATGTCAGCTGTTCCCCTGCTGTGTGAACGGCAAAAAGTCCTGCTGCCTCCACCATGTTCTCTTCTCATTCCTGGGCTACAACACCGCCAGTTGTTGCTCGGAAGTGCTGTTAGCACAGTCAACACTTGCTCCTGTGTTACTGGGGTTCAGTAATGTCAGCTGTTCCCCTGCTGTGTGAACGGCAAAAAGTCCTGCTGCCTCCACCATGTTCTCTTCTCATCCCTGGGCTACAACACCGCCAGTTGTTGCTCGGAAGTGCTGTTAGCACAGTCAACACTTGCTCCTGTGTTACTGGGGTTCAGTAATGTCAGCTGTTCCCCTGCTGTGTGAACGGCAAAAAGTCCTGCTGCCTCCACCATGTTCTCTTCTCATTCCTGGGCTACAACACCGCCAGTTGTTGCTCGGAAGTGCTGTTAGCACAGTCAACACTTGCTCCTGTGTTACTGGGGTTCAGTAATGTCAGCTGTTCCCCTGCTGTGTGAACGGCAAAAAAGTCCTGCTGCCTCCACCATGTTCTCTTCTCATCCCTGGGCTACAACACCGCCAGTTGTTGCTCGGAAGTGCTGTTAGCACAGTCAACACTTGCTCCTGTGTTACTGGGGTTCAGTAATGTCAGCTGTTCCCCTGCTGTGTGAACGGCAAAAAGTCCTGCTGCCTCCACCATGTTCTCTTCTCATTCCTGGGCTACAACACCGCCAGTTGTTGCTCGGAAGTGCTGTTAGCACAGTCAACACTTGCTCCTGTGTTACTGGGGTTCAGTAATGTCAGCTGTTCCCCTGCTGTGTGAACGGCAAAAAGTCCTGCTGCCTCCACCATGTTCTCTTCTCATCCCTGGGCTACAACACCGCCAGTTGTTGCTCGGAAGTGCTGTTAGCACAGTCAACACTTGCTCCTGTGTTACTGGGGTTCATTAATGTCAGCTGTTCCCCTGCTGTGTGAACGGCAAAAAGTCCTGCTGCCTCCACCATGTTCTCTTCTCATCCCTGGGCTACAACACCGCCAGTTGTTGCTCGGAAGTGCTGTTAGCACAGTGAACACTTGCTCCTGTGTTACTGGGGTTCAGTAATGTCAGCTGTTCCCCTGCTGTGTGAACGGCAAAAAGTCATGCTGCCTCCACCCTGTTGTCTTCTCATCCCTGGGCTTCAACACCGGCCGTTGTTGCTCGGAAGTGTCATTGGCACGGGTACTCACTCCTGCCCAGACTGGTTACAGCACGCCATCTGTTTCCTGTCAGTGTAAACGTCACTTAGCCTCCAATAAGTTGTCCTGTCGTGTTGCGGTCGGGTTAGCCGACTCTATGGTGCTTGGAGTTTAGGTGCTTCCTATGTGTGCTGCGGGATATGCAAATAAAGGCTGTTTCCGTTGTGACAATAGGACAATCACCCACTGTAGTACTGTGGGATTCGGTAACTGCGGCCGGCTCGCGGCCTGTCAACTTAAATTTCCATGGGTACCTTCTGCTACCCGTTGCGGGTTCCAGTACCGTCAGCTGGTTCTCCGCAGTGCCTTTGGCCTAGGTGCCTCCATCTCAGTATCCGAGTTCCAGCAACGTCTGCTGGTCCTTGGTAGTGCTTTGGAGCACAGGTACCTCCTGCTTAGTAACCGTGTCCCAGTAACGTCAGCTGGTCCTCGGTTGTGCCATTGGCTCTTTTCCTTCTGCTGCCCCTCCGGGTTCCAGCACAGTCAGCTGGTCCTCGTTACTTGCATTGGCTCTTGTACCTTCTGCTACCCGTCCGGGTTCCAGTACCGTCAGCTGGTTCTCCGCAGTGCCTTTGGCCTAGGTGCCTCCATCTCGGTATCCGAGTTCCAGCAACGTCTGCTGGTCCTTGGTAGTGCTTTGGAGCACAGGTACCTCCTGTTTAGTAACCGTGTCCCAGTAACGTCAGCTGGTCCTCGGTTGTGCCATTGGCTCTTTTCCTTCTGCTGCCCCTCCGGGTTCCAGCACAGTCAGCTGGTCCTCGGTTGTGCCATTGGCTCTTTTCCTTCTGCTGCCCCTCCGGGTTCCAGTACCGTCAGCTGGTTCTCCGCAGTGCCTTTGGCCTAGGTGCCTCCATCTCGGTATCCGAGTTCCAGCAACGTCTGCTGGTCCTTGGTAGTGCTTTGGAGCACAGGTACCTCCTGCTTAGTAACCATGTCCCAGTAACGTCAGCTGGTCCTCGGTTGTGCCATTGGCTCTTTTCCTTCTGCTGCCCCTCCGGGTTCCAGCACAGTCAGCTGGTCCTCGTTACTTGCATTGACTCTTGTACCTTCTGCTACATTTACAAATTGAAGATTTTTTCAATGCTTTTTTGGGTAATCACTCTGGATCTCCAACAATGAAGACGACGACCCTGATGACCACCCCGAAGAAGATGACGACCACAAGGACGACGAGCATCAAGCCAACCAGCCTAAACACCATCACAAAGAAGAAATAAAAGATTACCAAACAGGACTAAGAAGGTTAAGACAAACTACAAGATACAGAACAAGAGACAGAAGAACAATAAGCAGAAGATCAAAAAGCAGAAGAACATGAAGTATAAGACCAAAATGAAGAGCAAAATATATGCTCTAAATTATAAGCAGAAGAAGACTAAGCAGTGTATGGGGGTGAGTCCGTTCCTCCTCGTGGTGCCCCTGGAAAATGCCTGCTGCTGCAGGCTAAACTGAACACGGACAAATACTGTTGTAATTTAAATCTTTTGTGACAGCAAGAACGGAAGGATGAAAAATTCATACTTTGACAGATTACAAGTACAGGATTCTCTGTCACAAATAAGAATATGATGAAGAAGATGAAGTACAATATGAATAAGAATAATAGTTTAATAAGAAGAATATGAGTAATGTTAACAAAAAGATGAATAGCAAGAAGTTTAAGAAGAAGATAAAGAAGGTGAAGATGAAGAATAATTTGATGAAAAAGATGATGCTCCTGAAGATTATGAAGGAGAAAGTGTGTCAAAAGTTAAAAAGGTGAAGAGCATGGAAGTTGTGAAATATACATATTTGCCAAAATAGAAAAAACGTTAACAACATTGTCAATTTCTTCGTCAATCCGAACATCTTTAAAAAAAAATATATTTATGCTATTCCATTTGATTGGGTTAAACATCTATGCCTTTAATGTCTCCTCAACCTTCCCCAATACATTCTACATTACTCTTTGTTGTTTTCCTTCATGTACAATTAACCAACAAGGCAAGAATGGGGTTTTTTTAATTCCGATATTTTGTTCCCATAGACTTACATTGGATTTCCGGTATCGGTATCGTGTATCGCCGATATTTTTTGGGTATCGGCGATACCATTCCGATTCCGATACTTTTGGATATCGGAAAGTATCGCTCAACTCTAGTAGAGACCTGTCGCCCTGCCTTGTACGCCGGCCACAGTAATCTGTAACAGCCTGTACAAAATTCCCACCCTTCACACCTGGAATACTGGGAATGTCTCCCTCCGATGTGTGAAAGAATCTGTGAGAATTTATCCAAACAAAGCCCCCACCCTTCACACCTGGAATACTGGGATTGTCTCCCTCCGATGTGTGAAGGAATCTGTGAGAACTTATCCAGCAATGTGGTTTTCCTGCTATACAGCTTCCTGTTGTGAATGTGTTAGAAATGAATTCTGAGCAGAAGCTCCCTCTGGTGGTTACAAACAGTACTGAACCATTCAATGAGGATTGGCAATCAGGAGTTACAGACTGGTCTTATACAAGGGAGGTTCCCTCCCATCATGGTTGCCGGTGATCAATTGTTCTTGTCTCAACTGTGGTTCCTGGTTTACTTGGAAGCTTGTTGAGTCTTGTCTCTTCTCCTGCTCTCAGATAAGATATTTTCTGTTTTTTTGTTTTTGTGCTTACCTTTTGCATATTTCTCTGCATTTCTGTGATGTTAGCCAGGTCTTCCCCCCCCCCGGGGGGCTTGGGCTCCTCTCAGTTCTTCTGGAGCCACTGTTATTTGTTCATTTGCCTTTTCCAGTTTTTTCAGTGGCTGCGGCTTAGTTTTGTTACACCAGAGAACTAATTTAGGTGGTAGAGGTCGTGTGATCTCAGGTGTTTTTGCAATTAGTAGAGTTGGTATTTTTTAGAGTTTTTTTGGATTGCAGTAAGTGTCCTTCCTATCCTTTTCTGTCTAGGAAGATTGGGCCCCAACGTTTGTTCATACTATTTTCTGTCTGTGTCTGTATTTCCTCTTGTCTAACCGCCATTACTTGTGTGGGGGCTTCCTATGTTCTTTGGGGATCTGCACCGGGGCAGATAGCTTTCCTCTTTCTATCTTTAGGTGTAGTTAACCTCTCAGGCTGTGACGAGGCGTCTAGGACCAACGTAGGAACGCTCCACGGCTGCCTTTAGTTGTGGTGGTTAGTCAGGGTACTGCAATCCAGTAGATTCCAACCTCTCTGGTGTATTGCCGTTTTTGCCTGCTCTCCTCAGCTACCAAATCATAACAGTATCACCGGCCAAACTGAAAATTATATGGTACTCAACAGAAGGGAAAAATAGTAAAAGGAAAAAGAAAAGAGAAAGTTGTCAGAATTTTTTTTTTCTCTGTTTGTTGCATTTTTTCCCTCTTTCTCTGGGTACTGAGGAGGATTTTTTTTTCTCTCAATGGAGTTTGCACAGTTGTCTGGCCGTGTGGATCAGCTTGCTACTGAAGTTCAGAGTATTGCTACCTATCTTGCAGGGTTGCCGGTTGTGGAACCTAGGATCCCCATGCCAGATTTATTTTTGGGGGATCGAGCTAAATTTCTGAATTTCAAAAATAACTGTAAGTTGTTTTTTGCCTTAAAACCTAAGTCCTCAGGGAACGCAGCACAGAAGGTACAAATTGTCATCTCTCTCCTGCGCGGCGATCCTCAGGATTGGGCTTTTTCCCTGACACCTGGGGACCCTGTTTTGAGTAATGTTGATGCATTTTTTCTGGCTCTGGGGTTATTGTACGATGAACCTAATGTCACTGATCAAGCTGAAAAAACCTTGTTGGCATTAAATCAGGGGCTTGAGGACGCTGAGTTGTACTGTCAGAAATTGCGAAAGTGGGCAGTCCTGACCAAATGGAATGATGATGCTTTGGTAGCCCTTTTTCGGAAGGATCTGTCAGAGAAAGTAAAAGATGTTATGGTGGGTTTCCCTGCTCCCTCTGGTCTCAATGATTCTATGTCATTAGCTATTCAAATTGACAGACGTTTGCGTGAGCGTAGAGGTATGCATGGAATAGTGTTGCCTTGTGAACCAGCTTCCGAACCCATGCAGTGTGATAGAGTGGCTTCTGGGCACAGCGTCATGAGTTTCGAAAACGCAATGGGTTATGTTTCTACTGTGGTGACACCTCCAATGCTATTTCAGTCTGCCCTAAGCGGGGAAGACGTTTTGCACGCTCAGTTTTCTTGGGTAGTGTTCAGACTAAATTTCTGTTGACTGTTACCCTGATTTGCTCCCTGTCCACATTTTCTGCTCAGGCTTTTGTTGATTCGGGAGCAGCTATTAACCTGATGGATTTTGATTTTGCTAAACGTTGTGGGTTTCCCTTGATACCCCTACGGAAGTCTATTCCCCTACTGGGGATTGATTCTACCCCTTTGGCTGAGAATAAACCCCAGTTCTCTACTCAGGTGATAATGAGGGTTGAACCTGATCATCAGGAGAGTTGCAAATTTTTGGTGCTGTATAATCTGCATGACATTATTGTACTAGGTTTCCCTTGGTTACAGTCTCATAATCCTGTTTTGGATTGGAAATCTGTGTCTGTAACTAGTTGGGGTCTGCCAATGTGTTAATGCCAACACTCCTGTTTTTTCTGCCTCTCCCCAGGCTCAAGATGTTCCTGACTTTTTGACTGATTTTTCTGATGTGTTTAGCGAAAGTAAATCTGCATCCTTGCCCCCCCATAGGAGCTATGACTGCGCTATTGAATTAGTGCCTGGTAGTAAATTCCCTAAAGGTCGTCTTTTTAACTTGTCTGTACCTGAACATGACGCTATGCGGTCTTATATCAAGGAGTTATTGGAGAAGGGTCATATCAGACCATCCTCTTCACCCTTGGGTGCCGGTTTTTTCTTTGTGGCCAAAAAGGATGGTTCATTAAGGCCGTGTATTGATTATGGTCTCTTGAACAATATCACTGTGAAATATCAATATCCGCTACCCTTGATTTCTGACCTGTTTTCCAGGGTGAAAAGTGCTACTTGGTTTACCAAGCTTGACCTCAGGGGGGCGTATAACCTTATTCGCATTAAGCACGGGGATGAATGGAAGATGGCGTTTAATACCCCAGAGGGGCATTTTGAGTACCTAGTGATGCCCTTTGGGCTCACTAATGCTCCTTCCGTCTTCCAGTCCTTCATGAATGACATTTTCAGGGATTTTGTGGACAATTTCTGATTGTTTATTTGGATGATATCTTGATTTTTTCCAATGACTGGGACTCTCATGTGAAACATGTTCGAACTGTGTTCCAGATTTTGAGAGAGAATGATCTGTATGTGAAGGGATCAAAGTGTCTTTTTGGCGTACAGAGGATCTCATTTCTGGGATTCATTTTGTCCCCATCTGTTATTGAAATGGACCCGGTCAAGGTTCAGGCCATCTGTGATTGGGTCCAACCTACTTCTTTAAAGGCTCTTCAGAGATTCTTGGGTTTTGCCAATTTTTATCGTAAATTTATTGGTAATTTCTCTGTTATTGTTAAACCATTGACTGATTTGACCAAAAAGGGTTCTGATGTGGTGAATTGGCCTCCTGAGGCAGTCTCTGCGTTTCAGGAACTTAAGCAGAGATTCACTTCTGCTCCTGTTCTACGGCAGCCTGATGTTTCTCTGCCATTTCAGGTGGAGGTTGATGCCTCTGAAATTGGGGCAGGTGCCGTTTTGTCCCAAAGAGATCCAGAGACCTCTAAAAGTAACCCTTGTGCCTTTTTCTCTCGAAAATTTTCTCCAACTGAACGTAATTATGACGTGGGTAATCGGGAGTTATTGGCCATGAAGTGGGCTTTTGAAGAGTGGAGACATTGGCTGGAGGGAGCCAAACATCAGGTGGTGGTCCTCACGGACCATAAGAATCTGGTTTATCTGGAATCAGCCAAGCGACTTAATCCTAGACAGGCCAGGTGGGCCTTGTTTTTCACACGTTTTAATTTTGTGGTTTCCTTTCTTCCTGGCACTAAGAATGTTAAGGCGGATGCCCTCTCGAGGAGTTTCCTTGCGGACTCTCCTGAGTTATCTGATCCTGCTGTTATTTTGAAAGAGGGTGTAGTTCTTTCCGCCATCTCGCCCAATTTGAGACTGGCTCTGGAAGGGTGTCAGGAGGATAAACCCGAGCGCTGCCCTATTGGGAAATTGTTTGTCCCAGACCGGTGGAAAAAGAGTGTGATGTCTGAGATTCATTGTTCTGTCACGGGTGTGTCGCGGCGAAGATCGTCGCGATTGCACACCCTGACTTCGCACAGCTGAGTTTCTGGTGCTGGGTATTTTTCGGCACTGAGGGAGTTAATTCTTTCTCTCTCGATGCTGGACTTACCAGCCTCGCCCAGCTGCGATTGATGTTTTGTTAATTAGCTTCCTTCTTATACCTGCTGGTCTGCTGGGGAAGTTGTCGGTGAAAGCATTCATTCAGACCAGCAGAGCAGATCGTTTCTGAGAAGACTTAAGCTAAGAGTGCCTGTTGTGGTTTATTCTCTTCTTGCTTATTGTTTATCTCCTTAACCTTTTGTGTTCCTCTGTAGTGGAAGTTTTGTATGCATGACAGTGTTTTCTTTACCCCTTGTCTGTCTTGTTTATCTTATGACTGTGTGTAAGCTGTGACCTGCTCATTCCCTGTGGTGGTAATCAGGGTCCTTCTCAGGACTGGATTACAGTGGTCAGGGATCTACAGGAGACAGGGTTATGCTGGCGGCCTGGACCTCTGTACCATTAACAGTACCTCCAGGTAGAGGGACTAGTCAGGACCCCAGTTCAGGGTCAGCATAGACCCCGGTCCACCTCTATCCTGAGACAGCGTGACACGTACACAGTATGACCCACAATACATAGGATATTATGTCAGGTAAGACATTGCGGGCAGATACTATGTATACATGTTGATATTTTCTATTATTGGAAATATAGAATGATGTCACATTAGATATTTGTTACTATCATAGAATATATCTGTAATACGTCGTGACATTTTCCGCGTTGGCCGGTCATCCCGGAATTTTTGGTACCAGAGACTTGGTTAGTCGGTCCTTTTGGTGGCCTACTTTGTCTCATGACGTCATTGACTTTGTGCAGTCCTGCGGGACTTGCTCTCGCTCCAAGCCTTGCTCTCGCTCTAGTGGTTTGTTGATGCCATTGCCTGTGCCCAAGAGACCATGGACCCATATCTCTATGGATTTCATTTCCGACCTCCCTGTTTCTCAGAGAATGACCGTTATCTGGGTGATTTGTGATAGGTTTTCCAAAATGATACATCTTGTGCCATTACCTAAGTTGCCTTCCTCCTCCGAATTGGTGCCTTTGTTCCTTCAGCACGTGGTTCGGTTACACGGCATTCCTGAGAACATTGTGTCTGACAGAGGAGTCCAGTTTGTTTCCAGATTTTGGAGGACTTTTTGTTCTAAACTTGGTGTTCAATTGTCTTTCTCCTCGGCTTTTCATCCTCAGACCAATGGACAAACTGAAAGAACAAACCAGACATTGGAGACTTATCTAAGATGCTTTGTGTCTGCTGATCAAGATGACTGGGTCTCTTTTTTGCCTTTGACTGAGTTTGCTCTTAATAATAGGGCTAGCTCTGCCACTTTGATGTCTCCATTTTTCTGCAATTTTGGGTTTCACCCTCGATTTTCTTCGGGACAGACGGAGGCTTCTGTCTGTCCAGATGTTGACTCTGTTGTGGTTATAAACAGTACTGAACCATTCAATGAGGATTGGCAATCAGGAGTTACAGACTGGTCTTATACAAGGGAGGTTCCCTCCCATCATGGTTGCCGGTGATCAATTGTTCTTGTCTCAACTGTGGTTCCTGGTTTACTTGGAAGCTTGTTGAGTCTTGGCTCTTCTCCTGCTCTCAGATAAGATATTTTCTGTTTTTTTGTTTTTGTGCTTACCTTTTGCATATTTCTCTGCATTTCTGTGAGGTTAGCCAGGTCTTACCCCCCCCCGGGGGGGCTTGGGCTCCTCTCAGTTCTTCTGGAGCCACTGTTATTTGTTCATTTGCCTTTTCCAGTTTTTTCAGTGGCTGCGGCTTAGTTTTGTTACACCAGAGAACTAATTTAGGTGGTAGAGGTCGTGTGATCTCAGGTGTTTTTGCAATTAGTAGAGTTGGTATTTTTTAGGTTTTTTTGGATTGCAGTAAGTGTCCTTCCTATCCTTTTCTGTCTAGGAAGATTGGGCCCCAACGTTTGCTCATACTATTTTCTGTCTGTGTCTGTATTTCCTCTTGTCTAACCGCCATTACATGTTTGGGGGCTTCCTATGTTCTTTGGGGATCTGCTCCGGGGCAGATAGCTTTCCTCTTTCTATCTTTAGGTGTAATTAACCTCTCAGGCTGTGACGAGGCGTCTAGGACCAACGTAGGAACGCTCCACGGCTGCCTTTAGTTGTGGTGGTTAGTCAGGGTACTGCAATCCAGTAAATTCCAACCTCTCTGGTGTATTGCTGTTTTTGCCTGCTCTCCTCAGCTACCAAATCATAACAGCTTCCAGAAATCAGCAAGCAAAAACACAGTCACCGTTCCAACTTTTCTCCCGGTTCACATAAAACATGAAACACATACACAGCACAGCAGCAAACAACTTATATCCCAGGGTTTTGGATAAGAGTGTGGACTTTTTACACTACCTGGGAATGCGGTGACGACCACACCTGACCAGCAACAGGTGTAAGAAAAAAAGGGTAGCACACTGTAGCGCTATAGCTTGCAAACACGAAATATGAAAAAGGAATTGCATCACTGCCTTAGAAATATGAAAAATTGAGAAATCTTAGCGCATAAGATGACCAAATTATGTGTGCCTGATAGCCACGTCAAAGCTCTTCTCGTATATCAGGTCCTAACTAATGCCAATCCTCGCTTTAGAAAAGTCTGTCTGCATGGGAACATATAATCCTCTCTTAAGACTAAAATCTACATCTCTGTGGAGGGGTAATGAACCTGGTGTAATTAAAAAGCCTGTGACCAACAGGTGGAGTGCTCAGGTAGAAGGTAAATGAATACATATCAAAAAACTGACCGGCACATCCAAACTTAGATCCAGTGTGAACAGGTGCTAAACCAGAGTCACCAACTCATGCACATACAAGAAAAAAAGGGTAGCACACTGTAGTGCTATAGCTTGCAAACACGAAATATGAAAATGAATTGCATCACTGCCTTAGAAATATGAAAAATTGAGAAATCTTAGCGCATAAGATGGCCAAATTATGTGTGCCTGATAGCCACGTCAAGGCTCTTCTCGTATATCAGGTCTTAACTAATGCCAATCCTCGCTTTAGAAAAGTCTGTCTGCATGGGAACATATGAATCCTCTCTTAAGACTAAAATCTACATCTCTGTGGAGGGGTAATGAACCTGGTGTAATTAAAAAGCCTGTGACCAACAGGTGGAGTGCTCAGGTAGAAGGTATGTGCATGAGTTGGTGACTCTGGGTTTAGCACCTGTTCACACTGGATCTAAGTTTGGATGTGCCGGTCAGTTTTTTGATATGTATTCATTTACCTTCTACCTGAGCACTCCACCTGTTGGTCACAGGCTTTTTAATTACACCAGGTTTATTACCCTCCACAGAGATGTAGATTTTAGTCTTAAGAGAGGATTCATATGTTCCCATGCAGACAGACTTTTCTAAAGCGAGGATTGGCATTAGTTAGGACCTGATATACGAGAAGAGCCTTGACGTGGCTATCAGGCACACATAATTTGGCCATCTTATGCGCTAAGATTTCTCAATTTTTCATATTTCTAAGGCAGTGATGCAATTCATTTTTCATATTTCGTGTTTGCAAGCTATAGCGCTACAGTGTGCTACCCTTTTTTTCTTGTATGTGCATGAGTTGATGACTCTGGGTTTAGCACCTGTTCACACTGGATCTAAGTTTGGGTGTGCCGGTCAGTTTTTTTATATGTATTCATTTACCTTCTACCTGAGCACTCCACCTGTTGGTCACAGGCTTTTTAATTACACCAGGTTCATTACCCCTCCACATAGATGTAGATTTTAGTCTTAAGAGAGGATTCATATGTTCCCATGCAGACAGACTTTTCTAAAGCGAGGATTGGCATTAGTTAGGACCTGATATACGAGAAGAGCCTTGACGTGGCTATCAGGCACACATAATTTGGCCATCTTATGCGCTAAGATTTCTCAATTTTTCATATTTCTAAGGCAGTGATGCAATTCATTTTTCATATTTCGTGTTTGCAAGCTATAGCGCTACAGTGTGCTACCCTTTTTTTCTTGTATGTGCATGAGTTGGTGACTCTGGGTTTAGCACCTGTTCACACTGGATCTAAGTTTGGATGTGCCGGTCAGTTTTTTGATACGGCAAGAGGTGTAAGACCTGGACTGGACACAAGGGACTTTCAGGTAAGATGACAAGATTTTCTTACCTTACTTATGGAGCTGCGCAGTCTCCGTCCCGTGAGCCAAGGCCATGGCCAACACCTCTGTCTTTCCGGTCAGCAGGTCCCCGTGCGTTTCGTCCACTACCCCGCGTTGGGCGCCAACTGTTATGGAAATTTAATTAGGATAAATCTATCCTGCAGGTGTTTGCTGGTGCTGTTCCCAATTTTATCCTAAATGTCTTTTTGAGCGCTCAGAACGAAATGAAAACTGTCCACACGGAAGTGTCAGTATAGCAGTTCATCAAGACCACACATTTATTATTCATTCAAGGTTTTATACGTTTACAAAAAGGGGCTGGTTAGTCAATTAACATACAATTAAAAGCTGCTAGATTATTGGCTTTTCTAGTGTAAGTATGATAATTATGATAAAAGGGCTGAAGTTGCAGATTTATTGTTTTTGTTCTTTGCCCTAGCTTTCTTGCATGACTAGTAAAGAAAACAATAGATATATATTAAGACTTTCTGTTCTTGTTTCTTATGAAGGCCAGGGTCGTCTTAAACGACTGATTATAGCTGGCATCAGCTTTTGCATAGATATGTGTGAGCACAGGATTTTTAGCAAGTGAGATCTATCTAACTGTGAATGCATATATATGAATATACATTGAATATATGGAATACATATATATTTCCATGACACACTCAGATGTCGTCATATAGATGAACACTCTAGTTTTGCGATTAGCAAATTCTCGACTACAAAAGGTTTTTTTTTAGTTTAAGCAGTCACAAAGGTTTTACTCTTTTTAATGAATTCACAAGCTTGCAACCCCCACATTTACAGGTACCAATGATCTTATTATTTGACCAGGTACTTTCTGATTTGTGTTCTACAAAGTGATTGTGGACAAAATGGTCTCTCAAATTTTTTGCCCCTGCTATAAGTAATTCTTTGTGTTTCCAGGAGTAGGTCAAGCTTGTCCCTATCTGCTCTTAGAATGCCCAAAGCATCACGTAGAATGTTGTAAACTTCTCTCTTCTGGTTGTCAATGGTACCAATTAGATGGATCCGCTTATCACTGTCTTTCCCAGTCCCAGAAATCAGCAGAGAGTTGTGTTCCTGCAGGAGGGCATGCATGTATGCATGGCCCAGGACTTTTCTTGAATATTCCTTTAGGTGAAAACTATTTTTTGTAAATCTTTTTATTTTTTCCTGTTTTACCCCTTGGTGGAACAATTTCTCCTTAGTCTTAAATATTGATCTTTTGGAATTTTTTTGCATAATAGTTCAGGATAATGATCGTCCCATAGTAGCAGACTGTTTGTAACAGTAGATTTCTGATGTAAATTTGTTTACAATCAGCCTAAAGGAGTTTTGATTATCGTAATATCCAAGAAGTGTAGCCTTTCTCTCTGAAGTTAACTGGTGAAAAATATTACTATCAATATTAATAATATTAATGATATACCCATAATAATAACCTGTAATCATATACCCATAATAACCTTTAACCCTTATTAGTCTGCAGTGTGTATTCCATAAGTGTGTATTTTACAAGTGTGAGATATGAATTAATCCAGAATTATGTATACAGACTGTGCCCTGCCATCTGCCACCATCGCACTCTAACCAGCATGTCTATTTATCTATTCTCCCTACAGGTACGTCACTCAGCTTTCCACACAGACTTCCTACCTCTGCTCCTAGCATTCACTCAGTACGTCACTCAGCTTTTCACACAGACTTCCTACCTCTGCTCCTAGCATTCACTCGGTACATCACTCAGCTTTCCACACAGACTTCCTACCTCTTCTCATAGCATTCACTCGGTACGTCTCTCAGCTTTCCACACAGACTTCCTACCTCTGCTCCTAGCATTAACTCAGTACGTCACTCAGCTTTCCACACAGACTTCTTACCTCTGCTCCTAGCATTCACTCGGTACGTCACTCAGCTTTCCACACAGACTTACTACCTCTGCTCCTAGCATTAACTCGGTACGTCACTCAGCTTTCCACACAGACTTCCTACCTCTGCTCCTAGCATTCACTGGGTATGTCTTTCAACTAACCCCCTGCTTTACCCCAGTGTTATTTATGACCTTGGTTACTTTGGCTTGATCATATGCATATGGTGGACTCTTAATTGTCTGATCAAGATGAGCACAGACCACTTCTCTCTGCTTCACACCTGATCTCACTCTGTAGCACATATATTGCATAGCACAAGTCTGCCAAGACTTTAGTCTGCAGTTTGTATTCCATAAGTGTGTATTTTACAAGTGTGAGATATGAATTCATCCAGAACTGAACCAGAAGGGAACTGAAGGTAACTGGATACAGTCACTGTAAACAATGTTTCTGTTCATTTTCACTATAACCCCTTTAATTCTTCACTTTCTGCTTACTCCCCTAATTCCTACACCAAGCAAGAAACTGTTCATCTCTTCCTCAATCCTCCCCATCCATCTCACCTCTTCCTCAGATCTGTTTCTCAACATACAATCCTCTGTCTCCAAACACAGACAGCCCCTTCATGCCCTCTCCTGCTCCCACCTGCTAACACTCTCTCTGCTCCTCCTCACTGCTGGTGATATCTCTCCAAATTCTGGTCCTCCTCACCACATTCCCACAGTCATTTCTACCTCCCATCCACACTCTATCACAACTTTCCATAACCTCTCCAACCTTATACCCATTCGCCCGGCCCCAGCTTCCCCAGTCCCACTAACAGGAGCTCTGTGGAACGCTCGCTCTGTCTGCAACAAACTTTCCTTCATCCATGATCTTTTGATTACTAACAAACTTTCCTTCCTCGCCATAACCGAAACCTGGCTCACCCCCTCTGACACAGCCTCTCCTGCTGCACTCTCCTATGGTGGATTCCACCTTTCCCACACCCCCCGCCCCAGCAGCAGGCATGGTGGAGGAGTTGGTTTTAACCTGTCAGATTATTGCTCCTTCACCCCAATCCCACTACCACCCTTTGTTACCCTCCCTTCCTTTGAGGTGCACTCCGTGCGCATCTACTCCCACTCAAACCTTCAACTAGTTGTCATTCACCGCCCCCCAGGGCCAGCCACCACCTTCTTTGACCACTTCACCACCTGGCTACTTCATTTCCTTTCCACTGACATCCCCACTATCATCTTGGGCGACTTCAACATCCCCATTGACACTTCCCTCTCAGCTGCCACTAAACTTCTATCCCTCACTTCCTCCTTCAGCCTCACTCAAAGGTGTTGTGCAGCCACTCACAAAGATGGCTACACACTAGACCTCATCTTCTCCCACCTCTGCTCCCTATCTAACCTCTCTAACTCACCTCTACCTCTTTCTGACCACAACCTATTTACATTCTCTTCCCTCTCCTCTCCAGGTCCACAATCCCCACCCCACAAACTTGCACACCCTCGCAGAAATCTTAAACATCTCGATCTACACTTACTGTCTGAATCCTTCCTCCCTCTTACAGACATAAGTTCCCTACACAATGCGGATGCCGCTGCCACTCTATATAACACCACAATAGCTGTAGCTTTGGAATCAGTTGCCCCTCTCACACATACCAAAGCTCGGAAAAATAAACAGACAGCCCTGGCACACCAGCCTGACCAAAGTTCTGAGGCGAGCTTCCAGGGCTGCTGAGCGGAGATGGAAAAGATCCTATCCAATAAGGACTTCATCACATTCAAACAGTCCCTCACTACTTTCAAGGCCACATTCGCTGCAGCAAAACAAACCTACTTCTCATCTCTCATATCCTCCCTGTCTCACAACCCTAAACAGTTATTCAACACCTTCAATTCTCTCCTCCGCCCCCAACACCTCCTCCCTCCCCCCTCATCTCAGCTGAAGACTTTGCCTCATTTTTCAAGGCGAAGATTGATAACATCAGACACATTTTTGGTCAACAACCCCCAGAGCCCTTCCTCTAAACTGCCCTGCCCTCCTCCTCCAAAACCCCTCTTCTCCACCATTACAGAAGATTGACTCTCCACTCTACTCTCAAGATTACATCTCACTACCTGTGCACTTGATCGGATCCCCTCCCACTTCATCCCAAACCTCATCACAGTCTTCATCCCAACCCTAACCCATCTCTTCAACCTACCAATAACAACTGGTGTTTTCCCCTCAAGCTTTAAACATGCGTCAATCACACCCATCCTCAAAAAGCCCTCTCTTGACCCATCCTCTGTATTTAGCTATCGCCCTATATCACTTCTCCCCTATGCCTCAAAACTACTGAAACAACACATCCATCTTGAACTGTCCTCCCACCTCTCTTCTTGCTCCCTCCTTGACCACTTACAACTTGGCTTCCGACAACACCACTCCACTGAAAATGCCCTAACTAAGGTCACCAATGACCTATTAACCGCCAAGACCAAGTGACACTACTCTGTCCTCCTTCTCCTGGACCTGTTCTCTGACTTTGACACAGCGTACCATTCCCTATTACTACAGACCCTTTCATCTCTTGGTATCACAGACTTGGCCCTATCTTGGATCGCGTCATACCTAACAGACCGGACATTCAGCGTCTCCTACTCGCACACCACCTCCTCACCACGCCCTCTATCCATTGGAGTTCCACAAGGTTCAGTCCTAGGGCCCCTGCTCTTCTCCATTTTCACCATCGGCCTCAGACAGCTCATAGAATCTCACGACTTTGAATATCACCTCTATGCTGATGACACACAGATCTACATCTCTGGACCAGATATCACCTCCCTACTAAACAGAATCCATCAATGTCTGTCTGTTATTTCATCCTTCTCCTCTAGATTTATAAACAATATGGACAAAACAGAATTCATCATCTTTCCCCCATCTCACGCAACCCCCAATGGACCTATCCATTAAAGTAAACGGCTGCCCACTCTCTCCAGTCCCACAAGCTCGCTGCCTTGGGGTTATCCTTGACACTGATCTCTCTTTTAAACCACATATCCAAGCCCTTTCCAGTTCCTGCCAACTTCAACTCAAAAATATTTCACTGATCCGTACATTCCTCAACCAAGAATCTGCAAAAACCCTAGTCCATGTCCTCATCATCTCCCGCCTTGACTACTGCAACCTCCTGCTCTGTGGCCTCCACTCTAACACTCTCACACCCCTCCAATCTATTCCAAACTCTGCTGCCTGACTAATCCACCTGTTCCCCCGCTCTTCCCCGGTCTCTCCCCTCTGTCAATCCCTGCACTGGCTCCCCATTACCCAAACACTCCAGTTCAAAACCCTAATCATGACATACAAAGCCATCCACAACCTGAGTCCTCCATACATCTGTGACCTCGTCTCCCGGTACTTACCTGCACGCAACCTCTGATCCTCACAAGATCTACTTCTCTCCTCCCCTCTTATCTCCTCTTCCCACAATCGCATACAAGATTTCTCCTGTGCATCCCCCCTACTCTGGAACTCTCTACCATAACATATCATACTCTCGCCTACCATGGAAACCTTCAAAAAGAACCTGAAGACCTACCTCTTCCGACAAGCCTACAACCTGCAGTAACTACCGATCCACCAAACTGCTGCACGACTAGCTCTACCCTTGCCTACTGTATCCTCACCCATCCCTTGTAGATTGTGAGCCCTCGTGGGCAGGGTCGTCTCTCATCCTGTACCTGTCGTGACTTGTATTGTTTAAGATTACTGTACTTGTATTTACTATGTATACCCCCCCTCATGTATAAAGCTCCATGGAATAAATGGCGCTATAATAATAAATAATAATAATAGTAATAACCCGTAATAACCTGTATGATAATATATTTCATTATAATAATTAATAATATTAACATTACCATTACAAATTCAATAAATCTGGTTTCGGAGTCAGACCACAGAATCAGCACATCATCAATATATTTCGCCCATAGTATGAATGATGAGGTACTTTGTTCCATATCATCCGAGAAGATGATGTGATCTTCCAACCAGCCAAGATAGAGGTTTGCAAAACTTGGCACACCTGTACAGTCCATGGCAGTTCCAAGCTGCTCCTGCTAAAGGTGGTCCCCAAATTGGAAGACATTCTTGGTTAGAAAGAACTGGAAGAGTTGAATAACAAACTTATTATGCTCCATATACTGGGTACCCCTAGTTCCTAAGTAATATTGTACTGCTTAGAGTTGTACAATACCGCCCCATCTAGGCTCGCCAAAAATACATCTGGTGGTATTTCAACTCCGTCCAATTTTTTAAAGATGTCCATAGTAACTGCCCTAATATATGAGAGGGCAGACCTGTAACAAAACTCCACAATATTTTGTCTACATAAATATTGATGCTCTGTGTCATACTCTTTTGTTAGGCACCAGGATTCTTCCTCTGCACAGGATTGATCCCAAGCCTTCTCTTCTCCTGCGGTCTCCCAATCCGGCTCGACCACAGTAGATGCTGCTCAGCAAAGACGTCGGTCTCAGTGTCTTGCTCAGACTCGGCTGTGCAAGTTCTTACTGCTGCCTCTCCAGATCCAGCTATGGTAACTAAAAATAGACAGCGACGAGCAGTCATTCCTGAGGCTAAGTCCAGGAATGGTGCTACTGAGCATGCTCATGAGGTGGCGACCTCTCATTGGTGGTCAGTTGTCAGCTGCTCAGGTCCTGTGCCGGCTCCGGATTGGCCAGCAAACAAGGTCCTGTCTGACTGGACTTAGGCACAGTCTATAAAAGGATCCTTGTCGATGAGCTAAGATCACTTGTGTTTGCTGTATGTGTGTAGGTGGGACTGGTACCACCCTGCATGCACGTGTGCTGCTACTGGCACTGCGAGTTAGTTTCTCATCAGGCAATGTAGGGTGGGAACTCCCACTTGAGCCTAGCACCTGCACTGGGCGACTCGCATGTGCAAGTTTTACAAACCATGTGACAGGGCAGGCTCAATCACCAGCATAGTGGGGTTGAGTTTAGGGACCCCAACTAGCATCAGTACTACCGTGCACCTGTGACACCTAACAGGGCACGGTCTTGAGTGCTTTCAGTTTGGTACTGCTCTGTGAAGTAACAGAGTCAGGCACTTTGCACTCTGTTCACACCGAATGACATTTAACTGGATGTGTTTATGGTGCCTGCTCGCAGCTTCGCTCCACCATTGTTCTCTAGCAGCGGTTTCTACATCTCCGCAAGGTGGACTCCGGATCGCGATCGCACCTTCCTCTAATTTATATTCAGTGCGATGTGCAGACCCTAACACTCATTAATCCCGCAATCAGATGTCCTTTGAGGGGGCTTTTCACTTTTTGTATTTTGGGGAGACTATGAAAGATTGAGATTTGTGGATGGTCAATGAGCAGATATTTTATTTCTCCTTGTCATAAGACCTCTCATTCATGCCTCACTCATTATACACCTTTAGTTCTTCTTTAATTCTAAGCAGGGGTTATAATCCAAATTTGTATAATGTTTGCATCCCACAAAATGTTAAAAACACATCTCCTTGTATTACTCAATGTCAAGGATTACAAAGTTCTCCCCTTTATTGGCTGGTTTGATCCTAATAGCGTTATCATGTTAAAGTAGATATGGCCCGAGTGAGAAAGTGAACAAAATTTCCCTGCCAAGAGTACTGTGCTTGTTTGTCTAATTCTTAAATCTCATAGTGGCCAACTCTAAAAATAGGTCAATGAGTGTTGTTTCACAAAGAGGGAGGGACTTGATTCTTTTTTTTAAGTCAGTAAATGGACCTTTACCCTTCTCATGTTGTCTCTCATCAAATAGCTGAATTAATGTAGAAAATTCTGAAAAAAGTCACTTTTGCAGATTCAGTTTGTCACATTGTTGTCTATTTAGATTTCATTTCCTTGACAAGGAGGCACGTCTCAATGTACTAATGTCCTGGTCAATTGTATTGATGCCTAGTGGATCTGGTCTGTGCTCCACAGGAATAGTAAGCTAAAAAATTCTTAGAAGGCCCCTGATTGTTCCTAGACCTTGTAGATCTCCCGCAATTAAAATTATTCCCGTTCTAGTCAAGTGGGAAATTGGTATTACACCCTCACAATCTGAGAGTTCACCCTCAGATGAAAAGATCTCTGATAAAGTATACCCACATGGAGGATTACTCAGAAAATAAAAGGTGTTACGTAAACTCAGAAAGGTCACAAATAAAGTTGTTTCCTTTTTTTTAATGGAAACACTGTAATTTCGATATAGTTTGTTGCAATGTTGCTAAAAAAATGTCACAATCCTTGTCATTCTTGAAATTCTTAATACCCTCAATCTTTACCTTAAGAGCCTGTGAATAAGATTCCAGATACTTTTTCTCTTGGTCAAGAAGTAATCTTTTAAAGTAAATAGCATTTAAGTAGCCACTCTCTCCCATTTGGCAACAATTTAGATGTACATGATCTCCTAGAAGGGCAATATAAATTGTCAAACTCTTAGGGATAATGTTATGCTTTATATAATTATCTATACACCTCCCTTGCATCTGTGAACCACTCATCTGTATTGGTATTTTTTATAAGAACCCTGCCATAGCCTAGAGATCAAAAGTATAAAGAAATTAGATTACTAAATTCACTGTCTACTGTATTCCAACTGGAATCATTATAAAATATCGCTTTTAATATTCCTTTTAAAAATATGAAAACACTCAAAACATGAAAAAAATTACAAATTGATGTTAATAAAAACAGTTACAGGGCAGAATTAGGGCAGACCATGTTTCATATTCCAGTGATATAATGATATAGATCCACCTATCATCACTGCAATAAGATACATTGCCAAAATTTATAGCAGAATAGCTTCTTTCACACTGATGTGTCAGTATATTTTTGCATAATATATTTTGCTTTAATTTATTATTTTTTCCTATTAGTTGTGCTTCTAAAAAGTGCAACCAATAATAATATTATAAAACCAAAGACAGAAAAAAACTAAGGCCTCTTTCACACATCCGTCTTTTTGTATCAGGCATGATCCGTCGAACACCTGAAGGGACGGATCCGGCACTGAAATAAAAAAACTGATGCAACGGATCCGGTTTTTTGCTGGATCCGACCTGAACTTTTGAACCCAGAAAAAGAGGGTTTCTGATGCCCGGAGACACTGGAAAATGTAGTAGTAGTAGTAGTAGTAGTAGTAGTAGTAGTAGTAGTAGTCCTTGATTTCCAGAATCCGGATCAGACTTTTGACGGATTGCACAAAAGTCTGATCCGGTTCCATTGACTTCTATTGTTTCCGGCCGCCTGATGCGCCGCTTCAGGCACATCAGGCGGCTCCGGCAAAAAAAAAAAAAACGTTACATGCTCCGTTTTGTCCGGCCGCCGGAATGTACATTTCCGCCGGATCCGGACAAAAACGGATACAACGCAATGACATCAGGCATGATCCGGCGCTAATGAAAGTCAATGGTAAAAAAACGCATCCGGTACCGGATCCGTTTTTTTACCAACACGCCGGATCATGCCTGATACAAAAAGACGGATGTGTGAAAGAGGCCTAAGTTTGATATTTGACTCTGACATCTTACTTTGATATCTGACTCTGACACCTAACTTATTGTTTTCTTACTATATATTACTATCTAAATAGGATCAAAACTAGGGGGGCAAGCCATTGTCGTTCAGGTTGCAAAATTTTGGAACGAAAAAGGTGAATGAAACTGCTCCATACAGTATAATGAGCCACATACCTGTTTATACATCATCACCAGCCCCAGCTCACTGAGCCCAGCACCTGTATATACATCACCAGCCCCAGCCCACTAAGCCCAGCACCTGTATATATGTCATCATCAGCTCCAGCCCACTGAGCCCAGCACCACCTGTATATATCATCACCAGCCCACTGAGCCCAGTATCACCTGTATATATATCATCGCCAGGTCCAGCCCCAGCCCACTGAGCCCAGCATCACCTGTATATAAATCATCACCAGGTCCAGCCCCAGCCCACTGAGCCCAGCACCACCTGTATATACATCAGCCCAGCCACAGCCAGCCCCTTTATATACATCAACCCCCAGCCCCTGTATATACATCAGCCCAGCCACAGCCAGCCCCCAGCCCCTTTATATACATCAACCCCCAGCCAGCCTCTGTATATACATCAGCCCAGTCACAGCCAGCCCCCAGCCCCTGTATATACATCAACTCAGCCACAGCAAGCCCCTGTAGATACATCAGCCCAGCCTGCCCCAGCCCCTGTATATACATCAGCCACAGCCAGCCCCCAGCCCCTGTATATACATCAGCCACAGCCAGCCCCCAGCCCCTGTATATACATCTGCCACAGCCAGCCCCCAGCCCCTGTATATACATCAGCCCAGCCACAGCCAGCCCCTGTATATACATCAGCCACAGCCTGCCCCTGTGTATACATCAGCCACAGCCAGCCCCTGTATATACATCAGCCACAGCCAGCCCCCAGCCCCTGTATATACATCAGCCACAGCCAGCCCCCAGCCCCTGTATATACATCTGCCACAGCCTGCCCCAGCCCCTGTATATACATCAGCCCAGCCACAGCCAGCCCCTGTATATACATCAGACACAGCCTGCCCCTGTGTATACATCAGCCACAGCCAGCCCCTGTATATACATCAGCCACAGCCAGCCCCCAGCCCCTGTATATACATCTGCCACAGCCAGCCCCCAGCCCCTGTATACACATCAGCCACAGCCAACTCCAAGCCCCTGTATATACATCAGCCACAACTAGCTCTCAGCCCCTGTATATACATCAGCCCAGCCACAGCCAGCCCCTGTATATACATCAACCACAGCCAGCCCCTGTATATACATCAACCACAGCAAGCCCCTGTCTATACATCAGCCACAGCCAGCCCCAACCCCTGTATATACACCAGCCTGTTGTGAATGTTTTAGAAATGAATTCTGAGCAGAAGCTCCCTCTGTGGTTACAAACAGTACTGAACCATTCAATGAGGATTGGCAATCAGGATTCACAGACTGGCTTGATATAAGGGAGGTTCCCTCCCATCATGGTTGCCGGTGATCAATTGTTCTTGTCTCAACTGTGGTTCCTGGTTCACTTGGAAGCTTGCAGAGTCTTGCCTCTTCTTCTGCTTTCAGATAAGATATTTTCTGTTTTTGTTTTTGTGCTTACCATTTGCATATTTCTCTGCATTTCTGTGAGGTTAGCCAGGTTCCCTCCCCCGGGGGGCTTGGGCTCCTCTCAGTTCCTCTGGAGCCATTGTTATTTGTTCATTTGCCTTTTCCAGTTTTTTCAGTGGCGGCGGCTTAGTTTTGCTACACCAGAGAACTGATTTAGGTGGTAGAGGTCGTGTGATCTCAGGTGTGTTTGCAATCAGTAGCGTTGGCATTTTTAGGGGTTTTTTTGGATTGCAGTGAGTATCCTTTCTATCCTTTTCTGTCTAGGCAGATTTGGCCCCAGCGTTTGTTCATACTATTTTCTGTCTGTGTCTGTATTTCCTCTTGTCTAACCGCCATTACATTTTTGGGGGCTTCCTATGTTCTTTGGGGATCTGCTCCGGGGCAGATAGCTTTCCTCTTTCTATCTTTAGGTGTAGTTAATCTATCAGGCTGTGACGAGGCGTCTAGGACCAACGTAGGAACGCTCCACAGCTGCCTTTAGTTGTGGTGGTTAGTCAGGGTACTGCAATCCAGTAGATTCCAACCTCTCTGGTGTATTTCCTTTTTTGCCTGCTCTCCTCAGCTACCAAATCATAACACGTAGAGGTATGCGTGGAATATACATCAGCCCAGCCAGCACTCACTCACCCAGACCCGGCGTGATGTCACTGACTCAATAGAATAACAGGGATTGCCTCAGGAGCGCGCGGATACTAGGAGCTCCTCCGGATGCCTGACCTGATACGTTCAGCGGCGCGCTGCAGCCAGTGGTGGGATACGGTGAGAGCAGAGCCCTCTCTCTCCGCCCACAACAAATGTCCTGACGTTCAACGTCAGGCGTTCTTAACCCTATGTGCAGGGCACCCAGCCACTGACTCACTGATGCTTGCGCGAGCGTGCGCACCTGTAAAGCCCTCTCTGCCCCATGGTGGGTACACCCATGAATGAACATATAGCTTAATGCATCTGTCACACATATTTTGGGTTTGAAAGGATTATAATAACAAAAAAAGTTAACTGTTCACTACAGGGACTTGAACCCAGGGCTGGCGTCAGCACCCGGCCTACCCGGGCAAGTGCCGGGGCCCTGAGCAGGTGGGGGGGCCCACTCGCCGTCGGGCACCCCGGCGCCCGTTAGCGGATGAGAGCGGTACCAGCGCCACCACTGGGCCCCCCACACTTGGTCAGGGCCCCAGCAGCAGCTGGTGCAATACTTACCTCTCCCTGTGCCTCCGCAGCTCCGGGCTCCAGGGGGTGCCTGCAGGGCGCCCGCGCTTCCTCTCACAGCAATGCCGCTGGATGACATCATCATTCAGGGGCCGGCTATGGCAGAGAGTAAGCGCGGGCACCGGTGATGCTGCGGCCTGGACCGCCTGCGGTGCGGACGCCGGACAGGTGAGATGTGGTGTGTGTGTGTGTCTGCCTGTGTGTGCGTGTATGTAGTGTGGTGCTTTGTGCATGTGAGAGAGTGCTGCGGTGCTGTCTGTGTGTGGTGCTGTATGTGTGATGGTGGTGGGGGGAGGCAGTGATGGTGATGAGGAGCCGGAGGCAATGATGATGATGGGGAGGCGATGATGATGGGGAGGCAATGATGATGATTATGGGGAGGCAATGATGATGATGATGGGGAGTCTTTCCACAACGCCCTTTCCTGAGCCGGCCCATAACAGTGCAGAATGCAGCGCAGTGCAGAGGAGAGCTCCATATTTTGTATGGAGCATTATATGGGGACCAGTATCCTGTATGGAGCATTATTTGGGGTCCAATATTCTTTATGGAGCATTATTTATGGCCCGTAATACTGTATGGAGGACTATGTAGTGCCCATAATATTGTATGGAGGACTGTACTGTCCAGTCTGTACTGTGCGCTGTGAGGATTTGACGGTTTTTGAGCTATTGTAGAATTTACAATAGATATCACTCATGTAATGGAAGAAGAGAAGTGTTTGGCATTGTACTATACCCATATTTCTCTGCAGTATCTGTGCATCATGAATCGTGGTCTGTGTTAAAGGGGCCCACTGAGACTCTTTCGCCCGGGGCCCATAAAAACCTGGAGCCGGCCCTGCTTGAACCCATAACGCTCTATAAGCCAGCACACTTACCATTGAGCTTTACACTCAGTTAACAAACGATGGGCCTTCTGTTTGTCCTCCAAGCCACATTGTAATGATGTTTGACTTTGATATCTGACTTTATTCACATCGTGTACTTAAATGAACATAGTGTGAAGAAAGTACGATATCAAAGTCAAACATTATATGAATTTGGCTATGGGAGGCCAGCGTGAAAGTCCCAATGAGTTGCAGACAAATGGGCAGCACGGTGGCTCAGTGGTTACCACTGCAGCCTTGCAGCACTGTGGTCCTGGGTTCAAATCCCACCAAGGACAAGAGCTGCAAGAAGTTTGTATGTTCTCCCCGTGTTTGCGTGGGTTTCCTCCGGGTTCTCTGGTTTTCTCCCACATTCCAAAGACATACTGATAGGGAATCTAGATTGTGAGCCCCAAGGGGACAGTGAGTAAAATAAATAAATGTGTGCACTGGATATCACAATCAAACAGAAGGCCCATATTTATTTAACTGAGTGTAAGTGTGCTTGTTTACTGAGAGAGAGTTATGGGTTCAATTCCCAGTAGTGAACAGTTACCTTTTTTAACTATTATTATAATCCTTTCAAACCAAAGCCATGTGTGACATAGATGCCTTACCATTAAGCTATAGATTTATTAATAATTTGATAAGATATTTAGCTAGTAATATATCATAAGCAAACAATAAGTTAGGTGTCAGGGGCAGATATCAAAGTAAGATGTCATAGTTAGATATCAAACTCAGTTATCAAAGTCAGAGTCAGTTCTCATACATGGTATTTAGCCTCAAATTGGCCTTATTCTGATGTTTGACTTTGATATCTGATCATGTCCTAAAAGGACACTGTAAGAATGCTATATTGCAGTATGTCACAGATGAATTAATTCACAGTCACACAGACTCTGGAGATCCTGAACTTCCCTATCACTGGAATCTATGTAATACTAGTCACAGACTGATACTACCAATGTCAGTTTCTATGCAGTTTAGTATTGCAATACTACACCACCACTCTGTTTTCGACTTTTCTATCCCTATCACTAATGATCAGCTATGCGATCTGACCTCCTATACCAAGACTGTAAAACCTTAAAGTGGCCACTGCCTTTTCTGCCTCATCTTCTAGAGTGGCATGGCTGGGATGATTCTTCCTGATTGGCTGCACTACACCATATGATGTAATACTAAAAGGCTATAAGAGGAAGCCTGCACAACTTCCCCTGGTGTTGTCTGAGCCTACTGTCTGGCTGATGCAATCTTAGGCAACCTGTGAAATGATGCCGAGGATTTTTTGTTCAATTTCATAGAGACCTGGGAATTTCATGAAATTCAACTCAAAGTTGATTTACATCAGATTGATTTGATCACCTTTGGAAATAAGGTCCATGGCTGGCAAATGTGCTCCAGCTTCCTAATTTCCTAACTTTATACATGGCATTGGGTGGGTGGAGGGCAGGGAGTGAGGAAGTGTAAGGCTTTCACTTTGCACAGGAAGGTGAGGCTCAAGATGTACAGCATCAAGCAATAAACAGACTGCTGACTTTGAACATGTGGCGAAAGGATATATGGCATTATTAATATATTCCTGACATTGTTCATGTGGGAGGCCCAATCCTGACTTTTGCTATGGGAACCCTTGATTTCTATGGTCGCCTAATCTGTTGTATTTAATATCACGTTACAATAAAAGATACATTTAATGAGTACATTGAAGATGGAGCATTATTGAAATTGATTTTTCTCTTCATAATTGCCTTAGGTCCTCCTTGGAGTTTCTATCCCCATGTGTTGTGTCAAGATTTGTAATTCCTAAGCGATTTCATTTTTGGGTTTGACATTGAGTTGACTATTATTATATTTCTTGTGTTTTTCTCCGGAGACATTACCCCTCACTACACTGTTTTCTTATATTTAGTTATAATTTTCTGATACTCTCCTGAATTTGCATCTTATAAAGAAGATAACTCCGGATAGCATTCTGCAAATTTTAGTAACATTTTTTTTTAAACCAGAGAGCACTTACTAAAGTGATTTTATAAAAGGTTATTCACAAACTTACGGCAAAGTGCTAAAATACTACTTGTCATAAAACTACAGAAAATCAAGAACCATAGTGGAGCTACAGTATTTAATGGAAATGATACTATTTACAAGGCATTATTAGTCATTTTTACATAAAATTGTAGCATTTAAGGGGATTATTTCTTAGAATACCTTATAATGTAATTGTACTATATTTCATAAGACTATAAAGTATGGTAATAGTAGTGTAATGATTTGAATTGGTTTCCGGGTAGAGGGCGTAAAAAATAATGGAGATTGGGTGTTTCTTCTTGGTTGCAAGCTTTCTACAAGAAGCAATAACATCTTTATTAAATAGCAAAGCAAGAATTATTATTACTTATATGCATATTGATATTTAAAACTATTAAAGAAGTATATTCAAAAAGATATATATGAAAATCATCATCATGAGAGAGAGTAGAGATCGAGTGACGAAATGACATTTCGGATCTAAAAGTTGAATATATATTGTCCTGTATACATATAGTGAATTGCAAACAGCCAAAATATAGTCCAATATATCAACTGTTTCATTTTCTTTTCACAAATGCGCAATGCTGTTTTTCTCATTTCCAGTTTTCTTCTGCTCACTGCATTCTTATACAGTGTGTTCATATACCTCAAATATTCAATTCATTAAGTTATAATAAATATTCACAAAAGTGCTGCCATAATCTATAATTTTTCCCTATTTTGTGATTTTTTTAATATGTATGAAAGTCTATAAAAAGAAGTTCAAAAGTAAGAGAATTAGATGCAGTGACCAAAATAAAGTTCAATAAGACCATATTTTAAAAATATTTTGAGAACCTCAATCTCCGTCTTCCTTCTGTTTTAATTGTCTTTATATGATTGTATTTTCAAATAAATGTGATTACTTTGTGAAAATTTTGTAATGTAATTATCCTCTTGGTTTTGTATCTTTTTCAGAACAAAGAGAAAAAACCTAAAAAATTACTTCTGATAACATTTGTTAGCATGCCAATACATTAATATCTGCAGTAGATCAGAGTGACTTGTTCTGTCATCCACAAGTCACTTTAAACTTCCGGCCTACAAAGATATAGGCGCATGCAAAGGATGTCACAGTCCAGACGCAAGTGGTGTGATGACTTCACTACCTGCACTAAGATCCTTACAGACTTTCCAGTATCTGTTGTTAGGCGAGAATTTAGTGTTTATTTTTTATTTTATGAGTCAGTACTTGTTGGGTGGGCTGTGGGACATCATATTGTGCTCAGTGGGGACTTCTGTAGATCCATAATATTGTGTGAGGGCGTTATACTGTGTGTGGTGCTGTAGAGCTATTATACTATATAATGGGTACAACTATAGGGGCATCATGCTGTGTGAAAGAGTGTAGAGACTGTCAAACTGTGTGTGAAGGTATTGTGGACATCACACTATATGTTTGGACAGGTTGTGGGGGCAATCACACTGTGCATTATTATCTGGGGTACTAATAGGCTTACTGTTACCATGTCACAAAGCAGTTCCAGTATGAAGAAGATAAACTGCAGCAGCACCCTTAGCATTTGGTTGACAGTAGGATAAGGAACATACACTGCTCAAAAAAATAAAGGGAACACTCAAATAACACATCCTAGATCTAAATGAATGAAATATTCTCATTGAATACTTTGTTGTGTACAAATTTGAATTTGCTGGCAACATAATCACACAAAAATCATCAATGAAAATCAAATTTTTGAACCAATGGAGGCCTGGATTATGTGTTTACTAGAGATGAGCGAACCTTTCAAGGATCGGTTCGGTTCGGATTCGCCGAACGGACCGATGTTCACCGAACAGTTCGTTAAATGTATCCAAACCCCATTAGATTCAATGGGAGACAAAACTAAACACATAGACAACACGTTAATGGGTGACTAAAAGCTACCCAAACAGCTAAAATTAGGGGCAGACACCATAAAAAGTGGCATCAATTGACCCACAGTAGAAATTTGTAAGTGGCACAGAAACAGTCAGCCATGGGTCATGCATGAGTTATCAAGGCCTGGCCCAGTATTTACAGCTTGGAATTGAAGTTTCAATGAGGACCTAGTGGTTAAGTGAGAGATATAAGCCTTCTTAGCTGGGAGATCACACACTTCATGCAACACCTCCAAATTTTTTTTTATCCCAGCCACACTCAGGTGGCACAAAGTTTCACACAGTACTATTGGTAGAAAAACGAAAGGAAAGTAACACAGGTAGTTGACTGAAAGTGAGTGCACTCAACTTGGAGAAAAAGTATAATATTCCCCTGACACACCTTCTACTTCTGGCAACCCACCAGATGAAGACACAACTTTAAGTTTCCACGTTTCAAAAAATAATTGTCACACAGCACTAAAGTGGCATCAATTTCCACAGAGTAGAAACAGTATAATAGGCCTCTGACACACCTACTACTCCAGGCAACCCACCAGATGGAGACCCGACTTTGAGTCTCCACATTTAAAAAAAATGTTTGTAACCTCAGCAGCAGTAGCAACAGCAGGCAGAGAAGACACCACAAAGATGGCACAGACTGCCTTAACGCGAGATAAATACATGACACTAAAAAGGACACCATTGCCTAGTCTGCCAATCTACGACTAGTGTGCACAAGTCATTGGAGTTTCATGACTTGTTCATTTTGATGAAAGTTAGGTGGTCTACACTTTAAGGGAACAGCCGGATGCGCTTATGCATCAGGACACCACCAGCAGCGCTTAAGATATGTTCTGAGAGAATGCTGGCTGCCGGCCATGACAATACCTCCAAGGCATAACAGGCAAGCTCAGGCTGCTCTTCAATTTTTGAAGACCAAAATGTAAAAGGGTTCAACCACCTCTGTTGTGATGATATTGAGCTCCAGAAACTCCTGAACCATCCTCTCCATTCGTTCACAACGTGTCAGACTTATTGTCTGTTCTGCTGGTGCACAGGCTGGTCAGCGACTCACAGAAATTGCTTATGCCACTTAAACTGCTGCTAATGTTTATGCGATGATGCCTTGACGTTCCCAGGGTTGGACGTGTAGAACTGGGATGTTCCCTGTTTGCCTTACTGCTATCTTGGGGAAAAACACCCTTAAGATTGTCTACAAGTGTGTTTCGATACTCCAGCATGTATGCATCCTTTTTCAGGAGGGAAAGTGTCTGGCAAAATTTACTCTTGAACCGTGGATTTAACAGAGTGGCAACCCATTAGTTAGCACTATTTCTAACCAAAAGAATAAGGGCATCATGTTAAAGATAGTGCAGCAAGAAGGCTCTCATGTGTCGGGCGCTTCTATGAGGTTCAAGTCCATGCTGTGTTGGTGGCAGGGTAACACTCAATGCTGCTTCCTCAGTCCCCTTCCCTCCTCCACCTCCTCTGCTGAGCTACTCAGCTGCATGCCTCTGGGTTCACACCAAGTTAGATCTACAGCCTCATCATCATCATCCTTGTTTTCCCACTCCTCGCCCTGAGAGTCACCCTCCTCTTCCTGCCCTGCTAGCACAGTACAGTCAATGTGCGCCTAAGGTATTTGAGTCTCATCAGAATCACCTCCTCTCCCAGAGGTTACCATCTGGTGACCAGGATATGGTTTCTGCTTGGATCCTACTTTGTTTGGCCCCAGATCTTTGGAGCAGATCTCTGATGGCCATGTATTAAAATGTGTGAACAGCTCTGCAGATTCGTACATCTGTGTTTGGGCAGTTGGAGAGTTGGGTCATGGGAGGAAACAAGGGTAATTGGGGTGCCACCTCTGAGGACTATATTGTGTGTGATGTTAAGGTGGAGGAAAAGGAGGAGAGGCCACTTGATTCAGCACTTGCCATTCACTCGAGCATATGCCCTTTCTGGCCCACATCTACAAGGATTACTGCTGTGCGGCAGCCAAAGAAAGGGAGTCAAGTAGCCCATCTAGTAACAGATGAGACTGTTTGTTCAGTAGAACTTTCAGTAACATTACCACCTAACACAAGTACAACTAGATCACCAAGCTAGTAATGAGCGAGCACCGTAATATTTGTAATCACTATACTCGTAATGAGTACTTTGTAAAAGACAAGTAAAAGAGAAAAAGCAACATATCTATGAAATGGGAACACCACGGATTGTGAAAAACAACAAATTTTATTTCTCAATACTGGCACATACACAGAACAACACAATATCCATTAAAACAATTAAAAGCATGCAGAGAGTATATAAGTCATGTCATGAAATAATGATACCATGACTCTCCCACATCAAAAAATCCCACACAGCAAAAAATGTGTAAAGTATATATAAACAAGGCAAACTCCACAAAATAGCGTATAGTTACCATGAAGTTAGATGCATATTAAAGGCAAGGAGGCCTGTACATAAATACTATAGAGCTATTCACAGCACCATGCGAAAAAACAAGAGTTGTTGTGCAATTTGTCCTGAGTTCGCTGATACCCCATATGTGGGGGTAAACCACTGTTTGGACGCATGGCAGACGCTTTTTATTGCAAAAAAGTTTTTTCATCACCATATTTTGAGATCTATAATTTTTCCAGATTTTGGCCCACAGATTCATGTGAGGTCTTGTTTTTGTGGGACGAGTTGATGGTTTTATTGGTACCATTTTAGGGCACATGACTTTTTTTACCACTTTTTATTCCGGTTTTTGGGAGGCAGAATGAACAAAAACCAGCAATTCATGAATTTCTTTTGGGGGAGCGTTTATACCGTTCCACGTGTGGTAAAATTGACTCTCAGTCTGACAGGGCATGCTGAAGCTGGTATTCAGCTACTGCCCTCTGCTGATCACTAATCCTCGCCAACATATGATAGGTTGAAATGGGTCCTAATACGGCGCACCTTCTCAAGTAGGTACGGCAAGGCAGGGTAACTTTTCAGAAATTTCTGAACAATTAGGTTCAGCACGTGAGCCATGCATGGCAAGTGTACCAGCTTGCCGACCTTTAAAGCCGCCATCAGGTTATGCCCATTATCGCAGACGACCAGACCGGGTTGGAGGTGCAGCGGGGAGAGCCACTGATCGGTCTGTTGTTTTAAAGCTTGCCACAGCTCTGCTGCAGTGTGTGGTTTATGACCTAAACAGATTAGCTTCAGAAGACCGTGTTGCCGCTTTGCCAATGCTTTGCTGCACAGGTTCCAGCTTGGCAATGATGGGGAGGGTACTTCAGCAGAGGATGAGGAGCAGGAGGAGGGAAGAGTGGAAGTGGAATATGAAGAGGCAGAAACCCTGACAGAAGTTGGGCCCGCTATTCTTGGCGTGGGTAGGATGTGTGATGTTCCAGTTTGCATCTTTGACTCTTTGTCCCACCCTCTGCAAGGTTCACCCAGTGTGCCGCGACAGAAATGTATCGTCCCTGTCCACAACAACATGTCCAGGTGTCTGTTGTTAGGTGGACCTTCCCGGATACGGCATTGGTGAGAGCACAGTTCAGATTGTTTAACACGTGCTTGTGTAATGCAGGGACGGCATACCAGTCAAAATAGTGACGGCTGGGAACACTGTATCTTGGGGCATCCACAGCCAAGAGATCATGGAAAGACTGTGTTCCCACAAGCCTAAATGGCAGCATCTCCACAACTAGCAATTTCCCAATATGTGAGTTCAGCATTTGTGCCTGTGGGTGCGTGGCTGGGTATTTACGCTTTCTTTCCAAGCTCTCAGGCACGGACAATTGGACACTTCGCTGGGACAAGGAAATGGATGTGGTTGATGTTTCTTGTGTTTGAGCAACTGCAGCTTGTGAGCAGGAGGTATGAGCGACTCCTTCATGAACAGCACTTTCTGAAGAACATAGCCCAGGCGACATGGCAGTGGATTGATCTGGAGCCCTGGTTTTCCACCCACCTACTGGGGTGTTTGGCTGCCATGTGGTTTTGCATACTGGTGGTGCTCAGGTTGCCTTTGACCTGGCCTCTGCTCAGGTTGCCTTTGACCTGGTCTCTGCTTTCAGAAAAAAAATTCCATACAGAGGCTGAATGCCCCCTTGCCCTGACTTGGCACACAGTGGGGGTGCTCTTGGGAACAGTTGACCCAGTTCAAACTCTGGGCAAACTATGACCCCTTGGTGCCTGTGTTGGTGCTACATATCCATCTTCCTCTGTGTTGCTGTGATGGCTATGCATGCCAACGGTCTAGGTCGGATCAGTGGGTTCATCATCGACCACCTCATCTTCCATCTCATCCTCCTTCCCAGTTGACATTGTAGGCTGACCTGATGGCAACTTTGTCTCATCATTATCAGCCTCCACCTCTGGAGACAGTAAATTAAGTTCTTCCAAGTGGCTTTCTTCTGGCCGTAGGTCCTCAAATACTTGAGAATCTACGCACGCCACCTCCTCAAGTCCCTCTTCAATGCAGCACGGTAATAGGCCAGACCCAATCAAAGGATGCATAGCAAACAGATCCTCAGAGTGGCCAAGCTTGGGGTCATATGTCTTCTGTGACTGATAATAGTGGGAGGAAGGAGAATCAGCTTCAAGATTGGATGGGCCAGCTTTCTGTGTACCAACAGTAGACTGTGTGGTCGTGAAAGATTTTTTGCTGCTTGACAAATGCGTAGAGGCCTTGTCTGCTACCCTAGACAGAATGTGCTCTCGCTCTTCTGGCTTCCACACACATTTATGATCCAGACAGGGAAATTTTTCCAGGAACACAGTGGCTGCATCAAGCTTCTTCTGACCTGACACAGACTAATGCCTTCTAAAGCACCTCTGACAACACCAAGTCCACATCCCTGTCCTTTAACAACAGGATTTTTTTTGGCAATTTGGGTTTTGATCACAGATGTTGATGGCACAAGCCATGCTAGCTGTCACAGCCAAAATAGTGGGGAAAATGGCCTGGTGTGTGTTTGGTAGGAAATGTTTGGACTACTGCTTTGCGTAGGGCACTAACCACCTTTTTAAGTGGACTAATGTGGACAGCAGAAGGCAGGCTGTGACCACAAAAACAGCGGGGAAAATGCCTGATGCGTGTTTGTTAACAGGCAGTAGGAAATGTTTGGACTACTTCCTTGCATAGGGCACTATCCGCCTATTTAAGTGGACTAATGTGGACAGCAGAAGCCAGTCTCTGACCCCCAAAACAGCAGGGAAAATGGCCTGGTGCATGCTTGGTAGCAGGCAGTAGGAAATGTTTGGACTACTGCTTTGCATAGTGCACTAACCACCTTTTTAAGTGGACTAATGTGGACAGCAGAAGGCAGGCTGTGACCACAAAAACAGAGGGGGAAAATGGCCTGGTGCGTGTTTGTTAACAGGCAGTAGGAAATGTTTGGACTACTTCCTTGCATAGGGCACTATCCGCCTATTTAAGTGGACTAATGTGGACAGCAGAAGCCAGGCTCTGACCCCCAAAACAGCAGGGAAAATGGCCTGGTGCATGCTTGGTAGCAGGCAGTAGGAAATGTTTGGACTACTGCTTTGCATAGTGCACTAACCCCTTTTTAAGTGGACTAATGTGGACAGCAGAAGGCAGGCTGTGACCACAAAAACAGAGGGGGAAAATGGCCTGGTGCGTGTTTGTTAACAGCAGTAGGAAATGTTTGGACTACTGCTTTGCATAGTGCACTAAACGCCTTTTTAAGTGGACTAATGTGGACAGCAGTAGCCATTCTCTGACCCCCAAAACAGCAGAGAAAATAGACCGGTGCTTTAAAAAAAGGCAGCACTAAATGCTAGTTTCTCTGTGTGCTGGAAAAATATTGCTTTGCCTCTAACAAGACCTGTTTTAAGATAGACACTGGAAGAACACTTTAACCTCTCCCTACCTAATACACAATATTTCACTATCTGTACTCTGAGTTTGTTGTGTGTCTTCAGCTCTAAAAAGTGCTATTTTTTGGTGGCATTATGAAGCTAATAACCGACTTCTTTAAACTGTCCTTGCTCGAGTATCTCTCTCTCCCTACTCTACACTGAACTAGTATACATTGCAGGTAGCCCTGAAAAGGGCTTTTGTGTTATCAAGAGGCCTAAAGACTCTCCCTAGCAGCTGAGCGATCTCTCCCTCTGCTTGTAGAACGCAGGCTTCGGATGCAATGTGCACAAAATGGCGACGGCAGGGCTTAAATAGACCCTATGACGCTGGGCGGCCAGCCAATCACAGTAATGCCACAACCAAGATGTCTGCGGCATTACTATGACTGGTTAAGCAGCCCAGCATGTTTAGTGGCTGCAAAGGAGGTGCCAAAACTGCACAGCGGGACAACTGATTACAGCAAGGCGAGTACACACATACTCGCAATGTAACGAGTAACCTGAATACCGTACTATCCGTGCGAATAGCAAATAGTAACGAATACACTCGCTCATCACTGCACCAAACTTATTCCCAATATCACTATGACCTCACTTTTTCCCACTCATATTAGATGAACCCTGTTTCAAAACCCTAGGCCCAGAACTGTCAGTCTCCTGTCACTAAATTAACAAACAATATTTATTTTCTAAGATAGTGTGTCTGGTATCTGGATGACACTATTAGGAGAAAGGATTTAGATTCAGAAAGGTGGCCTGGTGTATGGCTTAAGGTACTGCCACACTACTCGATCCCGCTAACGATCTCGTTAGCGTCGCATACTAATGAGATCGCTAGCGGGATCCTTTAAATATCGCTAGTGTCGGCCACATTTAGCGATGTCGTTAAGGACGATATCGCGGTTAGCGATCTCCTTAACGACTTTAGCGGTACAAAAGTACCGCTAAATCGCTAAAAAAGGTGCCACACTCAGCGATATATACTTACCCAGCGGGAGCGCCGACGATAAAATAGGGTCCGGAACGATTCCAGCGACGAGCGAGATCACAGCAGGAAGCTCGTCGCTGGCAGATGCCGCACACAACAACATTGCTAACGGGATCGCTAAATAGTGACGTTTTTTAGCGATCCCGTTAGCGATGTTGTTTAGTGTGGCATACCCTTCACACTAATAGCAGAAAGGATATAGATTCTGAAATGTGGCCTGGTGTCTGGTCCACACTATTAGCACAAATGATTTAGATTCTGAAATGTGGCCTGGTGTATGACCCATACTATTAGCAGAAAGGATTTAGATTCTGAAATGTAGCCTGGTCTCTGGCCCACACTAATAGCACAGTGAAATGTGGACTGGTGTATGGCCCACACTATTAGCAGAAAGGATTTAGATTAGGAAATGTGGACTCCTGGATGGCCCACACTATTAACACAAAGGATTCAAAATCTGAAATGTGTCCTGGTCCTCTGGCATACACTATTAGCACAGACGATTTAGATTCTGAAATGTGGCCTGGTCTCTGGCCTACACTATTAGCATAAAGGATTTAGATTTTGAAACGTGAACTCCTGGCTGGACCACAATATTCACACAAATTATTTAGATTCTGAAATGTAGCCTCCTGGCTGGACCACAATATTAGCATAAATTATTTAGATTCTGAAATATGGCCTGGTGTATGGCTCACACTATTATCAGAAAGGATTTAGATTCAGAAATGTGGCCCGATATATGGCCCACACTTAGATAAGGAAATGTGGACTCCTGGGTGCACCACACTATTAACAGAAAGGATTTAGAATCTGAAATGTGGCCTGTTGTCTGGCCCACACTATTAGAACAAATTATTTAGATTCTGAAATGTGGCCTGGTGTATGGCCCACACTATTAGCAGAAAGGATTTAGATTCAGAAATGTGGCCTGATATATGACCCACACTATTAGCACAAACAATTTAGACTCTGAAATGTGGACTCCTGGATGGACAACACTATTAGCATAAATGATTTGGTTTCTGACATGTGGCCTAGTGTCTGGCCCAAGCTATTAGCACAAACTATTTCAATTCTGAAATGTGGCCTGGTATATGGCCCACACTTTCTGCAGAAAGGATTTAGATTCTGAAATATTGACTCCTTGCTGAACTACACTATTAGCACAAGCGATTTAGATTCTAAAATGTGGCCTGCTGTATGGCCCACACTATTAGCAGAAAGGATATAGATTCTGAAATGTGGCCTGGTGTGTGGCCCCCCACTATTAGCACATATTGTTTAGATTCTGAAATATGGCCTAGTCTCTGGCCCTAACTATAAGAACAAACAATTTAGATTCTGAAATGTGGCCTGTCGTATGGACCATTCAATTAGCAGAAAGGATTTAGATTTGGAAATGTGTCCTGGTGTCTTTCCCATTCCCTCCCTTCATCAAGCATGTCCCCCCTGCTCTTCATACAGCACCACTATCCTAGCCAAAGAGCTAACAAAAGCATTAGGGAAATGCAATTTACCAAGCTTTGGCTGAATTTTGACAATTTTGAGAAAATATGCTCGGGAATCCGAACATGAATCCGAATGTGCAATGTTTGTGCCGAATTTGAGATTGGCAAACGTTTTCAGAATAAGTTCATTCATCTCTAATTAAGAATTGCTCACCTGGAAAAAGTAAATTGACCAGCAATGTGAGCAAGACTCACGTTATCCTCCTCATTGTCATGATTAGTGATGAGCGAAAGTGCTCGCCACTACTCGTTACTCACCCTAGTATCATTGTACTCGGTGTACTCGGCGAGCACCGAGCATTTCCGGGATTACTCAGCGGGAACTCGGGTCTCCACCCTGCATTTTTGGCGGTCCTTAGAGACTCAATCAACATGCAGGAATTGTCTGCCAGGCACTGTAACACCATAGCCATCTTTGTTGTGGTCTTGCAGTGATTGTCTGGCCACATAGCATCATCAGGGGTATAAGAGACCGGACGCCGTCCTGTTCGGCGCATTCAGCTCTGGATTGAGGTAGTGTAGGGAGAGCTGCTGCCGAGATAGGGTCAGATTTGGGGATTTCTTAGTCAGTATGGGGTCTACCATCCTAAACAACTTAAATCCAGCTAAACCAACAGTCCTTCTAAGGACTATTTCCGGAATACAGTCATGGCAAAAGTTTTGAGAATGACACAAATATTCTATTTTCACATGATCTGCTGCCCTCTGGTTTTTATGTGTGTTGACAGATGTTTTTATCACAGACAGAAATATAATAATTGTAAACATATGAGTAATAAAAGCTTATATTGACAGTTAGAATGAGTTAATGCAGCAAGTCAATATTTGCAGTGTTGACCCTTCTTCTTCAGGACCTCTGCAATTCTCCCTGGCATGCTCTCAATCAACTTCTGGACCAAATCCTGACTGATAGTTGTCCATTCTTGCACAATCAATGCTTTCATTTTGTCAGAATTTTTAGGTTTTTGTTTGTCCACCCGTCTCTTGATGATTGACCACAAGTTCTCAATGGGATTAAGATCTGAGAAGTTTCCAGCCATGAACCCAAAATCTCTATGTTTTGTTCCCTGAGCCATTTAGTTATCACTTTGCTCTATGGCAAGGTGCTCCATCATGCTGGAAAAGGCATTGTTGATCGCCAAACTGCTCTTGGAGGGTTGGGAGAAGTTGCTCTTGGAGGACATTCTGGTACCATTCTTTATTCATGGCTGTGTTTTTAGGCAAGACTGTGAGAGAGCAGATTCCCTTGGCTGAGAAGCAACCCCACACATGAATGGTTTCAGGATGCTTAACAGTTGGCATGAGACAAGACTGGTGGTAGCGCTCACCTTGTCTTCTCCGAATGAGGTGTTTTCCTGATGTCCTAAACAATCGAAAAGGGGATTCATCAGAGAAAATAACTTTACCCCAGTCCTTAGCAGTCCACTGCCTGTACCTTTTGCAGAATATCAGTCTGTCCATGATGTTTTTTCTGGAGAGCAGTGGCTTCTTTGCTGCCCTCCTTGAGACCAGGCCTTGCTCCAAGAGTCTCCGCCTCACAGTGCGTGCAGATGCACTCACACCTGCCTGCTGCCATTCCTGAGCAAGCTCTGCACTGCTGGTAGCCCAATCCCGCAGCTGAAACACTTTTAAGAGACGGTCCTGGCGCTTGCTGGTCTTTCTTGGGCGCCCTGGAGCCTTTTTGGCAACAATGGAACCTCTCTCCTTGAAGTTCTTGATGATGCGATAGATTGTTGACTGAGGTGCAATCTTTCTAGCTGTGATACTCTTCCCTGTTAGGCCATTTTTGTGCATTGCAATGATGACTGCACGTGTTTCTTTAGAGATAACCATGGTTAACAGAAGAGAAACAATGATGCCAAGCACCAGCCTCCTTTTAAAGTGTCCAGTGGTGTCATTCTTACTTAATCATGACAGATTGATCTCCAGCCATGTCCTCATCAACACCCACACCTGTGTTAATGGAGCAATCACTGAAAAGAGGTTAGCTGGTCCTTTTAAGGCAGCGCTGCAATGATGTTGAAATGTGTTTTGGGGGATAAAGTTCATTTTCTAGCCAAATATTGACTTTGCAAGTACTTGCTGTTAAGCTGATCACTCTTTATAACATCTGGAGTATATGCAAATTGCCATTAGAAAAAGTGAAGCAGTAGACTTTGTAAAAATTAATATTTCTGTCATTCTCAAAACTTTTGGCCATGACTGTATATAGGTTGCAGTATTAGGTAGACAGGGGAGTGTACGTCGCTCTATACATATCAGTGCAAGGCCTGCAGGCACTGTATGCGTGTATATAGATATAATTGCATACATCAAGAGGGTCCATTCCATTACTGTCTGCTGCTGATACCTATAGCATATATTGACTGTATATACCTAGCCCCAGGTATAATTGGCTAGGAATTTTTTTTTTGCCAGGTTAATAGAGATTATTTTATTCCAAATCTTCCAGAGCCCTTTTTTTTCTCCATTTGCTTTTTGACACGGCACAATACAGCCAGATTCTTTTCTTAGCACAGCGTGAAAATCCAGCAATTTTAAAGGGGTCCCAAAAATCTAATTTGAATGCGCAGAAAAATCTTTCATTTTTTGTGGTACGGTAGAATTTTTTTTGAGTGTCTTACAAAATTTCTTGACACCGTTTTGCTGAACAAAAAAAAAAAATACATACAGGCCACATATTTTACAGTGTGGTATATCTGTGACACGCCTCATACATCCGTGTGCTAAAAATGTGAGCATTTTAGGCCTAAATTCAATTTTTTTGCTGTCTGTTACTCTAGTTATATGCAGCACTATTTTGTAGACCCCCAAAAAATACAGGCCACATATTTGGCAGTGTGGTATATCCGTGACAGGCCTCATATATCTGCGTGCTCTAAGTTTGGGCATTTTAGACCGGTACTGCTGTGTTTTTCATGTCTGTTACTCTAGCTATATACAGCACTATTTTGCATTTAAAAAACTAAAAAATAAAGGCCACATATTTAGCAGCGTGATATCTCCGTAACAGGCTTCATATATCTGAGTACTCCAAGTTTGGCCATTTTAGGCCGGTACTGCAGCGTTTTTCCTGTCTGTTACTCTAGTTCTATACAGCACTTTTTTGTATTTAAAAAAATGAAAATACAGGCCACATATTTAGCAGTGTGATATCTCTGTGACAGGCTTCATATATCTGTGTGCTCTAAGTTTGGTTATTTTAGGCCAGTACTGCAGTGTTTTTCCTGTCTGTTACTCTAGTTCTATACAGCACTATTTTGCATTTAAAAAATAAAAAATACAGGCCACATATTTGGCAGTGTGGTATCTCCATCATAGGCTTAATATATCTGCGTGCTCCAAGTTTGGGCATTTTAGGCCGGTATTCCAGTGTTTTTCCTGTCTGTTATTCAAGTAATATACAGCACTATTTCACATAAAAAAAAAAAAAAAATACAGGCCACATATTTGGCAGTGTGGTATCTCTGTGAGAGGCCTCATCTATCTGTGCTAAAAATTTGGCCATTTTAGGCCTAGATATTCTAGTGTCTTTGCTGTCTGTTACCCTACTTATTGACACCAATTTGATAACCAAAAAAAAAATTCAGCCATTTGTAGTGAATGTGTAAAATATTCTCGTTCATTTACAATGGGCAAGGCGCGTGGCAAGGGACGGGAAGAGAATGTGATGGTGATGGTGCATGCCTAGACCGAGGCCATGGGCAAGCTGAAATTGGGCCACAATAAACACCCACATCTTCTTGCTGGACCTTAGTGTCCGAAGTCCTAGGGGACCGCAGCAAGACAGCACTATTGAAGCCAGAGCAGTGTGAAAAGGTTGTTGGTTGGATAGCAGATAATACTTCCAGTTACATGGCCACCACCACCTGCACCCTGTCTTCCACACGGTCAAGTCTGAGTAGCCGTGAATCTGGACCACATATTCAGCACACTGATCCTCCTTCATCCCACCATGCTGAGTGCCCTGAGACAACTGATCCCACACTCGGAAACTCCGAAGAGCTGTTCACTTTTCCATTTATAGATTCGGGCCCCTCGCCCAGTCCGCTTGAAGTGGGGCAGGATGAGATTCCATGTAGCGATGCCCAAATATTTGAGCAGCCATGGTCACAAGAGGTGGACGATGATGAGACACAATTATCAGAAAGTCAGGAGGAGGACCAGGGTGCAGAAGTGGAAAATGAGTTGATGGATGATATAGCAACTGACCCAACCTGGCAGGAGGACATGCAGAGTGAGGACAGCAGCACACAGGGAAGCAGTGTGGTGGTTGCAGACAGAAGAATGGCAACTGTTCCCTGTAACACCAACATGACGGAAGCTGCCAGTCCAACTGTTAGGTCTTCCCAAGTCTGGTTATTTTTTAAAGACTCCGCCGATAACCCCAAACAGGCCATTTGCCACACTTGTCATGTCAGCATCAGCAGAGTAGCAAAGCTACCAGCCTTACCATCATCAGCATGATCAGGCACATGGCAGCAAAGCACCCAACTTTTTGTGCCCAATCCCAGGCTCCTGGAACAGTGTCTGCGGGTGACAACACTGCTTCTTCCACTGTTATGTGTACAAGCCAATCCCCTGTCCGTGGTGCATGCGAAGATGCCACCTGCCCTGCACCAGCCGTGGCCCACACTCAAATAGCACCATCATGAAGCACATCAATGTCCTTGTCCCAGCGCAGCCTTCAGTTGTCCATGCCCCAGTCATTGGAACGTAAGCGGAAAAACGCAGCCAACACCCCACAGGCCACAGTACTAAATTCACACATTTCTCTTCTGCTTGCGCTTGAAATGTTGCCTTTTAGGCTCGTGGAGACAGAAGCTTTCCACAATCTGATGGCTGCGGCCGTCCCAAGGTACTCTGTCCCCGTAGCCACTATTTATCATTCTTTGCCGTCCTGGCATTACACAAGCACGTTCCCACAACATTACCTGCAGCTACTGGGAAATAACACCTAACCACGGACACATGGACAAGTGATTGTGGCCAGGGATGGTACATCTCACTGATGGCACACTGGGTTAACATAGTAGAAGCCGGGACCCAGTCAGACCTTGGGATGGACCTTGGGATCGAACACGTCCTCCTGACTCCAAGGATTGCGGGCCCTACGGCAATCAGGGTTGCCCCCACTGTGTACAGCTCCTTCACCTCCTCCTCCTCTTCAGCCTTCATCTCCGAAATGAGCACCTCAGTCACCAGCTGGAAACACTGCAGCACTGCCAATGCCAAGCGGCAACAGGCTGTGCTGAAGCTAATATGCTTAGGTGACAAACCGCACAATGCTGAAGTGTTGTTGACAGCTCTGAAAGATCAGGCAGATCTGTGGCTGACACCGCTGAACCTCCAGCCAGGCATGGTTGTGTGTGACAATGACAGGAACCTGGTGGCAGTTCTGAGGCGAGGCAAACTGACACATGGACCATGCCTGGCCCATGTGTTTAACCTTGTTGTTCAACATTTTCTAAAAAGCTACCGGGAGCTGCCGGATCTGCTTGTGAAAGTACGCTGTCTGTGTGCCCATTTTAGAAAGTCATCTACAGCTTCAGCTGTCTTTGCTGTGCTTCAGCAGCGATTGCAGCTTCCAGCTCACCGACTGGTGTGTGATGTCCCCACGCATTGGGACTCTACACTGTATATGTTGAAAAGGATTTGTGAGCAGAAGAGGGCAGTTGTTGAATACCAGCATCAATAAGGCCATCGTTATTCTGGTTTGACTCCGCACATAAGAACTCAGGAGTGGACATGGATGTCAGACATATGTAACATCCTCCAAAACTTTGAGGAGTCCACCAAGATGGTGAGCGGCGATGATGCCATTATTAGCGTCACCTATATACAAAAAAAGGCTGCACTCTATCATACTAAAGCATGACAATATGGAATACATGAAATTTAGAATAGCAATATGGCTTTGGAATCTAAGGAAAAATTTGAGACGCTTAGTATAAACATTTGGCCAAACATTTTGAAGCCCACCAACCATCGTCAAGGTGGTCTCAATACTGGTGAGTCCCTAACCTAATGTGAACATACCTCTATTAGGCTGATATCTGAATTTCTGGGTGAATATGCACCTCTGTCAGCAATGCCTGCATTTATGGGTAAAGTAGGGACCTGGTGTAATTAAAATCACCACCTGGTGGGGGCGGAGTGCTCGGTCAGCAAGCTAACATACAATAGACAAAAAAACCTGACTGGCACTTCCAGACTAATGTGAACTAGGTGCAAGCCAAGGGAAGCTACCCCCATGTAAAACATACAAAAAAAGGCTGCACTCTATCATACTAAAGCATGACAATATGGAATACATGAAATTTAGAATAGCAATATGGCTTTGGAATCTAAGGAAAAATTTGAGACGCTTAGTATAAACATTTGGCCAAACATTTTGAAGCCCACCAACCATCGTCAAGGTGGTCTCTTATACCAGTATAATACCAGTATTGAGACCACCTTGACGATGGTTGGTGGGCTTCAAAATGTTTGGCCAAATGTTTATACTAAGTGTCTCAAATTTTTCCTTAGATTCCAAAGCCATATTGCTATTCTAAATTTCATGTATTCCATATTGTCATGCTTTAGTATGATAGAGTGCAGCCTTTTTTTGTATGTTTTACATGGGGTAGCTTCCCTTGGCTTGCACCTAGTTCACATTAGTCTGGAAGTGCCAGTCAGGTTTTTTTGTCTATTGTATGTTAGCTTGCTGACCGAGCACTCCGCCCCCACCAGGTGGTGATTTTAATTACACCAGGTCCCTACTTTACCCATAAATGCAGGCATTGCTGACAGAGGTGCATATTCACCCAGAAATTCAGATATCAGCCTAATAGAGGTATGTTCACATTAGGTTAGGGACTCACCAGTATTGAGACCACCTTGACGATGGTTGGTGGGCTTCAAAATGTTTGGCCAAATGTTTATACTAAGCGTCTCAAATTTTTCCTTAGATTCCAAAGCCATATTGCTATTCTAAATTTCATGTATTCCATATTGTCATGCTTTAGTATGATAGAGTGCAGCCTTTTTTTGTATGTTTTACATGGGGGTAGCTTCCCTTGGCTTGCACCTAGTTCACATTAGTCTGGAAGTGCCAGTCAGGTTTTTTTGTCTATTGTATGTTAGCTTGCTGACCGAGCACTCCGCCCCCACCAGGTGGTGATTTTAATTACACCAGGTCCCTACTTTACCCATAAATGCAGGCATTGCTGACAGAGGTGCATATTCACCCAGAAATTCAGATATCAGCCTAATAGAGGTATGTTCACATTAGGTTAGGGACTCACCAGTATTGAGACCACCTTGACGATGGTTGGTGGGCTTCAAAATGTTTGGTCAAATGTTTATACTAAGCGTCTCAAATTTTTCCTTAGATTCCAAAGCCATATTGCTATTCTAAATTTCATGTATTCCATATTGTCATGCTTTAGTATGATAGAGTGCAGCCTTTTTTGTATGTTTTACATGGGGTAGCTTCCCTTGGCTTGCACCTAGTTCACATTAGTCTGGAAGTGCCAGTCAGGTTTTTTTGTCTATTGTATGTTAGCTTGCTGACCGAGCACTCCGCCCCCACCAGGTGGTGATTTTAATTACACCAGGTCCCTACTTTACCCATAAATGCAGGCATTGCTGACAGAGGTGCATATTCACCCAGAAATTCAGATATCAGCCTAATAGAGGTATGTTCACATTAGGTTAGGGACTCACCAGTATTGAGACCACCTTGACGATGGTTGGTGGGCTTCAAAATGTTTGGCCAAATGTTTATACTAAGCGTCTCAAATTTTTCCTTAGATTCCAAAGCCATATTGCTATTCTAAATTTCATGTATTCCATATTGTCATGCTTTAGTATGATAAGAGTGCAGCCTTTTTTTGTATGTTTTACATGGGGGTAGCTTCCCTTGGCTTGCACCTAGTTCACATTAGTCTGGAAGTGCCAGTCAGGTTTTTTTGTCTATTGTATGTTAGCTTGCTGACCGAGCACTCCGCCCCCACCAGGTGGTGATTTTAATTACACCAGGTCCCTACTTTACCCATAAATGCAGGCATTGCTGACAGAGGTGCATATTCACCCAGAAATTCAGATATCAGCCTAATAGAGGTATGTTCACATTAGGTTAGGGACTCAACAGTATTGAGACCACCTTGACGATGGTTGGTGGGCTTCAAAATGTTTGGCCAAATGTTTATACTAAGCGTCTCAAATTTTTCCTTAGATTCCAAAGCCATATTGCTATTCTAAATTTCATGTATTCCATATTGTCATGCTTTAGTATGATAGAGTGCAGCCTTTTTTTGTATGTTTTACATGGGGGTAGCTTCCCTTGGCTTGCACCTAGTTCACATTAGTCTGGAAGTGCCAGTCAGGTTTTTTTGTCTATTATTAGCGTCACCATCCCGCTTCTCTGCATTCTGAAAAACTTTCTGCTCACAATGAAAGAGGATGCATTGTAGGCGGAGCACGAGGACATGGAGCAAGGAACCATACAGGGTGATTACACACAGCCCAGCCTCATGTCATCCCAATGTTGATTGGTTGACAATGAGGAAGAGGAGGATGAATAACAGGAGCTACATTCATGCGCTATAGATGGTACTACAAGCACAACTGTCATACCGTCTGTTCAGCGTGGATGGCCTGAGGACAGGGAGGAAGAGCAGGAGGAGGAGGATACCTTTGTGGCAGGACCAACTGAAGAATATGAAGTGGATTTTCCTGTGCCCATTCAGTACCTGGGTTCAAAGGCTTATTGGGGTGCATATGACTTTGTAGCAGGGTAGGCCTTGCAGTCAATGCATAAGAAAACAGTCTTGGAGTACAAAATGAATAATGTGAAGTGGATTTTCCGGTGCCCATCCAGTACCTGGGTTCAAAGGCTTATTGGAGTGCATATGACTTGGTAGCAGGGCAGGCCTTGCAGTCAATGCATAAGAAAACAGTATGGGAGTACAAAATGAATAATGTGAAGTGGGTTCTCCTGTGGCCATCCAGTACGTGGCTTCAAAAGCTTATTGGGGTGCATGTAAGTTTTGGGCAGGCCAGGCCTTGCATTCAATGCAACATTTTTTCAGGAAGCCCTCCTGTACCTCTCGTGAAAGGAGTATTGGGGTGCGTCGTAATTCTTGGCAGCCCATCCACTCACTGTATAGGCAATAACAGTATAGAAGACCCACTGTTTAATAACGGCCCTTTAAGAAAATTAATGGCCTTCTAAAAAAAGGCTCTGTGACTTTAAGAGTACCTCCTTCATAAATTAAACAAGATGTGTCTTCTTATGTGTCACACACCACATGTCCAGCTAGGGTTGTTAACCCCTTCATGACCCAGCCTATTTTGACCTTAAAGACCTTGCCATTTTTTGCAATTCTGGCCAGTGTCCCTTTATGAGGTAATAACTCAGGAACGCTTCAACGGATCCTAGCGATTCTCAGAATGTTTTTTCTTGACATATTGGGCTTCATGTTAGTGGTAAATTTAGGTCGATAATTTTTGCGTTTATTTGTGAAAAAAATGGAAATTTGGCGAAAATTTAGAAAATTTTGCAATTTTCAAATTTTGAATTTTTATTCTGTTAAACCAGAGAGTTATGTGACACAAAATAGTTAAAAAATAACATTTCCCACATGTCTACTTTACATCAGCACAATTTTGGAAGCAAATTTTTTTTTGGTTAGGAAGTTATAAGGGTTAAAAGTTGACCAGCGATTTCTCATTTTTACAGCAAAATTTACAAAATCATTTTTTTTAGGGACCACCTCACATTTGAAGTCACTTTGAGGGGTCTATATGGTAGAAAATACCCAAAAGTGACACCATTATAAAAACTGCACCCCTCAAGCTACTCAAAACTACATTCAAGAAGATTATTAACCCTTCAGGTGCTTCACAGGAGCTAAAGCAACGTGGAAGGAAAAAATGGACATTTTAATTTTTCCAACAAAAATTTTATTTTTGCATCAATTTTTTCATTTTTGCATTCACAACAGGATAAAATGGATCCTAAAATTTGTTGGCAATTTCTCTTGAGTACACAGATACCTCATATGTGGTCATAAACCACTGTTTGGGCGCACGGCAGGGCTCAGAAGGGAAGGAGCGCCATTTGACTTTTTGAATGGAAAATATGCTGGAATATTTAGCGGTTGCCATGTAGCATTTGGAGAGTCCCTGTGTGCCTAAACATTGGAGCTCCCCCTCAAGTGACCCCATTTTGGAAACTAGACCCCTTATGGAACTTATCTAGATGCATAGTGAACACTTTGAACCCCCAGGTGCTTCACAAATTGATCCGTAAAAAAAAGAAAGTACTTTTTTTCACAAAACATTTCTTTTAGCCTCAGTTTTTTTATTTTCACATGGGCAACAGGATAAAATGGATCCTAAAATTTGTTGGGAAATTTCTCCTGAGTACACAGATACCTCATATGTGGTCACAAACCACTGTTTGGGCGCACGGCAGGGCTCAGAAGGGAAGGAGCGCCATTTGACTTTTGAATGGAAAATATGCTGGAATATTTAGCGGTTGCCATGTCGCATTTGGAAAGTCCCTGTGTGCCTAAACATTGGAGCTCCCCCACAAGTGACCCCATTTTGGAAACTAGACCCCTTATGGAATTTTTCTAGATGCATAGTGTTAGGGTCTGCGGAATGCACCAAATAAGGTGTAGAGAGGTACGTTCGCAGCCCGGGGTCCACCGTGCAGGCGGAGCCTGCTGCTAGTAAGATGGCGCAAGAAGCGAACTCTGTTATCCCGCAGAGTCGCCAAAATAAATGCCGTAACGCGCTGTGGCAATATGTGTGAACTCTGTTATTCCACAGAGCCACTAGAAGGAGTGCCGCAGCGCTATATGGCGAATGTGTGCGAACTCAGTTAACATCACTGAGTCGCAAAGTAAACACGCTAGGGCGCTGTCTAGCGTTGAAAGCGAACCCTGTTGCGTCACAGAGCCGCTGAGGCAAACTTCTGTGTCCTGTTAGGCACTCAGGTACACAGTTAACTGCTAAGCGAACATGGAAAGTGATCATGCGCTAATGTCCTCGCGGGAGTCACCCGCAATCTATGGCATCTGAACGCCAGGCCCTGAATACAGCAATCAACCTCCTCACCGGGTATGCCGGTAATCTAAGACACCAACCCTGACCAGCTAGCATACCAAGCTCCTCACCGATTAGGTCGGTATTGTAATGGCGTATTTCAGCCGCCCTAACCACACACGCATGACCACACTGGCGCAAAGCATATAAAGGTTGATACTAGCGCATGGCGACCCAGCCATGCCACCCTTTTATAGTAACAGCTACAGGACCTGCCAGAAACAAGGACCAATGAAACTGTTCCAGAACACCAGTAGTCACAGGACCTTCCTGGCGGACCAATCGGACCAATAGGAGCTGCTGCAGTACCTGAGCATGTGACCCCTGATCTCCAATGAGAGATCTCACCTGGGCATGCTCAGAAGGGGAAAACAAGGACTTTGTCCTAAAGACGTCTGCTCGCCGCTAACCAGTACTGGCCACAATAGCAGAGCCTGGAGAGGCAGCAGTAATCCTCTGCACACTGTTAGACTGGGCGAGACATCTAAGCTGAGCAGGATCCACTGCGGATGGAGAAGGATGGGGGACCGCAGCGGGACTGGTTTGAGACTCCCCTTGTGCAGCAGCGGGAACTCGAACCCTAACACATAGTGAACACTTTGAACCCCCAGGTGCTTCACAAATTGATCCGTAAAAAAAAGAAAGTACTTTTTTTTCACAAAAAATTTCTTTTAGCCTCAGTTTTTTTATTTTCACATGGGCAACAGGATAAAATAGATCCTAAAATTTGTTGGGCAATTTCTCCTGAATACACAGATACCTCATATGTGGTCATAAACCACTGTTTGGGCGCACGCCAGGGCTCAGAAAGGAAGGAGCGCCATTTGACTTTTTGAATGGAAAATATGCTGGAATATTTAGCGATTGCCATGTCGCATTTGGAGAGTCCCTGTGTGCCTAAACATTGGAGCTCCCCCACAAGTAACCCCATTTTGGAAACTAGACCCCCCCAAGGAACTTTTCTAGATGCATAGTGAGCACTTTGAACCCCCAGGTGCTTCACAAATTGATCCGTAATAAAAAGAAAGTACTTTTTTTTCACAAAAAAATTTCTTTTAGCCTCAGTTTTTTCATTTACACATGGGCAACAGGATAAAATGGATCCTAAAATTTGTTGGTCAATTTCTCCTGAGTACACAGATACATCATATATGGTCATAAACCAATGTTTGTGCGCACGGTAGGGCCCAGAATGGAAGGAGCGCCATTTGACTTTTTGAATGGAAAACTAGCTCCAATCGTTAGCTGACACCATGACGCGTTTGGAGAGCCCCTGTGTGCCTAAACAGTGAAAAAAAACCACATGTGACACCATTTGGAAACTAGACCCCTTATGGAACTTATTTAGATGTGTTGTGAGCACTCTGAACCCCCAAGTGCTTCACAGAAGTTTATAACGCAGAGCAGTGAAAATAAAAAAAAAAACATTTTTTTTCTCAAAAATTATTTTTTAGCCAGCTATTTTTTATTTTCACAAGGGTAAAAGGAGAAATTGGACCCCAAAAGTTGTTGTACAGTTTGTCCTGAGTACACTGGTACCCCATATGATTGAGGGAACCACTGTTCGGGCACACGTTGGGGCTCGGAAGGGAAGTAGTGACGTTTTGAAATGCCGACTTTGATGGAATGGTCTGCGAGCGTCATGTTATGTTTGCAAGCCCCTGATGTGCCTAAACAGTAGAAACTCCCCACAAGTGACTCCATTTTGGAAACTAGACCCCGCAAGGAACTTATCTAGATGTGTGGTGAGTACTTTGAACTCCCAAGGGCTACACAGAAGTTTATAACGCCCGGGCATGAAAATAAAAAAATCATATTTTTTCCACAAACATGATCTTTAGTTCCCAATTTTTTTATTTTCCCAAGGGTAACAGGAGAAATTAGACCCCAAAAGTTGTTGTCTAATTTGTCCTGAGTACACTGATATCCCATATGTGGGAGAAAACTACTGTATGGGCGCACGTCGGGGCTCGGAAGGGAAGTAGTGACGTTTTGAAATGTCGACTTCGATGGAATGGTCTGCGGGTGCCATGTTACGTTTGCAGAGCTCCTGATGTGCCTAAACAGTAGAAACTCCCACAAGTGGCCCCATTTTGGAAACTAGACCCCGCAAGTAACTTATCTAGATGTGTGGTGAGCACTTTGAACCCCCAAGGGCTACACAGAAGTTTATAACGCCCGGGCATAAAAATAAAAAAATCATATTTTTTCCACAAACAAGATCTTTTAGTCCCCAATTTTTTTATTTTTCCAAGGGTAACAGGAGAAATTAGACACCAAAAGTTGTTGTCCAATTTGTCCTGAGTACGCTGATATCCTACATATGGGAGAAAACTACTGTATGGGCACACGTCGGGGCTCGGAAGGGAAGTAGTGACGTTTTGAAATGCCGACTTTGATGGAATGGTTTGCGGGCGTCATGTTACGTTTGCAGAGCTCCTGATGTGCCTAAACAGTAGAAACTCCCCACAAGTGACTCCATTTTGGAAACTAGACCCCGCAAGTAACTTATCTAGATGTGTGGTGAGCACTTTGAACCCCCAAGGGCTACACAGAAGTTTATAACGCCCAGGCATGAAAATAAAAAAATCATATTTTTTCCACAAACATGATCTTTTAGTCCCCAATTTTTTTATTTTTCCAAGGGTAACATGAGAAATTAGACACCAAAAGTTGTTGTTCAATTTGTCCTGAGTACGCTGATATCCTACATGTGGGAGAAAATACTGTATGGGCACAAGTCGAGGCTTGGAAGGGAAGTAGTGACGTTTTGAAATGCCGACTTGATGGAATGGTCTGCGGGCGTCATGTTACGTTTGCAGAGCCCATGATGTGCCTAAACAGTAGAAACCCCCCCAAGTGACCCCATTTTGGAAACTAGATCCCCCAAGGAACTCCTCTAGATGTGTGGTGAGCACTTTGAATCTCCAAGTTCATCACAGAAGTTTTTTAATGCAAAGCCGTGAAAATAAAAAATCATTTTTTTTTCCACAAAAATAATTTTTTAGTCCCCAATTTTTTTTTCCCAAGAGTAAAAGGAGAAATTAGACCCCCAGAGTTGTTGTGCAATTTTTCCTAAGTATTCTTATACCCAAAATGTGGGGGTAAACCACTGTTTTGGCACACGTCGGACCTCGGAATAAAGTGAGCACTGTTTGACTTTTTGAACGCAAAATTTGCAACAATCAATGGTGGCGCCATGTTGCGTATGGAGACTCCCCGATGTGCCTAAATAGTGGAAATCACTCAATTCTAACTCCAACCCTAACCCCAACACACCCCTAAACACCCCTAACCCTAATCCAAACCCTAACCATAACCCTAACCCCAACACACCCCTAACGCTAATTCCAAATCTAACCATAACCCTAACTACAAGCCTAACCCTAATCCCAACCCTAACCCCAAAACACCCCTAACACTTATCCTAACTCTAACCCTAACCACAAAAGTAACCCTAATCCCAACCCTAATTCCAACTCTAACCCTAATTCCAACCCTAACCCTAATTCTAACCCTAATTCTAACCCTAATGCTAACCCTAAGGCTAACCCTAACCTTAGTTCTAACTCTAACCCTAAGGCTAGGTTCATATTGCGTTTTATCAGCCCGTTCAACACATAGCATTGACGGGCTGGTAAAGGTATAGCATAACGCGATTGCGTTATGCTATACCCACTAGCGCAGATGAATCAGCAGATTCATCTGTGCTAGCGGTGACAGAGCCCAGACGCTGCAGCCCGCGTCCGAGGCTCCGTCACTGAATGACGGCACTTTGCGAATGCTTGCCGCTTTACGGCATGCGTCGCGATGCGCCCGACAATGGGGGTGAAGGGCAGCGTTAACGGACTGCGTTACACCGCGTTATACCGTGGTGTAACGCAGTCAGTCTAACGGACTGCCATAACGCAATATGAACCCAGCCTAACCCTAACCCTAAGGCCCCATGCACACATTGCGGATTCATTTGCCGATTTTTCCGTGCGGATTTTGCTAAATCCACAGGTAAAATTACCTGCGTTTTACCTGCAGATTTAGTGCGGATTAAGGGCCTATGCACACGTTGCGGATTTACTGCGGTTTTGCTGCGGTTTTTGTGCGGATTTGCCCTGCGGTTTTACACCTATAATGGAATAGGTGTGAAAACGCTGCGGAATCCGCACAAAGAATTGACATGCTGCGGATTTAAAACTGCACCAAATCTGCGTGGAAAAATCCGCAGCATGTGCACAGCATTTTTTTTTACCATTTATTTGCATTGTACTGTACATGGTTTCCGGATCTGCTGCAGATCCGCAGCGCCAAATCCGCTGCGGATCCGCAGCAAAATCTGCAACGTGTCCACAGGAAAAAAAAAAATCTTTATTTTATTATTTGTCCCCACCTATGGGGGTGATAAAGGGGGCGTTTATTTACTGTTTTTTTATTTTGATCACTGTGAGAGAGTATCACAGTGATCAAAATAATTTTTTTTTACACTAGAGGGCGCACTGTGCATTCGCCGGCCGGTGGGCGCACTGCGCATGCGCCCACCATTTTCCAAGATGGCGGCGCCCATGAAGAGTCCCGGACGGACGCCGGGACGGATCCACGGGCGCCAGAAGACCGGAGGAGGTGAGATGACACTGGGGGGGGATCGGAAGGCGGGGGCAGCAGACAGGAGCGGAGGGGAAAGGACCGGATAGTAACGGCGGTGACCGATCGCTGCCATGAAATCGGTGGCGGCGGCCGATTACCGCCGTTACTCGGTGTGGGGAGAGTGGGAACTCGGTGTCCAGCCATGGCCGATGCTATTGCAGCATCGGCCATGACTGGATTGTAATATTTCACCAGATTTCAGTGGTGAAATATTACAGATTGCTCTGATTGACTGTTTCACTTTTAACAGCCAATCAGAGTGATCGTAGCCACGTGGGGGTTAAGCCACCACCACTGTGGTGATGCACAAAGGGTCTTGTGCCTGCGGGTCGGGTGACCTTTCAGTGACCCCGGTCACCCGACCCGCAGGAACATGATTTATAGCATGACGCCTACGTTGGCGTCATGGGTCGGGATGCCACTGGTTTTCATGACGCCAACGTAGGCGTCATGGGTCGGGAAGGGGTTATATGTTACAATGACATTTCCCAGTGAATGCATTTGTATTGGTTGAAAGCAATGCTAATGTTGAAAAACGCATCAAAAACGCTGCATGTGAACATAGCCCAAGTGGTGGAGGAACATTTTTGGTTTGGGTTAATTATTTTGCCTTATATACAAGTCATTAACCTGGAAAGGATGTTCCTTAACATATTTCCCAGCAAAATCCATTTTGCTTTCGTTTTTGTATGTTTTTTGTTACTCCTGTAAAAATGGCGTGAAACTCTGACATTGTTTACAGCTGTGACCTAGGAATCAGAAATGCTTCCAGGGGCATTTGCCATGATGTTCCTATGTCATTTGAGCAGTGTTTCCATCATTTCCTGAAGTTTTTAGACCTTAAATGTACCCCCAGGGGGGATCGCGGTAAAATTGCTCGGTTCTCCCATAGACTTACATTGGGCTTGTTGTCCTGTCCGAGTACCCGAGTATTCCAATTTGCTCGACCCGAGCAACGAGCACCCGAGCATTTTTGTGCTCGCTCATCACTAGTCATGATCATAATTCTATTAACTTAGCCAAATTCCCAGGTAGTGTTCGGAACTGTCATTAATTTATTAATTGTCATCATCATCTTCATTTACCGCTTTCAGTATTATTTCTTCTCTTCCTCTGCTGTGTTGTCAGTTAACCAAATATTAACTAGGAAATATGAATTAAGTCATCTGTTTGGAAACTCAACTCACACTTGTCCAAAATCAAGACAATTACTGCAATTTCACATTTATTGTACTGTTTTTAGAAAAATGTTAGCGTGTTCTCAGCATCAATGGTGGATAAGTATTTTTCATTAATGTTGTCTTGGAAGTTGCACTCCACTGTCAGTATCATCATTGCCCCATGAGTAACGACCAGGCACATTATATACTATATATTATTATTATTTATTTATATAGTGCCATTAATTCCATGGTGCTGTACATGAGAAGGGGTTACATACAAAGTTATAGATATCTTTTACAGTATACAAATTTACAATGACAGACTGGTACAGAGGGGAGAGGACCCTGTCCTTGCGGACTTACATTCTACGGGATAATGGGGAAGAAACAGAAGGTCGGGGGTGCGGCATCTCTGGTGGTGGCGGCGATGTGGCAGCTCTGGTGGTGGCGGCGTGGCGGCAGGTAGGGTGGTGGCGGCGAGGCGGCAGCTCGGGTGGTGGTGGCGAGGCGGAATGGTTATTGCAGGCTGTAGGCTTTCCTGAAGAGATGGGTTTTCAGGTTCCGTCTGAAGGATCCAAGGGTGGTGGATAATCGTACATGTGTGGAATTCCAGAGGATGGGGGATATTCGGGAGAAATCTTGGGGCGGTTGTGTGAGGAACGAATAAGTGTGGGGGATAGTAGGAGGTCTTGGGAGGATCGAAGATTACGTGAAGGAAGATATTGGGAGATTAGTTCAGAGATATAGGGAGGAGACAGGTTGTGGACGGCTTTGTAGGTCAGTGTTAGTAGTTTGAACTGGATTCGTTGGGGAATTGGGAGCCAGTGGAGGGATTTGCAGAGGGGAGAAGCAGGGGAGTAGTGAGGGGAGAGGTGGATTAGTCGGGCAGCAGAATTGAGGACAGATTGGAGTGGTGCAAGAGAGTTGACGGGGAGGCCACAGAGGATGGTGTTGCAGTAATCAAGGCGGGAGATGATGAGGGCATGCACAAGAGTTTTAGTAGATTGAGGGCTGAGGAAGGGACGGATTCTAGAAATGTTTTTAAGTTGGAGGCGACAGGAGGTGGCAAGAGTTTGGATGTGTGGTTTGAAAGACAGGGCAGAGTCGAGAGTTACTCCGAGGCAGCGGATTTCAGGTGCGGGAGAGATCGTGATGCCATTTACCATAATAGATAGATCGGGTAGGGAAGATACGTGAGATGGAGGAAAGATGATGAGTTCGGTTTTGTCTACATTGAGTTTTAAGAAACGACAGGTGAAGGAGTATATGGCTGATAGACACTCTGGGATTCTGGACAGCAGAGAGGTGACATCTGGGCCAGAGAGGTAGATCTGAGTATCGTCCGCATAGAGGTGGTACTGGAAGCCATGGGACTTTATGAGTTGTCCTAGGCCAAGGGTATAGATGGAAAAAAGTAGGGGCCCCAGGACAGAGCCTTGAGGGACTCCAACAGACAGAGGGCAGGATGAGGAGGTAGAGTGGGAGTGGGAGACGCTAATTGTGCGGTCAGAAAGGTAAGTGGCGATCCAGGACAGGGCAAGGTCTTTGATGCCATGGGAAGAAAGAATCTGTAGCAGTAGGCAGTGGTCGACTGTGTCAAAGGCAGAGGACAGGTCAAGGAGGAGGAGGATGGAGAATTGTCTGTTAGCTTTGGCTGTGAGTAAGTCGTTATTAATTTTGGTCAGGACTAGTGTTGAGCATTCCGATACCGCAAGTATCGGGTATCGGCCGATATTCGCGTTATCGGAATTCCGATACTTAATTCCGATACTTTTTCCATATCGTATACCGGAATCGGAAGTTCCCATAATTCTTTGAGAGGCAATGTGATTTTAGTCAGCCAATGAGGAATCCTACGAAGTGTGGGCACATCCTGTAATGCTGCGGTCATCTTAACTAATGGCATGGCTGTGATTGGCTGCTGAAATGATGTCAGAATGCACTATAAAAGGCGCCGCCGCCATTTTAGCGTCACTGTGCTGTGAACTCAGTAAGGGACAGAACGCTACTCTGCTAACTCTGAGGGACAGTTACATATTGCGATTTTGTGTACTACTGTGCTTGAGGCAGGCTAGTTTACCAACCGCTGTGTAAAGCTTCATTTTGCCAGTGTTGTTTTAACAGCTCTGTGCAAGGTGTGTGTGTGACAGTGCAGGTGACGCTGCAGTTTGCTCTGCATCCACCGCTGTTTGTAGGCATCTGCACGTGTCACTGACTCTTTTTTTTTATTTTATTTAGTGGAATTGGTGCAGCTCCATTATATTAGAAAAAAATCAAATCTATTAGTGTGACGTGCTTCCATCCGTATACAATACATTGGTTGCAAACACTATAGAACTACACAAAGGAGCTTTTCACAGATAGTGAATAGTTGTGTTTCAGTGTTCACTGCAGTCTGTGAGGTTTTGATTTTTTGAGTGCAGATCACGCTCCAGTTAGTTCTTCAACCACTGCCGGTTGTAGTCTGCTGAGCGTGTGTCACTGCCTCATCCTTCACATTTTTCTCTAATTGGTGCTGCTCCATTTTAGTGGAAAAAAATCTAATCTATTAGTGTGACGCGCTTCCATCCGTATACAATACATTGGTTGCAAACACTATAGAACTACACAAAGGAGCTTTTCACAGATAGTGAATAGTTGTGTTTCAGTGTTCACTGCAGTCTGTGAGGTTTTGATTTTTGAGTGCAGATCACGCTCCAGTTAGTTCTTCAACCACTGCCGGTTGTAGTCTGCTGAGCGTGTGTCACTGCCTCATCCTTCACATTTTTCTCTAATTGGTGCTGCTCCATTTTAGTGGAAAAAAATCTAATCTATTAGTGTGACGCGCTTCCATCCGTATACAATACATTGGTTGCAAACACTATAGAACTACACAAAGGAGCTTTTCACAGATAGTGAATAGTTGTGTTTCAGTGTTCACTGTAGTCTGTGAGCTTTTCATTTTGTGAGTGCAGATTACGCTCCAGTTTGTACTTCAACCACTGCCGGTTGTAGTCTGCTGAGCGTGTGTCACTGCCTCATCCTTCACATTTTTCTCTAATTGGTGCTGCTCCATTTTAGTGGAAAAAAAAATAATCTATTAGTGTGACGCGCTTCCATCCGTATACAATACATTGGTTGCAAACACTATAGAACTACACAAAGGAGCTTTTCACAGATAGTGAATAGTTGTGTTTCAGTGTTCACTGTAGTCTGTGAGCTTTTCATTTTGTGAGTGCAGATTACGCTCCAGTTTGTACTTCAACCACTGCCGGTTGTAGTCTGCTGAGCGTGTGTCACTGCCTCATCCTTCACATTTTTCTCTAATTGGTGCTGCTCCATTTTAGTGGAAAAAAAACTAATCTATTAGTGTGACGCGCTTCCATCTGTATACAATACATTGGTTGCAAACACTATAGAACTACACAAAGGAGCTTTTCACAGATAGTGAATAGTTGTGTTTCAGTGTTCACTGTAGTCTGTGAGCTTTTCATTTTGTGAGTGCAGATTACGCTCCAGTTTGTACTTCAACCACTGCCGGTTGTAGTCTGCTGAGCGTGTGTCACTGTCTCATCCTTCACATTTTTCTCTAATTGGTGCTGCTCCATTTTAGTGGAAAAAAATATAATCTATTAGTGTGACGCGCTTCCATCCGTATACAATACATTGGTTGCAAACACTATAGAACTACACAAAGGGGCCTTTCACAGATACTGAACAGTTGTCTGCAGGGTTCACTGTAGTCTGTGAGGAATAACCACACTTAGGCCTTAACTTTTCTGACTTTCTTTATCAATCTACCAAGATGAAGAAGTCAGTGAGTAAGGCACGTGGTCGTGGTCGAGGCCGTGGATTTGCAGCAGGGAGAGGACGTGGGGATTCTGTGGCTGCTGCCGCACCCAGTGACACAGCATCCACCAGTTTTCCCCGTGAGCGTTCCTTTATGCGCACTTTTGTAGGAGCTCAGCGTACCCCCCTGCTGCGTGAAGAACAAATTGAAGCCGTTGTTGGTTGGATGGCAGCCAATGCATCGACTTCAATACCTTCCACCTCCTCTCAGGACCACAGCACTGTTGAACAACCATCAGTCTCTTCACCGCCTGCCAAATTGCCCAGGCAGTCAGAGAGCTCTGTACAGGAGCCAGCTGAGTCTCTGCTTCTGTTCTCAGAATCTGTTGGCTTGGAAACAGGGGCCCAGCCAAGCAGCATTCTGGAATGTGAAGAAGAGGCAGTATGCAGTGATGCGCAACAGCTGTGTCTCTCTGAATCTGAAGAGGCGGGTGAGCCAGTGCCGATGGTCAGCACACCGCAGAACGCATCTGATGATGATGAGACTCAGTTGCCAGTTTCTGTTGAGCATGGTGCTGGCCAGACCACCCAACAACAGCAGGTGTTGGAAGAGGGTAGTGGTGGAGATGATGAGGTCCAAGACCCAACATGGCGTGAGGAACAGGAAGGTGGTGGGAGCAGCTCTGAGGAAGAGATTGCCCCAACGGTCCAAACAGTAGGGAGAGGTAGGCTGCAGACTCGCTTGCCTGTAGCCTCCAGTTTGGCACCCGTTCGGAGCAGTTCTCTTACAACAGCCAAACCGGGCGCTCCCAGGACTTGCTCTGCGTGGTCCTTTTTTGATACAGTTGCAGATGATATTTGCTATGTCAAATGCAAGCTGTGTAATCAAAAAATTAAAAGAGGTAAAAGTGTCAGTAACCTTAATACAACAAATATGTGGAAACATGTGCGGTCAAAGCACTTTGTTGAGTTACAAAGACACACTGGAGATGTAGGCCAACCTACAGCAGCACCTACATCTTCAGCTCCTGTTGGAGCCTCTTCCTCCAGTTCACACACAGCTGGTAAGGCTTCCTCAAAGGATCGCCATGGAAGAACCTCTGTCACTGTTGTCCAGAGACACAGTGTTATTCCACCCACAGGTGCAAGTTCCCTGTCATCCTCACACACCCAGGCCACAAAACAGCCATCGGTAGCACAGGCATGGGATAAAAGACGGCCATACTCGGCAAACCATCCACGAGCACAGGCTCTGAATGCTGTCATTGCAAAACTCCTGTCCCTTGAAATGCTGTCATTCAGGCTGGTGGAGACTGACAGTTTCCGTGAATTAATGGCATTGGCAGTCCCACAATACAATGTGCCCAGCCGATTTTATTTCAGCAGGCAAGCCGTCCCTGGTCTGCAAAAGCATGTTGAGGCAAAAATTAAACATGCGCTACTAAACGCCGTCAGTAGCAAGGTCCACCTGACCACCGATGCGTGGACCAGTACCCATGGCCAGGGACGATACCTTTCACTCACTGCCCATTGGGTGAATGTTGTGGAGCCGGGTACAGATCTTGCGAGTGGCGCTGTACGTGTTCTGCCAACTCCAAGGATTGCCGGAATCAAGTCTGTCCACATTGACTCCTCCTCCTACTCCAGTTCCTCAGAATCATCGCTGCAGGAGCCGTCACGGTCTACCTCCACATGGACCCGTGGACGCTTACCTGATGCGACCGATATGAGCACAGCCGTGGCCAAACGGCAACAGGCCGTTCTGAAATTAATTCCCATGGGGAATCGAAGCCACACAGCGCAGGAGGTCTGGAATGCCATCAAGCAGGAGAGCGACGTGTGGTTTTTGCCAGCGAATCTCCAGCCAGGTTTGGTAGTGTGTGACAATGGCCGAAATCTGGTGGCAGCTCTGGGCCTTGGCAACCTCACTCACATACCATGTCTGGCACATGTGCTCAACTTGGTCGTGCAGAGTTTTTTGAGGGACTATCCGGATCTTGATGCACTGCTGCACAAGGTCCGCCTAGAGTGCGCTCACTTGCGACGTTCCAGCATGGCCAGATCGCGCATTGCAGCTCTGCAACGCAGATTGCGCCTTCCTGAACATCGCATCATATGTGACGTATCCACCAGGTGGAATTCAACGTTACATATGTTGGAGCGGTTGTGTGAGCAGCAGCCAGCAGTTATGGAGTATCAGCTGCATCAGGCGCAATCAACACGCAATTTGCGCCGTCCCACACTTCACCATTAATGAGTGGGCCACTATGAAGGACATGTGCCACGTTTTGCGTGCGTTTGATGAGTCAACGCGGATGGCGAGTGCAGATGATGCACTAGTCAGCCTGACTGTCCCCCTTATCTGCCTGCTTCAAAAAACACTGCAAGCAATAAGGGATGAGGTTTTGGAAGAGGTGGAGGATGAGGAGTCACAAATTCCATCACCTTCTGGAAAGTCAGCGCAACGTGGTTCCTCACAAAGGGCTGGGCAGGCTCACTTTGTGAGGAGGATGAGGAGGAGGAGTCAATGGAGGAGGAAGACATCGCTCCAGAGGGAGGTACACAACGCTCTAGTCAGTATGTAGAGCGAGGGTGGGGTGATGCAGAGCAGGCAGAGATAACGCCTCTTGCAGAGGACAGCGTTTCTTTGCCAGTTGGGAGTCTGCAGCACATGGTTGATTTCATGCTGCAGTGCCTAAGAAACGACCGCCGCATCGCCCACATTCTCACGACGTCTGATTATTGGGTGTACACCCTCCTAGACCCTCGCTACCGGGACAACGTCAAAAGCCTCATCACACCGTTGAACCGGGAGCGTAAAATGCGGGAGTACCAAGACACACTGGTGCAATCCCTAATGTTCTACCTTACTGCCGAGAGCACTGCTGCTGCTACTGCTTTACAAAGCAGCTCTGTGCGTCGAGGCAGTGTAGAGAGCTCTGCAACAAGAGGGAGCACACGCAGTGCCTCTGCACAGGGAAAGACCAGTATGTTCAAAATGTGGCAAAGTTTTGTGGCAGCGCCACAAATGTCTACACCATCCGAGAGGGCTCCAGTCAGCGGGAGGCAACGTATCCGTCAGATGGTGACAGACTACTTGGCTTTGCCTCTCAGTGTACTCCCAGATGGCTCTTCCCCATTCAAGTTTTGGGTCTCTAAGCTGGATACATGGCCAGAGCTTAGCCAGTATGCATTGGAGGTGCTGGCTTGCCCTGCTGCCAGTGTATTATCGGAGCGCGTCTTTAGTGCTGCAGGTGGTGTACTAACAGACCGTCGCATGCGACTATCCTCCGATAATGTAGACCGGCTTACTTTTCTGAAAATGAACAAGGCATGGATCTCGCCAGAATTTCTCTGTCCGTTTTCAGATTAAATAACTGGTTCGCAACGTTATCCATGTCTCCTGTTATGTTCATCTTTCTACCACCTGAACTCTACTCCCTGGGCTCCAACACTGCCAGTTGCTGCTCAGAAGTGTCGTGTCCACAGAACAAAACACAAGCTCTACTGTTAGTGGGGTTCAGTAACGCCAGCTGTTCCCCTGCTGTGTCAACGGCAAGAAGTGTCCTGTTTCCCGACACATGGACAGAAAAACACATGACCAACATGCTCCAAATAGGGAAGAGCCGTCACCCTGCTGTTATGCTGAAAACATGAAATTGTGAAGTTTTGCAGGCCTAGAATGATAAATTTTTAAGAAAAATATGGACAAATAATAATTTGTCATCACAGCGCATATTGCACATGTCTATTAGAAATGGTAACAAAAAATAAAACATAGTCTACTCTTCACATTTTTAAATTAATGCATAAAAGTACATTTCAGACTTATGAAATTAATGCTTTTAAAGGAACTTTATCTGTACCTGTAAGATAATGCACTCAATGGATGTACGAATCATTACATCCTCATCATCATCATGACGAGTTTTTTTATGACAGACATTATAAAATACACATACTGATGCCAACTGTAACTTCAAACACCATATATGAAATGGCCAGCATGTAAACATGGTAATAATGTCCAATAATAAATTATTACATCTAGAAAGTGCATCATGCATACTGACAATAGGTACTTATACCTGCAAGTGCTGTTGAAACAACCACAAGAGATATAAATTAATACTGGGTATATAGGTATCACAGTGCATAGTTACTCATGGACAATGTTGATGTAATACTGTATCTCAATTAAGTCAGCGTCAACCATTAGGCTTGTTGTCTTGTACATTGTTAAAGAGGGAACGTAATTTTTTGGTTTGTCATAGGTGTAGTATTACACATTAAATTATTACTGCTGTATTTTTTTTTGGCGTCCCTAGTGCGCAATAACGCAGCCTAACCTCACATTTGATAGTCAGCTAATTGCCCACGCTACCCTACCCTACGCGTGACAGTAGGAAGGTAGTGTTGACGGATAAAGCTTTGCGCAAACAGACATTCTTTTACCCTCTTCAACACTCTACAAGCAAAAAATGCATGATTTCAGCCGCAGACTTTATTGACGTACAGTATAACATCGGCATTACCCATCAGAGGCTGTCCACTGTGTGATACAGACATAGAATATACCTTTGCTATCCGTAGCCTTTGTTTCACCTACACTTGCAGGCACACACTTAAATTGTGACAAACAATGCCTAATGTTTTTTTAAATGGTTATTTTTTTTGTACATTATTGTGTCATCAATCACATTGATGAGTCCATGCTGGAATGTCATACATGCTATAGAAAGTTACGATTTTATGAACTTAAATAATTAAATTGTCTGTGACTGTCACATAAAATTTGCGATGATGATGATGAGTGACTATTACAAAATCCATTGTCTTCACTATGTTATAGTTTAACATTGCGTTCCTTAAGCATTATTCATAAAAAAAAAATTACTTTTATTCTTAAATTTACAACACTATATTTTGTTACCAATTTTTTGGGTGTTGTGTTGTTCCATTTATTTTTGGCATGTGCATATATGCGTTTAGATTTGTATTTTCTTTTTTTTCCTTCTTGAAATTAGAAAACTGTGTATCTTTGTACCGTGTTAGCCAGTAATAGAAAAATATTTAGACTTCAGAGTCAGCAGTGGTTCATACCTTTTTATGGATAACTGAAAAGATGGAAACAAATTGCAAGCTTTCAAGGCTACTCACGTCTCTTCATCAGGGAAAGACTAACTAAAAAATAAGCATCACATATTTTATACACAACAGGACACAGGAAATTGCAATAGGTAAGACAAGTAAGTGACGTGTATCAGAATGTCATTATCTCACGGGATAAATAAATATTCAAACAGTTCCTAGATAAGGATAGAAAGTTTGATTGCCCTCTCATTGGCGTATTTTTTGGGGTTTTCATGACCCTGGAAGGGCATAGACCAGTTCCTTAATTGATATAGAAAGACATAAATCCATGTGATCTATTCATTCCATCACTAACAGTGTCAAAGGTCATGATGAGCTTATATTCTGAAACCCTTTTTACGTTTTCATATTTGAAGTTATATTTTAATAACAGTAATTCATATCCATGATGCTATGACCGGGCGGGCATACAAAAGTCTTTTGCCACAGCTAAATTCATTAATTTATCTGTGATTGTGTGGCGTGATAATTCATCGTTGTTCTCCTTTTTGTTGCCGGTCTCCCCTACTTGTCCCTCCCTCACTTGTTTAGCTATTCCTGTGTCTGTTGTGTGTAGAAATATGTGATTTTTCATTTTTGGCTTTACTCTTAGCCCGTGGGAAGACACCTGAGTAGTCTCGAAAGCTTTGATTTGTTACCATATTTTCAGTTAGCCATTAAACGTTATCAACCACAGAGGACTGTCAATATAAATATTTTTCTATTCTTGTAATTGAAATTTATCATTTTATTGTTGTGTAAAACTTCATTTATTCTTGTTTGAAGTACATACATTTGCAATGGCCACGTAACAAGGCAATAACTCAATTTTTTTATGCCTACCCCTCCTTGACCCTGGGTTACAACACGCCAGTTGTTTTCGGAAGTGCTGTTAGCACAGTTAAAAACTTGCTCCCTGTTACTGGGGTCAAATAATGTCAGCTGTTCCCCTGCTGTGTGACGGCAAAAAGTCCTGCTGCCTCCACCATGTTCTGTTCTCATCCCTGGGTTAAACACCGCCAGTTGTTTCTCGGAAGTGCTGTTTGCACAGTCTAACTTGCTCCTTGTTACTGGGGTTCAGTAATGTCAGCTGTTCCCTGCTGTGTGAACGGCAAAAAGTCCTGCTGCCTCCACCATGTTCCTCTTCTCATCCCTGGGTTACAACACCCCCAGTTGTTTCTCGGAAGTGCTGTTAGCACAGTTAACACTTGCTCCCGTGTTACTGGGGTTCAGTAATGTCAGCTGTTCCCCTGCTGTGTGAACGGCAAAAAGTCCTGCTGCCCCCCCATGTTCTCTTCATCCCTGGGTTACAACACCGCCAGTTTGTTTCTCGGAAGTGCTGTTAGCACAGTTAAACTTGCTCCGTGTTACTGGGGTTCAGTAATGTCAGCTGTTCCCCTGCTGTGTGAACGGCAAAAAGTCCTGCTGCCTCCACCATGTTTTCTTCTCATCCCTGGGTTACAACACCGCCAGTTGTTTCTCGGAAGTGCTGTTAGCACAGTTAACACTTGCTCCGTGTTACTGGGTTCAGTAATGTCGCTGTTCCCTGCTGTGTGAACGGCAAAAAGTCCTGCTGCCTCCACCATGTTCTGTTCTCATCCTGGGTTACAACACCGCCAGTTGTTTCTCGGAAGTGCTGTTAGCACAGTCTACACTTGCTCCTGTGTTACTGGGGTTCAGTAATGTCAGCTGTTCCCCTGCTGTGTGAACGGCAAAAGTCCTGCTGCCTCCACCATGTTCTGTTCTCATCCCTGGGTTACAACACCGCCAGTTGTTTCTCGGAAGTGCTGTTAGCACAGTCTACACTTGCTCCTGTGTTACTGGGGTTCAGTAATGTCAGCTGTTCCCCTGCTGTGTGAACGGCAAAAAGTCCTGCTGCCTCCACCATGTTCTGTTCTCATCCCTGGGTTACAACACCGCCAGTTGTTTCTCGGAAGTGCTGTTAGCACAGTCTACACTTGCTCCTGTGTTACTGGGGTTCAGTAATGTCAGCTGTTCCCCTGCTGTGTGAACGGCAAAAGTCCTGCTGCCTCCACCATGTTTCTGCTTCTCATCCCTGGGTTACAACACCGCCAGTTGTTTCTCGGAAGTGCTGTTAGCACAGTCTACACTTGCTCCTGGTGTTATGGGGTCAGTAATGTCAGCTGTTCCCCTGCTGTGTGAACGGCCAAAAGTCCTGCTGCCTCCACCATGTTCTCTTCTCATCCCTGGGTTACAACACCGCCAGTTGTTTCTCGAAGTGCTGTTAGCACAGTTAACACTTGCTCCCGTGTTACTGGGGTTCAGTAATGTCAGCTGTTCCCCTGCTGTGTGAACGGCAAAAAGTCCTGCTGCCTCCACCATGTTCTGTTCTCATCCCTGGGTTACAACACCGCCTTGTTGTTTCTCGGAAGTGCTGTTAGCACGTTAACACTGCTCCTGTAGTTACTGGGGTTCAGTAATGTCAGCTGTTTCCCTGCTGTGTGAACGGCAAAAAGTCCTGCTGCCTCCACCATGTTCTGTTCTCATCCCTGGGTTACAACACCGCCAGTTGTTTCTCGGAAGTGCTGTTAGCACAGTCTACACTTGCTCCTGTGTTACTGGGGTTCAGTAATGTCAGCTGTTCCCCTGCTGTGTGAACGGCAAAAGTCCTGCTGCCTCCACCATGTTCCCTCTCAATCCCTGGGTTACAACAACCGCCAGTTGTTTCTCGGAAGTGCTGTTAGCACAGTTAACACTTTGTCCCGTGTTATGGGTCTTCAGTAATGTCAGCTGTTCCCCTGCTGTGTGAAACGCAAAAAGTCCTGCTGCCTCCACCATGTTCTGTTCTCATCCTGGGTTACAACACCGCCAGTTGTTTCTCGGAAGTGCTGTTGCACAGTCTACACTTGCTCCTGTGTTACTGGGGTTCAGTATGTCAGCTGTTCCCCTGCTGTGTGAACGGCAAAAAAGTCCTGCTGCCTCCACCATGTTCTCTTCTCATCCCTGGGTTACAACACCGCCAGTTGTTTTCCGAAGTGCTGTAGCACAGTTAACACTTGCTCCGTGTTACTGGGTTCAGTAATGTCAGCTGTTCCCCTGCTGTGTGAACGCAAAAAGTCCTGCTGCCTCCACCATGTTCTGTTCTATCCTGGGTTAAACACCGCCAGTTGTTTCTCGGAAAGTGCTGTTAGCACAGTCTAACACTTGCTCCTGTGTTACTGGGGTTCAGTAAATGTCAGCTGTTCCCCTGCTGTGTGAACGGCAAAAGTCCTGCTGCCTCCACCATGTTCTCTTCTCATCCCTGGGTTACAACACCGCCAGTTTGTTTCTCGGAAGTGCTGTTTAGCACAGTTAAACACTTGCTCCCGTGTTACTGGGGTTCAGTAATGTCAGCTGTCCTGCTGTGTGAACGGCAAAAAGTCTGCTGCCTCCACCATGTTCTGTTCTCATCCTGGGTTACAAAACCGCCAGTTGTTTCTCGGAAGTTGCTGTTAGCACAGTCTACACTTGCTCCTGTGTTACTGGGGTTCATAATGTCAGCTGTTCCCCTGCTGTGTGAACAGCAAAACAGTCCTGCTGCCTCAACTTTAATTTCCATGGGTACCTTCTGCTACCCCTCCGGGTTCCAGTACCGTCAGCTGGTTCTCCGCAGTGCCTTTGGCGTAGGTGCCTCCATGTCGGTATCCGAGTTCCAGCAACGTCTGCTGGTCCCTTGGTAGTGCTTTGGGAGCACAGGTTACCTCCTGCTTAGTACGTGTCCAGTAACGTCAGCTGGTCCTCGGTTGTGCCATTGGCTCTTTTCCTTCTGCTGACCCTCCGGGTTCCAGCACAGTCAGCTGGTCCTCGTTACTTTCATTGGCTCTTGTACCTTCTGCTACTCATCCGGGTTCCAGTACCGTCAGCTGGTTCTCCGCAGTGCCTTTGGCCTAGGTGCCTCCATGTCGGTATCCGAGTTCCAGCAACGTCTGCTGGTCCTTGGTAGTGCTTTGGAGCACAGGTACCTCCTGCTTAGTAACCGTGTCCCAGTAACGTCAGCTGGTCCTCGGTTGTGCCATTGGCTCTTTTCCTTCTGCTGACCCTCCGGGTTCCAGCACAGTCAGCTGGTCCTCGTTACTTCCATTGGCTTTTTGTACCATCACCAACAGGACAAAGAAGGTTAAGACAAACTACAAGATACAGAACAAGAGACAGAAGAACAATAAGCAGAAGATCAAAAAGCAGAAGAACATTAAGTATAAGACCAAAATGAAGAGCAAAATATATGCTCTAAATTCTAAGCAGAAGAAGACTAAGCAGTGTATGGGGGTGAGTCCGTTCCTCCTCGTGGTGCCCCTGGAAAATGCCTGATGCTGCTGCAGGCTAAACTGAACGCGGACAAATACTGTTGTAATTAAAATCTTTTGTGACAGCAAGAACGGAAGGATGAAAATTCAGAGTTTTACAGATTACAAGTACAGGAATGTCTGTCACAAAATAAGAATATGATGAAAAGGATGAATAGGAAGAAGATGAAGAATAGAATATGAAGAATAATAACTGTTTAATAAGAACAATATAAGTAATGTTAACAAAAAGATGAATAGCAAGAAGTTTTAGAAGATTAAGAAGGTGAAGATGAAGAATAATTTGATGAGAAAGATGATGCTGCTGAAAATTATGAAGGAGAAAGTGTGTGAAAAGTTAAAAAGGTGAAGACCATGGAAGTTGTGAACAGACATATTTGACAAAATAGAAAAAAGGTTAAGAACATTGTCAATTTGTTCGTCATCCGAACGTATTTCCTAAAAAATAAATAAATAATGCTATTCCATTGGATTGGGTCAAACATCTATGCCTTTAATGTCTCCTCAACCTCCCCCAATACATTCTACATTACTCTTTCTTGTTTTCCTTCATGTACAATTAAACCAACAAGACAAGAATGGTTTTTTTTTTAATTTCGATATTTTGTTCCCATAGACTTACATGGGACTTCCGGTATCGGTATCGGGTATCGCCGATATTTTAGTGATATCGGCGATACCATTACGATTCCGATACTTTAGGATATCGGAAAGTATCGCTCAACTCTAGTCAGGACAGTTTCAGTGGAGTGGTGGGGGCGGAAGCCAGATTGGAGGTTGTCGAGGAGAGAGTTAGATGAGAGGTGGGAGGAGAGTTGAGCTTGGACATGCTGCTCAAGGAGTTTGGAAGCAAACGGGAGCAATGATATTGGGCGATAGCTGGGCATAGCAGTTGGGTCAAGGTTTGTTTTTTTGAGGATGGGTGTGATGGTGGCATGTTTGAAGGCAGAGGGAAAGGTACCAGAAGATAGCGATAGGTTGAAGAGATGGGTTAGGGCTGGGATGAGCATGTTAGTCTTATATGTATTTTATGGATCATAGGATTATGTTTTTAAAGGTGGAGATGAACTAGCGCAATTAGGACAGGTACGGTCTGGTGGCAACTCTCACCATGTGAAACTTATGCACTTCCTCCACTTTTCCCATCCTCAACAGCATAAGGTAGAATAATGTATCAACTGCTGTCATACTCAATGGCTCTTAGTCTACTACAACTAGGAGTCTTTCTAAGTGACAATGTCAGATTAATCTTGGCTGACTTGCTTAGTAACATATACTCACTGCATGGCACAAGTCCTTGATTTGATAATGCAGCATTTTTTATACAAATATACCTCTCTTGAGCAAGGTGTTTCTCATTGCCAGGAAAGTGTTTCAATGCTTCAAACATTATTATGAGTGGTGAACAACAGCCTTCAGGATTTGGAGCAACCAGAGTGATATGCCTGAGCCCCACATGATTTGTGACATTGGAGTTGGATAATTGGATGGAATTCAACAATGCATATGCTGTAGCATCTGTACAATCAATGTAAAGGGGTTAAGGGACTGATTATAAAAGGCATCAGAGAAACTAGAGCTTGTGTTACCTCGATATCCACCATTGACAAGTAATGAGGAACATGTGCCGCCTACTGCAACCCTTCAACAAGGGTTCAGACAAGCTAAGAAATTTCACCTTGGGGCTTTGGCGAAAAAAAAATTAAACAAAAATTCATAGGCTACCATGACTACAATTTTCTTTACCATGATCCTCATTTTAAAAAAATCTGTGGTTTTGTGTATCAACTGGGGTGAATTATTCAGATAGGACCTTGGGTAACATTTGGCCCAATGTGCAGGGCTTAACACAAAATACTATTTTTTTCAAAGTAAAATTTAGACTTTTATGATCATTATCATCCTCATTATTTGCTAAAATTAAGGTTTTTGGGGCCTTGACTTATGTGATTTTACCTCCTGGTTCCTCCATCTAGGATTGAGCCCTGCTAAGTTTGCTGTTGTAGTGTTATTTTATTCACATGTATAGGATATAGTTCTTGGAGACCTCGCAGTGTTCCTTTTCAGAGCACTTGATGGCTTAGCAGTATTTGCGATTCGCAGGAAATTAAAAAAAATGCTAAAGTTAGTGAATTTGAATTTCAAAACATTTGCTTATTTCTGTTTTCAAAACAGGAATTCAAGGTTAATTATTTTTCAATTATATTTTCTCATAAGTGATGCAGTGTATGGATATTTATTTCCTTTTCCCATTGATACAGTATCTGGAATTTATATAAAGATCTAGCATATATTTCCTTACTTGTTTCTGCATGGATGATGCTGAACTGGAAATCAGCAAATGCATATACTGATAATAACGAGGCTGTGTCTCTACTGACTAAAAATAGTGGATCTACTGATAATGGATTTGGCAGCTCATTATTTTCTCCCGAAGATATGTTAGAAGATATGTTTGTTTTACTATTTGTATTTCTTGCGGCTTCCAATTTTCTTGACTGGAATAAAAGTGTGGCATATTGTCAAGCACATGAAATGTAATTGTGAAAATTAGATATTATTTATTTAGAATAATTGTGTGATTTTGTGACATTTTGTTACTTAATTTCTAAGGGGTTCATTTACCAAGCACATGATTTCTTCCTTCCTTGTCAAAGTAGTATCTTCTTTTCACAAGGTCAGATTATCGTCACTGCATTGATAACACCAACTTATTAACCAAACAATTGCTATAACATTCTCTTGGAAGCAGAAGAACTAATGTTTAATAATGATACAGCTGATGTGACTAAGCATACTGCTATTCAAATTGAATTCTATGTCTCCATTGGATTTAAAGGAGTTGTCTTTTTCTGATGACCTCTTTATTGGTAGAATGGTTCTATACCATTGAATGATCTCATGAAGTTTTACTGCATACAGTTATAGTAATCAGCTATAATCGGTAGGCAGCACCTAAATTGGCAATTTCTTCTACAGTGCCACCAGAGGAGAAATTAAGCCTTGCATCAAGCCCACTGAAATCAGAAGTCTTTTTCATGTATTGTTCAGACATACTGGGTCTTCCTAAAGTAGAGTTCCGTTTTTGTTCTGGCTAATACATAGTAGTCCATAAAGCTTTTGGACCTCTGACATAGAAAATAAATATTTTTTATAGATGAGCAATATGCTGGTTTTGCTGAATTTTCCCAAATGACATGAATTGTGGTGTATAAATTTGCTGCAAATAACTTTACTGAAAACCCTCTAATCGTGCGGAAAATACGTGTATAACACATTTGAGGTCTTCTAGGTGTACAAATGTACAAATGACTTCATTTTGTCTGGTTAGGGGAAAACAGATAGTAATGGGTGGTAACCAGCAGCATATTTAACTACATATTGCTGTTTCAGACTTTGCAGGCTATTTATATTGTTAAAATGGTCCAAAAATGTTCCCTTTTTGGGGGCAATTGCCTTTCTTGCTGTTTTTTATACATATGCAGTGCAAATGGAAGAAGTGGTGTCTTTTTCACATTGGAAGTATCTCTGTTTCAAGAATAAAAAGAGCTTTGTTCTTATCTAAATGAATTAACAATATCTTTTTCACAAGTCATCCAAACATTGTCCATTTATTTATAGAAATAAAACAAGTGTTTTGTTTTTATCATGAATTAGTAATGGCTCCTCTACATGGATTAGAAAATGTAGCCCTTTTTGGGATATTTCAACAGCTTTTCTATTCAAAAAATGATTATGCAATTACAAAGACTTTTTATTAAGCTGTCCAAAGATGTTTTTAAACTGAAAGAGCAATAGCTTGTCACCAAGACTTTTCAAAAATTAGCCCTATTTGGGGGAATGTTTTAGGTTTGTGTACTCTCAAGAGAGTATGTTTCACACTAGCAGTACAGAATACACTATACACCACAGTCTGGCAGGAGAAGAAGCAGTATGGTAGAGAATTAAGATGTTGAAAGCAGGGAGACCTCAGGCAGTGCGGAGTCAGCAACGGCACCCCACGCAGCAGCAGCAGTAATACAGCATAGATGACATGATGGAAAGGGAGTAAATGCTTGCTGATGAAGGGTGATCGGCTCTTGCGACAGCAGAACAGAATAGAAGACAGACAATGATAGGTAGGCAGATGGTATGGCCAATTAAATTATTGGCATCAGACAAAGAGGAATGAAAGTTGTTATATTTTCCATGCTTGCTGTGGATAACCCGCTTGGGTATGACAAAGCCACCAACCATGCTAAATACCCTCTCTAATATTATACTAGAGGCTGGACATGAGAGTATACCTAAACTGGGCTAGTCCTTACCACTTGTCCAATCAATTGACACAGAAGTCCATGCGATCAGGGCTCAGAAAGTATTCATTCAGCATATGACTGAACTTGCATGTTCTCTGTTTGCTGAAGTGCATCTATTTTTTCAAGGGCAGATAAAACATCTCATCCATCATGTCAAATGTACTATAAACTGTAGCTGTTGCTGCTATTTTGGGTACTTGTCAAAGAGAAGTGGAGCACAACAGTGCGGAATCCCAGAAAGAGATGCAATTGGTGAGTATATTGACACACTCACACTACACACCATATACATACAGTACATACACATTTCATGAAAAGATATATTAATGTGACTGCTTCTTTAATTCCCCCTGGCCAAAAATGACCATGTAAAAAAAACTGCCAGGAGGCAGGAACACATCTAAAAATGCTGAAACACAGCACATTATATTTGTGTGGTGTACTGTGTAAATCCTGGAATAATAAAATAGATATTCAAAAAGGAAATGTGTGCATCTATTCCTGTCCCTACAAAATTTTAATTTTTTGCCGTTGAACATTGGGCAGGGGAAATCACAGGGAAATGCGTATGCCCTGTCACGGCCCCCTGTATGGTGACAAATGTTCAACCTGACAAGTATGTGAGGCAGTGACTGGTGTCAAATGCAAAGGTCACTATGTGTCCCCAGGATGCGCACAGAAGTGTATTGAGGCAGCGGCAGTGCATTGCAGTCACAGGAATAGCTGTGATTGCAGTGCAAAATAAAAGTAAGAATTGGTCTTGAGCAAGATATTTGCTCAGGGCAGATTTAAGGAAAACCTGCCATGGGCTTTTATTTTTGAAACAGACAACAGGATTGTAGTGGGGCGGTCTGTTTTCTGCCAGGCCGGGTCTTCCATGTGGCCTATGGCCACAATTTCCTTGTAAAAATTCTGCAGCAGAAGGTTGGATGTGTCAGTTTTGGTTTTGCAAGCGTGCAGAGCAGGAGGCTCTGCAGAGTTCAACCTGTGTGAAGCAATACAGAGCCAAGCAGAGCCAAAAGGCCTGGAACCCCTCAGCGTACATGGTGGTGCAGTCACCCATGGCAACAGGACCCGTTACAGACTGTCTTGTTTTCCCGGCTGCGATCCAGAGTATATCTTTTGAGTTCCAGAGTAAGTTTTCTTTGGACATTAAAAGATTTTGTTTTGAACTTTCCTGGGTCACTGCCTGTCTGTCACAATGCACCAACCCCACTGCACTACATATGGTGGAGAATGTTGGTAGTGTGAACTGAGGCATACCCCAAAGCGTGCTGCATGTCAGTGTTTAAGCCTGCAATAATACAGCTCAAGCCTGTTGACAAAATGGAGGAGCTTTTGAAGCAGTTGGTCCTCACTCAGCAACGGGAGCAGCAGCAGCTACAGTTTCAGTGACAGCATCAAGAGGTGCTGCAGTTGAAGTGGCAGCAGCAGGAGCTATATAATCAGCAACAGCAGACTAATAACCTGTTGATGAGGCAGATTGCAGCTATGCGAGAGGTAGCCCCAGCAGCGACCATGTTCTTATTGCCAGCCCGATATAAATTTTGGTCAGCGATGAGGAAGATGAGCCCCCAGGATGATTTGGAGGCGTTCTTCACCGTGTTTGAATGCACAGCAGAGTGGGAGAGCTTGCCGGTGACCCAGTGAACTGAAGTTGTGGCCCTCTTCCTGAGAGGAGATGCCCTGAAGGTCTACCTGACCTCAGTCGGGATGATGCACTCAACTACGAGAAGCTGAGAGGTGAGATCCTTGCCAGACAGGGGTTAATACATATGTGCAGGCTCAGCGGGTGTACCAGTGGTCCCTTGTGGAGTCTCTTCCCACCAGGTCTCAGGTCTATGACTTACTGCAGCTGGTAAAAAAATGGCTACAGCCTGAGACCTTGACCCCTCTCCAGATGGTAGAGAGGGTGGCTATTGACAGGCTGGTGAGGGCTTTGCCAGCGGCCATACAGTATTGGGTAGGGTAATGTTACCTGGGCATTCTGGACCAGGTGATTGAACTGGTTGAGCTGTATACTGCCACTCAGGACTTTATCCGGGACACTGTTCGACTTTCACATTGGGCCCCGCCAGTCCAGGAGCCTGGGAAAAGTCTACGACCCTCTACTGGGCCAATCAGGACCGAGCCCGTACTGAGGGGGTATCCCAGAATGAGAGTGACAACAGAACCGTTTCCCCTATATCATCCCAAGGTCCAGTTGTGCCACAGCTATCAAGTGTTGGCGGTGCCAAGGGCCCGGACATATGGCTGCCAACTGCCCCCTGACAGCTGAACCCATAGACTGCGGGTATAAACACTGCGTTTCTTTGTATGCCCAGCCAGTCTGCACCGCCACTACAGGCACTGCCGGCAGCAAACCCCAACTGTGCAAAGTACTCATTAACAGGTACCAGACGGAAGCTCTCTTGAACTCGGTGAGCTTAGTGACTCTGGTCCATGTGTCCCTTGTTGCTGGGGACAATCCCAATGAACAGAAAGTGGGGGTGGTGTGTATCCATGGTGAACCTGACCGCAGATGTTACGTTTTTCACACCGTGTGGGAAATAAAACATGTGGTGGGTGTGGTGAAGACTCTTCCATATAGGACTGTGTTGAGAAGAGACTTGCACCTGTTCTGACGGTAATAAATAGCACTCAATCAAGGAAAGGTATTTGGTGCACAAGTCGGGTTTCCAGTCCAATAATCAACAGCAAAGAGAACTCGGCACTCAATAGAAGACAAAATGGGTTAATTGCTATGATTTCTTTTATTTGGACCTTCATCAGAACAACTTTTAACAAGGCTGAGCAAAATCTGCTATAACAGAAAAGAAATTGGCATCTATTTTGTTTGGACCCACACTTTATGGTTCCTTGTTTCACAGCTCCCGGCACCAGTGCCGAGTTCTCTTTGCTATTGCCCCTGTTCTGGTCCTGTAGAAGACCAGGGTTAACCCTCCAAGGGTAACCGTTATTCCGGGTGCGGAACCCAAAGAACCAGAGTCAGTAGGGGTCACCAATCTAGGGACAGAGTGTCACCCCAATAGGTTTCCCCTAGAGGTATTGGCAGGAGTGGTCGAGGAGACACCACCGATTCCAGAGCTGGAAGTGTCCCCTGGTAAGTTTGGGTCAGCTCAGCTCCAGGATCTGACTCTGACCAGGGCATGGGAAAGAACAATTGAGGTAGATGGGGTGGTTCAGCAACCGGGTGCGAAGACAGTCTTCCCACGTATGGCGATCAACCAGGAGTTATTATACAGGGTTGATAAAATCTGGGATGAGGTGGTAGAACAACTAGTAGTGCCCAATCCTACAGTCGGGCGGTGCATGGCATGGCTCACACCCATGTGCTGGGAGGGCATTTAGAGGCCGAAAAGATGCAGGACCGTATATTATGGCTTTTTTTTTGCCTGGGATCTACGCGGAGTTCCAGAGGTACTGTGACACATGTCTGGAGAGCCAACTAACCTCACCCACTGCAAACTACCAGAGTCCATCGGTACCTCTGCCCATCATAGAAGTACCTTTTGATTGCGATGGATCTGGTGGGTCTGATAGTAAAATCCACCCGGGGCCGCCAACACATATTAGTGGTTGTAGACTACACCACCCGTAACCGGAGGCCATCCAGCTTCAGCACACCTCAGCTAAATTTATAGCCCTGCAGTTGTTTGCCATGTTATGTCACCTTTAGTTACTGAAGGAGATCCTCACTGATCAAGGGACTCCTTTCATGTCCAAGGTGACAAAGGAACTCTGCAAACTTCTAAAAATAAAACAGTTGCGCACGTCGGTATATCACCTTCAGACTAACGGTTTAGTTGAGTGCTTCAACAAAACCCTCAAATCCATGTTGAAGAAGATAGTCTCCAAGGATGGAAGGGATTGAGACATGTTGTTGCCCTACCTGATGTTCACCATTCGCAAAGTACCACAGGCTTCCACAGGATTTTCACACTTTGAGCTACTGTATGGCAGGCACCGCAGGGGTCTGCTGGACGTAGCCAAAGAGACATGGGAGCAGGAATCTACACCACATAAGAGCGTCATTAAGCATGTGGCCTATGTGCAGGACTGAATTGCAGCGGTCATGACGATAGTAAAAGAGCATGGATGCTCAGGCAGGGAAGAGCCACGTATATAACAAAAATGCCACATTCTGCTCCTTTAAAAAAGGAGATCGGGTGTTGGTTTTGGTGCCCACTACCGAAAGCAAGCTTATGGATAAGTGGAAAGAGCCATATGAAGTTCGGGAAAAAGTGGGGGAAGTAAACTCCCGAGTTTACCAGACAGGGAAAAGGAAACACGAACAGTTAAATCACGTTAATTTGTTGAAAGCATGGAAGGACCAGGAGTGTATGTTTACGGATGGGACTCCAGACATGTAATTTGGGAACCCTTCGATATTGGCCCGGACGGAGGCCGAGGGAGAGGTAAATATATGAGACACCCTCTTGAAACAACAGCGGCGAGAGGTGCGGAAATTGGTACAAGAAAATACGGATGTATTCTCAGGACTACCCAGTTGTACCTCTGTCATCCAGCATGACATTGTCACTGAGCCTCATGTAAGGGTACGAATGAATCTGTACCGTGTGCCCGAGACCTGGAGACAAGCCATCCCGAGTGAAGTAAGACAAATGCTCCAGCTGGGAGTAATTGAGAAATCCCGGAGTGACTGGGTTAGCCTGATTGTGCTAATCCCGAAGCTGGATGGATCATTACGGTTCTGTAATGACTTCTGTAAATGAAATGAGGTGTCAAAGTTTGACCTTTACCGAATGTCCCAGGTGGACAAGCTGATCGAGCGACTGTGTCAAGCCCAGTACTTTACCACACTCGATCTGACCAAGGTAGTCAGAAAAGGAAAAGACTGCCTTCATAACACCGGAAGGTCTGTACAACTATGTTGTCCTGCACTTTGAACTACATGGGGCCTCAGCCACATTCCAGAGGTTGATGAACATAGTGCTGGAACCCCATCGGAAGTATGCGTCAGCGTACTTGAATGACATCATCATCTTTAGTACTGACTGGCATACCCACTTGTCCCAGGTGCAAGCGGTACTAGATTATCTCAAAGCCGCGTGCTTGATGGCGAATCCCAAGAAATGTGCGGTAGGGCTCGAGGAAGCCTGGTACTTGGGATACGTGATCAGCCGTGGGGTTATCAAACCCCAAATAAATAAAACTGAGGCTATTCAGAACTGGCCCTGACCTGTTACCACCAAACAGGTGAGGGCGTTTCTCAAAATCATCGGGTATTACCAAAAGTATATACCTAATTTTTTGAGAACAACACCCCAATCTATCTCCTCAAGGGGAAGAAGTCGGTCATGGTTCGGTGGAACCCCCTGGTGGAGGAAGCGTAGTAATCCATGAAGGTGGCGCTGTGCAGACAGCCCGTCCTCATTAGCACCAACTTCCAGAAACGCTTCATCGTACAGACGGATACCTCTAACGTGGGCCTAGGAGTGGTCCTGTTGCAGGAAGTGAATGGGGAGGAACATCCGGTCACCTACCTAAGTATGAAAGTCACCCCGGCCCAGAAAAATTACAGTGCAGTGGAGAAGGAGTGCCTCGCCATTAAAGGGAATCTGTCACCCCATTTTTGCCTATGAGATAGGGCCACCACCATCAGGGGCTTATCTACAGAATTCTGTAATGCTGTAGATAAGCCCCCAATGTTACCTGAAAGTGAAGTAAAACGAGTTATAAAATACTCACCCAGGGGTGTTCTGCTGTCAGGTCCGGTCCGGAGGGAGTCGCGGTCCGTTTCGGCGCCTCCCATCTTGTAACAAAGCCGTCCTCTTCTTTCCGTCTCGTAGCGGCTCCTGTGCAGGCGCACTGCTCTGCCCTGGTGAGGGCAGAGCAGAGTGTTGCAGTGCGCAGGCGCCGGGAAAGGTCAGAGAGGTCCTGCGCCTGCGCACTACAGTACTCTGCTTTGCCCTCACCAGGGCAGAGCAGTGCGCCTGCACAGGAGCCGTGACGGGACAGAAAGAAGAGGCCGGCTTCGCTACAAGATGGGAGGCGCCGAACCGGACAGTGACTCCCTCCGGACCGGACCGGATGGCGGAACGCCCCTGGGTGAGTTTTTTATAACTCGTTTTTTCTCACTTTCAGGTAACATCGGGGGCTTATCTACAGCATTACAGAATGCTGTAGATAAGCCCATGATGGCGGTGGCCCTATTTCATAGGGCAAAAATGGGGTGACCGATTCCCTTTAAGTGGGCCTTGGAGTCCCTACAATATTATTTACTTGGTCGACCGTTTCACTTGGTGACAGATGATTCACTCTTGGCATGGATGGGGGATGCCAAGGAGAAGAATGCTCAGGTCACCAGATGGTTCCTGTCCCAGCTAAGTTTTAATTTTAGGCTATGTGTACACATTGAGGATTTTTCGCGTTTTTTTAGCGTTTTTGTGCCGCAAAAACGCTGAAAAAATGCATGCATTAAGCATCCTATTAGTAGAATGCATTCAGCAATATTTATGCACATGCTGTGTTTTTTTCCGTGAAAAAAACGCACCGCGGAAAAAAACGCAGCATGTGTTAGGGGTCGAGTTCCCGCTTCTGCACAAGGGGAAACTCGAACCATCCTTGCTGCGGTCTCCATCCGTCTCCGGCCGCAGTGGACTCTGCTCAACAGAGACGTCGGTCCCAGCGTCTCGCCCAGTCTAATATTGTGCAGAGGACTACTGCTGCCTCTCCAGGCTCTGCTATTGTAGCCAGTACTAGTCAGCGGCGAGCAGACGTCTTTAGGACTAAGACCTGCGTTTCCCCTTCTAAGCATGCCCAGGGTAAGATCTCTCATTGGAGATCAGGGGTCACATGCTCAGGTACTGCAGCAGCTCCTATTGGTCCACCAGTAAGGTCCTGAAACTACATGTGTTCTGGAACAGTTTCTCATTGGTCCTTTTCTGGCTGGTCCTGTAGTTGCTACTATAAAAGGGTTGCATGGCCATGCGCTAGTATCAATTGCATTATGTGCTTTGCGCCAGTGTGATCATGCACGCATGTGGTTAGGGCTCGGCTGAAATAAGCCCCTAGAATACTGGCTTCCCCGGTGAGGAGTTGCTTGTTTGCGTTGCTGAATGCATGATCACAGACTGCTATCCGCACAGCAATTATCTGTGTATCCCTGTGGAGTTAACAGGACACAGTCTCTATTTCTGCGTCTCTACCTCAGCGACTCTGTGGTGTAACCGAGTTCGCTTATACTGCCATATAATGCTACAGCATCTATGTCTGCGACTGTGAAGTAACAGAGTTCGCTTATACCACCATCTTACTAGCAGCAGGCTCTGCCTGCACGGTGGACCCCGGGCTGCGAACGCACCTATTATTTATATCTATTTTGTGTGTTCCGCCAGCCCTAACAGCATGTTCATTCTTTTTCGGGAATCGCGGCAATTCCGCCGCCATTAGAATGAATTGAACCGCTTACTTTCCGCATTTGGTTATGCCCACCATGCGCAAAGTAAGGGTTCATGTGCGGATGGTACCCAGGGTCTGGAGAAGAGGAGACTCTCCTCCAGGCCGAGAGTACCATATCCATATTAAAACAATAAATTAAAATAAAAAATAGAGATATTCTCACCTTCCGGCGGCCCCCGCAGCCTTCCTGCCTCTCAGCGACGCTCCCGGCCAATACCGTTCCCAGGCGTGCTTAGCGACAATGACCCCAGATGACGTAGCGGTCTCGCGTGATGCTACCTCATCTGGGGTCATTGTCGCCAGGCATCACTGGGAACGGAACTTGCCGAGAGCGTTGCGAGGCCCAAGAAGGCTGCGGGGCCGCCGGAAGGTGAGAATAGCACGATTTATTATTTTTTTATTATTTTTAACATTAGATCTTTTTACTATTGATGCGGCATAGGCAGCATCAATAGCAAAAAGTTGCTCACACTTGTCAACACTCTTGTTTGACTCGTGTGACCAACTGTCAATCAGTTTTCCAAGCGATGCCACAGATCACTTGAAAAACGCTAGCATTCTGCAAACTAATTATGCTTGCAAAACGCTAGTTTCTGGTGGGAATACGCATACCATAAAAGCGTATTTCCCGCCGCAGGGAGTGCGGGATTGCCGCGGAAATTTCCATGACAATTCCTGAACGTGTGCACATAGCCTTACCGTTGAACATCTGGCAGGGAAGTACAGGGAAATGCGGATGCCCTGTCACAGGCCCTCTGTATGGTGACAAATGTTCAACCCGACAAGTTTGAACAGAGGGGGAATATGTGAGGCAGTGACCGGTGTCATATGCGAGGGTCATTATGTGTCCCCCAGAATGCGCACAGAAGCATATTGAGGCCGTAGGAGTGCATTGCAGTCACAGGCATAGCTGTGATTGCAGTGCAAAATAAAAGTAAAGAATTGGTCTTGTGCAAGCTATTTGCTCAAGGCAGAATTAAGGAAAACCTGCCATGGGCTTTTATTTTTGAAACAGACAACAGGATAGTGGGGCGGTCCGTTTCCTCCCGGGCTGGGTCTTCCATGTGGCCTACAGCCACAGGTTCCTTGTAAAAACCTTGCAGCAGAAGGTTGGGTGTGTCAGTTTTGTGTTGTGAATGGACTTGAAATGAGTTCTGAGCAGAGGCTCCCTTGGTGGTTACAAGCGGTACTGGACTGTCCAGTGAAGATTGTGAGGAGTGGGAATCAGGTGTTACTGACTGGCTTTTATATAAGGGAGTCGCCTTCCCATCAGGGTTGCCGGGATCAATTGTTCTGGTCTCACTCCATGATTCCTGTTTCCCTTGTAGCCTGCTGTGTCGTGTCTGCATCTCCTGCTAACAGATAGACATTTTCTTCTTTTTGTTTTTGTGCTTTATTTTTGCATTTTGTCCTGCACTTCTGTGGGGGCCTTCAGGGTCCCTCCGGGGGCTTTTGCCCTCTCAGTTTAGTTCAGCCACTGATGTTTGTACTTTTGCTTTTTCCAGTGGCTGCTGTTTGATTTTGTTACACCAGAGAACTAATTTAGGTGGTAGAGGTCGTGTGATCTCAGGTGTTTTTGAAATTAGTAGAGTTGGTGCTTTGCAGGGTTTTTTTGGGATTGCAGTAAGTACCCTTCCTATCCTTTCTATTTAGTTAGTTTGGGCCCCAACGTTTGCTCATACTATTTTCTGTCTGTGTCAGTATTTCTTCTTGTCTAACAGCCATTACATGTTTGGGGGCTTTCTATGTTCTTTGGGGATCTGCTCGGGGCGATAGCTTCCTATTTCTATCTTTAGGTGTTAGTTAGTTTTCTCAGGCTGTGACGAGGCGTCTAGGACCAACGTAGGAACGCTCCACGGCTGCCTCTAGTTGTGGTGGTTAGTCAGGGTACTGCAATCTCATAGATTCCAACTGCTCTGGTGTATTGCCTTTTTTACCTGCACTCCTCAGTTACCGAAACATAACAGTGTGGAGGTTGCCTGTTGTGGAACCTAGGATTCCCATGTCAGATTTATTTTTGGGGGATCGAGCTAAGTTTCAGAATTTCAAAATAATTGTAAAATTGTTTTTTTGCCTTTGTCCTCAGGGAACGCAGCGCAGCAGGTTCAATTGTCATCTCTCTCCTGCGCGGCGATCCTCAGGATTGGGCTTTTTCCCTGACACATGGGGATCCTGTTTTGAGTGATGTTGATGCATTTTTTCAGGCTTTGGGGTTATTGTACGATGAGCCTAATGTCACTGATCAAGCTGAAAAAGCCTTGTTGGCATTAAATCAGGGGCTTGATGACGCTGAGTTATACTGTCAGAGATTCCGTAGGTGGGCAGTCCTGACCAAGTGGAATGACGACGCTTTGGCGGCCCTTTTTCGGAAGGGTCTGTCAGATAATGTAAAGGATGTTATGGTGGGATTCCCTGTCCCCTCTGGTCTCAATGATTCTATGTCATTAGCGATTCAAATTGACAGACGTTTGCGTGAGCGGAGAAGTATGCGTGGAATAGTGTTGCCTTGTGAACCTGCTTCTGAATCCATGCAGTGTGATAGAGTGGTGTCTGGGGCACAGCGTCATGAGTTTCGAAAGCGCAATGGGTTATGTTTCTACTGTGGTAATGCCTTTCATGCTATTTCAGTCTGCCCTAAGCGGGGAAGACGTTTTGCACGCTCAGTTGTCTTGGGTAGTGTTCAGACTAAGTTTTTATTAACTGTCACTCTGATATGCTCTCTGTCCTCATTTTCTGCTCAGGCTTTCGTTGATTCTGGAGCAGCTATTAACCTGATGGATTATGATTTTGCTAAACGTTGTGGGTTTCCCTTGATACCCCTACAGAAGTCTATTCCCCTACTGGGGATCGATTCTACCCCTTTGGCTGAGAATAAACCTCAGTTCTCTACTCAGGTGATAATGAGGGTAGAACCTGATCATCAGGAGAGTTGCAAATTTTTGGTTCTGTATAATCTGCATGACATTATCGTACTGGGTTTCCCTTGGTTACAATCTCATAATCCTGTTTTGGATTGGAAATCTGTGTCTGTTACCAGTTGGGGCTGCCAATGTGTTAATACCAACACTCCTGTTTTTTCTGCCTCTCCCCAGGCTCAGGATGTTCCTGACTTTTTGATTGATTTTTCTGATGTGTTTAGCGAAAGTAAGTCTGCATCCTTGCCTCCCCATAGGAGCTATGACTGCGCTATTGAATTAGTGCCTGGTAGTAAATTCCCTAAAGGTCGCCTTTTTAACTTGTCTGTACCTGAACATGACGCTATGCGGTCTTATATCAAGGAGTCATTGGAGAAGGGTCATATCAGACCATCCTCTTCACCCTTAGGTGCCGGTTTTTTCTTTGTGGCCAAAAAGGATGGTTCATTAAGGCAGTGTATTGATTATCGTCTTTTGAACAATATTACTGTGAAATATCAATATCCGTTACCCTTGATTTCTGACCTGTTTTCCAGGGTGAAAAATGCTACTTGGTTTACCAAGCTTGACCTCAGGGGGGCATATAACCTTATTCGCATTAAGCACGGGGATGAATGGAAGACGGCATTTAATACCCCTGAGGGGCATTTTGAGTACCTTGTGATGCCCTTTGGGCTCACTAATGCTCCTTCTGTCTTCCAGTCCTTCATGAATGACATTTTCAGGGATTTTGTGGATAAATTTCTGATTGTTTATTTGGATGATATCTTGATTTTTTTCAATGACTGGGACTCTCATGTGAAACATGTTCGAACTGTATTCCAGATTTTGAGAGAGAATGCTCTGTATGTGAAGGGATCAAAGTGTCTTTTTGGCGTACAGAGGATCTCATTTTTGGGATTCATTTTGTCCCCATCTGTTATTGAAATGGACCCGGTCAAGGTTCAGGCCATCTGTGATTGGGTCCAACCTACTTCATTAAAGGCTCTTCAAAGATTTTTGGGTTTTGCCAATTTTTATCGTAAATTTATTGGTAATTTCTCAGTTATTGTTAAACCTTTAACTGATTTGATCAAAAAGGGTTCTGATGTGGTGAATTGGCCTCCTGAGGCAGTCTCTGCATTTCAGGAACTTAAGCAGAGATTCACTTCTGCTCCTGTTCTACGGCAGCCTGATGTTTCTCTACCATTTCAGGTGGAGGTTGATGCCTCTGAAATTGGGGCAGGTGCCGTTTTGTCCCAAAGAGATCCAGAGACCTCTAAGAGTAACCCTTGTGCCTTTTTCTCTCGAAAATTTTCTCCTACTGAACGTAATTATGACGTGGGTAATCGGGAGTTATTGGCCATGAAGTGGGCTTTTGAAGAGTGGAGACATTGGCTGGAGGGAGCCAAACATCAGGTGGTGGTCCTTACGGACCATAAGAATCTGGTTTATCTGGAATCTGCCAAGCGACTTAATCCTAGACAGGCCAGGTGGGCCTTGTTTTTCACACGTTTTAATTTTGTGGTTTCATTTCTTCCTGGCACTAAGAATGTTAAGGCGGATGCCCTCTCGAGGAGTTTCCTGGCGGACTCTCCTGAGTTATCTGATCCTTCTGTTATTTTGAAAGAGGGTATAGTTCTTTCCGCCATCTCGCCCAATTTGAGACTGGCTCTGGAGGGGTGTCAGGAGGATAAGCCCGAGCGCTGCCCTGTTGGGAAATTGTTTGTCCCGGACCAGTGGAAAAAGAGTGTGATGTCTGAGATTCATTGTTCCGCGCTGGCCGGTCATCCCGGAATTTTTGGTACCAGAGACTTGGTTAGTCGGTCCTTTTGGTGGCCTACCTTGTCTCGTGATGTCAGGGAGTTTGTGCAGTCCTGCGGGACTTGCTCTCGCTCCAAGCCTTGCTCTCGCTCTAGTGGTTTGTTGATGCCATTGCCTGTGCCCAAGAGACCATGGACCCATATCTCTATGGATTTCATTTCGACCTCCCTGTTTCTCAGAGAATGACCGCCATCTGGGTGATTTGTGATAGGTTTTCCAAGATGATACATCTTGTGCCATTACCTAAGTTGCCTTCCTCCTCTGAATTGGTGCCTTTGTTCCTTCAGCACGTGGTTCGTTTACACGGCATTCCTGAGAACATTGTGTCTGACAGAAGAGTCCAGTTTGTTTCAAGATTTTGGAGGACCTTTTGTTCTAAACTTGGTGTTCAATTGTCTTTCTCCTCGGCGTTTCATCCTCAGACCAATGGTCAAACTGAGAGAACAAACCAGACATTGGAGACTTATCTAAGATGCTTTGTGTCTGCTGATCAGGATGACTGGGTCTCTTTTTTGCCTTTGGCTGAGTTTGCTCTTAATAATAGGGCTAGCTCTGCCACTTTGATGTCTCCATTTTTCTGTAATTCTGGGTTTCACCCTCGATTTTCTTCAGGACAGACGGAGGCTTCTGTCTGTCCAGGTGTTGACTCTGTTGTGGAGCGTATGCAACAGATTTGGGACCAGGTAGTGGAGAGGTTGTCCCTCTCTCAGGAGAGGGCCCAGCGGTTTGCTAACCGGCATAGGACTGATGGTCCTCGGTTTAAAGTGGGGGACTTGGTCTGGTTGTCCTCAAAAATATTCCTATGAGAGTGGCATCTCCTAAATTTAAGCCTAGGTTCATTGGACCTTATAAGATCATGGAGATTCTTAATCCTGTTTCTTTTCGTTTGCTTCTTCCAGGGACATTTAAGATCCATAACGTGTTCCACAAGTCCTTGTTGAAGAGGTTTGTTGAGCCAGTGGTTCCTACTACTGTGCCTCCTGACCCTGTTTTGGTTGAGGGCAATCTGGAGTATGTGGTTGAGAAAATATTGGATTCTCATTTTTCTAGACGGAAACTCCAGTATTTGGCTAAGTGGAGAGGTTATGGTCAGGAGGACAATTCTTGGGTGTTTGCTTCAGACATCCATGCTAGGAGACTCATCCGTGCGTATCATAGAACTCATCCTGACCGACCTGGTTGCTCAAGTGAGGGTTCGGTGACCCCTCCTCAAGGGGGGGGTACTGTTGTGAATGGACTTGAAATGAGTTCTGAGCAGAGGCTCCCTCTGGTGGTTACAAGCGGTACTGGACTGTCCAGTGAAGATTGTGAGGAGTGGGAATCAGGTGTTACTGACTGGTCTTATATAAGGGAGTCGCCTTCCCATCAGGGTTGCCGGTGATCAATTGTTCTGGTCTCACTCCATGATTCCTGTTTCCCTTGTAGCCTGCTGTGTCGTGTCTGCATCTCCTGCTAACAGATAGACATTTTCTTCTTTTTGTTTTTGTGCTTTATTTTTGCATTTTGTCCTGCACTTCTGTGGGGGCCTTCAAGGTCCCCTCCGGGGGCTTTTGCCCTCTCAGTTTAGTTCAGCCACTGATGTTTGTACTTTTGCTTTTTCCAGTGGCTGCTGTTTTGATTTTGTTACACCAGAGAACTAATTTAGGTGGTAGAGGTCGTGTGATCTCAGGTGTTTTTGAAATTAGTAGAGTTGGTGCTTTGCAGGGTTTTTTTGGGATTGCAGTAAGTACCCTTCCTATCCTTTTCTATTTAGTTAGTTTGGGCCCCAACGTTTGCTCATACTATTTTCTGTCTGTGTAAGTATTTCTTCTTGTCTAACAGCCATTACATGTTTGGGGGCTTTCTATGTTCTTTGGGGATCTGCTCCGGGGCAGATAGCTTTCCTATTTCTATCTTTAGGTGTAGTTAGTTTCTCAGGCTGTGACGAGGCGTCTAGGACCAACGTAGGAACGCTCCACGGCTGCCTCTAGTTGTGGTGGTTAGTCAGGGTACTGCAATCTCATAGATTCCAACTGCTCTGGTGTATTGCCTTTTTTACCTGCACTCCTCAGTTACCGAAACATAACAGTTTTGGTTTTGCAAGCGTGCAGAGCAGGAAGCTCTGCAGAGCTCAACCTGTGTCAACACAGACCCAAGCAAAGCCAAAAGGCCTGGCATACCTCAGCATACAATGCGGTGCAGTCGCCAATGACAACAGGACCTGTTTCGTACTGTCTTATTCTCCTGGCTGGCCGGCTTTTGCGTTCCAGTGTAAGTTTTCTTTGGACATTAAAAGACTTTGTTTTGAACTTTCCTGGGTCACTGCCTGTCTGTCACACTGCACCAACCATGCTGCACTACAGTATAGTTTTGTCAAGCTTTTTTAGGGGGAGATAGATATTTTGTTAAAATTCTCACCCTTTTTTCAAAAATTGGTAAAACTACATTAAAAGCTAAGGCAAGATATAGCTACCTTTACAAAAGGCAACCACAATTGTTAAATGCAACTGCTAAGACAGGGGTAAAACCTTAACCTTATTTTGAAATTTTTTTGCTCTTATTTTACTTTTTTTTAAATTGTAGGTATCCCCTTTCAAGAAAAATGCAACTAGTTGTGTAATCCTAAAATGCTTCATTTGAAATAAAATCATGCCCACATGATTTTACTAAATAGTATAGTACAAGAAAAGCAAGTAAGATTCACATCACAAAAGTAGGCACATGTAACAGGCTACTGTATTCATGTGGCATGTCTACAGGTCTAAAATTAGATTTTTTGCCACTTTTTTCCAGCATGACAGACAGATATGTATTGAATTAGCACATACTGTACTGCAGCAATATCATAGGGAATTTTTAATGTAAAGTATCAGGAAGTGACCTAATTTTAAATTTACGAAGCATATAAATAAGAAAATTTTCCAAAATTTGAATTTGTAAGATTAGGCAAATTTTTCTCAATCACAAGTCCTCCAATGGCCCTGTGTATGACACTCTGAGATCTCCTAGAACTGTATACAATACCTTTCCAGCTTCTTAACCCCTTTACGACTGATGATATATATATCCGTCTTCCGGCTTGTCCCTGCCTTTAATGCGGGCTTCGGCATGGAGCCCACATCTTTTCCTGCACTTGATGGCTGATTTAATCAACCATCAACATCAATAGCATCTAACTGCTTTGGGTGGATCTGAGACTCACCTGCAGCTGATAACATGTTAAAGGCCACTGTCAATCACTGACTAACATGTGTTGGCCGGAAGCTCATCATAACTCTCGCCCATCGGCGGTACTGTCACGTAATCACGGGGCGCCAACAAATTGTAATGATAGCCGGAGATCTGCAGAAGACCCCCGTGCCTGTCATTGTGAATCTCCTGTTAATGCTGGCTTGTGGTCGGGAATCATAGAAGATCATGATTTTAGCTATACATAGCACGGCTAAAGTCCTGCTATGCATAGCACAGGCGATTGGATGATTCCTGCCTCAAGTCTCCTAAGTGGACTATGAAATAAATTAAAAAGTGAAAAAAGTTTTAAAAAATATAGAAAAATTAAAAAACAACACAAAAGTTCAAATCGCCCCCCTTTTGTCCCTTTAAAAATAAAACAATTTAAAAAATACAAAATACACATATTTGGTATTGCTGCATTCAGAAATGTCCAATCTATCAAAATATAAAGTATGTTAACCTGATCGGTAAGCAGCATAACAAGAAAAAAAATCAATACTTCAGAATCACTTTTTTTGATCACCGCAACATTGCAATAAAATGCAATAACAGGAGTTAATCGCTGCTGCCACAGTCGCTGCAACATGTGCAGAGTGGAATTTCACTTGAAAGTTGAAAGCTTTCTACAGTGATGCATGTCGATGATCTGCAGGGTGGAACGGCGGAAGTGAGCACACAGCGACCGTGCTTTCTGCAGCAGTGCCTCCAGGCCGGGATAATGGCGCAGAAATCGTTGTATCACCAGGTTGAGGACATGAGCCATGCAAGGTACATGTTTAAGGTTGCCCAGCATAGGGCCGCCACCAGGACTGCACCATTATTTCACACGGCCTTCCTTATCCCCAATTTCACTCAAGACCGCCATTGCTCAAAGTCAGCCTGGAAAGCTGTCCATAACTGTTGAGCTGTGTGACTGCGATCTCCAAGGCATATTAATTTAAATACTGCCTGATTGTAGTGAGCCCTGGCTGTGCAGTACACAGGTGGGGGGGGGTGTCTCTCTGCAGTTTTAGTATGCATGTCTCATTAAGGGAGAGGTTAAGGGCACAGATGGAGGAGGCAGAAGCAATTGAGGAAGTGTTAGAAACAGAGGTTTGTCCTGCAAGCCTTTGGGGATTCCAAGACTTGTGGAGCAGCCTCTTGACCGCCTGCCCCCACAGCCACCAGAGTCACCCAGTGCCCAGTCAGCGAGATGCAACGCCCCTGCTCGTGTTTGCTCCTCCAGATGTCAGTGGTGAAATGGTCCCTGGCAGACATAGATTTTTGCAGGGAAATGCTGATGCTGTCTGTGACATGCTGGTGTAGAGCAAGCACAGTTTCTTAGAGAAGTAGTGGCGACTGGGCAACTGGTACTGGGAGACTGTTATGGCCATCAACTTTCAGTAGCTGTCTGTATCAACCAGGTGGAAAAGCAGCATTTCCATGGCCAACAGATTGGAGATGGTGGAGTTCAAGCTCTTAGCTTTACCATGTGTAAGAGGAAACATTCTTTACGTGACCACAACTGCGGGACCGAGAGCTGGCTGCTGTGCTGGGAGAGGGTGGAATAGGGTGAACAGGACAAACTGCTGAACTGTAAATGAGGTGCAGGCATAGATATTATGGTGGATTGAGAAAGATGTGTTGTGCTAGGTGACACAAAAACAGCAGGCATCCATCTCCACTTCCATAACAGCTGTCGGACTTTCACTTACCCTAACTGTAGCGCAATAACAAGTGGATTTTCTGTAACCAGAGATCTGTGTGAGAACACTTGGCACGGTGATGGAGGAGGAAGAAGCAGCATATGTGATTGATGAGACAGCCGGTGGTTGGCATTTTAGCCCAGTGAGATTCCCAGACTAAGACATGTTGATCGCACACGTGCCGGTTCTTACATGTAGTTGTCAAGCTTTCACAATTTTTGCCTCTACTGATTTTTTTTGCAAATTTGGCAGATAATGTGAGTTGGGTCATCCTTTGTAGTCTGAAAAAAGACCCAGGCTAGGATGCAGTGCTTGTCATAGTTGCATCACTCCGTGTCTGTGCTGGAAGCCACAACGTCACCTCCTTGTCTTCATCCTCTTCCACCTCCTCTGCTGAACTACTCAGCTGCATACCTCTGGGTTCACATCAAGTGGGATCGATCTACAGCTTCATCGTCACTCTCTCTGTTCTCCCACTCCTCACCTTGAGAGTCACCCTCCTTCTCTTCCTGCCCTGACACGACAGTACAGTCCGCGTGCACCTGTGTTATCCGAGTCTCATCAGGATCACTTCCACCCCGATGGTTAACATCTAGTGACGAGAGTCTGTATTAAGCTCAGACCGAACTTCGTCCGGCCCCAGATCCAACTAGAAAAAATTTTGGGCATCAGTGCAGATGCTTTCCTGGACTCTGTGAATTTTTGGAGAAGACCTCTGATGCCTTAGGAATAGAACGTGCAAACAGCTCTGCAGAATGGCCCATCTGTGGTTCCCCACAGTCAATTTGGCATTTGGAAATTTGTGACACAAGGGGAAACAAGGGTGATTGGGGTGCCATCTCTGAGGATTGTTCTGTGTGTGATGTTAAGGTGGAGTAAGAGGAGGAGAGGCCACTTGATGCACTGCTTGTCATCCACTGGAGTACATGCTCTTTCTGAGCCTCATCTACAGTATAAGACGTACCACTGTGCGGCTGCCAAAGAAAGTGAATTGAGTAGCCCGTCCAGTAACAGATGTTGTCAGCGGTCTTAGGATAGGATGAGATGGTGTTTGTTCAGTTGAGCTTTCATTAACATTAAAACCTAACCCACATACACATTGAACACCAATCTTATTCCCCCTTCCACCATGATCTCGCTTTTTCCCACTCATGTTGTATGTACCCTTCCCCTCTTTTAACCTGCTGTTTCACAACCTTAGGCTGGAGTCACAAAAGCAATGAAAATGGACAAGTGCTATGCGATAAAACATCATATAGCCCTCGTACCAGTATTCATCTCTGGGGCGACTCCCATCAGCATTTTTTTTTTGGCCGCTTTCTACGTGCGAGTGAAATCGCAGCATGCTGCGATTATCACCGACACTCGGCCGAGTCTCGGCTCACTCACACCCATATAAGCGTATGGGTGCGAGTGAGACAAAACACATCACTCGGATATCATCCGAGTGATGTGCGATATACACTGACCACGGCAATAGAGGAGATAGAGAAATTAGTTTCTCTGCCTCCTCCGCAGCTGTGCTCCAATCCACTCTGTGCAAAAGGCTCTGAGCACCGTCGCATGACACTTGGCTCCCACTCACAGCAGAGCAGGAGCTGAGGGTCATTAGCATGTTGCATCCGATGCTCTCACATCAGATGCCATAGGCTAGTCTGACCCCGGCCTTAGGCCCACACCGGTCATTCACCTGTCTCTAAATGAACAATCACTATTTATTTTTTTAGTTAGTTTGCCTGAAAAGCACTCTTATACCTAATGATTTTGAAGAGGAAATGTGGCTTCCTGATTCCTCACTGCAACAAAGTTTTATCCCAAACTACGGTAATTGGATTAGTAAATACAGCCTCCTGGCTGAACCCTTATATTAGGCCTAATGATTTTTAAGCAGAAATCTGACCTTCTGATTCCTTATTGCAATACAATTTTATCCCAAACAATTTGAATTAGCAACTAGGGCCTCCTGGGTGAACACCTATATTAGGCCTAACGATTTTTAAGAGGAAATCTGGCCTTCTGATTTCTGACTGCAACACAGTTTTTGCCAAAATGATTTTGATTAGCAAATGGAGCCTCCTGAGACTGCAACAGTTTTAGCACAAGCTAATTAGATGCTGGAAGATCAATTTCACACAAGACAGGATCCGATCTAGCTAACTGACAAGTTCACTTTCAGCTGCCAGCTGGAATGGCTTCTCTGCACTGTGACACTGAGAAGATGGTGACAGGAAAACAATATGTCCGCTTTTTATATGGACAGGGACATGTGACTTCGGCAGCCAATCACAGAAGACCTTGTGTCATGATGTTGTGGATGGTTTCTGCACCCTGATTGACTGCTGGAATGTACACACATTAAGTTAAGAAAAAAATGAAAATTAAAAAACAGTCCGCCGCTCCTCTAACCTCTCCACAATCCCTCTACTCATCAAACACATCCCCCCATCTATACAGCACCACTATCCTAGACAAAGTTAAAACAAAAGCATTGGTGGAAATGCAATGATTTACCGAACTGTGACTGAATTTTGAAGACTTTGAGTAAAAATGCTCGGGAAACTGTACATGAATCCGAATCTGCTTTATTCGTGCAGAATTTGAGATTGACGTTTTCCAAACAAGTTCGCTCCTCTCTTGTCAAAACTTGTATGAAATGCAATGATGATGATACCAGAACCAAGATATAATTATTCAATATGATAATGCTACCAATTCATTCTCCTTAAGGAGAGAAGCAACATGCAGTACTATCAATATAATCTGACACTACAAAAGAGACAATACAAAATAGACATAATCCCTCCACCTGTGCAAGATAATATGATAGTGTACGGGGACAGTATGGGGATAGAATAAGTAATTTATTAGAGAATAATCTGTCCCCATCATTTTATGTCAGCCTATTTAAAGAGGCTGGTAAACAAGAGCTGAACAACTTAAATGTAGTCAATTACTTTCATTTCATAGAATCATAGAATCATAGAATGGTAGAGTTGGAAGGGACCTCCTGGGCCATCTGGTCCAACCCCCTGCTCAAAGCAGGATTCTCTAAATCATCCCAGACAGATGTCTGTCCAGTCTCTGTTTGATGTTTGAAGACTTCTATTGAAGGAGAACTCACCACCTCTCGTGGCAGCCTGATCCACTCACTGATCACCCTAACTGTCAAAAAGTTTTTTCTAATATCTAATCTGTGTCTCCTCTCATTCAGTTTCATCCCATTGCCTCTAGTCTTTCCATGTGCAAATGAGAATAAAGATGATCCTTCTACAATATGACAGCCCTTGAGATATTTGTAGACAGCTATTAAGTCTCCTCTCAGTCTTCTCTTTTGCAAAGTAAACATTCACAAATCCTGCAACCGTTCCTCATAGGACATGGTTTGCAGACCGGTCACCAGTCTAGTCGCTCTTCTCTGAACTTTCTCCAGTTTGTTGATGTCTTTTTTAAAATGTGGCGCCCGAAACTGGACACAGTATTCCAGATGAGGTATGACCAAAGAGGAGTAGAGGGCAATAATGACCTCACGTGATCTAGACTGTATGCTTCTGTTGATACATCCTAGAATTGTATTTGCCTTTTTTGCTGCTGCATCACACTGTTGACTCTTGTTCAGTCTGTGATCAATTAGTATACCCAAGTCTTTTTCACATGTGCTGTTACTTAGCCCTATTCTTCCCATTTTGTATATGCTTTTTTCATTTTTATTGCCCAGATGTAGTACTTTGCATTTTTCCCTGTTAAAAACCATTCTGTTAGTTGATGCCCACTGCTCCAGTTTATTTATATGTTTTTGAATCCTCCTCTCTCTTCTCTAGTATTAGCTACCCCTCCTAGCTTTGTGTCATCAGCAAATTTGATCAGTTTACCCTCAATTCCTTCATCTAAATCATTGATAAAGATGTTGAACAAAACAGGGCCCAAAACAGAGCCTTGTGGTACCCCACTTGAGACATTCTTCCAACTGGATGTGCAGCCATTTACGACCACTCTTTGGGTCCGATCACTAAGCCAGTTATGAATCCAGCTAACAGTTGCCTTGTCCATTCCATACTTAGTCATTTTTTCAATAAGGATTGTGTGAGATACTTTGTCAAATGCTTTGCTGAAGTCAAGATATACTATATCTACAGCATTTCCCTGATCCACCCAGTCAGTGATTCTGTCATAGAAGGAAATTAAGTTAGTCTGACATGACTTATTAGTTACAAACCCATGCTGACTCTGTTTAATCACTTCATTCTTATCCAGGTACTTGCATACATGTTCTTTAATAATTTGTTCAAAGATCTTTCCTGGTATAGAAGTCAGACTCACCGGCCTGTAGTTCCCTGGGTCCACCTTCTTCCCCTTTTTGAAGATAGGAACAACATTTGCTCTTCTCCAGTCTTCTGGGACTTCTCCTGTTCTCCAAGAATTTTCAAAGACTATGGACAGTGGTTCAAGAATTTCTTCTGCTATCTCCTTCAGTACTCTGGGGTGTAATTCATCTGGACCTGGAGAGTTGAATTCATTTAGGTTAGCTAAGTGTTTCCTCACTGTCTTTCTGTTTATAGATATCCTGGATTCTTCTATTCCTTTAATAGGACAGTGAAGATCAGTTGATGTTACATTTCCTTTCTGAGAGAAAACAGATGCAAAATAGGAATTTAACAGTTCAGCCTTCTCAACATCCTGTCTTACCATTTCATCATTTTCATCCTGTAAAAATCCAATAGCATCTTTGACTTTTCTTTTACTTTTGACATATCCCCAAAATCCTTTTTTGTTGCTTTTGATGTCACTTGCAAGCCTTAATTCATTGTCAGCTTTAGATAATCTGATTTGTGCCCTGCAGGTTCTGCAGACGGCATTATATTCTTCTTTAGATATGCCTCCCTCTTTCCATTTGATAAACATTTCTTTCTTCCTTTTTAGCATGTGTTTAAGTTTTGTGTTCATCCATCCTGGTTTCCTTAAATGCTACCCATTCTTCACTCTTTTCGGAATTGTTAACAATTGTGCTTTGAGAATCTCATTTTTCAAGATTTTCCATCCTTCCTGGACATTTTTGTCCTTAAGGGTATCCAGTAGTGTTGAGCGATACGATAATATAAATATCGGCTATCATCCGATATTAGCTCTATCGGCCTTTCGATAATTCGTTTCGATATTTTCGTCTTATCGAATACCGGAATCGGATTTGTCACTGTCACTGTGAGTGTCCGTCGGTCGGGTCTGTCAGGAGTCAGCGGCACTTACCTGGCAGAAGATCTCCGGCGGTCACGGCCTGGACTGCTTCATGGCCGCCATCATCTTTCCCCGGCGGTCACATGCAGTTTCTCGCGATAACTGCAGTGACTGCTGGGTAATCCCGGCCGTAAAGCAGTCAGTCGATGACGTCACCGCCGGGGAAGCAGGTAATCAGCTGTGCTGCGCCGGGATGACAGGCTCTGCCTGTCATTCTGATGTAGCAGAGCTGGATCGTCGTGGGACACTCGTTACTATGGACTGCGTCGGTCAGGTGGTATACTTTTTTTTTTCATTTTTTTACAGGAGATCGATGGCGTCGCAGGATGACACTGTAATAAAAGTAATGAAAACTGTGTTTTGTTTTTTTTTATTAACCCCTTAATGACCAAGCCATTTTGTAGGTTAAAGACCAGGCCAATTTTTACAATTCTGACCACTGTCTCTTTATGAGGTTATAACTCTGGAACGCTTCTACGGATCTTGGCGATTCTGAGACTGTTTTCTCGTGACATATTGTACTTCATGATAGTGGTAAAATTTCTTCAATATAACTTGCGTTTTTTTATGAAAAAAATGGAAATATGGCAAAAATTTAGAAAATTTTGCAATTTTCAAACTTTTAATTTTTATGCCATTAAATCAGAGACAAAAATTAGTTAATAAATAACATTTCCCACATGTCTACTTTACATCAGCACAATTTTGGAACCAAAATTTTTTTTTGTTACGAAGTTATAAGTGTTAAAAGTTGACCAGCAATTTCTCATTTTTCCAACAAAATTTACAAAACCATTTTTTTAGGGACCACCTCACATTTGAAGTGAATTTGAGGGGTCAATATGACAGAAAATACCCAAAAGTGACACCATTCTAAAAACTGCACCCCTCAACGTGTTCAAAGCCACATTCAAGAAGTTTATTAACCCTTTAGGTACTTCACAAGAATTGAAGCAATGTGGAAGGAAAAAATGAACATTTAACTTTTTTTCCCAAAATTTTTCTTTCGACACAATTTTTTTAAATTTTGTCAAGGGTATCAGGAGAAAATGAACCACAATATTTGTTGTACAATTTCTCCAGAGTACACCGATATACCATGTGTGGGGGTAAACCACTATTTGGGCGCATGGCAGAGCTCGGAATGGAAGCAGCGCCATTTGACTTTTTTGGCTGGAATTGAGATTGGACGCCATGTCGCATTTGAGAGAGTCCCTGTGTGCCTAAACAGTGGAAACCCCCCACAAGTGACCCCATTTTGGAAACTGGACCCCTCAAGGAACTCATCTAAATGTGTTGTGAGAGCTTTTAACCCCCAAGGGCTTCACAGAAGGTTATAACGTAGAGCCGTAAAATTAAAAAATCATATTTTTTCCACAAAAATGATCTTTTCATCCCAATTCTTATTTTCCAAAGGATAAAACGACCCCAAAAGTTATTGGGCAATTAGTCCTGAGTACGCTGATACCCCATATGTGGGGGTAAACCACTATTTGGGCGCATGGCAGAGCTCGGAAGGGAAGCAGCGCCATTTGACTTTTTTGGCTGGAATTGAGATTGGACGCCATGTCGCATTTGGAGAGTCCCTGTGTGCCTAAACAGTGGAAACCCCCCACAAGTGACCCCATTTTGGAAACTAGACCCCCCAAGGAACTTATCTAGATGTGTGGTGAGAGCTTTTAACCCCCAAGCGCTTCACAGAAGGTTATAACGTAGAGCCGTAAATTAAAAAATCATATTTTTTCCACAAAAATGATCTTTTCATCCCAATTTTTATTTTCCAAAGGATAAAAGGACCCCAAAATTTATTGTGCAATTAGTCCTGAGTACGCTGATACCCCATAGGTGGGGGTAAACCACTATTTGGGCGCATGGCAGAGCTCGAAGGGAAGCAGCGCCATTTGACTTTTTTGGCTGTAATTGAGATTGGCCGCCATGTCGCATTTGGAGAGCCCCTGCTGTGCCTAAACAGTGGAAACCCCCCACAAGTGACCCCATTTTGGAAACTAGACCCCCAAGGAACTTATCTAGATGTGTGGTGAGAGCTTTGAACCCCCAAGGGCTTCACAGAAGGTTATAACGTAGAACAGTAAAATTAAAAAATCATATATTTTCCACAAAAATGATCTTTCCACCCCCAATTGTTATTTTCCAAAGGGTAACAGGACCCCAAAAGTTATTGTGCAATTTGTCCTGAGTACGCTGATACCCCATATGTGGGGGGAAACCACTATTTTGATGCATGGCAGAGCTCGAAAGGGAAGTAGCGCCTTTTTCAAATGCAGACTTTGATGGAATGGTCTGTGGGTGTCATGTCACGTTTGGATAGCCCCTGATGTGCCTAAACAGTAGAAACCCCCCACAAGTGACTCCATTTTGGAAACTAGACTCCCCAAGGAACTTTTCTAGATGTGTGGTGAGCACTTTGAACCCCCAAGTGCTTCACAGAAGTTTATAACGTAGAGCCGTGAAAATAAAAAAATCATATTTTTTTCCACAAAAATAATCTTTTTGCCCAAAATTTTTATTTTTTATAAGGGTAACAGGAGAAATAGGACCCCAAAAGCTATTGTGCAATTTGTCCTGAGTACGCTGATATCCCATATGTGGGGGGGAACCACTATTTTGACGCATGGCAGAGATCGGAAGGGAAGGAGCACCGTTTTTAAATGCAGACTTTGATGGAATGGTCTGCGGGTGTCATGTCGCGCTTGGAGAGCCCCTGATGTGCCTACACAGTAGAAACCCCCCACAAATGACCCCATTTTGCAAACTAGACCCCCCAAGGAACTTATCTAGATGTGTGGTCAGCACTTTGAACCCCCAAGGGCTTCACAGAAGTTTATAACGTAGAGCCGTGAAAATAAAAAAAATCATATTTTTTTCCACAAAAATGACCTTTTTGCCCCCAAATTTTTATTTTTATAAGGGTAACAGGAGAAATAGGACCCCAAAAGCTATTGTGCATTTTGTCCTGAGTACGCTGATACCCCATATGCGGGGGGGAACCACTGTGATCGCCTTACTGCGATCTTTGGGAGGCACAATGAACAAATCTACAAAAGGTGAAGAATTGGTTTTCTTTTTTACGCCGTTCCTCGTGCGGTATTAGTGATTAGGCGACTTTATTCCTCGGATCGGTGCGATTACAGCGATACCAGATTTACACCCTTTTTTCATGTTTAGCTTCTGTCACACACTAAAAGATGCTTTTTTTTGGAATAATTTTTTGTAAGAATTTTTTGTATCGCCGTATTTTGAGAGCTATAATTTTTCCATATTTCGGCCGACAGAGTTATCTGTGGGCTTATTTTTTGCGGGACGAGCTGACGTTTTTATTGGTACCATATTCGGGCACATAACGTTTTTTGATCGCTTCCTATTCCGATTTTTGTGGAAGCAGAATGAACAAAAACCAGCAATTCAGGAATTGTTTTTTTTTTAATTTTTTTTTCCCCCGTTCCGCGTGTGGTAAAATTGATAAAGCAGCTTTATTCTTCGGGTCACTACGGTTACGGCGATTCCTCATTTATATATTTTTTTTATGTTTTGGCGTTTTTTACACAATAAAGAATTTTATAGAAAAAATTATTATTTTTGCATCAGTTTATTCCGCGAGCTATAACTTTTTTATTTTTTCGCTGATGATGCTGTATAGTGGCTTGTTTTTTGCGGGACAAGATGACGTTTTCAGCGGTACCATGATTATTTATATCTGACTTTTTGATCGCGTGTTATTGCACTTTTTCCAAGCGGTATAATGATACCGCTTGGAAAAAGTATAATTTACTACTTTTTTGTGTTTTTTTTTTACGGCTTTCACTGAAGGGGTTAACTAGGGTTATGCTTTTATAGATGGGATTTTTACGGACATGGCAATACCTAACGTGTATTTTTTTGTTTTTTATTTTTTTTATTACATAAAAATGTGTATTTTTTAGGGGATTTTTTTTAAATTATTTTTTAATATTTTTTTTACAATTTTTTTTAAAAAATGATTTTTTTCAACTTGTCCCTTTATGGGACTTTCACTTTTTTTACTTTTGATTGCAGTTACAATGCATTGCAATGCTCTGGCATTGCAATGCATTGCAACTATAGTGGAAGCTGCTGTGACATGATCACAGCAGCTTCCCGTAGCTAAATGACCCGGAGGTTGTCATGACAACCCCCGGGTCATCAAGGCAGAGATCGGGCCCTGCGATTACATCGCTGGGACGCTGATCTGAGGCAGAGGGAGCTCCCGACCCTCTGCCTCCCCCCCTGAGCTCTGCGATCGCGCTTGATCGCAGCAGTCAGGGGTTAACAGCCAGGGCGGTGGGGGCTCCGCTCCTGGCTGTCAGTGCAGGAAGCCTGGCCACTGCAGCGCCGGCTCCTGCACTGATCGCGCTGGGGAAGCTGAAATTTCAGCTTCTCCTGCGCGATCGCTGCTGTGTTTGGTCAGTCAGATTGACTGACCAATCACAGCGCTGTGAGTGCGGGGACCGACGGCAAAGGTCCCCGCACCGCTTGCCGTGCCTGTCAGCTGTCTGTGACAGCTGTCGGCACTGATCTACCACTGCGTGTTTACACGCAGTGGTAGATCAAAGGCATGACGTGCAGAGTCCGTCCTGGTGCTGGAACTGGCACCTTGCCATGACGGACTCTGCACGTCAGTGGACATTAAGGGGTTAAATTAAAAAACTTTTTTATGAACATTCACCCGTCCGGGTACATAAACAATTTAACTATTTACATACAGTGACCCTGTCCGGGTTATTTATAATTCTTTGGCAGGGGTGTTCCAGGTACCACCTGGTACTCTTCTGATGCTTGCCAAACATCCGAGGCACCAAGGACCACCAGGACCTGATGACGTTGTGTGGCCTGTACAGTCAAGTCGTGACCCGCTATCTGGGTCTGTGTGGCCACCTCTTTCATCTCCCTCCGGGTCTGGAGCCCTATGTCACGGACTGTACGAACGCCAGGGGGCCTAACAGGCGCCGGGTACGGGCCAACTATACTTATCATGTCCATAGCTGGGGCTGCTGAGGAGACCACTGAGGGAGGCTGGGGAGATTTACGGCGTGGGGTGGGCACTTTTGCAGAGGCCTGGATGTGGGAGGCTGAAGGCTCCGAGGGTCTCACAGGTTCCTGACACTCTTGGGAGTAGGGGTCGCACCTGGTAACATTTAGGGCGTACCATCCATTGTAACCCCAGTGTCGGGTGTAAGTCACCAAGTCTCCTGGCAACAGGTCCCTCCCCGGGTGTCCTTCTGGGAGGTGAGCCTCCATGTCCCGCCGGTTCACAAAAACTTCTAAATAAAGTCCAGGCTCCTGGATGAAGCCCCAACCACCTTTCAATTTAAAGCTCCGTACTGCACCCTTACGCCGCGGCTCCCTCAGGGTTCCTTTATCTTTTCTCATCCGGTCCTTATCTGCCCGGTCCTTCTCCAGCTGACGTTGGCGAAGTTTTTGGGATTCTCGCTGCTCCCTTTGTCGCTCTGCTTCCTTCTCCCAACGTCTCCACTCTTCCTCCTGACGCCGGTTGAAATTCTCCTCCACCAGCAGCTCCATGTCTCCACCATCAAACTGCAGCTTACAGTGTCCGGTTTGCGGCAGCTCTCCTGGCGCCCCCCAGTCCTGGCGGCGCTCACCTGCGGAGGAAGCAGCCGGCTCTGGAACAGATGACAGTCGGGGCTCCGGTACAGGCAGGAAGTGCTCTGGTGCCTGCGCGGCCTCCTCCATGAGGACGGGTGTCGCTTCTTCTGTCTCAGCGACGGGGGCAGACAGCGGGATCTGGGGTGCTGCCGGTGCAGCGTTTTTTGCACGAACGGGTGCCTCCACTGCGACAACGTCAACCGGATCACATTGCAAGGGCTGGGATGCCCGCACGGACTCCTCTACTAGAACAGGTGCCTCCACTGCGACAACGTCAACCGGATCACATTGCAAGGGCTGGGATGCCCGCACGGACTCCTCTACTAGAACGGGTGCCTCCACTGCGACAACGTCAACCGGATCACATTGCAAGGGCTGGGATGCCCGCACGGACTCCTCTACTAGAACGGGTGCCTCACCTTCCGGTACAGACACTTCAGGTAAGAGGGATTGGCGCCGCTCCAAGTTTAGTTTTAGGGCACGCCAGCTGGCTTCCATCCTGGCGACCTCCTCCCGGTGCTGGGCCAGGCCTCTTAGGGTATCCTCCGCTTCTTGCAGCGTAGGAGGGTTTCCAGGCCGGGTGCCCAACGGTGGTTCCGTGGCGATCGGGTCGCTTCCGTGGGGGGAGAGCTCTGACTGCTCCATTCCTTCACACTTCTGCTCGTGTCCATTAGCCATCTCTGCCAAGTCACATGTGTCATTAGCATCTGGAGAGGGCCCCTCTTTTGTAGTGAGGCGGGACCTTCGTGTTAGTTTCCGCACACTGAGAAGGATGAGGAGGCGGAACTCAAGAGCTGTGGGGCACGATCTTACATTGCAGTACCATTTAGAGCCATCGTTTTCGCGTCACTGAGTGAGTGTGTACACCCATGAAGAGCACGCCCTTCTTCTTCACCAGTGCCTCGTCGTGACACAGATATGGCGGAAAAATGGCAAATACATTCTCTGATGATTTTAGCAATTCTCAAGCACAAAACCAGTTCAATTCAGGCACACAGGACTCGCTTATAGCGAGCTACAGAATCCTGTTAGTGACGCCCAAGTTGTCGCACAGAGCCAGAGGTTTTTGGGGTACTCGGCACCGAGCCCGTCGACTTCTATGGGGTATGTCACGGCTTTACCCGGCAATTGAATCAGAGTCTATTTTACTATGTAGAAGTGTATAAACTATAAATATATGTATATATATATATGTCACAATGACATGTATATATATATATGTATTCTATGTGTGTATATTTAGTGTTTACAAGGAAATAAAGGTTTTTTTTAGTTGCGATATTTTGTTCCCATAGACTTACATTGGACTTCCGGTATCGAAATCGGATATCGACGATATTTAGTGCTATCGGCGATACAATTTCGATACAATATTTTTAGATATCGAGCACTATCGCTCAACACTAGTATCCAGCCATTGGATCCCTCCAATTCTCTTTCTGAGTCCCTTAAAATCTGCCTTTCTGAAATCTAACCTTGACGTCTGAGCCTTCACAGGTCTTCCTCCTCTTGTTATCCAAAATTCTAAAATAGCATGGTCACTACCACTCTTACCTCCTCAATCATTTCTTCCCTATTTATAAGGATTAGATCCAAGGTAGCAGATCCCTTGTTTTCTCCCCTACCTTTTGGAAGATAAAGTTGTCAGCAAGAGAGGATAAGAATTTCCTTGACCTGTTAGTTTTGCCTGAGAGAGATTCCCAACAAATGTCTGGATAGTTGAAATCTCCCATGACCACTATGTCATATTTTTTGGAGAACTTGGCCATTTGATGCATAAAGAGTTCATCCATAACTTCAGCTTGCATAGGTGGCCTGTAGTAAATGCCTACAATGGTGTCCTTCCCATTGTTCTGTCCTTGTATTCTTACCCAAACAGTTTCCACAGAACTCCCAGTCTCTGAAGCGTTAATCTCTGTGCAGATATACGCTTTTCTAACATACAATGCGACACCTCCTCCTCGTTTATCAAGTCTGTTTCTTGCAAATAAGTTGTATCCTTCTAGCCTTGTATTCCAATCATGTGTATCGTCCCACTAAGTCTCAGTGATTCCAATGACATCATACTTCTTCTCCTGCGTTAGTAGTTCCAATTCTCCTTGTTTGTTGCCCATGCTTTGTGCATTTGTATAGAAACATTTTGGATTGTGATTGGTTTCTCTTCCTCCAATATTTTTATTATGTAGATTTTTTTGTCTTTGTTCTTCCCTTCACTTCTAATAGCAGAATTCTCAATAGTATTTGTCAGGTGTATGGCTTTTTCAGGCGTTTTGCTTCTCTTCCCACATTGTTCTAGTTTAAAGCTCTCCTGATGAGTGTAGCAAGGTGACTTCCAAATACATGTTTTCCAGTCTTCGTAAGGTGCTCCCCATCTCTAGCAAGTAGTTCATCATATAGGTAATTCACTCCGTGATCCAAAAATCCAAATCCTTGCTGACGGCACCATTGACATAGCCAGTTGTTCACCTGCAGAATCTTCTTCCACCTCCTTGTTCCATTGACATCCACTGGAAGGATGGAAGAGAAGACCACCTGCGCTCCCAGTTCTTTCACTTTCTTACCTAAGTTTTCAAGTCACTGCAGATGGTTTCCAGGTCGTTTCTTGCGGTGTCATTTGTCCCCACATGTATTAGCAGGAATGGGTAGTCATCTGTAGGTCTGAAGAGTTCCTGATATCCTGTCAGACACATCTTTAATTTTTGCACCTGGAAGACAGCACATTTCTCTTGAGGTTAAATCCGGTCTGCAGATAGCGGCCTCTGTTCCTCTCAACAGGGAATCCCCATGATAACAACTCTCCGTTTCTTCTTCACAACAGTTTTCTTTCTCCATTCAGGAGGACTCTGAGGGCGTACAAGGTTATTGTTTGTGGCCAAAGTCTTATCTCGATGTATTTCTTCATCATTCTCCGATGTAAGAGCCTGGTACTGGTTCCTGAGCAGAATTGGTGCTGACTGCCTCACGATCCTCCTGTTTCTCTGGGTCACATGCTTCCATTCCTCTGTTTCTTCAGGTGCACTTCGAATTTCTTCTCTTTCTGTAACATGAAGAGATAATTTTGCTCTGTCTAAGAACTCTTCACCTTCCTTAATGGTTTTCAATGTAGATAACCTCTCTTCCAGATTTTGCAACTTTTCCTCCAACAGGGACACAAGCTTGCATTTCTGGCATGTGAAGTTTGGCTTTTCCACTGGTAAGTCTGTGAACATGTAGCAAGAAATGCAGCTCACCACATGGCTCTTGGCCTCTTCCATGTTCTTTTGTTCAAGAGATATTCAAGCGGTGAAATATAAGCCAAAACTAGCGGCGCGCGGTTTACTGGTCTGCAACTAGCTTGTGTAATTGCAAACTAAATATTTCTATGTAAAGGTGCAGTATGTTAGCATTTGATGCCACAATAGTAACTTTTGCACAAGATTCCACTTTGTCTAAAACTGTCCCTGCATGTGCTGCAGATTAGTGATGGCAAAACATCAGGGTGCTTGGGTATGCTCCTTACTCGATTGAGTATCGCGGGTGCTTTAGTGCCATGCTGCAGTCATTGCCCCACTTGTTTGGCACCTGTTAGACAGCCAATAAACATGTGGGCATTGCCTGACATACACAGTAATGCTGTGGCCATGGTGGCTACTGACATTACTGTGATTGGCTCTTACATAGCAGAAATATATAAATACACATATAACGAAGATCGTATAATTTAACATCTTTAAAGTATAATCAATATACCGTATATACCATGTATAAGCCGAGATTTTCAGCCCATTTTTTAGGCTGAAAGTCCCCCTCTCGGCTTATACGCGGGTCATATACGGGGGTCGGCGGGGGAGGGGGAGTGGGGTGTCGGATTATACTCACCTCTCCGTGGCCGCGGTCTCTGCAGCCCCCCTGCTTCTCCCACGATCTCCGGCTCCTTCCTGCAGCGGTCACATGGCACCGCTCATTAAAGTCATGAATATGCACATATTCATGACTTTAATGAGCGGTTAGCACGTGACCGCTGCAGGACAGAAGCGCTGCGGAGAGCGCGGGAGAAGAGGAGACACTGCAGGGACGCGCGGCGGAGGGGTGAGTATATGCTATATTTACCTTTCCCTCGGTCCACCGCAGCGCACTAATCCCTGGGTCCGACTCTCTGTGTGTGAATGATGAGGCAGAGGGCGCGATGACGTCGTTAGTGTGCGCCCCGCCCCCTGCCTGATCAATCTCACACACAGAGGAGTCGGACCGAGGGATTAGTGAGCTGCGGTGGACCGTGGGACAGGTAAATATCTCAGGTGCCGGGGTCCTGAGCGAGCGGTGACACCCCCGCCTGCTCAGGACACCGGCACCTGGCCCCCAGCGACGAGAGGTGAGTATGTCATTTTTTTTTTTTCAGCAGCAGCATATGAGGCCTATACTATGGGGCATAATTGTGCAGAATATGGGGCATAATATGGAGCATATGGGGCATAATATGGAGCATATGGGGGCATAATATGGAGCATATGAGGGCATAATATGGAGCATATGGGGGCATAATATGGAGCATATGGGGGCATAAGCTGTGGAACATATGGGCATAATCTGGAGCATTGGGGACATAATATGGAGCATATGGGGCATAAGCTGTGGAACATATGGGGCATAATCTGGAGCATATGGGGGCATAACATGGAGCATATGGGGGCATAAGCTGTGGAACATATGGGGCATAATCTGGAGCATATGGGGCATAAGCTGTGGAACATATGGGGCATAATCTGGAGCATATGGGGGCATAATATGGAGCATATGGGGCATAATCTGTGGATCATACGGGGGCATAATCTGTGGAATATATGGGGGCATAATCTGGAGCATATGGGGGCATAATCTGTGGAGCATATTGGGCATAACTGTGGAGCATCATATAGGGGCATAATCATTTTTCACCATAGGCTTTACGCGAGTCAATAAGTTTTCCCAGTTTTTTGTGGCAAAGTTAGGGGGGTCGGCTTATACACGGGTAGGCTTATACATGATATATACGGTACACATCAAAAACGAATTTACTTTAAATACGGACCAAAGTAAGATAAAAAAATCACATTTTATTGAAGAAATTTAATACATAAACATAATATAGTTGTTAAAAACAAGGAAAACCACAGATGGAACAAATTGTTGGAAAGGCAGGACCAGGTAATATTTATAATTAATATAAACAATGACAGTAGTAAATATGGTATATCCGAATGGTATGATATATTATATTATAAGACTGGCAATAAAAAATGACACAGTGTATCCCATATGCAAAATAAGTGTAATCCAAGGTACAGGATGTGGTGAGAGATCTGGTAACGATAAATAAATAAGGTACTATACCACTCACGCATGTCCTGCAAGATGCAAGTAAATCAACAGTGGGTAGTGCATAAACAGTTTGATAGCTGCGGATACAAATTATATGCCAGAGTAGATGCTATGTGTGCCAGTAAAGAGCAAAGTGCAATGGCAGATATACATAATTTCAGGACAAGATCACATATTTAGATAATCATTACCAGGTAAGTGTCACTGGTCCTGAGCGTCCACCACCCCACTTATATATGAGGGCTTATATAGGACCCAGTGTGCGATGCTTTCGTACATTGTAAGCAGGAAGAAGCTCAGGAATGATGCTATAGGAGGGAGGCTTAGGTTAATGTTCGCCACTAGAGATGAGCGACTTTACCTTTTTTAGGGTTGAGTCGGGTTTCATGAAACCCGATTTTCTCAAAAGTCGGGTCGAACCAAATCGGACGATATCGGGAAAAGTCGGAGGTCTGATGAAACACGAAACCAATGCAAGTCAATGGGGAAGCAAAGTCGCCATGGAGTGGAGGACAGTAAACACACTACAGTGCCCATTTCAATGCCAACAACATAAATTCTTATTACTTAAGCTTGGCAACCTTAATTAACTTTATAATAATAGTTACGCATTGAAAACTGGGGGTTATTTCGCTAAACTTGTGGGGGGGTAGGGATGGCTCCCGGTTTCGTGTGCCCTGGGCCAAAGAGTGTCAGTGGGCCTTTAACACATACCACAATTCATGATGCTCCGAACGGCACAGAAATATAGGTATAGTACAATGAAAAATATTCACTTCTTACATGACATGACTGATATCTATGTTAAAAATCTACAATAGCTCAAAAACCGGACAGTATATTCCTCCATACAGTATTATGGCCACCACATAGTGCGCCATACAGAATAATGAGCCCATATATTGCTCCATAAATAATTGGTCCCATATACTGTTCCATACAGTATTTGATTGAGCTCCACATAATGCTCCAGTTAATGATGGTCCCCATATAATGTGCCATACAGTATAGGACGGTCTCCATAGAGTATAATGAGCCCCACATATTGCTCCATACAGTATAATGAGTCGCATATAAAGCTCCATACAGTATATGAGGGCCCATAATTGCCTCCACAGAATGGGCTCCATATAATGCTCCATACTGAATAAGGCCCCATATGTGCCCCATATGATGCTCCATACCCTATGATGGCCCCCTAAATAATGAACCCCATATGATTCTCCAGTATATTATGGGCCCATGGATGATGCTCCAGTGTCTTATGGGCCAAAACATGCTCCATATATAATGGGCCCCATTATTAATGATCAGTGTATAATGGGCCCGTAAATGCTGCTCCAGTGTCTGATGTCCCCCATTTACAATGCTCCATATATGATGGGCCCCATGGATGCTGCTCCAGTGTCTGATCTGCCCCATTTAGAATGCTCCAGTAATATGTGGGCCCATGGATGATGCTCCAAATGTCTTATGGGCCAAAATCATGCACCAAATATATTGGGCCCCATTATTAATGATCCAGTGTATAATGGGCCCCGTAAAATGCTGCTCCAGTGTCTGCTGTCCCCCCATTTACAATGCTCCAGTATATGATGGGCCCATGGATGCTGCTCCAGTGTCTGATCTGCCCCATTTAGAATGCTCCAGTATATGTTGGGCCCCATGGATGATGCTCCAGTGTCTTATGGGCCATATCATGCTCCATATATAATGGGTCCCATATTAATGATTCAGTGTATAATCTCAACATATATTCCTCCAAACATTACAAAAAATGAAATACCTCTCCTCGCTGTGCACTACTCTACTCTGGACTCCTCAGCGTCACCATCTTACAGCTCTCTGCACTTGGACTGTTTAGGCAGAGGGCGTACAGACGTGACGTCATCTAGCTCTCTAACCTGAATGTCACTGTCAGGAAATGCGGAAGACGTCACAGCGGTGGAGCTTGGAGAGGTTAGTATTGCAAGTGCTGGGGCCCTGAGCAAGCGTGGGGCCGAATCAGGGGCAACGTCACTGGCACAGGGCCCCTCATAGTACGCCGGTGTGTCTGACGGCGAGTGGGCCCTTCCACTGTCAAAGACACATTTTTGTACTATGAGGGCCCTGTTCCAGTGCCGTCGCCACGAGTCGGCTCCCCCACTGATCAGGGAACCGGCACTTGCCGGGTGCGCCAGGTGCTGACGTCGGCCCTAGGGGGGTTTGTAGATTTTGTAGTCAGTCCACGCTTGCACGTGCATGTTCATTAAATGTTTAAGCATGCACTGGTATTCAAATTCTGAGATTTTTTCTTCGGCTTAAAGGTCTTCGCACTGCTTACAGATAACTTTGCTTCATCAATTGGATTGAGTCCAAAAAAGTGCCACATGGACTCTTCCTACTCGGTATATATTTTCAGGGCTTGCACGCTGTGCTATTTGACCATCTGGCCAAGCTGTCCTGCAACTCTATAACTCAAATATTCTAAATCTCCGTATATATTTCAGGAGGCAGACTCTGACGCTCAAAGGCTAAGTCTGGATTACACAAGAATATAATAAGAAGAAAAAGGGTACTGTATCAGCAGCTACCATATATATATGTATCGTCAAAAATATTCTAAATCTCAGTATATTATTTCAAGAGGCAGCCACTGACGCTTGAGGCTCAGTATGTATTACACGATAATATAAAAGTGAAAAAAGGGTAGTGTTTCACCAGTTACAAGGCATATATACTATAGTGAAAACATTCTAAATCTCGTATATATTTTAGGGGCAGACTCTGACGCTCACAGGCTCAGTTGGGATTACACAAGAATATAATAATAAGAAAAAAGGGTATTTTATCAGCAGATACCAGGTATATATAGTATAGTCAAAATATTCTAAATCTCAGTATATATTTCAAGAGGCGGACATGACACTCTCAGGCTCAGTCGTATTACACAAAAATTAAAAAAAGGGTACTGTTTCACCAGATACAAGGTTATATAGTATAGTGGAAAATATTATAAATCTCCGTATATACAGTACAGACCAAAAGTTTGGACACACCTTCTCATTCAAAGATTTTTCTGTATTTTCATGACTATGAAATTGTAGAAATCACACTGAAGGCATCAAAACTATGAATTAACACATGTGGAAATTATACATTACCTTTACAAAAGTGTGAAACAACTGAAATAAGTCTTATATTCTAGGTTCTTCAAAGTAGCCACCTTTTACTTTGATTACTGCTTTGAACGCAAGAAAAGGTGAACGGATGGATTCTACATGCTGGTTCCCACCGTACCCTTCTACAATTTCATAGCATGAATCTTTGAATGAGAAGGTGTTTTCCAAACTTTTGGTCTGTACTGTATTTCAGGAGGCAGATGACACTCACAGGCCTCAGTATGAATTAACACAAGAATATAAAAAGATCAACAAGAAAATAATCACACATGTGGGCCAATGTTCCAGTGTCAATGATGCATTAGGTGGTAGGTGGAGGAGGACTTTATGGCCAAAAAGGGTACTGTATCATATGCGTGCAGTGGATACAGTCTAGGGGTCATTGTAAATCTCCTATATATTTACGGATAGTACCAGACAGATGTTCACAAAGCTCAGTCTGGATTACCAAGAATATAATAAGAAGAAAAAGGGGTACTGTATCAGCAGATACCAGGTATATTGGTATAGTCAAAATATTCAAAAATCTTAGTATATTTTCTGGAGCAGACACTGACGCTGTTATGAGCTTGGTTGCAACAACTTTAATATATAAGGATTGCAACGAACCGGGGTCCGCGATGCAGTTTATGTCACTGCTGCCGAAACCCTTTGGGTAACAGGGTAACAACTGAAACTAAAGGATTAAATTAGATCTCACCTGTGTTACTTCACACTAGGCGATATGTAGAATTGGACTATCTCCGTTAAACGTCACGGGAGATGTGCTATAAACTGGCGTAGATGTAGCCCTGTTAATGGCACAGAGCCACTTGCCAGAAATTAGGTTTGCACTATGTGCTGCAAGCTGGTATAGACATAGCCCTGTGACTGCACAGAAGCTACGTGTCAGCCGTAGGAAGTGCATGGACTAGGCCCAGCCGACGTGAGACCAGACTGAGCAACTCTCTGTTCAGCTAGGCAGGCGATGCCCAGATTATGTGCCCCGCAGTCTGCTCAGGGTGTATAGCTTACCCTATATTCGTAGCAAGACTGCACCACATTGGTACAGGTTACGCGCCACACAGTCTGCTTCAGGATGTATAGCTACCTATATTCGTAGCAAGACTGTGACACATTGGCTACTGCCTGGCATAAGCTAAACCTCCTGAAGGAACCTGTGCTAATTAGCCGAGTGAACTTGGCATCGGAGGTCCCGGAGAGCAAAGCCAGAGAGCATGTGGAGCCCAAATTTGGTACGTCCACACATGAGCCCCGCCTATTTTAGTATTAACTGACCGCGCGCGCTGCGGCAGACAAGTATTTAAGGGCTAAGTGTTGTGAATGTTTTAGAAATGAATTTGAGCAGAAGCTCCCTCTGGTGGTTACAAACAGTACTGAACCATTCAATGAGGATTGGCAATCAGGAATCAAGACTGGCTGGATATAAGGGAGGTTCCTCCCATCATGGTTGCCGGTGATCAATTGTTCTTGTCTCAACGTTGTTTCCTGGTTCACTTGGAAGCTTGCTGAGTCTTGCCTCCTCTCCTGCTCTCAGATAAGATGTTTTCTGTTTTTTGTTTTTGTGCTTGCCATTTGCATATTTCTCTGCATTTTGTGAGGTTGGCAGGTTCCCCTCCCCGGGGGGGCTTGGGCTCCCTCGGTTCCTTGGAGCCACTGTTGTTTGTCATTTGCCTTTTCCAGTTTTTTTGTGGCTGCGGCTTGATTTTGTTGCACCAGAGAGCTGATTTGGGTGGTGGAGGTCGTGTGATCTCAGGTGTTTTTGCAATTAGTAGCGTTGGCTTTTTTTAGGGTTTTTTTTGGATTGCAGTAGGTATCCTTCCTGCCTTTTCTGTCTGGACAGATTGGGCCCCCAGCGTTTGTCATGCTTTTTCTGTCTGTGTTTGTATTTCCCTTGTCTGGCCGCCATTACATGTTTGGGGGCTTCCTATGTTCTTTGGGGATCTGCTCCAGGTCAGATAGCTTTCCTTTTCTATCTTTAGGTGTAGTTAACCTCTCAGGCTGTGACGAGGCGTCTAGGACCAAAAGTGGAACGCTCCACGGCTGCCTTTAGTTGTGGTGGTAGTCAGGGTACTGCAATCCAGTAGATTCAAACCTCTCTGGTATATTGCCGTTTTTGCTTGCTTCCTCAGCTACCGAAACATAACAGTATCACGGCCCCAACTGAAAATTATATGGTACTCACAGAAGGGAAAAATAGTGTGGAAAGAAAAAAGGTTGTCAAAGTTGTCAGAGATTTTTTTTTTCTTGTTTGTTGCATTTTTTCCCTCTTTTTCTCTGGGTGGCTGAGGAGGATTTTTTTTTTTTCTCAATGGAGTTTGCACAGTTGTCTGGCCGTTTGTGGATCAGCTTGCCACTGAGGTTCGGAGTATTGCTGCCTGTCTTGCTGGGTTGCCGGTTGAGAGCCAGGCATCCCCATGCCGGATTTGTTTTTGGGGGACGAGCTAGATTTCTGAATTTCAAAAATAACTGTAAGTTGTTTTTTGCCTTAAAACCTAAGTCTCAGGGAACGCAGCACAGCAGGTTCAAATTGTCATCTCTCTCCTGCGCTGCGATCCTCAGGATTGGGCTTTCCCTGACACTTGGGGACCCTGTTTTGAGTAATGTTGATGCATTTTTTCTGGCTCTGGGGTTATAGTACGAAGAACCTAATGTCACTGATCAAGCTGAAAAAACCTTGTTGGCATTAAATCAGGGCCTTGAGGACGCTGAGTTGTCTGTCAGAAATTCCGAAAGTGGGCAGTCCTTTTTCGGAAGGGGTCTGTCAGAGAATGTAAAAAGATGTTATGGGGGTTTCCTGCTCCCTCTGGTCTCAATGATTCTATGGCATTAGCGATTCAAATTGACAGACGTTTGGTGAGCGTAGAAGTATGCGTGGGAATAGTGTTGCCTTGTGAACCAGCTTGACCATGAAGTGTGATAGAGTGGTTCTGGGGCACAGCGTCATGAGTTTCGAAAACGCAGTGGGTTAATGTTTTACTGTGGTGATGCCTCTCATGCTATTTCAGTCTGCCCTAAGCGGGGAAGACGTTTTGCACGCTTCAGTTGTCTTGGGTAGTGTTCAGACTAAATTTCTGTTGACTGTTACCCAGATTTGCTCCCTGTAAACATTTTCTGCTCAGGCTTTTGTTAATTGGGAGCAGCTATTAACCTGATGGATTTCGATTTGCTAAAACGTTTGTGGGTTTCCCTTGTTACCCCTACGGAAGTCTATTCCCCTACTGGGGATTGATTCTACTTCTTTGGCTGAGAATAAACCTCAGTTCCTACTAGGTGATAATGAGGGTTGAACCTGATCATCAGGAGAGTTGCAATTTTTGATGCTGTATAATCTGCATGACATTATTGTATAGTTTCCCTTGGTTACAGTCTCATAATCCTGTTTTGGATGGAAATCTGTGTCTGTAACCAGTTGGGGTGCCAATGTGTTAATGCCAACACTCCTGTTTTTTCTGCCTTCCCCAGGCTTAGGACGTTCCTGAATTTTTGATGATTTTTCTGATGTGTTTAGCGAAAGTAAATCTGCATCCTTGCCCCCCTATAGAGCTATGATGCGCTATTGAATTAGTGCCTGGTAGTAAATTCCCTAAAGGTCGCCTTTTTAACTTGTCTGTACCAGAACATGAGCTATGCGGTTTATATCAGGGTCATTGGAGAAGGGTATATCAGACCATCCTCTTCACCCTTGGTGCCAGTTTTTTCTTGTGGCCAAAAAGGATGGTTCATTAAGGCGTGTATTGATTATCGTCTTTGAACATTATCACTGTGAAAATCAATATCCTTACCCTTGAATTTGACCTGTTTTCCAGGGTTGAAAAAAAAAATGCTACTTGGTTTACCAGTTGACTTCAGGGGGGCATATAACCTTATTGATTAAGCACGGGGATAAAGGAAGACGGCGTTAATACCCAGGGGGCTTTTGAGACCTAGGATGCCCTTTGGGTATAATGCCCCCCTTTCCCTTTCCAGTCCTTCATGAATGACATTTTCAGGGGATTTTGTGGATAAATTTTGATTGTTTATTTGGATGATATCTTGATTTTTTCCATGCTGGGACTCTCATGTGAAACATGTTCGGACTGTGTTCCAATTTTGAGAAGAAGCCGTATGTGAAGGGATCAAAGTGTCTTTTTGGCGTACAGGATTCATTTCTGGGATATATTTTGTCCCATCTGTTATTGAAATGGACCCGTCAGGTTCAGGCCATCTGTGATTGGGCCAACCTACTTATTTTTAAAAGGGTCTTCAGAGATTCTTTGGGTTTTGCCAATTTTTATCGTAAATTTATTGGTAATTTCCTGTTTTGTTAAAACCCTTGATGATTTACCAAAAAGGGTTCTGATTGGTGAATTGGCCTCCTGAGGCAGTCTTGCGTTTCAGGAACTTAAGCAGAGATTCCTTCTGTCCTTTCTGCAGCAAAAAAACAGGCACAAAAAAAAAAATATCCAAAAATGAAATAAAAAATCTTTTTGCAAAAATGCATGAAGGTAGTAATAAAATAAGGGTATTGTAAACTAATTTTGATCAAAATAAGTACAAGCCTCCCGCCAGTCAAGGCAACCCCTGGGGACTTCCTACTCTTAATATTGAAAACCTTTCCACTTGTCAAGTGACTTAAATGTGAACAAGGGCAGAGGGGACTGAACCCACCAGTTGAAGCTTGGCCAGACAGGATGGATTTTCCAACTCAGAAAACAGGGCGGTACACCCTTTTTGACGGAATGCACTATGAACTACATAGAAAACTAGATCAACTAAAAAGTAAGTTAAGTGTATGCAAAATGAAATGCATATTAAACCATGACCATTACACAGAAAAACAGGCACAAAAAAACAAATATCAAAAAAAAATAAAAAAATCTTTTTGCAAAAATGCATGAAGGTAGTAATAAATAAAAGGGTATTTAGTAAACATAATTTTGATCAAAATAATGTACAAGCCATCCCGCCCGTCAAGGCAACCTTGGGGACGTCCTCTCAATATTGAAAACCTTTCCCTTGTCAGTGTTAAATGGAACAAGGGAGAGGGACTGAACCCACCATTGAAGCCTGGCCAGACAGGATGGATTTTCTCAATCAGAAAACAGGGCGGTCACACCCTTATATGCACGGAATGCACTTGAACACATAGAAACTAGATCTGAACTGAAAAGTAAGTTAATGGTTGAAAATGAAATGCATATTAACAATGACCTTACACAGAAAAACAGGCACAAAAAAAAAAAATATCCAAAAATTAAATAAAAAATCTTTTTGCAAAAATGCATGAAGGTAGTAATAAATTAAGGGTATTTGTAACTAATTTGATCAAAATAATGACAAGCCATCCCGCCGTCAGGCAACCCTTGTGGGAAAGTCCTACTTAATATTGAAAATTTTCCATGTCAAGTGCTTAAATTGAACAAGGGCAGAGGATGAACCACCGTTGAAGCTTGGCCAACAGGATGGATTTTCTCAACTCAGAAAACAGGGCGGTACACCCTTTACACGAATGCATATGAACACATAGAAACAATCGAACTGAAAAAGTAAGTTAATGTGTATGCAAAAGTAAATGCATTTAACAATGACCATTACACAGAAAACAGGACAAAAAAAAAAATACCAAAAATGAAAAAAAAAAATCTTTTTGAAAAATGCATGAAGGTAGTAATAATAATAAGGGTATTTAGTAAAATAATTTTGATCAAAATAATGTAAACCATCCCGCCACGTCAAGGCAACCCTCAGTGGGAAGTCCTACCTAATATTGAAAACCTTTCCACTTGTAAGTGACTTAAATGTGAACAAGGGAAGAGGGACTGACCCACCAGTTGAAGTCTGGCCGACAGGATGGTTTTTCTGTGTAATGGTCATGTGTTAATATCATTTACTTTTGCATACCATTAACTTCTTTTTCAGTTAGATCTAGTTTTTCCTGTTTGCACAGCCGATGTTTCTTGCCATTTCAGGTGGGTTGATGCCTCTGAATTGGGGGGCAGGTGCCGTTTTGTTCCCAAAGAGATCCGGAGACCTTAAAAGTAACCTTGTGCCTTTTTCTCTCGAAAATTTTCTCCAACTGAACGTATTATCGGGGTAATCGGGATTTATTGGCCATGAAGTTGGCTTTTGAAGAATGGAGAATTGGCTGGAGGGAGCCAAACATCAGGTGGTGGTCTCACAGACCATAGAATCGGGGTTTTCTGGAGCAGCAAGCGTTTAATCCGAAGGCCAGGGGCCTTGTTTTTCACACGTTTAAATTTTGTGGTTTCCTTTCTTCCTGGCATAAAATTTTAAGGCGGATGCCCTTCGGGGGAGTTTCCTTGCGGACTCTCCTGAGTTTTTGATCCTGTGTTATTTTGAAAGAGGTGTTGTTCTTTCCGCCCCGCCCAATTTGAGACTGGCTCTCGAGGGGTGTCGGGGATAAACCCAATCGCTGCCCTATTGGGAAATTGTTTGTCCGACCGGTGGAAAAAGATTGTGTGTTGAGATTCATTGTTCCGGTTGGCCGGTCTCCGGAATTTTTGGTCCAAGACTTGGTTGTCGGTCCTTTTGGTGGTACCTTGTCTCTGACGTCAGGGAATTTGTGCAGTCCTGCGGGACTTGCTCTCGCTCCAAGCCTTGCTCCGCTCTAGTGGTTTGTTGAGCCATTGCCTGTGCCCAAGAGACCTGGACCCATATCTCTATGGATTTCTTTCCGCCTCCCTGTTCTCAGAGAATGACCGTTTATCTGGTGTTTGTGAAGGTTTTCCAAAATGATAATCTTGTGCCATACCTAAGTTGCCTTTCCCCCCCCGAATTGGTGCCTTTGTTCCTTCAGCAGTGGTTCGGTTACACGGATTCCGGAGAAATTGTGTCTGCAGAGGGATCCATTTGTGTCCAGATTTTGGAGGATTTTTTTTTAAATTGGTGCTCAATTTTTTCTCCTCGGCTTTTCACCAGCCAATGGACAAAATAAGAACAAACCAACATTGGAGACTTATTGAGATGCTTTGGTCTGTGATCAAGATGAGGGTCTCTTTTTTGCCTTGGCTGAGTTTCCTCTTAATAATAGGGCTGCTCTGCCACTTTGATGTCTCCATTTTTCTGAATTTGGGTTTCACCCGATTTTCTTGGACGACGGAGGCTTTTCTGTCGGGTGTTGACTCTGTTGTGGGCGTATGCAGCAGATTTGGGACCAGGTTAGTGGAGAGGTTGTCCCTAATAGGAGAGGGCCCAGCGGTTTGCCCACCGGCATAGGAGATGGTCCTCGGTTTAAGTGGGGGACTTGGTTGGTTGTCCTCAAGAAATATCCCTATGAGGTTGCATCTCCTAATTTAAGCCTAGATTCATTGGACTTATAAGTCAGGAGATTCTTAATCCTCTTCCTTTCGTTTACTTTTCCGGGACATTTAAGATCCAAACTTTCACAATATATTGAAGAGGTTTTGTCGAGCCAGTGGTTCCTATGGTGCGCCCCCCTGACCTGTTTTGGTTGAGGGCAATCTGGGTATGTGGTTGGAAAAATTGGATTCTCGTTTTTTAGCGGAAACTCCAGTATTTGGTTAATGGAGAGGTTATGGTCGGAGGAAATTCTTGGGTGTTTGCTTGGAATCCAGTAGGAGACTGATCCGTGATTATCACAGAGCCATCCTGACCGACCGGTTGCACAAAAGGTTCGGGCCCCCCTCAGGGGGGGGGATGTTTTGAATGTTTAAATGAATTTGAGCAGAAGCTCCCCCTTTGTGGGTTTCAAACAGTACGAACCATTCAAAAGAGATTGGCAAACAGGAAATCACAGATGGTGGATATAAGGGGGTTCCCCCCCACATGGGTTTCGGGGATCAATTGTTTTGTCTCAACGTTTTTTTCCTGGTTTCCTTGGAAGCTTTCTGGTCTTGCCTCTTTTCCTGCTCTCAAATAAGATATTTTTGTTTTTGTTTTTGTGCTTGAATTTTCATTTTCTCTGCATTTCTGTGGGTTTGGCCCGGTTCCCCCCCGGGGGGCTTGGCTCCCCTCGGTTTTCCCCTTGGGGGCCACTGTTGTTTTTTCATTTGCCTTTTCCAGTTTTTTTGTGGGTGCGGCTTGGTTTTGTTGACCCGAGAGCTGATTTTTGGGGGGGAGGTCGTGTGTTCAGGTGTTTTTTCTGTCTGGGGGTTGGGCCCCCCGCGTTTTCCGCTATTTTCTTCTGGTCTGTATTTCCTTTTGGCCCCCATTAATGTTTTTGGGGGGGTTTTATGTTTTTTTGGGGGTTGCTCCCTGGCGATAGCTTTCCTCTTTTTACTTTAGGTTAGTTAACCTCTCAGGCTGTAGAGGCATCTAGGACCAAAGTAGGAAGCTCCACGGCGCCTTTAGTTGTGGTGGTTAGTCAGGGTACTGCAATCCCGTAGATTCCAACCTTCTGGTGTATTGCCATTTTGCTGCTCTCCTCGCTACGAAAATACAGCAAGCTCCCCCCCC